>OY992540.1:10449265-11106765 GCA_963921195.1 Pegoplata infirma
CAATTTTTTTTACCAATAGGAATTAAAGATTTTTCAATCTTGTTTTTTTATCTTGTTCTAGTAGCCGTGAATGATTTTCAAAAAAACCGCTTGTTATTTAGATGAGATGATATAATAATTGACTCCTTCGTCCTAATTTGAGTTTGGAAAGTAAACCCAAACTAAAGCAAACATGTGTCTATTAAGTTTTAGACTTATGGTGTGGTCATCAAAATTCCCTTTTAATTGATACCACATTTTATTGAGCCCCTGTGGATCTTATTAAGACCAAAATAAAATCTTGTCTTTTGACTATCATCCATATACATAAATATGCGAAATATGGATATTTTTATAGTTTTTAATAACACATTTGAGAAGGTGTGTCACATGCCTTCATAATGGCTCAGAACACTACCATATATTCGACCTGTGGACGAATGTATGATTCCAAATATGCTATCACATGTTCATATGTGCTCATACGTGGTTCATACATGTTCACACATGCATCCATACATGTTCATATGTGTACATATGTGACAATTTTTACCTGGGAAATTAAATAAATTAGTTCAATAAATAATGTAATCCATGTACCTCATGAACTCTAATTGTTTCTGATTGTGCTAATTGAGATTTCTTTTTTCCTTTTTTGTTATTTTTAATAAATTCGTCAGTTAAATGACCAAATTCTTTCATGTGTCTACCCAACGTGTTGCGATTTTGAAATCCACGTTTGCAAATCGGACACACTTCAGGTCTATCTTCTGTATGACTTTTTTCATGTACTCGTCGTGTTTTGCGATCTCCAAATGCCAAATCACAATATTCACACTTAAATGGACGTAATTTTAGATGTACGGCATTTTGATGATCACGTAGATGGCAGCTGCTTTTAAATAGTTTTCCACACGAAGGACATTGTAGACGTTTTTCATCATGGCTTTTAAGATGTTCCTTTAGTATTTCCTCTGATTTCTGGGCTCTTTTACAGATGGGGCATAGAAGCTCTGGCTTGGTTGTATGTATTTCTAAATGAATTTTTAGTTGGCTGGGTTGGCGAAAGCCTTTGGCACACCAATCACAAACAAAGGGAAATGTGTCCGTATGGCTCAATTCATGGACACGTTTGTTATTTGAAGTAGCAAATGTTTTATCGCAATGGGAACATTTAAATGGTTTTACTTTTTCATGTACAGCTTTAATGTGATCGACTAAATGTTGTTTCCTCTTAAATGTTTGTGCACAAATGTCACAAGTATTTGGAGGAGACTTGCCATCGTCATTATTAATTTCTTCTATTTTAGTGTGTATTTCCTTTTGATGCCTTTTCAATATGTAGATTGTCCGAAAAGTTTTATTGCAATTTTCGCAATGAAATGATTGATCGACACCGCTGTGCTTTAGCATGTGATTGTTAAGTGATTTTTCTGTGCTATATTTTCGTGGACATTCTTCACATTTAAACGGCAGTTTATTGTTTGTATCTTTTTGTTGTCTGTTCTTTCGTGGCCGTTTCACTTCCTGTGCTGCAGGGTCTGATTGTTCTTCTTGTGATAAATTAATATGGTCCTTTGAATCATCCACAGATATAAATTCAATTTCTGTTTTATTCTGTTTGTTCTTCTCTTTAAGTTGTTTAGATTTTCTGCTACGTTTAACGATATTCTTTGACTGGATGTTTTCTACATCAGTTTCTTCAGTTAATGGGACGTGCGATTCATTTTCATTATCTCCATCCTCTTTTTTTATTCTCTTGGTGTTTTCAATTAGTATTTGCTCTGGTGATATATTTTTCAGATCTTGTATTTCATCGCCGTTTCCATTATCGTTTTTTAAATCTTGATCCTCACTTTGTTTTAGTTGCTTTGCCCTTAAAACACACTTCCTTTTGTTACCCTTGATGGTATCTTTTGGAGCTATAGATTTAGGATCCTGCCATTTTTTACATTTAGCTTGTGTTCTTGTAAAATTCATAGGACTCGTTTCAATTTTAAACTCTTTTTCAAATGGATCTCTATCTATATGGTTAACTTTAGCGGAAGGTTTTGTAAAATCTTGTTCATCGTCTGAGTAATCGGCCCTAGTATCATCCACATGTTCCCAATCATTATCAGACGAATGATCTTTATATTCTTCTAAGCACATCACATGCTCTTCTTCCAGTTTTATATCTTCTAGCTGAATGCTATTTTCAGTTATATATAACTGCTGGTCTTTGTTGGATTCATTTAATACCTCGTTAGGTTTTTTGATGATTTCAATTTCCGGGGTTTCGCTTTTGTTATCGAAATTTCGTGGTGGTTCACCTCCGTCAAGACCCATTACCGAAATCATATACTCAAATGATTGGGTCGCCAATTTACGAAACTCGTCCATATTTTTTAATTTCTTGAGACATGATTGACAATATTGTTTGGGAAATTGTGTGTCATTAACTACCATAATTTCGGTTATATTGGTGCCCTCTTTAAGACGAAAACGTTCTGTTGTATCTCTCAACGATGTAAATCTTATACCGGTACAGTCTTTCATCCATTTTAAATGTTCCATTATTGTATGTTCTTGCTGGGATTTTTGTCGATTTAAACAAATTCGACAAAACCATTGCAATCTATTTATGTCTACATCTTCCATTTCTTCATTTTCTAGTAATTCCTTTAGCGCTATAGTGGATGATATGATCTTTTCTCGTAAATAGTATGAATATTTTGTTTTTAGATAACAAATTTCACATATTTTTCTGCAATATTCTTGAATGTAGGACTGATTATTAGGATTTTTTAGTACAGTTATATGGGCCGTAAGGTTCAGTAGCCTGGAAAGGCCTACTTCTGATTTAACATCATAGACATGTTGTGTAAAAACAGTGGGACGTATGTCACTTAGACAAATACTGCAAATATCGTTCAAATTGGCGCGAGTTAAAGCCAACATTTTTTTTACTAACTGTAAATATTCTTAAATTCAATCCGAAAAAATTTACAAAAATGGGATAAAAATTATTTTTCTATTAAAAAAACTAGTGCTGCATAAACAATAAAAATGATTACTAAGAAAATCGAATACTTTATTAAATTATATGTACTAGATCATCAAGGAATGAATTCTTTTTATACCCTCCACTTAGTGATAGAGGGTATATATAAGTTTGTCATTCCGTTTGTAACTCATCGAAATATCGGTCTGGGACCCCATAAAGTATATATATTCATGATGCCCGATCGATTTTAAGACATTATAGCGATGTCCGTCTGTGCTGTCACGGACAAAATATTGCACAGAGATGACTGAAACTTAACATATTTATTGGAAGTTCTCCCAAGAAGTTTGGTATTGCATTTGAGCAATATCGGTTCAGCGGTTTAAAAGTTATGAACGAAAATGTAAGCACACCTCAAAAATTTCAGTACATTCAACATAACCTAAAAATACAAAATGCTTTAGCAAGTTCGGTATTCCTTATTAGTTCCTTATTTTTCTCCCCTTTTTACATATACACACAGAAAAAAAACGTCGAGGTAATGTTATCTAAGCTGGCTTAGGTGAATTATTTTTGTATGAATATTAAAAGCCACGACTTATTACCTATGCCACAAGTATAATTTTACTTTACATTTTCATCTAATGGCCATGTAAGGTTTACTAATGAAAATAGGTAAAATTTCAAAATTATTTTTTTTATTTTTTATTGTCATGACAATAATTTGAAATTAAATAAAAATAAAACAAACATCAAAATTTTTTTAACATATATTTTCATAATTTTTCAACGCAATAAAGCCGATGGAAATTAACAACTCGCAACAAATTATGTAAGCAAAGGTAATTTTATTATTTAATTTATTGGTAAAAATAGTAAATTCAATAATTTTTAATTTTTTTTAGATAACGCGAATTTCTGAAATTCTAGGCAAATTATGATGGGAAAAAGTCAACAAGAATTAGAGAAAAAGGAATCTTAAAGCTGTTTTAAAGATTAAAACAAGTGCTTACATGGAATTTCTAAGTTTTAACGCGCAATTTTCGAAATTAGCTTGTTTCTAAATTATAATGATATGTATAATGGTACAAAATTTCTTAGAATCTGAGACAATTATTTATAGAGAAGTTCTCAAATTAAATGATACTTTTTCTAAATCTGAAAACTTTTCTATAGCAAAATATCTCAGAATCTGATAATTTTTCTATAGAAAAAATGTCTCAGAATCTGTGAATATTTCTATAGAAAAAATGTCTCAGAATCTGAGAATTCTTCTAAAGAAAAAATGTCTCAGAATCTGAAAATTTTTCTATAGAAAAGATGTCACAGAATCTGAGAGTTTTTCTATAGAAAAAATGTCTCAGAATCTGAGAATTTTTCTATAGAAAAAATGTCTCAGAATCTGAGAATTTTTCTATAGATAAAATGTCTCAGTATCTAAAAACTTTTCTATAGCAAAATATCTCAGAATCTGATAATTTTTCTATAGAAAAAATGTCTCAGAATCTGATAATTTTTCTATAGAAAAAATGTCTCAGAATCTGAGAATTTTTCTATAGAAAAAATGTCTCAGAATCTGAGAATTTTTCTATAGAAAAAATGTCTCAGAATCTGAGAATTTTTCTATAGAAAAAGGTCTCAGAATCTGAGAATTTTTCAATAGAAAAAATGTCTCAGAATCTGTGAATATTTCTATAGAAAAAATGTTTCAGAACCTGAGAATTTTTCTATAGAAAAAATGTCTCAGAATCTGAGAATTTTTCTATCGAAAAAATGTCACAGAATCTGAGAATTGTTCTATAGAAAAAATGTCTCAGAATCTGAGAATTTTTCTATAGAAAAAATGTCTCAGAATCTTAAAAAATTTTTATGTAGAAGAAATGTCTCAGAATCTGAGAATTTTTCTATAGAAAAAATGTCTCAGAATCTGTAAATTTTTCTATAGAAAAAATGTCTCAGAATCTGAGACATTTTCTACAGAAATGATGTCGCAGAATCTGAGAATTGTTCTATAGAAAAAATGTCTCAGAATCTGAGAATTTTTCTATAGAATAAATGTCTCAGAATCTTAGAATTTTTCTATAGAAAAAATGTCTCAGAATCTTAAAATTTTTTTATATAAAAAAACTGTCTCAGAATCTGAGAATTTTTCTATAGAAAAAATGTCTCAGAATCTAAGAATTTTTTTATGGAAAAAATGTCTCAGAATCTAAGAATTTTTCTATAGAAAAAATGTCTCAGAATCTGAGAATTTTTCTATTGAAAAAAACTGTCTTAGAATCTAAGAATTTTTCTATAACAAAAAACTTTTAGAATCTGAGAATTTTTCTATAGAAAAAATATTTCAGAATCTATGAAGATTTCTACAGAAAAAATGTATCAGAATCTTATAATTTTTCTACAGAAAAATTATTTTAGAATCAGAATTTTTCTATAGAAAAATGTTTCAGAATCTGAGGAATTTTTAAATATATAAAAAATTTTAAAAATCTGAGAATTATCTATAAAAAAAACAATTTTCTATAGAAAAAATGTCACAGAATCTGATAATTTATTGTATCGAAAATATGTATCAGAATCGGAGAATTTTTCTATAAAAAAATTATCTCAGAGACTGAGAATTTTTCTATAGGAAAAATGTCTCAGAATCTGAGAATTTTTCTATAAAAAACTGTCTTAGAATCTGAGAATTTTTCTCAGAATCTGAGAATTTATTTTTTGAAAAATATTTCTCAAAATCTTTTTATAACAACAATAATTGTAATTCATGATTAAATTTATTTATAAAACATAATAAAATCAAATAATTTTTTAATTTATTTAATTTAGTAAAGTGTGTAATTATTTATACCTAGCGTATTAACAAAATAATTTAGATAAATTACCAAAATTTATATATAAATTTTTACTCTGCTAACTTTGAAAAGTTTACAAAGTTTCCTAGGAATATTTCCTAAAAGCATAGATAATTTTTCGAACATATCATTTTTTAAAAATCATCTTGGCTTTTTAGTAATATTGTCTAAAAACTTTGTAGGCTCTATGTTATCTTGGCACTTAGATAAAGTTATACTATAAATTTAGGTAATATTACCTCGATTTTTTTTTGTGTGCAAGTTTCAGGACAATCGGAGGGTGCCCTCCGAAAGACCTCCCTTGTAAGTAGTGGGTATCAAAAGAAAATACTCCTTCAAGGGTCTGATAGAACACTGAAAACCGAATTTATAATCGTTTTAACTATATGAATACTTTGTTACAACACTATAAGTATTCAGTTTTACTATTTTTGTTAATTCTGCAGTTGTTTTAATGTAAGCTTGAATATTAATACATCTGGAAAAGTGGCCAAGAAGCAAACATGCTAAATATTTCACAACAAACATTGCACGACTTCTGTCGTGCCTGCCTCAATAAGTTACACGAACAAAAAAAATATAACATCCATTGTTTGGATATAAAACTACTCCAGTGGTTACAGGATGCCACCATAGGAAAACCATCAGCAATTGAAACATTCTCAAATAATATATGCCACTTGTGTCGTGATAAATTGGAAGAAATATTAGAATTTCGCAAAATGTGTATACAATCCTGTAAAACCGTTATGGCCATTTTAGAAAAGGAAACACAACGTTCCCAAGAAGTGGAGACGAAAGAACAAAAACATTTATGGGATAATAATTTTAGTGGTAATCGAGATTGGCTAGAATTTGATTTTGTTATTGCCGATAAAAAAGATTCTTCAACAATTAAAAGTGTAGCGGTATGCAATAAAAAGGAGTTGGTCTTAGATGAAGAAACAGAGGTAAAGGTTTTTGTTTTAAAATAAACGTTTTGAATTACTGTCCAACGTTATATGTGCAAAATATGTACGACCGTATTAATGGCTAATAAAACAAGTTTGATTACACTGACAGAGCCTTAAAGTTTTAAATATTTCCAGACCACAGAATCCATCTAAAGGAGTACAGCAGTTAACATGCACATTTTTTTAAAATTCCAGGGATTTCCGCACAAATTTCCTAGGAAAACTGTAAATGAAAAAGGCAAAATTTTCCGAAATCACAGAATGGAAAATCTCTGGATGGAAGACGAAAATTTTACTATCGTAGGAAGATCACGATAGTCAAAGAAAAAAATATTACAGATTTACATACGATTATCTATTGGACAATTGCTGTTGTTGCAAATTCTGAAATATATGGGCTATTTGCGAGCGTAATACCATATTAGGGGCATTCCACCTTTGGAATCCTTTTGTTCAAATTCTAATTAATTTTTATTAAAAAGTAAAAATTGTTTAATTCCATCTTTAAAATATTATATTTTGAGTAGGTTTATTCTAGCTCGAGGTCATTATTTCCTTTACTAATTAAACTATGATATTCTCATACTAAAATATTAACACATATTTGACTCTACTCGCAAATAGCCCATATATTTGAGCATTTGCAAAAGCAGCATAAAGTATTATCCAATGGAGAATCGTATGCAAATCTGTTATTATATATGATAGTGATCTTACTACGATGGTAAAATTTTCGTCTTTTAATTCTCAATGGGAGTAAAAATTTTTCATTTATATTCCCTTTGCTACTCGTAGTAAAGGGTTTTTAAACTTGCCTAATAATCTTGACAATCGAATCTGACAAATTCTGAAGCACATGTCGATTAAGTCTTGCAAAAATTACTAACATAAAGAAATTTATAAAACAGAAAAATATTTTTTTTTTAATTATTCTATCAGAATATCATAGTTTTAATTAGTAAAGAAAATAATGACCTCGAGCTAGAATAAAACTACTCAAAATATAATATTTTAAAGGTCGAATACAACAATTTTTATTATTTAATAAAAATGACTCAGAAATTTAAAATCTTTTTTGTTATATACTTTAATTTTTCAACTTTTTTTTCGGAACTTGGAAAATTTTTAATTACCAGAATATACTTTTGTAAGGGTTTGAGTTGTGCTAAATCCGAATCTGAACTCAGAATTAGCATGTCACATTAGGTTTTTAAGATATCTTAGCTTAAAGTTGAAAGAAACCCATTTTTCGCCAAATTTGAGACGTTATTGGCGCAGTTATACCTTTATTATTTATAAAATCTTATATTTCAACTTAAAGTCCTACAAACTACCTTTAAAATTAATGTTTAAAGTCTTGTTCAATCTCTGAGTGGTTTCATTTAAACGGGCGATATCTCAGCAAAGAGAAAAGTTATCTAAACAATTCAAAAAGCATTTTTTAAATTGGAATTTACAACTTTTATAAGTTTGCAATAAAATATATTCGAAATATAGCGAAAAATCTGTCGAATTTGCATTTATAGCAAAAATACCCTGGTATGTGATGGAAATCGAAAACGAACACTTTTTCAATCGATTATATTTTGTTTAATGAAAAACAAAATTTAATTTGTTATACCGTTTACATATTCAGATAAGTCAGAATTATAATATTGAGTTATAAAATCTTGTTCATATTTTACAGATCGTAAAATATTGACCGTTGAAATTTCGATCGTTTTCGTTTTCGATTTCCATCACATGCCTGACCATGAATATACAATAATTTTTCAAACTTCATGTTAAGATATCTCAGAGAAAATTTTTGTGTCCGGGACTTTTTTTCCTAAAAGAGAATTTTCCTAAAAGAGAATTAAGTAAAAGAGAATTTTGTCCGTGACTTAATAATTTTTAAATGACAATAAAAAAGTTCAAGATATCGGTAAGAATTGTCGTCACGAAATCGTTACGAAATGTCTTTACAAAATCGTTACTATAGTTTATACATATTTTTACAACTTCGTAGCAACACATCGTTTCGAGGTCTTGTCAACCATTTTATATGATTGTAGTTACGATTTTGGTTCCGAAATCGGAAGATTTGCTAGGATGTACTGGGATGCAGAAATAGTGTGGAAAAATCGAATACTTTTTCTTTAATAAAACTTAGAAAAAGAGCAAATTTTTGAGTAAAAAAGTTACACCCCTCCACCCCCATATCCATAAGCTGGATCCGCCTACAGGTAACTGAGAGACTGTTTAAATGGACTACCTCTATAATAATCTCTACTTTTCAATATGGTATTCTGTAGTAGGGATTACTCTATCATTGTGAATCCGGCTTAAAAATAAAATTATTTTCAATATTTTTTTTATTTTTAGCCTTCTGTAGAAAACACTCTACAGCCAAAAGTTGAGTCATTAAGTTCTTACAATGACGATGATGATAATGATGTTAAAAATAAGCACGATTACAATTTACAGAATAAAGAAGAAAACATTTGCGATAAATTCTTAAGCGAAAATGAATCTGAATATGAAAATCATTTAAACGCATCAGACAGTTCAGAATCAGAAATTGAAAAAGATGGCATTAGGCCTAATAAAAGAAGTAAAACTACAAATAATTCCAATAATCCGACTGAAATTAAAACCATAAAAAATAAACTTAATAATAGATTAAAATACAAATGCGATCAATGTAATAGACGTTGTCTTAATCAGCAAACTTTAAATAATCATCTAAGAACACATCAAGGTTTATTGCCATATCAATGTCCAAACTGTGATCGTGCATTTGAAAAACCAACTCGTCTACGTGACCATATAAATGAGGTGCACAATGAAGAAAAAGTAAATATTATTTGCGAATATGAAGGTTGTGGTAAAAATTTCCAACGACGGCGTAGTTACCAGGACCACTATCGCCGAAAGCATACTCAGAAAAAGAAAGAACTATTAAGCGAAAATGAATCTGAATATGAAAATCCTTTAAATGCAGCAGACAGTTCAGAATCAGAAATTGAAAAAGATACAAATGATTCCAAAAATCCGAAAGAAATTAAGACCCCAAAAACTACAAAAAATAAACCTAATAACAGCTTAAAATACAAATGCGATCAATGTAATAGACGTTGTCTTAGTCAGGAAACTTTAAACAATCATCTGAGAACACATCAAGGTCTACTACCATATCAATGTCCAAACTGTGATCGTGCATTTGGTAAACCAACTCGACTACGTGACCATATAAGTGAGGTGCACAATGAAGAAAAAGTAAATATTATTTGCGAATATGAAGGTTGTGGTAAAGATTTCCAAAGAAGGCGAAGTTACCAGGAACACTATCGCCGAAAGCATATACAGCAAAAGAAACCTGTTGTTAAATCTCAGCAACAACATGTTTGTGAAGACTGTGGCAAGATTTTTACAAAATTGGCACGTTTGAAAGAACATCAATATACACATAAACCCAAAGAAGAATATCCCTTTCAATGTACCGATTGCGACAAGGCCTTTGCCAAAAAGGACAAATTTAGAGATCATCAACTTAGACATGCAGGCGTTAAAAACTTTGAATGCCCGTATTGTGGCATGAAGAAAACAACTAAAAATGAATTGCGAACCCATCTTAACTTCCATACTAAGGAACGTCAGTGGCAGTGCCCCAGATGCCCCATGGTATTCAATAGTGCTGGAAATTTACGTACGCACGATCAGGTAGTTCATCAGGGCTTACGACGTTATGCTTGTCGTTTTTGTGAAGAAGCATTTGGTAAACCTGATTCTTTAAAACATCATGAAATGCGACATACTGGAGAAAAACCACATGTCTGCACAGAATGTGGTAAAAGTTTTATACAAAAAGTTGCTCTAAAGGCTCACATGAAAACCCATAATAAGTATTTAGCTAAAGATCCACCCGATTCTAGTAATGTACCTGGTAGTATAATTTGAAATAAACATGGTTGGTTACCGTTACCCTTATTATACCGTTACCGATTCAAAACCCTTTCAAATTGAATACCGTTATCGTTACCGATACCGCTAAAAATATTTTTAAAATACCGTTACCCTTACCGTAACCGTTATAATTATTAGAAGTTACCGGTATTGTACCGGTATTCAAAATTTTACCTGTTTTAAGGGATTTTAACGAACAAAAAATAAAATCAAATTGCTAACATAATTTTAAATTTATAATTTGCAAATTATCATAAAATAAATGACAAAAATAATAATCATATCAAATCTATACTGGTTTTTGGGTCTATAAAATATTTTTAGCTTTCAGTTCTATCTTTTTTCAAATTTTTAACTAAATTAATAATACCGGTACGTACCGGTTTGGTTGGTTCGGTACCGGTACATACCGTTACCGAAACGATTTGAAAACACTTACCGTTACCTTTACCGAAATAAATAAAAATTAGATACCGTTACCGTTACCTTACCGTTATTCGTTTCGGTAACCAACCTTGGAAATAAACATTTAGAAGTTGTAATTATGAAATAACATTTTCTATGTACATAAATAGCATAGCTGTATGCTATGATTGAAATAACGAAATGAATAAATAACAATATTTTTTCAAAAATAATCAAATAACAGATTATTTAAATATTTGAAAATGAATAATATTTATTTTGATTTTATTTGAATAACGAAAAATCGAATAATTTTTTCTGATTTTTTTTATTCAAACAAACAAAATATAATTTTTCAAAATAATCAACAAAAATTTGTGATTTTTTTGGTTATTCACAAAAATTCAAATAAATAACGTATTATTCAAACAACAAAAAATAAATATTCTTGAAAATTTTGTGTTTGAAAAAAAAACTATTTTATTTATTTTGTACAGTTTAACAAAAAATTATTCTTACAAAACAGTTTTGTTTTAATATCAGGTTCTTATAAATTGTAATTTATAAAAAGTCCATTTGAATTCAGAAAAGTTAAGTTGTGATTTAGGAAATTCCAAGTGCAGAGCTATAAACTTATGCAAATATTTACTTAACAAAACTTTTTTTTTAAAGAAAAGTATAAAAATCTGTAAAAATTGTCGACTTTCATAGGTTTAAGGAGTATACTCACTTTGTCATTCCGTGTGTAAGCATCGAAATATCTATCTAACAAACCATAAAATATATATTATTTATTAGTGATCGATTGTTACACATTCTGCAGATGTCCGTCCGTTCGTCTGTGGAAGACATGATACAATCCAAAATATGGTCTGAGGCTGGTTAAGTACGGAAATGGCCCAAATCGGATCATGTTTACAAATTTGAAAAAAGGCAGAAGCAAATGAAATATTTCTATGGCAGAAGAACTTCAACGTCCTGCAGTTGAATCCAGGGGACTAGAAAATGAAATTTTATGATAAAATGTAGCTTGTTTCGTTTTTGTGTTTTTCGCGCTTAAAAATGTGCCCAATTCCATACCATATAAAATACATTCAAAATAATTATGTTTATTTTTTGACCGTTTGAATACTGCAATGTAAATTTTTTTGAATACTTTATATAAATGCATAATTCCAAATAATATTTGTTTTTTTTGATATCTCTAGTTTTCGAGAAAATTCGAATATAATAATCTTTTGCAATTCAACCGCGATTTTTGAAAAAAGTGCTCGATCGATGTTTTGGTTTTTGTTCCTATATTATTCTTAGACATTCCAAATACGTATTCAAAAAAGAAAATATAGTATTCGCACTTTTAGGCAAAAACTGTTTCCAACCACCCGTGTTATACTTGGTTGGTCAAAGTCACAAATTTTACCTGGCCTATGTGATATAGTTATAAAGTAAATTTGAAACATTTTTGATATATTATAACTTATTATTTTAATTATTTTCAATATGATACTTCTCCAGTGAAATTTCATGCACTAATTCGTAGAATATTTTTTCCCTTTTGGTAGACTTCAATGTATCTCGCTTAAAAAATATAACAGTTAATCCGTAAAATGAGGGATAGACTGATAGATCGTTATGTGCTAGAGAATCACAATAAATTACATCATCAGTACAACATCAGTTTTACCTCAAAAGTAGTCAAAAATAAAAAAATATTATAAGCAAATATGCATTTAAATTTTAAAAATAGAATAATGCATTTTCTATTGCGAAAATTTTCAATTGTATAAAGAATGAAATTTTTTTCGATTAAAATAATTTTTGTGTAGTAGAAACATTTCACAGTTAATACTAAAGAATATTTTCTTAAAAATGTCACCAAAGCAAAAACCCTTAATGTTTTGCAATGTTTTGCAAAATAAACCTTTACAATTAAGGGTATTTAAGTAATTATACATCCTTTCACGACTTTTTATTGTTTAAGAAAAATATCGAAAAGTCTAATCAACTAGAGTATTTTCCATAAGAAAATGTTTTAAGAACATTTTTTAATCAGTAAAAGTCAATTTGGGAAAAAATTAAAAATAATCTAATTAATGTTTTAGTAAAGAAAACCTTAAATAAGTAAAACAATAGTGGTTTGTAAGAATAATTGTGTGTTTTACTGTATAATAAAATTCAAAATAAATAAAAAAAAAATTATTTTTCAAACACAAAATTTTCAAGAATATTTCTTTTTTTGTTTAAATAATACGTTATTCATTTGAATTTTTGTGAATAACCAAAAAAAATCACAAATTTTTGTTGATTATTTTGAAAAATTCTATTTTGTTTGTTTGAATAAGCAATCAGAAAAAATAATTTGATTTTTTTGGAAAGAAATATTATTTCATTTTTATGAATTTGAATAAAATAAAATTTTATTTTATTCAAACCAAAATAAATAAAATAACAAAACATTTTATTTTTTGATAGCCAACTAAAATATCAAAGTATTTTATTTTTTTCCAAAAAATCCAAATAAAAAAAATCAATAATACAGCTATGATAAATAGTCGCTTTTGTTATAAGTACACACAAAAAAATAACTGGTGTAAGAATAACTACTGTAGCTTAGGTAAATTTTTTTTTTATATGGTTTCAAAAAAAATATACAAGTTATATATAAATTTCCAAAGTTTGAGTTAAAATTGCCATTGCCATTTATTTTGTATTATGCCAAAGTTCACTTTGTTGCACCATTTTTAATCTTATTCCTTTATAATATTTAAATAGTTGACATTGTGGTTTTTTTAAAGTGTAAACTTGATATCTTTACCTAAGTTATTTGGAAAGTATCATACTTTTAGTGGGATAACCTGTAAAGTGTTACCTCGACCAATTTAAAAATGCTTGCTTTTGAGAATAAAATAAGTACTTAAGTACTTTATTTTCCATCTCCCATCAAATTATTTTTTTTTAATTTTAACAATAAGAAAAAATTATACTTAAAATTGCAAATTGCAATGGAAGAAAAGCTTTTAAGGGGTGCTAACACTGAAGTAAGTATTTAATAGTTTTATTACGAGTTTTTTTTATTTAATGTGTGTTTATATATAATTTATTAAAAAGGCATTCCCCGAAGATTCAATGCCAAATTTTTCAAGGTTGTGATCAACATTTGGACTTATGGAAGCTAACAAAAAAAAGCAATGAAACTGCACTCTGCTTAAAAAATGAATTAGAGCGAAGACCAAACAGCCGTCGTTCAAGAACCGCCAAGGGAGTCTAAAGTATTAATTGCTACGAGTTCTTTATCCAGCAAGCGGTAAGAAAGGTCAAGTGATGTTTCCTACATCTTCAGTTCAAAAGCGAACAACCCGCAAAGGAAACTGGTTTACAATGTAGGCGGTAATGGTGGTTGACCATATTACAATCATCCAAATTTTGACACCAATACAAGTGAGAACGAGTTTATCATTATGCCTGTATTTTGAGTCCTGTGGAAGGCACGATAAAGTTCAAAACAAAATAGCCGGATACCTAAAAGTGTCTCAGAATCAAAAACTTTTTCCATGTCGAAGAATCTAAGAATTTTTCTATACGATTTTTTTTTGGAATCGGAGAATTTTTTATATTATATACAAAAAAATATTTCAGAATCTGAAACTTTTTCTATACGGAAAAATGTCACAAAAAAAATGTCAAAAATGTCACTGTTGGGAAAAAATTTTTAGCATCCGATAAATCCTTATTTAAAAATGCTTCAGAATCTGAAAACTTTTCTACAGTGAAAAATTAATTTTCTATAAAAAATTTATAATCGATAACAAATTTTATATAGAAAATTTATCGATAAAAAATTTAAAATTTTTCTATAGAAAATTAATAATCGATAAAAAATTTTAAAAATTTTCTAGAAAATTTTTTATCGATTTTTAATTTTCTATAGAAAAATTTTAATTTTTTATCAATTATAAACTTTCTATAAAAATTTTTTGTCGATTTTAAATTTTTTATCGAAAATTTGTTATCAATTGAACATATTATATTGAAAATTTTTAATCGATTTTAAATTCTCACATAATCTATTATGAAAAATTTTTCAGCATCCGATAAATCCTTATTAAAAAATGTTTCAGAATCTGAAAATTTTTCTACATTGAAAAATGAATTTTCTATAAAAAATTTATAATCGATAACAAATTTTTTATAGAAAATTTATAATCCATAAAAAAATTTTCTGTAGAAAATTTAAAATTTTTCTATAGAAAATAA
Source organism: Pegoplata infirma (assembly GCA_963921195.1). Classification (NCBI taxonomy): domain Eukaryota; kingdom Metazoa; phylum Arthropoda; class Insecta; order Diptera; family Anthomyiidae; genus Pegoplata; species Pegoplata infirma. The sequence goes on from OY992540.1 coordinate 10,464,643, forward strand.
ATAATGATAAAAAATTTTCTTGAAAATTTTTTATCAATTTTTAATTTTCTACAGAATTTTTTTTTTTTTTTTAATTTTTATTTTCTATAGAAAAATTTTTAAATTTTTATTGATTATAAATTTTCTATAAAAATTTTTTGTCGATTTTATATTTTCTATCGAAAATTTGTTATCGATTGAACATATTATATTGAAAATTATAATAATTAATTAATTATAATCTATTGGGAAAAAATTTTCAGCATCCGATAAATCCTTATTAAAAAATGTTTCAGAATCTGAAAATTTTTCTACGTTGAAAAATGAATTTTCTATAAAAAATTTATAATCAATAACAAATTTTCTATAGAAAATTTATAATCCATAAAAAAATTTTCTGTAGAAAATTTAAAATTTTTCAATAGAAAATAAATAATGATAAAAAATTTTAAAAATTTTCTACAAATTTTCTTGAAAATTTTTTATCGATTTTTAATTTTCTACAGAAATTTTTTTTTGAATTTTAATTTTCTATAGAAAATTTTTTATTGATTATAAATTTTCTATAAAAATTTTTTGTCGATTTTAAATTTTCTATCGATTGAACAATATTTCTATTGTTATCGATTGAACATATTATATTGAAAATTTTTAATCGATTTTAAATTCTATTTAAAAATTTTGATCGACCATAAGTTTTCTATAAAAAATTTATAATCGATAAAACAATCTTCTATAGAAAATTTATAATCGATAAAAAGTTTTCTATAGAAAATTTATAATCAATAAAAAATTTTCTATACAAAATTTTCTAGAAATTTTATAATCAATCAAAAAATTTTTATAGACAATTTATAATCGCTTTAAAATTTTTTAATATAATATTTACAATCGAAAACAAATTTTCTATAGAAAATTTATAATCAATACAAAATTTGCTATAAACAACTTTCAATAAAAAAATTTCTATTAATAGAAAATTTATAATCGATCAAAAGTTTTTTATAGACAATGTATAATCGATTAAAAATTTTTTAATATAATATTTACAATCGATAACAAACTTTCTACATAAAATATATAATCGATTAACAATTTTCTATATAATATTTACAATCGATAACAAACTTTCCATAGAAAATTTAAAATCGATAAAAAATTTGTATAGAAAATTTATAATCAATAAAAATTTTCTTAAAAAAATGTCTATATAATAAATACAGCCGATAACAAATTGTCTATAAAAAAATTATCGATTATAAATTTTCTATAGAAAATTTGTTATCGATTGTAAATATTATATTAAAAAATTTTAAATCAATTATAAATTGTCTATAAAAAATTTTTGATCGATTATAAATTTTCTATAGAAAATGTTTATAAATTTTTCATAAAAATTTTTTATAATATAATTTTTTATATAATATTATAAAGAAAATTTTTAATCGATTAGAAAATTTCTTTAGAAAATTTTTATCGATAATAAATTTTCTATACAAAATTTTTAATCGATTATAAATTTTCTATACAAAATATAAACAATTTTTTATCGATTATAAATTTTCTATAAAAAATATTTTATCGATCATAAATTTTCTATAAAAAATTTTTTGTCGATTACAAATAAATTTTCCATAAAACATTTTTATCGATTATAAATTTTATTATTAATTTTCTAAAGAAAATTTTTAATCCATTATAAATTTTCTACAAAATTTTTTTTATCAATTATAAATTTTCTATAGAACATTTTTCATCGATTATAAATTTTCTATAGAAAACTTCTTATCGATTTAAAATCTTCTATAGAAAATATTTTATCGATTATAAATAAAAAATTTTTTATCGATTTTTTGTAAAAAAATTTTCAAATCCATAAAAATTTTTTCTATAGAAAATTTTTTATCGATTATAAATTTTATTATAAATTTTTTATAAAAAATTTTTATCGATTTTAAATTTTTTACAAAATTTTTTTTTTTATCGATTTTAAATTTTCTACTAAAATTTTTTATCGATTATAAATTTTACTATAAATAGTTTATAGAAAATTTGCTTGGATTTTAAATTTTCTACAAACAATTTTTTTATCGATTATGAATTTTCTATAGAAAACCTTTTATCGATTATTAACCTTCTATAAAATTTTTTTTATCAATTATAAGTTTTATATAGAAAATATTTAATCGATTACATTTACCAATTTTAATTTTTTTATATAATTTTTTTTAAAACTTTTAATCGATAAAAAATTTTCTATTTAAAATCGAAAAAAAAGTTTCTAATCGATAAAAAATTTTCTATAGAAAATTTATAATCGATAAAAAATTTCCTATTTTAATTTTTTGACAAAAAATCGATAAAAAATTTTCTATTGAAAATTTATAATCGACAAAAAATTTTCTATAGAAATTTTTTTATCGATTTTAAATTTTTTACAAAAAATCGATAAAAAATTTTCTATAGAAAATTTATAGTCTATAAAAAAATTTTCTATAGAAAATTTATAATTGATAAAAAATTTTCTATAGGAGAATTAAAATATACAAAAAGTTTTCTATAGAAAATTAATAATCGATAAAAAAATTTTCTACAGAAAATTTATAATCGATAAAAAAATTTTTTATAGAAAATTTAAAATCCATAAAAATTTTCTTTAAAATAATTATAATAAAATTTATGATCGAATAAAAATTTTAATAGAAAATTTATAATCTATAAAAACTTTTTTATAGAAAATTTATAAACGATAAAAAATTATTTGTAAAAAATTTAAATTCGGTAAAAATTTTCTATAAAAAGTTTATAATCGATTAAAAATTTTCTGAAGAAAATTTTCTGAAGAAAATTTTCTAAAGAAAATTTATAATCGATTAAAAATTTTCTATAGAAAATAATTATCGATAAAGATTTTTCTATAGAAAATGTATAATCGATAAAAAATTTTCTGTAGAAAATTCAAAATCGATAAAAAATTCTATAGTAATATGTGTAAATTTTATTTTGTATGTTTGCATTTAATGTATCAATTAATCTAATGTATCATTTTTAACCATAATAAATACTTAATATATAAAAACATTTTTTGTAATTTTTTTATTTATGTAGTAAAGAAAGTTAAAAATATAAAGGTAAATGTATAAATTGATATACGTTATTTGGTTTATTAATTTGGAATTTATTTGTTAAATTGTATAAAATATTTGAATACGTGGTAACTTTGACTTGATTAAATTGATAAATTTTACTTGATCATTTTTACAAAGTTTTCTTTTATAAACGTCATATTTTTTGTAAGACAATTTTTTACCTAAGTATATTAACTAAATAGTCTAATAACTTGTTAAGTTGTATATTTACGTATAAACTTAGGTAGATTATGCCAGATTTTTGAGTAATCTTACACCTGTTTTTTTTTGCGTGTAAAGATAAACGTTCTGACTCAAAACTTCAGAAAACATTGAGAGTTGGTAAAGGTATCAATTTTATTGAGCGGTCACGTAGCGCGGTGTGCTTGTGTGTGAAGCAGCAGACGAGACGTCGAGAAAACAACAACCGATCGTTTACACAGGAAGATGCTTAAAATGCACACAAGCAATACATTTTTGAAAATACAAAGGGAATGAAATAAAAAAATCATCATTCAATTTGTAATAGATTTGAATGATGAACAATTTTGATCATTCAATTGAATGATTAGCTTGCAAGGAATTGATTCTCTTGGAAATTAATTCAATTTGATTTAAGCTTTGAGAATTGAGCCTTTGAATTAATTCGTGTTGAATGCTATAGTAAGGAATGATAATTCAAAACTTTTTAAAACAAAATTGAATTTAGGGCTGGTAACTCATCACAGTATAATCAATGATTAAGGCTAATCAGTGTTTGCAAACGTCAAATTTATATGGAAATAATCAATGATTAGTATTAATCATTGATTAGCTTTTGATAAGTTACCAGCCCTTATTGTGAATTAATTCTTAATAGAATTAATTCGTTCGAAGCTCTGTTTCGAATGAAACTAATTTCTTTAAAATTGGACAAGTAGTTTTCATAATATTTTACCCCTCCCTCCGAAAGTGCAAATGGCGATATCTCGAAAAAAGTTTGGATCATAAAGATTAAAAAAATCAAATGTTGAAAATATACTACTCTAATGCTCATATGTGCATGATTTTAAGATTTTTTTTTGTTCTTTGTGATTTGATTTACATTTTTTAATTTACTGACTCACAATCACAGTCTCTGAGTCATAGGGATAAATTTTTGTGTTATCTACTTCATATACAGTGACTCAAACTAATAATGGATCAGCATATAGTTGATATCTGTTCTTTAAAGGAAAAGTTATCAATACTAAATGTGATTATTATCTATCGACTATTTTTGAAATAAATGCTATATAGGAAATTGTCCAATCTTTAATTTAAGCTTTTACAAAAAATTGGTGGTCAAAAAATGCGGATTTCTTTTGCTGTAAAAAATTGTTTGTTTGTGTTGTTGAAAAAACTAGCTGATAACTGAATAAAAATTACCGAATAATTTTTTAAATTTTAAATTGGAAAAAACCGACTTAGAAATATTTTGAAAAAAATTATATATCTATGAATAATTTAACTTGTCAGTGCGACCCTCGTATCTCATTTAATATTTGCTTAATCTGGAAGCTATCAAGCTTAAATTAAAACTTGGAAGTTTCCTTATAGTATTTTCTACAAAAATAGTCGATTGATATTAGTATGGTTTATGACTTTTCCTTTAAAGAACTGCTATCAAATATATGCTGTTCCTTTTTTAATTGAGTCACTGTAGTCGACATCCGTTTTTTCTTGGGAAGCTAAATTTATTATAACTGTTCCACAAACAAGACAAATGGCTGATTGTGTAATTAGTAAAATATTTGCCAGTTTAAATTAGAAAACATAATTGGTAAAAAATAAAAATAATTAAATGCGAGCTATGTATTAGTATGAATTTGGTATGTTAGTTAAACTCAGTTTAGTACTACAAATCTAAAAATAAATTGATTAGTTTCCAAAATTTTTGCAGCAGAATTCCTAAAACCGTAATTTTTATATTTAGAATTCAAGTTATTACAAATGTTTCCTTATGCTATGCTCGCTTAAATTTTGGTGATTACGAAACTCGCAATCAATTCATAAATGTATTCTCAGTTTAACTAAACCAAGTTATATGGAGTTCACACTAGCGACTTTAAACAAGTTGTTTAACAAAACACCAGTAACAGAATAAAAACGTAATACGGCGTTCACACTTGCTGTTTTGAAGTGTTCAAGAGTGAGATGTTTAAAAAAGTCTTTGTTCTGTGTCCATTACGTTTTTATTCTGCTACTGGTGTTTTGTTGAACAACTTGTTTAAGGTGGCTAGTGTGAACTCCATATAATGGATACAGAACAAAGACTTTTTAAACATCTCACTTTTAAACACTTCAAAACAGCAAGTGTGAACGCCGTATTAAACTTACATCCTAAAAACATGTACTAATCACCTTAATCCTAATCGTTACATTAATTGGGTTTTTGCGTGAGTCGGTTATTTGGTTAACCCATTCTGAACCAAATAACCCATTTTGGAAACAATTGGTCTAATTTTGTAATTAGACCGTTGTAAAGGCTGGATATTATTCTGCGTATCGTTGCGTGTCAGCTGCATAGAAAAAAATAGAATTGAAACAGAGTCGTATTTCGCTTGAATAAGTATTAGTGACAGCACTTTATGTAACTTTTGACGTTTAATAAAAACAATGCAACATAAAGGAGAACAACAACAAAGCAAACAACAGAAGAGAGAAAAAAAGTTTTTAAACTATCAATTTTGCGTATTATCTTTAAAAAAACGTTGAATAAAGCAAAATAATCAATTAATTAAATTAAAGACAAATAATTTTTTTTTAAAACAAAGAATTGAATTTAATATTAAATACGTGTGAGATGAGGAAGAACAAGCATTTTGCCACCATATTGGAAAATACATCAAATACAACACTGCGTACCTTCTAATCTTTTCTATGGTCAGCTGTATTTTTTTCTTTAATCTTAGAGAATAATCACAATTGGAGCGGGAAGCGTTTTTCCGCAACTGTTTAAGCTGCCCATTCACTTGCAATATTATTGTTCAACTTTTCAAATTGTACAATAATATCGCTTGTGTGTATGTAATATTTACGGTTGTGCAATATATTGGAGAATATCAAAACACTTTTGATATTTATTGTACAAACAAGAATACTGCAATATATTTTATCAGTGTGTTGTCTATATTGTACAACTTTTATTATGTTATGTTTATGTTTATATCTTGTACAATATATTGGGTTTAAGTATTGAGCAATTTTATTTGCTGTGTAGGGTAAAACGACAATAATATTGTAAAATAATTTTTTTTTAAGTTGAGCAATTTTATTGCAAGTGAATGGGCAGCTTTACATACGTTTTATATGAAAACAAAATTCCGCCGCGTTTTTCCGCCAAACTAGATTCAATTCTATTTTTATGAGGACAATTGCGGAAAACCGCTTGCCGCTCCAATTGTGATTATTGTCTTATGGGGAGACATAGTAAGTACACGCAAAAAAAAACTTGTGTCGGAGTGAGCAAAAATCTGGCATAATTTTACCAAAAATATGCTAAAACTACAACCGACGAAGTAGTTTTCGTAATTTAGCCAAAACACTTATGTAAAAATTTTTGATGAAAATGCTAATGCTATTTAAGCAAAAACTTGGTAAAATATACCAAAAGAAATATGGTGAAATATACCAAAATGATTTGAAAAGGTGACTAAAAATAATGCTAAAAATTACAATAAATTTTCTACACTCAACCAAAAATCATTGTATTCCCAAAGAAAATCGTTGTAAATTCAACAGAAATCATTGTTGATTTTGACCCTACAAATATTTATGTTGATTTCAATAAAAATTGTTGTCAGTTTTTGTAAAAGTTGATCAACTCGTTTTTTTGTTAATCAACTCGTATTTTATGTAAATTCAACTCATATTTTTGTTAATATAAGAAATTTTATTATTAAAAAAAAAGCTTGTTGTTATTTGTAAATATTCTTTTATTAAGTATAAATCACAATATTTTTTTATTTCCGGCTTTTTAAGCTGCTGCAAACACTTCGTTTATTTATGTTATGCACCCATTAGCCATTCTCTAGTTATCTGATGATACCAAAACAAAATCCTAAAAAAAAAAACAAAAAACGTTTTAATATAGTATGAATACATAAAGTAATCAATGTATTTTATTACTTACCAAATATTTACAGATCAGATCCTATTTTTATTTATTTTTCTAAAGCTTGATTTACACGTTAACTACCCTTGACTACCCTTATCTACTATTTCCCAGTATTGGAGGATAGCAATTGTCAAATTCAAATAATTTTTCATACAAAATTATTTAAACCCGGCAAACCGTATCACCAATACTGGGAAATAGTAGATAAGGGTGTTCAAGGGTAGTTAACGTGTAAACTGCCCTTAATATTAAATAATTTTATAAGAAACAAACACATTAAATAATTTTATAAGAGACAAACACATTGCTACCAACTCACTCGTTTTTATAAAAAAAAAAACGAACGAACAGGGTTGTTTTTTCTTTTTTGTTTTATCTATTGAATTCTGTAGACGCCATTGTAACAATTGAATCAACTATACTGATTATTCAACGATATCAACATTATTTTTTGTTGAATACGGCATTATTCTGTAAAACTTGATCTACAATGGGTTTACTAATTTTTCTACTAAGATATTTCTATGAGTGTAGTAAATTTTTGTAAAAATTTGTATATTTATTGAATTTAAAATTTTCACAGAATAAATCCATATTAATATAATAAATATTGTGTAGGATTTAATTTACCACCGACCAACTGACCCTTTATGTACAGTTTTCTCCAGTGACTGCTGCTTACGCTTTTTCTTGAAGTGAAGGATCCACGCAAAAAAAAAATCTGTGTAAGATTGAGCAATCCTACTTGGTAAAACTTTTTTCATACCAAAAAATTTTTTTTACCAAATTTTTGCTAATATTATGCTTGTCGATGTTAAAGTAACATAATTCATTTTTTATGTAAAATAACCAAGTAGCTTGCTCAATAACGCAAATTACCTGCACAAAAATTTATCGAAAGAAAACAACAAAAAAAAAACAAAACAAATACAGACCGCCATATTCATTTTGTATTTTTGTGTGCGTGCGTTGTTCGTTTATTTTTTGTGTTATAAAAACGTAAAAAGGAAATTGATATGAGGGGGTTAGAGCACAAGGGCACAGACTAATACAGACTCGACATAAGTGACAGGTGTCAAAAAAGTAGTCTTGAACCATATGGTTAATGTTTTCAAATTATTCTACGAATTAGGTTAGAAAGAGACAGCTAATATAATGCGCCATTAGAAAAATGGATGCCAGATCGGGTTTTGTTGTTTCACTCACTCCTAAGTCGTAGAAAGTGTTGCCATGTTAGCGTAAAACGGACTAAAAACCGATGTGTTTTCTCCTAAAATCGCTTAGATTTTCCCCATTTTTTCTTATAAAACTCTACTGTCGAGTCTGTATTTAGTCTGTGACAAGGGGTTCAAGTGCCTTATATTTGATAACGAGAAAAAAGAGGTTAAAGTTAAATTGCAATAAAAAATGTTAGATGCTATCTATAATATTATTTTTTAGTTAATAGAGATCCTGAGATATATTTTAATCTAACAAGTTAAAAAAAATACCATCTTTTACATATACAAGCACACAAAAATTGACTTTGAAGTAAGTAAGTCGCACTTATACCCCTTGTGCTCTTACTTTTTTTATAAATTTCTATTTAGAGCACAAGGGGTTCAAGTGCCTTATATTTAATAATGAGAAAAAATGGGATTAAAGTTAAATTGCAATAAAAAATGTTAGGTGCTATCGAGTATATTATTTTTAAGGTAATATAGCTCCTGAGATATATTTTAATCTAACAAGTTAAAAAAATACCGTCTTTTACACCCTTTTGCACCCAAAAATTGCATATGAAGTAAGTAAGTCGCACGTATACCCCTTGTGCTCTAACTTTTTTTTATAAATTTGTAAATTCGTAAAAGGAAAACCACATTTTATTAAGAAAATCTGTAATGGTTCTTTGTTTTATTTTTTAGTCGTCATAATCAGATTCCATGACATCATTGGGCTCATCTTCATTAGGGCATCCCGTGAAATCTAAACTTTCGAATTTCGTATCATAATACCTGCCGAACGATGGCCATGGAGTAGCTAATTGTGGGAAAATTTATGAAAATTTTTGCTAGGTCATATTCAGCCGGCAACTAGCGGTCAAAGTTTGTAAAAATTGCATTTTTCGACAAAATGTTATATCCGAGTTATTTAACGTCATCTGGCTCAAAAATTAGATGATATCTAGTATATTATTTTTTAGTTAATAGAGTTCCTGAGATATATTTTTATCTAACAAGTTAAAAAAATACCATCTTTTACAAATGCAAGAACCCAAAAATTGCCTTTGAAGTAAGTAAGTCGCACTTATACCCCTTGTGCTCTAACTTTTTTTTATAAATTTCTAAATATATGAAAAATCGGTAGTCATACGTAAAAGGGAAACCACATTTTATTACGAAAATCTTCAATGGTTCTTTGTTGCATTGTTTAGTCGTTGTAATCAGATTCCTTGACATCATCGGGCGCATCTTCATCCTCATTAGGGCGTCCCGTCCAATCTAAGATTTCGAATTTTGTGCCGTAATACCTGCCGAACGATGGCCACGGAGTAGCTAATTGTGGGAAAATTTGTGAAAAATTTTTGCAAGGTCATCTTTAGTTTAGTCGGCAACCAGCGGTCAAAGTTAAAAAAAAATTACGTTTTTGGACCAAAATGCGTATCCGAATTATTAAACCAAATCTGGCTCAAAAATAAGGAAGTTTTGGGTACTTTATTAGAAAAATATTTAAAAATTTCCAAAATAGCGATTTTGGTCCACAGATGCTGATTTTCAAACATAAAAATATTTTTTAACAAAATTTGTCTTAAAAGTCGAAAAATGTTGAGAAGTTTATGTGGAATATATATAAAATATAAAAACACGATTTTGGTCCAAAAATGGTGATTAGCATCTGTGGACCAAAATCTTTGATCAGCATTTTTGAACTAAAATCGTGTTTTTTATATTTTTTTAATATATAAAATGCTTTACATTTTCAAAGTTTTGAGACCAATTTGGATAAAAAAAAATAATTTATATGTTAAAAAATCAGCATCTGTGGACCAAAATTTTTTTTGTAATTTTGTATATTTTTCTTATAAAGTACGCAACAATTCCTAATTTTTGAGCCGGATTTGGTGAAAAAATTTGGACATGAATTTTGATTGAAATACGCCATTTTTTCAAATTTTGACCGCTTGTTACCGACCTAAGATGTTCTTGCTAAATTTTATTACTATTAATACACGAACTTCTAGGACTTCAACCACTTTGTCCACGTAAAAAATTAAATTTTAATAATTGCTTGGAGCACAAGGGGTTTAAGTGCTCATATACCCCTTGTGCTCCAAGCAAAACAGGTATTTTAGTAACAAGAGCTAAAAATTGTCGCCATATCTCGCTAACGAATAAGAATTTTACATGAAGCTCTTGTGCTCTTAACTTCTGTGAACTTCACCTACTAATTCCTTATGTTAACTCAATTTTTTTAAAAAAGTCACTTGAACCCCTTGTGCTTTGAGCCCCTCATATATAAAATAAAAATAAATTAATACATAAATAAAAATAAATAATTAGTTTTCTAAAAGATAAATAAATGTAAGATAAAAGAATGTTAAAGTTAATTTTGCTTTCATCACTTAAATCACCATTCAATAAGAAAAACCAATGGAGTCCCAGACGTATGTTTCGATGAATAACAAATGGAATGATAAAGTGAGTATACCCGCATTCCGAAGACACCAATAAGGTTTAATAGATTTTTAGTTAAAAATTAGTGTTTGGTAATAATTTTATATTTTTACAGGGTACTGCTAAATAAATTTTTGAAGCTATGGAGAATCCTTCACTACATTAAAGAGCGTGGACACCAATCCTGCCTTTAGTTATAAAATTAAAACCTAAAAACCCAAAGCCAAGGGAGTCCATACCTGTTTTGATGAGTTACAAATGGAATGACAAAGTAAGTGTTCCTCCTTACCAAGAGACCAATGGGGTTAACCAATTTTTTAAATTAAAAATTTATGTTTTGTAATAATTTTCTATTTTTACAGGATGCTTTTAAATAAATTCGTGAAGCTATAGCGGATCCTTTACTTCAAGAAGAAGCGTAGACAGCAGTCACTCGAGAAAATTGTACAAAAAGGGTCAGTTGGTCGGTGGTAAATTAAATCCTACACAACATTTATTATATTAATATGGATTTATTCTGTGAAAATTTTAAATTCAACAAATATACAAATTTTTACAAAAATTTATTGAAAATTTATTTTAGCATAAATGTGTAATTTTTAGCATTATTTTTGGTATATTTCACCATATTTCTTTTGGTATATTTTACCAAGTTTTTGCTTAAATAGCATTAGCATTTTCTTCAAAATTTTTTACATAAGTGTTTTGGCTAAATTACGAAAACTACTTCGTCGGTTGTAGTTTTAGCATATTTTTGGTAAAATTATGCCAGATTTTTGCTCACTCCGACACAAGTTTTTTTTTGCGTGTCCGCTATAGCTTCACGAATTTATTTAAAAGCATCCTGTAAAAATAGAAAATTATTACAAAACATAAATTTTTAGTTTAAAAAACTGGTAAACCCCATTGGTCTCTTGTTATGGAGGAACACTTGGTCATTCCATTTGTAACTCATCAAAACAGGTCTGGACTCTCTTGGCTTTGCGTTTTTAATTTAATAACTAAAGACAGGACTGGTGCCCACGCTCTTTATTGTAGTGAAGGATTCGCCATAGCTTCAAAAATTTATTTACCACTACCCTGTAAAAATAGAAAATTATTACCAAACACAAATTTTTAACTAAAAATCTATTAAACCTTATTGGTATCTGCGGATACCAATAAGGTTTAATTTGTAATTCATCGTAATTTGTAATTCATCGAAACATACGTCTGGGACTCCATTGGTTTTGCTGAATGGATGGTGTTTTAAGTTATGACAGCAAAATTAACTTTAGCATTTTTGTATCTTACACTCAACCAAAAATCATTGTATTCCCAAAGAAAATCGTTGTAAATTCAACAGAAATCATTGTTGATTTTGACCCTACAAATATTTATGTTGATTTCAATAAAAATTATTGTCAGTTTTTGTAAAAGTTGATCTACTCGTTCTTTTGTAAATCAACTCTTATTTTTTGTAAATTCAACTCATAATTTTGTTAATATAAGAAATTTTATTAATAAAAAAAAACTTGTTGTTATTTGTAAATATTCTTTTATTAAGCATAAATCACAATATTTTTGTATTATCGCCGGCTTTTTAAGCTGCAATATTTGAAGATTTTCACAAAGATTTTCACACACACTTCGTTTGTTCATGTTATGCACTCATAAGCCATTCTCCAGTTTTCTGATGATACCAAATAAAATCCTTAAAAAAAAACAAAAAAGCATTAATATAGTATGAATACATAAAGTAATCAATGTATTTTTTTACTTACCAAATATTTACAGACCAGATCCTATTTTTATTTATTTAAATAAAAAATAAAAAGGTAAGTAATAAAATTCAGTTTTTTTAATAAATCATAAAGATACAATATTGTTTTTTTTAGTTACAACTAAATGCCGTTCTGTTTGATGTGGAAAAAAAGAAGCCGCCTTCGAGTACCTAAAATATGTTCCAATAATATCAGCAAAGGTACTTATTATTGAATTTAAACTTTTATATAATTTTTCAATGAATTTATTTTATTTAGTAAAATTTTATATTGTTTTAAACAAAAATAATTTATTAATAAATTTTATTTTTAATAATTTCTAAAATAAGGTGTTAATTATTTAAAAATGCATGGGAATATTTATTAATGTGTATTGGGATATCAATGAAAGCTAAATTGGAATATTTTACCAAGTTTTTTTCTAAAATGTCGTTAGTTAAACTTTAACTTATTTTTCTAAGCAACTTGGTAAATTGTGGAAAAAACTTGTAGAACGCATATCCTCCCTATAAACTTGGTAAAATTTGCCCCTAATTTTATGACCCAATACCAAGTTTTTTTTTGCGTGTAGGATCTGATGATCAGATTCTGATCTGTAAATATTTGGTAAAGGTACCTACAGACGACGCAATATTATGTACAATATTCAATTATATTGAAGGTGTGTGGGTAATATTGATGATTGTACAATGGTCAATCTTACCCACACACCATCAATAAAATTGAATATTGTACATAATATTGCGTCGTTTGTATGTACCTTAAGTAATAAAATACATTGGTTACTTTATGTACACGCAAAAAAAAATCTGTGTCGGAATGAGCAAAAATCTGGCATAATTTTACCAAAAATATGCTAAAACTACAACCGACGAAGTAGTTTTATTAATTTAGCCAAAACACTTATGTAAAAAATTTTGAAGAAAATGCTAATGCTATTTAAGCAAACACTTGGTAAAATATACCAAAAGAAATATGGTGAAATATACCAAAATGATTTGAAAAGGTGACTAAAAATAGTGCTAAAAATTACCACATTTATGCTAAAATAAATTTTCTATAAAATTTTTGTAAAAAATTTGTATATTTGTTGAATTTAAAATTTTCACATAATAAATCCATATTAATTAATATATTAATATAACAAATGTTGTGTAGGATTTTATTTACCACCGACCAACTGACCCTTTATGTACAATTTTCTCCAGTGACTGCTGCCTACGTTTTTTCTTGAAGTCAAGGATCCGCTATAGCTTCACGAATTAAAATCCTGGAAAAAAAAAATTATTACAAAACATAAATTTTTAATTTAAAAAACTAGTAAACCCCATTGGTCTTTTGGTTAGGAGGAACACTTACTTTGTGATTCCATTTGTAACTCATCAAAACAGGTCTGGACTCCATTGGCTTTACTATATGAGTTCTTAGGTTTTAATTTTGCAACTAAAGGAAGGACCTGTGGCCACGCTCTTTATTGTAGTGAAGGATTCGCCATAGCTTCAAAAATTTATTTAGCAGTACCCTGTAAAAATAGAAAATTATTACCAAACACTAATTTTTAACTATAAATTTATTAAACCTTATTGGTGTCTTCGGAATAGGGGTATACTCACTTTATCATTCCATTTGTAATTCATTGAAACAAACGTCTGGGAGTCCATTGGTTTTGCTAAATGAATGGTGTTTTAAGTTATGACAGCAAAATTAACTTTAGAACTTTTTTATCTTACATTTATTTATCTTTTAAAAAACTAATTATTTATTAATTTATTTTAATTTTATTTATCAATTTCCCTTTTACGTTTTTATAACACAAAAAATAAACGAAGCACGCACACAAAAATACAAAATGAAAATGGCGGTCTGTATTTGTTTTTTTTTGTTGTTGTTTTCTTTCGATAAATTTTTGTGCAAGTAATTTGCGTTATTGTGCAAGCTACTTGGTTATTTTACATAAAAAATGAATTATATTACTTTAACATCGACAAGCATAATTTTAGCAAAAATTCGGTAAAAAAATTTTTTGGTTTGAAAAAAGTTTTACCAAGTAGGATTGCTCAATCTGACACAGATTTTTTTTTTGCGTGTATTCATACTATATTATATTTTTGTTTGTTTTTTTAAGGCTTTTGATTTATACCAAATTCGCATTCATTTTTTTAAACATGTTTAAGTACTTAAACATGTTTATGTACTTTAACAAGTTTAAATTTAAACATGTTTAAGTAGTTAAACATGTTTAAAAAAATGAATGCGAACTTGGTATTAGTGTCATTAGAAAACTGGAGAATGGCTTACGAGTGCAAAACATAACTAAACGAAGTGTGTGAAAATCTTGTGTTGAAATATTGCAGCTTAAAAAGCCGGTGATAATTCTAAAAAATATTGTGATTTTTACTTAATAAAAGAATATTAACAAATAACAACAAGCTTTTTTTTATTTATTTATTATTTATTAACAAGGTTAGCTTACAATTATAAATTATAAGATAACAAGGGGGGTTGGGCTGAGCAACTAAGGCCTTGAAGCCCATTGGAACATTAAGGGTTTACATTAATATTTATAAAGATGTAAAACTTATCAATAGTATAGTAGTGTTGAGGAAGGTTAAGATAGCTTATGGACTAATATATATCAATTTCAATTTATTATTCTTCAATTGATATATTTGTATAATATATGTATGTATAAATATATGTATAAATTTATTATTATATTAACTTAAATGATACACCGAACCAAATATGGCAGTAATATTGACGAAAAAGCATGTTGATTTGACGAAAGAACAATCATTATACAGCTAACAAAACCGAGGTGTTGAATTGAATAAAATTCGTTGATTTTTTTATTTGACATTAGTTTGACGAAATTTCGTCAAATTAACAGAATTATTTTCGTTAATTTGAATAAAATATTTTATTCAATTTGAATAAATATCATCAATTTAACAAACTGATTTTCGTTAATTTTATAATATTTTATGCATTTTCCTAACTTTTTCTACCCTTAAAAAAAATAAAATATCCATAAATACAATTTTTGTAATTATTTTTTTTATTTAATTAAAGTTGTTAATATTTTAAAAAATGTTTATTATTATTAACAAAAAAATTAATAATTAAAAAAATTATTAATAATAATTTAAATATAAACTTACACAAAGGGAATCGAATGAATTAATTAAATCGAACGACGACGAAAATGCTGGCGTGTGCACATATTTCGAATGTGTTAATCCAAATTCCAGACATTAACTTATTTATTTTTGAAGTACATCAGGAGAAGTCACCATCAATATAATATGTAGAATACCTATAACAAATTAATAAAAATTAGTTGTTTGTTAATTTAATTATTAAATATAGTATACTTACATGTTTGAAGTTTGCAGAATTTGAAGACGTTTTTACAATTCCAAAAAATGACATAAAAACTATTAGCTTTAGACAATTAAACAAAATTGCATGAAAAAATAAATTAATTTTCGCGGAAAATACATTTTCTCGTGACGCTGAACATTGAAAAAAATAATGGCGTCCAAACTAATAATATTAGTCAATTTGACGAAATTTTGTCAATTTTACTTCTTCAGAGGATGTAAACTTGACGAAATTTGATTTGATTTGAATAAAATTTGTTGAATCTTAAAAAAAAAATTGACAAAATTTTGTTAAAGATTTACGAAAATCTTTTGTTGATTTTACCTACGAGATTTGGTTCGGTGTAAAAGTTTCTGGTAATAATTATTAGTTGGAGTATAATTTAGAAGATTATTTTTCAATCATTTATATTTTTTCCATTTTATGTAAATTTATTATTTGTTTTTTCTTTGACATGTCGTATTTTTAATGTTGTTATCCTTTTTTATTTATTTTTTTTGGAATTGGTGCTAGTTTTGTCGTTTATTATTATTATTTTTTTTTTTTTTTAATTATTGTTATAAAAAGAGTTATTAGTTTTAAATGGCATAATATTTTGTTTTCAATTCATTCGTGTAGAATATGAATAATTTTGTTGTTAATTTTTTTTAATTTTTCAACTTTGATAGTTTTTTTTATTTTGTTTATTTTCAAGTATTGTTTTGATTTTTAATATATAAAAATTTAGTTCTATACATTTTTTTGTTTTATTAGTTATTTTTTAATTATTCAAAAATAATATATTTTTTCTTGATTTTTTTTAATTAAGTACATGTTTATATATTTAGTTAAGTATAAGTGCATGTTTATTTATTTTTTGACTGTAAACTTCTATTCCTCAGTGTTTTCTTGTTTTAATAAGTCACTATTGGGGTAAACTTATTTCAGAATCTGTAATTAGATTATCTTAGTTAAAAGATTATCTATTACCGATTTGCCCTAACAATTATCTTTTTAAATCTTATAAAAGTTTATTTTTGTAAACCATTATAGATTTTCGACATTGTCATAATGGGCGATAATTTTTTTATTTAATTTTTGTATATAGTATAAATAAGTATAAATAATTGCAAGTAATTAAGAAGTGTATACTTAATGTAGTTGTAATATAATATAGTAAATAATAGTCTATGTATGTAGCACATGTAATATGAGTTAACAAAATCATGGGTTAGGTAAAGATCGTTTGTTGAATAGGTGTTATTTCTTTTTGGGTACAGTATTTGTTGTTTTTTTACATTTGGTTTTCTTTTTATATGTTGATTGGAGAGATTTGTTGATACAATGAAGATCTTGGAACCTATAATCTCTTTTTTTAGCTCTCTTAGTTTGTCTGTATTTATAAATAAGACGCCACCTTTGCCGTTATGTTTATTCATGCTTTCGATTTATTTTTTTGCAATTTTTTGCCACTGTTGCTAGTTTAAAAACGTATTTGTTGTTTTTATAGCAATTTTTTTTAGTTGTCCTTTTATTGTTTTTTAGTTATTTTCTTTAACAGTTCTCTTTGTAATTATTTTTAATTCATTCAAATAATTTTAATATGTTTGTGTTTATTCCATTTATTGTATTTTTTTTTAAATATTTTTATTATTTTTAAAGTTTTTTTTTATTTCTGAATTACATTTTTTTATTATTTTAAAAGTTTTAGTATTTCTTTTAATTTGTTTTTTTGCACGTTTTCCACATTAAGAAGTAGTAACCGTTCTTATACCATTTTTTTCCGAGTTTGTGACCGCTCTCTTCAAGTCGTTAAACGAGAATGAGCTTTTTTTTTTTTTTTTTTTTTTTATTTTTTTTTTTTATTAATAATATTTCTTATATCAACAAAAATATGAGTTGAGTTTACAAAAAATACGAGTTGATTTACAAAAAAACGAGTTGATCAACTTTTACAAAAACTGACAAGAATTTTTATTGAAATCAACATAAATATTTGTAGGGTCAAAATCAACAATGATTTCTGTTGAATTTACAATGATTTTCTTTGGGAATACAATGATTTTTGGTTGAGTGTACTTGGTAATTTGAGCCATCTTTTCTTTTATCTTTTTATATTTTATCAAGTTTTTGCTTAAATAACACAAACCTTCGAAATTTTAATTCACCATTCAATTTCTCATATCAAAAATTTTAATTAATGAATTAATTCATGCTTGAATTAATTCTTTGAATTATTTAAAAAAAGAATTAATTCATTTTTAATTCAAAGAATTAATTCAAGCATGAATTAATTAATTTTTTGAATTAATTAATTTTTTGAATTAATTAATTTTTTAATTAATTAATTTTTTTAATTAATTCTTTTTTGAATTAATACTTTTTTTGAATTAATTCTTTTTTTAAATTAATTCTTTTATTTGAAATACATTTTTTTGATTCATTTTGCACGGTCTGTTTTGATTTTTTAAAACTATGAAACATTGTTATAAACCAAAATGCTTGCAAGAGAAAACAAAAGTATTGTTCTTTTTTCGCGGTATCCCTCTATTATATTAGAAGTTATTTAATATTGGGCACTGGCAAATAAAGCACTCACTTGTCGTTAGATTTTTGCCCACTCCGACACAGATTTTTTTTGCGTGTAGAGATAGCCGCTGGTCACGTGATTTACGTGAATCACACGTGAGTTTGATTTTAATTTAGTGATTTTGAATATGCAAATACGAATTTTATTTTCATTTTATTTAGCAGCTACTTCATTTTTCATTTCGTTTTAAATTTTATTGGCTGGTCATTAATGGGATAAATTTAATTGGGTACCCGACAATCGGTTAATCGACTAACGAATACCTTATCTTTAAGTTCAAAAGGCTAGGTTATGTTTTATCTTTTTTTTTCTACATCGCTATTAAAAAGAAAAACAAATTAAATTTTCTAATTAAACAAAAGAAGGCAAGAAATATAAAATTATTATATACAAAGCTATTTATTGCAAAAATTTAATTTAATAATTACCCACAGAAATCTCGAAAACGAACAAAGTATTGATAACTGCATATATTTAATAGTACATACTATAAATGCAAACAAGTTTAAATATTGAAATTTCCAAGTGTTATTTGGACAAATAAAAAAAAAGAAATCGCTTTAGTTGTACATACATAATTACAAACTGGTAACAAAAAGTAGAGCTACTATCATAAATCAACGCTATGATGGTGGAATCTGATGGTACTACTGATGCTACTCGCAGACTCAATGTTAAAAAGCAAACATTGGACGATGCGTATGCGGTGCCTGCAAATTTTTTGGAAATTGATGTTGTGAATCCCCAGACCACCATGACAGCAGGCAAAAAACGCTACACCGATTATGAAGTGAAAATGAGGACAAATCTTCCTGTCTTCAAAGTTAAGGACTCCAGTGTGCGCCGTCGCTATAGCGACTTTGAGTGGTTAAGAAACGAATTGGAACGGGACAGCAAGATTGTGGTACCTCCATTACCAGGCAAAGCTTGGAAGAGACAAATGCCCTTCCGTAACGATGAAGGTATATTTGATGAAAATTTCATTGAAGACCGACGCAAGGGTTTGGAGGCATTCATCAATAAGATAGCTGGTCATCCATTAGCCCAAAACGAAAGGTGTCTGCATATGTTTTTGCAAGAAAGCGTTATTGATAAAAATTATGTGCCCGGAAAAATACGTAATACTTAAAAAAAAGAACAAAATAAAAGATAAAAAAACAACAAACAAATAATAATAGTTGCCAATGAAATGGAAGGAAACTGTTTAGGGGGCGAAATCATTGGAGATAATTAAACAGCAGCAGCTCTCTGCTACGTGTCATTTACGGAATTATGAAAATAAACTATTATTGAATAATACATTTTACATTTTATATATTTTCCAATTCCATAGTTATTCTAAAAATGTAATTGTCTTTAAAAAAATATAATAAAATTATAAATATGGTTTTCAAAAAATAAACTGTATCTACTTTTTTTGTCACTTTGTGTATGACTAACTAAAGATACCACAGAAATTTTGAAATGACGAATATAAATATTGTCAAACTTTAGTCACGCCCCAAATTTTACAATCAAAATTTCTGAAGGGATTTATTTAGATTTATTTAGATCCGGTTCTTTTAGCTTAGCTTTTAGTCAATTAGAATCTACACCATTTCCAATTGTATTTTAAAATTTTCCAAATGTATTTTAAAATTGTCCAAATATATTTTAAAATTGTCTAAATGAATTTTAAAATTGTCCAAGTGTATTTGAAAATTGTCCAAATATATTTTAAAATTTTCCAAATTTATTTTAAAATTGTCCAAATGTATTTTAAAATTGTCCAAACGTATTTTAAAATTATCCAAATGTAGTTTAAAATTTTTCAAATTTATTTTAAAATTTTCCAACTGTAGTTTAAAATTTTCCAACTGTAGTTTAAAATTTTCCAAATTTATTTTAAAATTGACCAAATGTAATTTAAAATTTTCGGACTGTAGTTAAAAATTTTCCAAATTTATTCTAAAATTGTCCACTTTAGTCACGCCCCAAATTTATTTTTAAATTGTCCAAATGTATTTTAAAAATTTTCAGATGTATTTTTAAAATTTTCCAAATGTATTTTAACAAAATGTACTTTTCGACTTTTTTCAAATTTTAAAAAGTCGATTTTTCGACCTTTCGACTTTTTTCGACTTTCGACTTTTCGACTTTACTCTATCATTGTGAATTCAGTTTTAAAATACATTTGGAAAATTTTAAAATACAATTGCACAATTTTAAAATTGTCGAAATGTATTTTAAAATTGGACAAATTTATTTTAAAATTGTCCAAATGTAGTTTAAAATTTTCCAAATGTTTTTCCAAATTGTCCAAATATATTTTAAAATTGTCCAAATGTATTTTAAAATTGTTGAAATGTAGTTTAAAATTTTTCAAATGTATTTTAAAAATGTCCAAATGTATTTAAAATTGTCCAATTATATTTTAAAATGTTCGAAATGTATTTTCAAAATTGTCCAAATGTATTTTAAAATTGTTCATATGTATTTTAAAAATTTCCGAATGAACTATAAAATTGTACAATTGTATTTTAAAATTTTCCAAATGTATTTTAAAATATTCTATGTAGAATATTTTAAAATACATTTGAAAAAATTTAAAATACAATTGGACAATTTTAAAATACATTTGGACAATTTTAAAATACATTTAGAAAATTTTAAACTACATTTGGACAATTTTAAAATACATTTGGACAATTTTGAAAATACATTTCGAACATTTTAAAATATAATTGGAAAATTTTAAATACATTTGGACATTTTTAAAATACATTTGGAAAATTGTAAACTACATTTGAACAATTTTAAAATACATTTGGACAATTTTAAAATATATTTGGACAATTTGGAAAAACATTTGGAAAATTTTAAACTACATTTGGACAATTTTAAAATAAATTTAGACAATTTTAAAATACATTTGAACAATTTTAAAATTGTGCAATTGTATTTTAAAATTTTCCAAATGTATTTTAAAATATTCTAACTTTAAGAGACTTATGTGAATATCGGGAGGGTGGTTTGTATGGGGACTACAAGTACAACTGGTCCGCTTCCTTTAAAATTTAGAATAGTTAAGCAAGATTTTTTTATATTTTTTTCATTTTGATATTAATACATATTTCGGTTGTATCAACGTTATTTTGGTTTGAAAAATTGAAATAGTTCAATATGTATTGAAATTACAATTCCAAAAATACCATATTTAGCCTGATCGGATCATTACAAGTGTAGATATAAGCTATTTCGTTTAAAATTAAAAGTAATATATCTCGCAAAATATTTCTCACCGATTCTCGATTTTTTTTTTGGTTGGAGTCTTCTTAATAGAATCTATCAATATGTTAATTTTTAGTAATTCAGAGTTATACCAGTATGCTAGAGTTAAGCAAAAAGAAACAACTCTATTTGGCATTGCTCCAAAATTATTTATTATTTTTTTTAATAACCCTTTTCGAGGAAAATCCAAAGAAAAAAATAAAGGATCGGCGATAAATATTTCGCAATATATATCGCTTTAAAGTTTAATGATAAATAGATGATAGTTTTTATAAAAACTTGTTTTGGCTCACAACGGGTTAACCGATTTTTATAAAGTTTATAAGTTTTTATAAAGATAGTTTCATAGGTGTTGAAATTACCTTTCCAACGGTATCCTATATATCCAGATGGAATCATTACAAGCCGAGATATAAGCGATGTTGCTTTAAATTTAAAAGCGCTATATCTCGCGAAATATATATCGCCGGTTTATAATTCTTGCTTCGTTGGAATCTGCTTGATGAGATCTATCAATAACATTAATTTTTTAAAGTTTGGAATCCTGCCAGTAAACTAGAGTATAGCCAGCTTTAAATATCCTAAATAAATTCCCCAATGGAAACTTGTTGGCCTTTTTGCACTATTTAATTCCCAAAGTCTGGCAGCTCTGAGTGTAGTTTTCTCCATCATCCCCATTTATTTACATAAAAAGCATCCATTTTGGGGGAAAACAAAATTTACTGTATTGACAACACTCCATCAAACAGCTGTTGTGTGTATGTGGTATCGATATTTTTTTTTTTCATCATCGTCGTCTCTTCTTTTGCGAATTGTATTAATGAAAAATGTAAAAATTATTGTATTTAATTGTGTGATAATAAGTTTTAAATCACTTGCAAAGTAATTAACATAAATAAATATGGAAAGTGAAAAAATTTTGATGGCAGCAGGTGTAACTGTGGCTGCTGTGGTGGGTGCTTTTGTTTTTTGGGGTCCTGGTCCTAGTAAGTACAAAAAAAATGAAAAATCATCATACCATCATTATTACCTCCTACTGACTGACAGAGAATGGCGTAATAGAAAGAAATAGTAGTTGTTTTTCTGATTAGATTATTTCCGGAATCTTTTTTATTGAAGGTAATTCACGTTTGCGACAGCGTCGAGGACAAATTGCTGGTCTGCATAATTTTGGTCAAACTTGTTTTTTAAATACACTACTACAGGCACTGGCCGCCTGCCCCCAGTTTATAGCTTGGTTGCAATTGTATAATAATGCTACACCAGATCGAAAAAGCTTAATAAGTTCATTGCTGAGTACTTTGGAAGTAATAAATGGCACCCATACAAGTTTAAGAGGCGACCCCTATTCGCCCGGTGCCGTACTACGCGCTCTGAATGCTCTTGGTTGGGTTATACCACAGGAGGAACATGATGCACATGAATTGTTTCATGTTATGCTAGCAACGTTGGAAGAAGAAGCTCATCGCCCGAAACAAGTGGGATCTTTATCAGATGCTTTGCCTGTAGGTAATGGTGGAATTGGTGATCAACCTAATAGACCTTCAAGTGCTATGTTAAGTGATTTTCTTAATGCTGATTACGGTGAGGCTACCGGCTTATCACGCATGGTACGTTCTGAAGCTCATACACCCGATTCGCCAGCATCTATATGTGATCGTGAATTACAAGCTGAACATTTGCCTGCTTCATCACCAACCGAAGCTATGGAAATTGATCCACTGTCATCATTTGGTCTACCACCAATTTTGGGTGGTAGACCAAGTCGTTCTAAAGAAGCTTTAAATAAGAGATCTTCAGGTTCTTGTCGTTCTCTTGAACGTTTAACACGAGGACCTGGTAAAGTTTCGGTAGGTTTTTTATTTAAAGCTTTTGATTATATTATACATATTTATTTCGTAATATCTTAGATTTGGTCTGAACAAATGCCAGCACAAGTATCACATCCTTTTCAAGGTGCCATGGGAACACAAATTGTTTGTAACGGTTGTGGGTTTAAGGTTTGTTTAACAAAAAGTTTACAGAAAATGCAATTGAAAGCTTGAATTTTAAATATTTCCATTTTTGTTTCTCATCTAGTCCACAGTGCGTTATGATAAATTCGATAGTATTACATTAAATTTACCATCCCAACGACGTTCTGGTCTTAGTTTGGGTCATTTATTAAGTGACTACATTACATCAGAAGATGTTAATGGTGTTAAGTGTGAATCATGCAATGAAACAACAACACACACCAAATCGTTAACATTTGCTAAACTACCAGCTTGTCTTTGTATACATATAGCACGGACCGTGTGGTTACCAACAGGACAAGTCTGTAAACGACTGGACTATGTGCATTTTCCAGAAAGCCTATCAATGGCGCCATACAGTTTTGTACAGCCACATTTAAATAGTCAGGTTGGTAAAAAAAAACTCTTAGAAATTTCATTGGACTTTATTCATATTTGTTTTCTTTAGGCTGGCACTCCTTGGGGTTCTACCATGTCATTATTTTCTTCTAGTCTACCCATGAATAGTATGGGTGCCGGTGGTGAATCTTATGGTACAGGATTTGGTACTATGTTCCCCCGTAATCTCTATCGTTTATTGGCTGTTGTTGTACATTCGGGTGGTGCAAATTCTGGACATTTTGTTACTTATAGAAGGGGTGCTTTACGTAATGGCCACCGGTAAATATGTTATTCTATTCACAATTGATGACTTGTGTTAAATTATTGATTTTATCATTTCCAGCTGGTTTTATACCTCTGATACTGTGGTCCGTGAAGTATCCATAGATGAAGTTTTAAGTGTACCCGCATATTTGATATTCTATGATCGTAGTCCTCAAAGGCCATTACGCTGAACTCCTTCACATTTGTTAAAGGATCTCAATAGTGAAAAGACAAAACAATCTTTTTTTATTTCCTATTTTTACTTCAAATGCTTACATGATAGATCAATTCTATTTGGCGAAAGAAAAAAAAAACTAACAAAAACTTAAACAAACAAAACCAATAAGACAGATGCATTTTTCTAATATTTTTTTTTTTTATATGGCTACCACAAACAAAAAAAAACCCACGAGTTAAAAGTTTAATTACTTCCCAAATAATAAAATAAATACTCGTTCATATTAAGCGTAGTAGTGATGAATAATCTATTATAATATTTATATGTATGTTTTTTCCAATATTACATTTTCTCAAAAGAATTCAGAATTTCAATAAAAAATTAAAATAAAATATTTTTGTCTTTAGATATCGCGGATGGGGAGAACAATTTTAGCGCTGCAAGAAGGGTGTTGGTCGATCCGAAATCACCTATCTCGTGACTGCTGAAAACGGGACATATTCCTAATATACATAAATTAAAATGCTCTGACCGGATCAATAGAGCATATTAAAATTTTTAAAGCAGTTTTTAAAAAATTTTCTAAATCTCAGACACATTTTTTTTTGGCGTTTTGTAGTTAAAATTTCCAAGTTCCGAAAATTGTTTTCAAAATTATCCAAGTCCCGAACACAAAAATTTTTTTACGTTTTTTAATTAAAAAAATTGATTAAAAATGATTTAAAAAAAAAAAAAATTTCACAAATTTTGAAAATTTTTCTACCAAGGGAAATCTCCCTAGTGTCACCCTCCGATCTTCATAAAATTTGGATATGGATTTGTTCAGAACGAAAATTAATTCGACACGTAAAATAAAAAATAAATATATAAATGCATACAGCTTCTAAATATTAAATTACAATTTTTTAAAATTAAATATATTAAAATTCTTTCAAACATTTGGTGGTGATATAATTTTAACAAAACTCTTATAGTCCAAAGCATATAAATTTGATGAAATATTATGATGCTCAGGTAAAACTTTTGTTGCTTCTAATGGTATCCTCGAGCTATCTGCATTTAAGCGTTTCTGACCCTTAATGGGCATCCAACCTGTAACAGGATTAACATTTGCTACCATAACACAGCGTATACCAACATTTAGTCCTGTCAAAGTTAAAGAGTCATCGCGATATTCATTTAATATAAGATCACAAAGACTTAAACCATTAGAGGCCTCTAAAACATAATCGATATCACGAAAATGTTGTAAATAGTTAGATTGTACCAAATCTATAAATTTCTTAGGTTCCGTAGTAAATGCTTCAGCTAATTCTTCAGGACTGTGTAAAAATTTGTTGTCTTCAGTATCTAAAAGGGAAAGTTTGTAAAAAATTGTGCATAAATTTACTAGAAAGTACAATATTACTTACACTTTGGATTAAAGACTCTACCCAATGCATGCATCATGGTAACAGATTCATCACGTCCCACCGATTTTAATGATGTTTGTCCCTTTCTTTTTCTTGTTGTAGTTTTGGTTTCTTTCGTTGATTCTATACGTTTTGTTAGTAAACTTGGTGCTCCTTTCAATGAGGAGAAATGTAGATTAATTAAAGCATTTCTTATGTCTCCCTGTGCTGATACTATAATAGAATCTATTATATCCAATGAGGGTGATTTATATATTTCACAGTACGGCGGTGAACGCATGAGATTACAAAATCTTTTCATGGCCTTTTGCATTATGGTCGACGCTACAGCATTAAAACTGATGTGATTAATTAGAAACTTTTGTTTTAATTGATCGGTAAAGATATTATAACTGATATTAAGACTACGTCGTTTGGCATCGGTTACTATAAAAATTAATGGTGATTTACCATAGTTGAGATAATCTCTGAAAATAAAAAAGTATACATATATTTTTCGAAATTCCATTTCAGATTTTTTTTTTATGAAAAATGGCTTAGGATCTGAGATTTTTTAAATATAAAACATGTCTAAGAGTTTTTTAATATGAAAAATATCTCAGAATCTGAAATTTTTTTAATCACGAAAAATGTCTCAAAATCTGAGAATTTTTATATACGAAAAATATGTCTTAAAATTTTTCTATATAAAAAATGTCTCAAAATATAAACAATTTTCTGTATCTCAGAATTTAAGAATTTTTTATTTAGAATCTGAAAAATTTAGATATAAAAAATGTTTTAGAATCATATTTTTTTATTTATTTTATGAAGTCGCCGAATCTGAGAACTTTTTATAATAAAACTAGCTGGCCCGGTCCGCGTTGCTGGCCCAAATATAAGATTAGTGCTATATATCGTCTCGCTTTAAATCTAAGTAGAGCCCTGCAAAAAATGTAATGAATTTCTTGGCTTAAAAAAATTTGTGGGCGTGGTTTTAAAGACCCGATTAGGCAGATAATCATCCTTAAATTTTATTTTAGGAACTAAGAAAAAAATTACCATGTCGTCGACTTTGCGAACTGTACAAATTTAAAACTTTAGTATCATTACGAACAACACAACAATAAATTATGCAAATCCTTCGTTCTTATCGTTAGCTATTGTCTTGAGTGTTAACAAACCTTTAAAGTTTTCCCGAATTTTCCATTTTTCCGGGACACTTTCTTATTCACATTTCCTTAAAAACCTAATTAGAACTATAATTAACATAAAAAAAATCGGTCCGGTCATAAGTAGTGGTATTTAGACAAAAGTGGGCGTAAAATTTGTGTAGTAAGTTAAACTTGTGCATATGGTAACAATACCCAAGGATTTAAAATACCAAGTTTAAGCGGAATCTGTTAAGAAATATTTTTCTTAAATAGACCGAATAAGAGTAAAAATGAATTTTAGATATATCGAAAATTTTATGGACTTTACGAACATTTGAAACAAAAAAAATTGCCAAATCGGTCCAGGCGTTCTCAAGGGTTGCAAAGTTTAAGAATATTGAAAAATGTGTGCTTTAAAGTGGGAGAGTACAATAATTATTTTTGTAACATCGACTATAATGATCAGGGAAACCAAAAATATGCTCTAAAAAACACGTTTTATGCGCTTAAAAAATGCCCTTAAAAACGGAAAATATGCTCTAAAAACAATAAAAATATGCTCTTAAAAAAATTATGTCCCCCTTTTTCGAGGTGTTTTTTACAATTTTTAGAGAATAGGCCCAAAAAATACCGTTATGTGCGGTAGTTAGAGGGTTAATATTGGTTAATATGGGTTAATGAAGCAAGAACAGGCCAAAGCATAATCAATCGTCAGAACCCCGTTATTTTGGAAAAGAAAAAGAAACAAACAATTCAATCCACTTACAAAATCAAAAAAAAAAAAAAACATCCCAAAAAATTTTTGAAAATAAGTGTTGTTATAAAAAAATTGGAAAAACAATTCTTTAAAAATTAAAAAAATGCTCTAATAACTTAAAAATATGCTCTAAAAAGTGAAAAAATGCTCTAAAAATTTAAAATATGCTCTAAAAATATGCTCTTATGATAAAATATGCTCTTAAACCTAAAATATGCTAAAATATGCTCTTAAGGCTAAAATATGCAAAAATATGCTCTAACAAATCGATGCCAGATTTCTTAAAATCTTCTGAAACGGATAAATACCTTACCCATTTATCAATACAAAGCGCAGGAAAAAAAATGATACTGCATATTTTTGGTTTCTCTGATAATGATCATTAAAAAAAATTACCAATTCAGTCCAGTCGTTCTCCGATTTTATATGTATTGAAAAAGTGGGAGTGGACAATTTTTCTTTCTATAAAAACCTTAGTTTTTCTATCACGAACGTCAACAAATGATACTAATAGCCAAATCGGCGAATATATAAGACGAAAATTAAAAAAAAAAAGCATTACCCAAATCGGTCTGTTCTCAAGAGATGTTATTACCGTTAAAATCTTATTTGAATTTAACCAACTCGGTCCATCCATTCAAAAGTGAGCGTAGAAATGAAATAAAAATTGTTTTTTTTTTCTGAAAACCCGTAGCTGGACTATGACGAACATTTAAATAAAATTTGACAAACTGATCCAGACATTCCATGATTTAAAATAAAAATATCGGAAAAGTGAGCATTAAAGTAGGTGTGGACAATTTTTCTTTTCTTAAAAATCTTTTCGGGCTAACCCCAAATCGATCTAGCCGTTATAGTTCTTTCATTACATAGAAAAAAGTGGGTGTGAGAAATTTTACTTTAAAAACCTTAGTTGAACTATGACGAACATTTTCAACAAAAATTAGCTAAAGCGGGCGTTTCCAATTTATTTTTCCGTAAAAACCAAAGTTGGAAAAAGATGAAAATTCATTTTAAAAAAATTTAGCCAAATCGGTCCAGCCATTCCTAGATTTTAGATAAAATTAAAAAGTGGCCGTGGTAGATTTTTTCTTATGGTAAAAGCTTACATTGGATTTCTACGAAAATTTAAATAAAATATTTTCCAAATCGATGCAGCCGTTTCCGATTTTAGATAAATCGAAAAAAGTGGGTGTAAAAGTGGGCGTGGTCAATTTTTCTTCATATGAAATTGAAAATTTTTATTCGAAATTAAGAAAATTTCAAATAAAATTGAGAAAATTTCAAATGAAATTGAAAAAGTTTCAAATGATATTGAGAAATTTTCATATGAAATTGAGATTTTACATTTGAAATTGAGATATTTACATATTGGGAATTGTACAATTGAAATTGAGAAAATTTTCAATTGAAATTAAGAAATTTCACTTTCCAGTCAAATGAAATTGAGAAAATTTCAAATGAAATTAAGAAAATTTTAAATGAAATTAAGAAAATTTCAAATGAAATTGGGAAAATCTCCATAGTATTTAATTTGAAAATTTCTCAATTTCATTTAAAATTTTTTTAATTTCATTCAAAATGTTCTCAATTTCATTTGAATTTTTCTCAATTTCATTTGAAATTTTCCCAATTTCAATTGAAAATATCTCAATTTATTTTGAAATTTTCTCAATTTCAAATGAAAAGTGTTAGTTTCGTTTAAAGTATTCTCAATTTCAAATGGAAATTCTCAATTTCAATTGAAAATTTTCTCAATTTCAATTGTACTTTTCCCAATTTCATATGCAGATTTCTCAATTTCAAATATAAAGTCTAAATTTCATATAAAAATTTTCTCAATTTCATTTGAAATTTTTTCAATTTCATTTGAAATTTTCTCAATTTCATATAAAATTTTCTCAATTGCAAATAAAATTTTCTCAATTTAAAATGGAAAGTCTCAATTTAAAATGAAGTTTTCTCAATTTCAAATGAAAAATCTCAATTTCATTTGAAATTTTCTCAATTTCAAATGGAAAGCTCCATTATCATTTGAAATTTTCTCAATTTCAAATAGAATTTCTCAATTTCATATGGAATTTTATCAATTTCAAATGGAAATTTTCATTTTCATATGGAATTTTCTCAATTTCAAATAGAAGTTCTCAATTTCATTTGGAATTTTCTCAATTTCAATTAAATATGGTGTAGAAAGATATCTGTTAAAAATATATCCCTTACTATGGTTGAAAGGTATAACAATATTAACAATTCATTTACTTTTTTTTTCATAAACTTACTCTAAAATTTCATTAAATGTTGATGAATCCCTTAGTAAAAAATTGGGAAAATCTTCTATCATCAACAAACGTTTGTTACCAGCTGGTTCCAATAGTGATCTATAACGTGATGCTTTAAATAAGAAATTTTTAAAAGCATCAACTTGTGAGCTAACATATGATTCACCGTAAATTTGATCACCCAAATTGTAGACTACCTCCTGATCAACAGGATTAATCCATTCTTGTATATGAATATTATTTTCTTTGGCCAATATCCGTATTGCTGCTGTTTTGCCACAACCAGATGGTCCAGTTAAAAGACACATTTGTGCGGGTTGTTTTCGTTTCATGATCGCGCAATGCTGAAACCATTGCTGTAATTCTAATAACTTTTTAGGATGAATAGCCAGTTCTTCACTATTGGAGGGTGCAAACACATCAATCCAATTTTCTTGGGAAATTTCTTCAGATGTCTTTATTGCTTGGGATGTGGATGTTGTTTGTGAGTTAACGTCATCATCATTCGGCACATCCTCTACATTATCCAAATCTATAATTTCGTCAATTTTTTGTACCGTAGTGGAATTTTTCCTAGTTGTTCGTTTTGGATGTGTTCCCGTCGAAGATTTGTGGATATTTGGTGAATTATTTTCTAATTGCGAGAGCTGGGAAAACATTGAATTTACCCAAGGTTTCTGTAAAGAAAAATTATGGGATTATTGTATGAGTTAATTAAGAATAATTGCTTTATTTACAAATACAAACCTTACGTGTATTCATTATTATTTTCTATATTGAGTTTTTTGAGTTTGTGTGGTAAATTTTAAATTTATCAATTTGCAATTTGTTTACATTTTTTTTGGAACGAAATGGGAAGAAAACAAAGGGCTACCATATACAGTCAAACTCGGTTATAACGAACTCGGTTATAACGTATTTCTCGGTTATAACGCATTCTCTGTTATAACGTATTTCTCGGTTATAACCATAGAAAAAAATAGAAATGAAACAGAGTCGTATTTCGCTTGAATAAGTATTAGTGACAGCACATTATGTAACTTTTGACGTTTAATAAAAACAATGCAAGATAAAGGAGAACAACAACAAAGCAAACAACAAAAGAGAACAAAAGTTTTTAAACTATCAATAGTGCGTATTTTCTTAAAAAAAAAACGTTAAATACAGCAAAATAAATAATAAATTTAATTAAATGAAAGACAAATTCCATTTTTTATAAACAAAGAATCTAATTTGATATTAAATGCGGGTGAGATGAGGAAGAACAAGCATTTTGCCACCATATTGGAAAATACATCAAATACAACACTGCGTACCTTCTAATCTTTTCTATGGTTATAACGAACTAATTTCAAAGTCCCGACGTTTTGCCAG
This sequence comes from Pegoplata infirma, assembly GCA_963921195.1. Lineage (NCBI taxonomy): Eukaryota > Metazoa > Arthropoda > Insecta > Diptera > Anthomyiidae > Pegoplata > Pegoplata infirma. The sequence goes on from OY992540.1 coordinate 10,496,323, forward strand.
CAATTTCCACAAAAATCTGACGATAGACTTGAGAAAACGAGACGTTTAGGTCAGTTTTTTGATGCTTTTCAATTCGATTTTAATGAAAATTTAAATAATTGGCCATTTTTTGTCCGATTTTAATTTCCAATACGTTGTTAGAAAGGTGTTGACCGCCGCTTGAAGTGTTAGTCAAAAATTAACCCTTAACTGCGCTGTATTACATTTTTATACCCTCCAATCTAGTGATAGAGGGTATATATAAGTTTGTCATTCCGTTTGTAACACAACGAAATATTGGTCTAGGACCCCATAAAGTATATGGGGCATTCCAAGCTAAATCACTCACTTTTAGACCCCACCCCTTTCGACTTATTTTATTTTTGGATATGTTTTAGTACTTATTAAATGCAACTTGGCCACCAATTTTCAGCCTTTTGTTTCAAGATGGTGTTGAGTAATCAATTTTTCAAAATGGCAATTTTCTCAAAAAAATTAAAAAATTGAAATATTTTATTAATCTTGACCATTAAAAAATATAGATATTTTAAAAAAAGTTGGACAACATTTTGTTGGTATTTAAAAGTAGTTTTAGAAAAAAAATATGAAAAAATTATTCGAAGTAATTATTACTTATTTTTGGACGTTTAAAAATTAAAATCGACTTTTTGAAAAAGAATTTCCATTTATTGCAACAAAACACCAGAAAAACAAAATTATGATTGAGAAAAATATTTTTGACAACAAATAAAATATTTTAATTTGTGTTTTTTTCATCCGTATAATAAAAGGAAGATATCGTATATAAATCGCCTAGGCGAAAAATCAGCTAGAAGATAGATTTTCGATAATTTGGCAATTTTTTATACTTTGTAAATGACAAAAAAAAAAAAACATATTTCTGTTTATATTGCTGAAATATCCTCGGTGTGATAAAAGGAAGATTTTTAAATAATACTACATTGATAATTTTTTATTACGATAAAAAGAAGATATCGCCGCAATTTCTCTTAGGCGATATTTCTTCCAAATGCTTGCAGGGATAACATAGGTTAAAGCTTATACATAGGTTAAAGCTCTCTTTCATTCATTTCTCCAGATTTTCTTAATCTATTCAATTGCGACTGCCACAATTGAGTTTCCAAATATTTATCTGAAGAAAAATACTTTTCTGGTACAGCTCCTGTTGTTAAAAGTGCCTTTTTGGCGGCATCAAAACCCAAAGCTATAGATTGGCATACTGTATATTCTCTTAATAGGCCTGATATAAAACCACCGGAGAAACTATCACCAGCACCGGAAACATTGACAACATCTGACTCGGCCACTAACTCTGGGGTGGGAAAGAAAATAATTCTTTTCTTTGAAAAATCTGGTTCAAATTTACTTAAGATATATTTTTGATTTAAGAACAGAGATTCCTGATATGGATCTATACTCGAATTTAAACATAATATAATGCCATGCTGGCCCAAAGTAACAATTAAACAATCAAATAAATGATGTATTTTATTTATCATGGATTTGGTGATTTCTAAAACTTGTTCGAGATTTTTCAAATCACAATCAACCATCATCGATGGTGCTGCTGGACATCCTTCAAATTCACATTCTATTATATTTTTAAGTTCAGATAAATTAGGTGAAATTAAACGTATTTGATGAGTCAGATATGAATGTATACGATGAAATGGTTGTCCAGCAATTCTTAAATCAGTAGGTTCATAAAATACCGGAATTTTATATTTATATGATTTTTCCAGTATATAGGATATGGTATCCATTGGTAAATTACCATCTATTATTATGAGTGGAGCATTTTTAAAGAGATTTGTATGTCGTCTTATATAGTCGCAACTGAAGTTTTTGTGAATATTCATATCTCCAAATATATATTTACAATCGCCATTTTTATCAAATATAACGGTACATAATGATGTCCGATACTTGTCTTCCTTCACAATTCTTTGCCACAATTCCTCGGGCATAAGTTTCAATAGAATTTCACCAATATGATCATCACCAATTAGAGATATAAAATTAACTTTTCCATAAAGTTTATAAATAGAATCAGCTAAATTACGTCCTACTCCTCCAGCAGATTGAGCCGCATTTGCATCATACATGGCACCATCCGCTGATGTTGGCATTTCTTCGTTCATAGCCATAGAAATGTCTAATATGGAAACTCCTATAACCAGAGGAGCCATAAATGATTTTGTTTGTGTAGCCCCCATATTTGGGTAAAACTTGTGGGTGGAATAAAAAAACAAAATAAATTAAAATTTTCAAACAATGGTCAAGTTCAATGTTCATTTACCGGTAAAATGTTTAGCGTCTATTTAAAAGGGGTTCTTTGTTTTTCACTAATTCAATTCTCAAGAGGAACTAATCAATTTATGATTAAAATTTTGATTTTAGGTTTGAGTTTTTATCAATTGTTTGCAATTATAATGTATACATTTAAAAAATGTATACATACACGCAGAAAATATATTTATTACATATTTTGAAAAAGATTATTCTAGCTCAAGGTTATATTTCTTTTACTAACCATTAAGGCAATGGTTCCCAACCTTCGATTCTCGCCCCACTAGGGGGCAATTTGAATGTTTCAGGGGGGCAATGAGCAAATTTTTAAGACTTTGTTTAGTAAAAATAACATAAAAAAAATATTAAAAAAAAAAATTAACTACAAATTATTTGTAAATTGTCTAAAACTTTTACTAAAAACTTAGTTTGAACCTCGATTTTAACAAAAAAATTTTGAAAATCGAAAAGTCCCGAACAAATATTGGTCTAGGACCCCATAAAGTATATAATATATTATATTCATGATCCTCGATCGATCCGTCCGTTTGTTTGTCTGTTGAAAACACGCTAACTTTTGAAAGACTTTAAGGAGGCTCCTGAAGTTTGGCATATACACAGAAAAAAAAAATTGTCAAAACAATTAATTTCATTGATAATACAATTAAACATTTAATTGAAACTGAGCCTACATTGGATTTTGTCAATACAACATTGGATTTTGTAACTTTTGAAAAAATATTAACTTAGTTTTGTCAATTAAATTCATTGTTGTATCAACAATGAAATTAATTGAAAAGTTTGTAATAAATTATAAAAACGGAAATAAACATGCTTTAATGTCAATTTATTAAAAAAAATATCTAAAAATAGACAAAAGAAATCTAAAAATTAAAAAAAAAAAAAACATTAGCCGGGAGCTGGAATTGAACCCGCAACTAACATGATACGAGTCTAGCACACTACCACCGTGCTATTCCGTATATATAATTGTAGTTGACTATACGCGTATATTAAAGGAAATAAACTGTTTTTAATGTCATTTAATTTAAAAATGAAATAAAAAAACTAAAAATAGAAAAAAAATAAAAAAAAATAAAATTCTGGCGGCAGCTGGAATCGAACCGGCAACGAACATGGTACACAGAAAAAAATATCATGAAATCGAAAGTAACTAAACAAATTGTTAGCAACTAATTTCTAGTTCAACAACGTTTTTAATTGTATCAACAATGTATATTGTTAATATGACAAAAATCCACTTTAATTTCCAATTAAATGCATCAATAAAAATCATTGTTAAAAAACACACAAAATGCTTATATAGTGGTTCAAAAGTTATGAGCAAAATACTAAATTTCGGCAAGGGGGTTTTACGTGAATTTACGAGATAAAAAACATGTAAACTTTCGAAAGGCATGAGGATGCTAAGGCTTAGCATATATATTTGTCGTTCTACTGGCTTGATTCGTATTGAATTTCAGCCAAATCGGCCCAGTTATTAGCAAAACCGTGATTTTCAAAATAGCTTCACCACAAACTCACGTGTTGAAAGAAAACCCGTTAAACATGTTTTAAAAACATTGGTAAGTCAACGATTTTTTGTCACTCAAAAATATTTTTACACAAAAAAAAAAAAAAAAAATACACTCGAAAAAAATTTTACACTAAAAAAAAATTTTACACTTAAAAAAAATTTAGTAAATTATTTTTTTTTTTTTTAAATTACTAAAATAAACGTTTTTTTATACAAAATAAAATATTTCTAATCAAAATTTTTATTTTTACATGTTAGAAAATTTACTATCACTTAAAAAGTATTCATAGATTCGGCAAAGTCGAATTTAACTTTTCTACTTGTTTTATTTTATTTTTGTTTTTTAGATAACCTCAAAACTTTATTTATTGTTAAATTAGGATAACTGAATAATAAACAAAATTACAGAGGCAATTTAGATTTTTTGTCACTAAAAAAAAATTATTTTGACAGAATAACGTGTGAAATGTTGAATTGAGATAACTGTCAGTTTACAAAGTATTTTACAGAGTTATTATTTTAAGTGTATACATTTTATTTAGTTTTTCTCTAGAATTTATTCATTAGAAGCGTATTCAGTAATATTGCTTTTGTTATATGAAACCGATAATAAAAAACAAGTAGAAAAGTTAAATTCGACTTTGCAGAATCTATGAATACCCTCCACAATGCCTTTTTTTAAAGGTTAGTACATTTTAACGTGAAAAAAATTAACAATTTTGATTAGAAATATTTTATTTTTAGTAAAAAACTCTTTTTTTGTCATTAAAAAAAAAAAAAAATACTAAATTTTTTTTTGAGTGTAAAACTTTTTTCGGGTGTAATGTTTTTTTACTGTAAAAATATTTCTGAGTGAATGCACGTACGTATGTACACAAAATATTGACATTTTTGTAAAAAAAAACTAAATTTTTTTTGAGTGTAAATTTTTTTTCGATTATAAAATTTTTTTCGAGTCTAATTTTTAAGTTACCAATGCTTTTAAAACTAAACAAGTTTAAAAAGCATTGCTTTAAAACTATGTAAACAAGTTTGAAAAGCATTGCTTAGTTACCACCAGTCTCATTATTGTTTTTCGAAAGTTATCGTATTTTTTATCTCGTAAATTTGCGAAAACCCCTTGCCGAAATTTACTCTTTTGCTCATAACTTTTGAACCACTGGACTGATTTGGCTGGATTGCAATACCAACCTGACCAGGTAAATGACCAACATATACGCCAAACTTCAGTAGCCTCTGTGAAGTCTTTCAAAAGTTAGCGTGTTTTCTACGGACGGACAGACAGACGGACGGACGGACATCGCTAGATCGACTTAAAATCGATCGAGGATCATGAATATATATACTTTATGGGGTCCTAGACCAATATTTCGATGTGTTACAAACGGAATGACAAACTTATATATACCCTCTATCACTAGAGTAGAGGGTATACAAAATTAGGGGCGTACGCTAAGGGGAATATTTTTCTAAATACGATAAAAATTTATCTGATCTGAAAATTTAATGATCTTAACAAAAACAAAAATTGTAAAACCGAGCGTTTGTGGGGATGATGTTTGCGGGAGACTTTAAGGAACACCTTCCCCTTGAGATAAATGTTTACAAATTAATTTATGATTTTGGCATTTAATTATATCATTATTTACCAAAGGTAAATAAACAAATTTCGTACTGAAGATGTTTGATAATTTACATTTTTTATACAAACGCCCACAAAAAGGGGGAGGACCGAAAATTAGTCGCAGTTCGGCTGCACGTTCGTCTTACAGAAACTGGGGGGTTAATAAACTGCAGCAATAAACTTACAACATCTCAGAGAATAAAATTGTTCTTAAAGTAATTTTTCAAACAAGCTACGCCTATGGTCAACTATACAAATAAATACAAAATTAAAAAGTGTTTATTTAAATATTGAAAAATATGAAGCCCAAACCCAATAAACCAAATGATACAGTTATGATATCAAGGCAATATCCTGTGATGTCAACCAAAAGAGCTAGACCCCTGAATTTTGAAAGAAATATGTGTAATGGTCATGGAATGGTTAAGTTCATAAATGGAAAAAATAAAATAAGGGGGGAACAAATTTCTCTGCCCCCTTTTTGGGTCGTGAACATAAAAAAATAAAAATAATACAATTTTTCTACAAGAAAAATTTCTTAGAATTTCAAAAATATACTTACTTTCAACTTTTAAATAAAAAATCACATATTTTTTTAAATTATATTTATTTTTTTTTTATTATTGTTTATTATTCATGTTAAATTTGCGTTGTCTCCTTTTATTGTATTTCTATACAATATATTTCATCAATAATTACTTAAAGTATTAATTTTGTTATTTAATTTTTCTTTAAAGTGTTTTTTTTTATTATTATTTTTATTAATTTATTTAAAAATTCTTTTGTTTTAAAAAATAAAAACTAAGCCCAACGGCTTTAGCTCTTTACTAAATTATTTGGGATTTTTTTTAGTTTTTGCTTTGTGCCCAACACACAAATTTTTCCAAAAAAAAAAATTATTTAAAATTAAATTATTTGAATTAAAATGAAACCAAATACATCGTTGGATTGGAAAACTAAACATTTCTGTTTGGGAAGAAATAATTGGTCGATCTGTTGTTTAACCCTTTAAAGCACAAAGTTTTGTCGCAAAAAACGAGAAAATTAGTTTTCGTAAAACAGTTTTTCCTATAAGAACTAAAACAATCCTGGAAGAACATTCGTTATGGATCAATTGTAATTCGAAAAAGATCAATTGTAATTCAAAAAAGATCAATTGTAATTCGAAAAAGTTTAATTGTAATTTAAAATAGATCAATTGTAATTCCACAACGATCAATTGTTATTCGAAAAAATTCAATTGTAATTCGAAATAGATCAATTGCAATTCGAAAAAGATCAATTGTATTTCGAAAAAAAAAGATTTGTAATTCGAAAAATAGCAATTATAATAGATTTGTGCTTGGAAACCGTAAGTCGTACGAAAAAACTTATTATCCAACAAAAAATTTTGAAAGCTAAGTTTGAATGTGCCTTTTTCCAGGGAAGGACACAATGGATTTCCAAAAACAAAATTTTGTATTAAAGTTTAGAGTGTCCTTTTAACGCTTTTAAAATTTCAGAAAGGTGTTTTTTGGTATTGTTGAGCAATAAATTTGTTAGAGAGCCAAATATTTGATTTTTCCAAAATTTTGGGAAAAAATCAAATAGTTGGTTTTAGACAGTTCTTTTGAGTCTTTTTACTCGAAAACCGTTAGTTGTACGAAAAAACTTTCCGTGACAATATTATAACACTGTTAAAATTTCAGGGAGGTGTTATTTCGTGTTGTCGAACAATAAATTTTCAAAGTTGGTGATAAAGCTAAATTTTTGATTTTTTGACAAAATTTTGAAAAAAATCATTTATTTGGCTATCTAAAAAACTTTGAAAATTTATTGCTCAACAATACGAAAAGACACCTTTCTGAAATTTTAAGAGCGTTAAAAGGGCATTCTTAACTCTAATACAAAATATTGTTTTTGGAAATCCATGGTGCCCTTTCTAGGAAAAAAGGACTTTCAAATATGGTTTTTAAAATTTTTTGTTGAAATTTTTTTAAAAAAAATATTTTGTTTCTAAACTTAATTTCTAAACAAAAATGTTTAAGAACTGTCTAAAACTCAATATAGTCAAAAAAGTGCTTTTTTAGCGCCCATATCTTCCAAAGTATTGATCCAAAAAAAAAAATATATGGTTTTAACCATTTACAAAGCTCTATCAAATAACCAAAAAATGGTGATCCGTCAGTTAAATTTCCCATGGATTTGCTCATATTTGAATGTAAAAATTCTATTTAAAGTACAAAAACTTTTTTAAATTAAAAAATTCCAATTGGAATTCGAAAAACTTCATTTGAAACAAGAGGAAATTTCTTAAAAAAATATTTCTATTAAAATTTTTTTAAACAATTTTTTGGCTCTATGAAATAAGGCCCCAATGAAATAAGACCCCAAACCAAAAATGAAATAACGCCCCATTTTTTGGGCTTTATTTCATTATGAAACAACACCCCAAAAAATAAATGAAATAAGCCCCCAATGAAATAAAACAAAACCCCAAAGATAAAATGAAATAACGCCCCATTTTTGGGTCCTTATTTCATAATGAAATTAAGCCCCATTTTGAAAATGAATTAAGGGCCCAATTTATAAACAAAAATAAATATTAAGTCCGTTCGATAAGCTTATCTACTATTTCATTATAAAATTACTCCAAAATTTTTGGTAAATTAAAAATTTTATACATACATACAAAGGACTCAATTTAAATCCAAAATATATTAAATCTACTTCAAACCGAAATGCACGCCGCGAGTGAACGAAAAATTCCGGATACGTCTAAGTAACTGCTTTTATTGACCAGGACTGTGATCACGTAAAACGATAGTTGATTATCGTCGATTTTTGGAGCCTTGTTGTTCCTAAACTAAACAAAATGTTTCCAATTTTTTTAATGTTTCTGGGTTAGACAACACTCTTTAATAATATAATAAAGAAAAACTTTAAAATTTCGCTTCAAAACGATATGTATTTTGATGTCGTTAATGCATCGACAATCGTTTTCGTTTTACGTGATAAGCCCCCAGGGCGTGGCACATTGGATTGTTTAAGGGATTAGCACAATGGACTTGTCGAAATTTTCTTCGACTTTGTACAACCTACCGTCGTCGTTAATATATCTTTCATAACATAATAATATGATGCTTGTTTTAAAAATATTAAAATGCATCTGGTGATGAAGAAAGCGCCGCAGGTAAAAAATTTTTACAACAGATTTTAACAAAAAATAAAAATTTTTCGCCAAGCATCATATTATTTCATCAGTAATTAAATAGAATAATAGAAATTCTCAATGATATAACCAGTTTTAATTCCATTTCGAGGTTTGTAAATATATTAAAGACAAAATTTATTATTGATTAATTCTGAGAGAAAAATTTTAAATTAATATAGAGATTTAAATTCATATTCGTAAGATGTTTCTCTTCCGATCTTACAGCGAAATTTATAAAATACGTATCGCAGATTGAGTAGGCGCGTTATCAATTCACTAATTTCATTTTATTTTGGACTTATTTCTGTGAAAATAATTTCATTAGAAGTCTTTTTCATTGCGTCGTTGGCTTCCGCAGATTTCAGAGAAAATGAAATAACACCCCAAAATATTATTTGGGGCCTTATTTCATTCCTAAAATTTGGGGACTTATTTCATAATGAAATAAAGCCCCAAAACAAAAAATGAAATAAAGCCCCAAATAATGAAATAACACCCCAATTTTTTTTAGTAAAAATTTGTGGGGCCTTATTTCATTTTTGATTTGGGGCCTTATTTCATTGGGGCCTTATTTCATAGAGCCAATTTTTTTTACAAATTAGATTAATTTTTTTTTAAATAAAAATTGTTTGGTTCGTTTTTGAAAATATTATATTTTGAGTAAATTTATTCTGACTCGAGGTCATTTTTCCTTACTAAATGACTAAAATAAATAAATTTGAAGCAGATAAATAATTTCTTGAAAATTTTACTATAAGAATATCATGGTAACATTACTAAGGAAAAATGACCTCGAGCTAGAATAATTTTTTTTTTACTTTAAAAAAGGTACTAACACTTAAAAGAGGAATTGTTGAGGGTCATCATAGACTGGTCAAGTCACTTTTCTACTTGCTCGAAGTTCAATTGGTAGTTTCAAATTTCAGTTTTTCAAAAAGAATTTTTGAATTTCAAGTAAGTTTCAATTTAGTTTTTACAAATTTTTATTTTTATTTTTCGAATCTAACACTCAAAAAATTATGACGGTAGATTCCACTACTAAAGACAGTTAAAACTACTACATTTATTGTTGTTTAGGAGTCCACTACATTTTATTGTAAAATCAACCAAAAATTTTTGTTGTTTTTAACTATTGATTAACAATTACAAAAAACTGTAAAAACTACTTCAAATTACAATTTGTTTTTACTGTAACTCAAATTGTCTGAACTTTTTTACTAACAAAAAAACTTCTAAATGTCAAAAAACGGTTAAAATTATTTGAAAATAATTCCTGCACATCCGTTTTTCTAAAAATTTCTAAAAAATTATAAGTTTTTTTATAGACTAAAAACAACTACATAAAACAACTGTTACTACAATGTAGTAATTTTTTATATTTCGTCACCTTATTATTGTTTTGCTCCATACGCCATTTTTGAAAAAAAAAAATGAGTTAGGAATGGAATATATATAATATAAATAACCTCTTTCTTATTCCGAAGTCCGTTTTTTAAAGATATCCAGTTTTTTAAAGATATCCAGCATTTTTTAAGAAAAATCACACCATTTTGACGTTTTTTGAAAATTTGCGTTATAGAAATAGCTCTAGATTATTTAAAAATTAACGGATCTTGCATATTTTTGGAATGAAGATTAATTATGTTGGTACTATTCTACGTACCAAATTTTAATACCGTAACTTCTGAACATTTCAAGTAATGTCATATTTGCCATTTAGGTTGTGTGGGAGGTAGGCGTGTCCATTGACCGATCATCCTCATTTTTAATACCATGCAACCTGACTCTATAAGTGTTCTAAATACCCAGTTTTGTCGATCTAGCTCTTTTTGTTTCATTGTTATTTTGTTTGGCGTTGAGAACTCATTTTCTCCATATCACACAAAAGTCCCAAATGTGTAAGCAAAATTGGATATGAAGCATAATACCATAAAATCTTATTTTCTTAAAAGCTTAAAATCTTTTGATCTATTGTATGTAAAAGTCTGAAAGAAGCTTTGTTAACAATATATGTAGCAATAAATGGTAAACATTAAAACAAAATCCATCGATTACTTTTCGAGAAAATTTGTGGTAAACCTATTTTATCGTTTTTCTCGAAACCGAGTTGTTGGCGTATGGAGCAAAACAATAATAAGCTGACGATTTGTTTTTTGAAACGACTACAACAAACAGTTGTTTGAGATTTTTCATACAAAAACAACTGAAATTGTAGTTGAAAACAAAAACTACTGCTTACTACACAAATGACCATCATATAGTAACTGCAATAATTTTCTAAGTGCAGATGCAATTTTGTAATCTAACAGAAATTTTCGCATTTTAAATAGATTTTTTCGAATTTTATATATAATTTTCGTATTTCAAATAACATCTTCGAATTTCAAATGAATTTTCCGAATCTTTAATTTAAGGAAACCCGCTTAAGAGTCACTATGTGCATTTTAGGGTTAAAGTTTTGAACTAATTAATGAAGACATTTAAAAAAATATTTTTTGTACCTTTTTTCTTTATCTTTTTTTTAGTTTAAATTTAAGTTAGATTTTTTTTATTTATTTTTAATTTGTTCTTATTATTTTTTCATATATATTGTGAAATGTTAAGCAACTACACAAATCACATACATATAAACATTTAAAGCTTTGCCATTTTGTTTATTTAAGTTTTTTTGTTTTAGTTTAATTACTTTTTATTTTTGTTTGGAGACTTATAAAGTAACTAACAATTATTATGTAAAAATACAAAGTTGTTTAAGCTCGAGGTCAAGTGTTTAAACATTTCTTTATTGCTTATAATTTACTACACTTTGTTTTCCATGTTAACATTTTTTAGTATAAGCCCTGAAGATGCTATGCAATTTGTAGTGAAATATTAGCAATAAAGAAATTTAAAAACACATTGACCTCGAGCAATTTGTAGTGAAATATTAGCAATAAAGAAATTTACAAACACATTGACCTCGAGCTTTAACAACTTTATTATTTACATATTAATTCGGAAAAATTGAATAAAAAACAACTTTAAAGTAACTAACAATTAAAATTTAACAAAATTAAAATTAAATAATAATAATAGAATTTCAAATATAAAACTTAATTTAAGAATATATTTTACATAATCGAAAAAACTTTTATACAATATTTGATTTGTTTCTAACAAAAATAATAGCTGTTTTTATGTTAAAATTTAATTTTACTAAAACAGTTTGGAATTTTAAGTTTTTTTTTTTATATTTAGCACACTTAAACAAAATACAAAATTTTTTTGTAAAAAAAGAGTTGATAAAAAATATGTTTTAGTAATTTTGCAAAAAAAAAAAAAACGTAAATTTACAGATTTTTCAGAAAAAATCAAAATAAAGTTTAAATTTTTGAAAAATATTTGTCAATTTCCAAAAAAAAAAAACGAAATTGTGAATGAAAAACCAAAAGGAATTGCCAGTTCAGCCTCCTGGGCGCCTACAAAAAAAAAAAAGCAAGTAAGAAAGTTATAGTCGGTCAAGACCGACCATATGATACCCTACACCAGTGTTTCCCGGAAAATGGGTCCCAAGTCCAAACATGGAACGATTGGTTCTGTCGTTGTTAGATTTTTATTTAGTGTAGAAAACACACACAGGTCAAATTTTAGTGGAATTGGCTTATTTTTTTTGTCAATTGACCGATTTAACTGAATATCGGTCCAAATTTGTGTATGGTGGACTAAGTCCAAAAATGGTCCAATTATATTGCGATTTGATAAGGTTACTTAAGTTCACGTTTAAAACCTAAAAATAAAATGTTTATCAAATATTTCCATTTTTATGATTTTGAGGAAATTATGTGAATATCGGGAGGGTGGGACTACTAGAAGGACTGACCCGATTCCTTTGAAATTTGGTATGATGGTTTGCGCATTCCAATTTCAATAGGCTTCGTCCTTGGGCCACAAGCTTAATTTTCACATTTCAAGTCAATTGATCGAAAATTGCGACCTGTATCGTGCTTAAACTGATAGATGGACAGACGGACGGACGGATCCACTCAAAATGTAATAAGAAAAATGGATGCCAGATTGGTTTTTGTTGTTTCACTCACTCCTAAGTTGTAGAAAGTGTTACCATGTTAGCGTAAAACGGACTAAAAACCGCTGTGTTTTCTCCTAAAATCGCTTAGTTTCCCCCCATTTTTTCTTTAAAACTCTACCACAGACTAATACAGACTCGACATAAGTGACAGGTGTCAAAAAAGTATTCTTTAACCATATGGTATCCCCTGGTATCACAATGGACCTCAGAGTCTACGTGTGTTGACGTAAAACGTCAGCAGCCACTTACAACCTAACCTAACCATATGGTTAATATTTTCAAATTATTCTACGAATTAGGTTAGAAAGAGAAAACTGATATAACGCGGCATAAGAAAAATGGATGCCAGATGGGTTTTTGTTGTTTCACTCACTCCTAAGTCGTAGAAAGTGTTGCCATGTTAGCGTAAAACGGACTAAAAACCGCTGTGTTTTCTCCTAAAATCGCTTAGTTTTTCCCCACTTGTATTTAGTCTGTGACTCTACTGTCGAGTCTGTATATAGTCTGTGCCTACAACTTTAACTACCTCATTTCAAAAGTATATTCGATTTTGTGTTTTTTGTAGCACAGTAAAATTGATCAATGATCGATTCAAAGAAATGTAAAATATCGGTGAAAAGTTTTCGCGAATTCGGCATTGAAATTTGCAAAAATGCCGGTTTTATTATATTTTTAAATAAAATTTAAAAATTTCTTTCAATTGACCCCTTAATTAAGCTTGAGGCTAAATTTTATTTAAACTTACAAGGAAGGTCTTTCACAGGGCACCCACCGATTGTCATGAAACTTGAATATGGTAATGAGAGGGGAAAAATAAGAGTTATCTGTTTTTTTTTTTTGTTTTTTAATGAACAATTCATTAGAAGTGAGCCAATGATTATTTTTTTTTAATAGGGTGAATGAATTTTTTTATTAAATCTATGAACAATTTCATAGTAATAATGAAAATTTTCATAAATTTAATGGAAAAATTTTTATAGGAAGAACAATTCATAAAATTTATGATTATTTTGAGAATTTATGATTATTTTCATAATCCAATGAAATTATTTTTAAATGTTATGAAAAAAATCATTAATCTAATGAAAAAAATCATTGGCTCATTATGAACAATAATTCTTTCTGTGTATGGTAATTTTAATGAGTTTTTTTTAAGTTAGACAAAATTTTTGTCAAAAACAATTATCTGGTTATTATAAATTATAAATTTAAATAAAAATCTGTGTAGTCCTTAAATTACACAGTGCAACAACCAAATTCGGAGTAGCATGAAACCAAAAGCGAATGAAAGTTGACATTTTCCATAACAAAGCCTTTAAGGTTTTTTTTTTAGTTCAGCGCTATATTTTTTTTACACCGCTAGATTTTTTTTACACACATTTTAAAGTTGGAAAACTTTTATTTTAATTATAATAATAATTGCTTTAAAATTGTATAAGTGGCGTATGTTTAATTTTGTAATTGCCTTTAAATAACAATCATACGCAACGATACACAGTGGTTTATTTTTAATAATTTGGCTCTTCAGTAGGTTGGTACTGGAACTAGAGATGGGCGCGTGAGTGGATTTTGATTCACGCACGCTCACGCTCACGAAATCAAAATATTGCTCACGCACGATCACGCACGAAATTGTAACTAAAATTTTTCTCACGCTCACGAAATAATCACGCTCACGAAGACTCACGAAATTAAAATGCACAGATTTTTATTTTACTTTTTTCGATTTCTTGAACAAAAAGTATTTAATTTTCTTAAAACAATAATACAAATTTATTTTAATCACAATTTTGTATTAATTCCCCTCTATATTCAATATATTGACGATTTTTAAACTTGTTTTATGTTTCAAATAGTAAAAAACAATCACGCAGACTCACGAAACAAAAATTACTCACGCACGCTCACGCACAAAACTATTGTTTCTTATCACGCGCACTCACGATCACGTGAGTAGAAATAAATTTCACTCACGATCACGCGTGATTCACGCGTGAATCACGTGAATCATGAAAAATTCGTGTCACGCGCGCATCTCTAACTGGAACGATTACATCGAAATTTATACCGGTTATTGCTAACCCTAGTAAAAATATTATGCTAATTTTACTGAATAGATCTAATTTGATCCGTAAAATGGTTGTATCAAATAATATCTAATTGTATTACTTTAGATCAAAAAAATATAAAATTTGATACAATTTGATCCTGAATTTGGTCAAATCTAATTAGATCAAATTGATCTTATAATATCAATTTTTATATAATTTGATAAGCAAAACCAAAATACGAATCTAATCATATATGGAGCAATATCTAACCATATAAAGTGGATCAACCGTATCAAAGTGATAGATACTATTTTATATAAATTTATACGGAAGCATATTAACTCATATAAGATTGTATCAAATTATATATGATTAGAGCAGAAAATTTTTACTCGGGAACGTAATTTCAAGCTTAATTTTGGATGCTGGTCCTCATATGTCCAATAAGGGCGCCATTAGGGGCACCTAAAGTAGGACATGTTTAGTACACAAAAAAATTTTAAATGCTTAAAAATCACCAACTTTAAGTGCGTGTAAAAAATAATCTAGCGCTGAAGTAAAAAAACGGGTTTGTTTTGTAAAATCTCATCTTTCATTTGCTTTTGGTTTTATCTCATTCCGATTAAGAAAGTTCGATATTGTATTACTGTGTTATTAAAAAAAAAATATTTCATCCGATTTTTTATTTTTCCGAAAAAATCTTCCAAACTTTTTTTTTTAAATTATTCCTACATAAAAAAATACATCTATTATAAAAAAAACTATTAAACTAAATATATTTATACTTAAACTATTCAAATATCTAATTTGTTTATTTTTTGTTTATAAAAATAAATTAATACACTTGATTTTCTAAGTTACATAAAAAGAAAAAAAAAATTGTAAACTAAAAGTCAGTCAATCATAAAATTAATCAATACCACTAACATAAATAATAAAATAATTAATTAAACCAAACAAAAAAATATTTAAATTTAACAATTTTAAATGCTGTATATTAAATAAATATTAATAATATTAATAACACATAATAATAAATATTTTTAATAATATATTTTCTTTTTTTGTTAAATTTACTCAGTCATACATAAAAATGAATTCATCACTTGTTTTATATTTTTTTTAAAAGTTTTTGTTTTGTTTTTGTTTTTGTTTTACTTTTTAACAAACGGGTTTTTTTGTTTTTTTTTTTTGTAATTTCTTTTTAATATAAAAATTAATTAAAATTTTCTAATTAATGACTAATTAATGTTAAAATTAAATGGTTGCTAACATTAACAATTATTGTTTGAACACAAACAGTCCAGTTGGATCCCATTCACTATCCTCATTGGGACCAAAACTATCATCGAAATACCATTCCATGGTTAGGTAGACATGAGATAAAGATTTTAACATTAAATGATCATCATCAGGGTAGACCTATTAGAAAGAGGAAAAAGAAAAAAATTATAATTTTTTTTTAAATTTTAAAATTAAAATAAACAAAATATAATTTAAACAAGATTTAGTACTAAATCTTGTTTAAATTATGTATATGATATCGTCTTTCAATAAAAAATATGATATCGTTTTCGTTATCGTTAATTTCAGTCATAACGATAGTAAAATCGCCATTTTCTAGAATTTATCGAAAAACTACCGTTATTCCAGCAATTACGATATATTTTATATATGGGGCATTCCATGTCAAATCGGACACTTTGAAAATATTTTTTTTTAGATTTTCCCAATTTGTTTACAGTTTTTAGTACCCTTCGAAAACTCCTTCGTGGTAAATTTTCAGATTTTTTTGATGACCCGTTCAAAAGATATCGAATTTTTAAAAATTGGTAGTTTGTTCCTTTACTCAAACTTCTTTTATTTATTATTTATTTACTCATAACTTCTTCAATAACGGCCCAAATTTCAAATTTTTTTTTTCAAAATTTTTGTTTTTTACGTACTTTAAAAAAAAAATCCCAAAAAATTCTTACAAGCGCTCTAGTATGCGATTTTTAAGTTTTAAAATTTAAATCTCATTTTTGAAAGTGTTTGTATTCTTCGATTTTTATGAAATTTTTTTGTGTAAAACTTCTTTCGATTCTACAAATTTTTTGCCCAGGAGGATTTACTATTTTTTAAAATTTTTTGAAAAAATTTTATTGTAATTTTCCAATCCTAAAATCATTTCCACTGCTCCAATGGTGCGTCATAAGGGGTCATTTATAAGACCGACCCCCAGTAATTTTTACATCTTAATATTTCTTTGGAATAAACTAATACCCTATCTCCTATTTCTAAGGGGGCTCCCACACAAAACGACATTTTTTAAAATTTGCTCCAACCGCTCTAACTGCCCTAATAGTGCCCTTAGAGCAACAAAATGTATGACCGACTCACAATTTTTTTTTAGTCCAATCATTTTCTCTGAACGCACCTACCCTCTATCTCTAATTGTTAAGGCGGTCCCCATACATTTTTTTTTATTTTTTGTAAATTTGTTTTATTTAATCAGGTTCTACCGGTCCAATGGTGGGACCGAGAGGGGTCATTATTGAGACCCACCCCCATTTATTTTTACCCTACAACATTTTTTTTAAAACATACCTACGCCCTATCTCCACTCCCTAAGTAAGCTTCCATTCAAAATTACATTTTTATAAAATTTGCTCCAACTGTTATTTGTATGGCAGCCTACTTAGGGAGTGGAGATAGGGCGTAGGTATGTTTTAAAAAAATATTGTAGGGTAAAAAAAATGAGAGTCGGTCTCACTAATGACCCCACTTGGACGCACCATTGGACCGGTAGAAGCTGATTAAATAAAACAAATTTACAAAAAATAAAAAAATTGTATGGGGACCGCCTTAACAATTAGAGATAGAGGGTATGTGTGTTCAGAGAATAGGTTTGAACTAAAAAAATATTGTGGGTCGGTCATACATTTTGTTGCTCTAAGGGCACTTTTAGGGCAGTTAGAGCGGTTGGAGCAAATTTAAAAAAATGTCGTTTTGTGTGGGAGCCCCTTAGAAATAGGAGATAGGATATTAGTTTATTCCAAAGACATGTTAAGACGTAAAAAATAATAGGCGTCGGTCTCATAAATGAGCCCTCTATGACGCACCATTGGAGCAGTAGAAATGATTTTAAGATTGGAAAATTACAATACAATTTTTTCAAAAATTTTTAAAAAATAGTAATAATTGTTATCCCACGATTCTCCTGGGCAAGAAATTTGTAGAATCGATAGAAGCTTTACACAAAAAAATTTAAAAAAAATCGAAGAGTACAAACATTTTCAAAAATGAGATTTAAATTTTAAAACTTAAAACTTAAAAATCGCATACTAGAGCGCTTTTAAGAATTTTTTGGGATTTTTTTTTAAAAGTACGTAAAAAAAACAAAAATTTTGAAAAAAAAAATTTGAAATTTGGACCATTATTGAAGAAGTTATGAGTAAAAGAAGTTTGAGTAAAGGAACAAACTACCAATATCTTTTGAACGGGTCATCAAAAAAATCTGAAAATTTGCCACGAAGGAGTTTTCAAAGGGTACTAAAAACTGTAAACAATTTGGGAAGTCTAAAAATTTTTTTTTTCAAAGTGTCCGATTTGACATGGAATGTCATACATATATAAAATATATGAAAAAGTGATATCGTTCTCGCTATCGAAATTTCCAGGCATGACGATAGCAAAATTGCCGAACAGTGCAATTATTTCGCAAAAACTCGAAAACAGCTTGTATTTTTGTGTTAACAAGTTTTTAAGTTCTAAATAAAGAGAAATGAAATGTCATTACCCAGTTTTGTCGCCATTTTTACAAAGCCTAAATTTGCTTAAAGACGGGTGTTTAGAATCGGAATTTAAAAAAACCCAGCTTTGGCACTAAAGAGCCAAAAGAGTCGCGGTGTCTGCCGTAAGGGCTATTTCTCCCTTTGTATAACAAAAGTGGAAGGTTAAAAATTAAAGTTAAATTAATATTTTTTAATTGAATCAACTAAAAATGGAATCAATACGACAAATTTCTTTATCGCGGCTATTACAATACATTTTGTAATTAAATTCAACAATTTTTTAATTAAAAAAAATTTTATTTTTTTTTATTTTAGACATGTAACAAAATATAAAAATATTTTACTATGCGCCATTATATAAAGTCGTCACGCCATTTTAAAAAGTTTTATTTAAACATTTTTTCCTTACCTGATGCCTAAATTTAACCTCTTGATCAACTAAAGCTTTTACCAGCATTAATGTATGATCCTGATGCACCAAGGTATCGGCTGTACCATGGATTAACATTAAATTTCTACCCTTAATATTACCAGCTTTCATAGTTAAGTCAGCCTCTTGCAAGGCCCTCAAGTAATCACCTTTTAGGGGTATATAACGTTCCGTAAAGAAAGAATCTATAAAACAAAAAAATAACACAAAAAAAAAACAATTACATATTTAAAATTGTCTTCCACACCTTTTAAAAACAAAGAATATAAAAAAAAACTTACAATGATAACCAAAGGATGAAATAGGATTAACTGCTACACCACATTGTAGCACCTGTTGGGAATCATCGATTAGACTCATGGCTGTTGCATAGCCACCATAACCCCAGCCATAAGCACAAATACGTGAGGGATCAATAAATTTCAAATTGTCACGCAAGTAACTAAAAATATAGCAGAAAATATATATAAATAGATTGAAAAGTTTTAAATTTTTTTCTTTCTTTTGCCACATTTTCTGTGGTGTACTTACGTTAATACTGCTAATTGATCTTCTACTTCTACGGTACCAAGTTTACCATGAACTTGAGTACGTAATAGTTCACCTTGATAGCCGCTACCACGTCCATCAATTTGTGCCACAATAAATGAACGTTGACAGGATAAATACCAATTCCAATTAACTTGAAAACGTTCATTAACTAATTGAGAACCAGGAGATGCATCTCTAAAAATTATAGAAAAAGTAAAGATTTTTTTTTGAAATAAACAGCTGCACTCAGAAAATTATGTAAGTTACTACATGTTAGTTGTTTGTATATTTTGCAGTAGTTAGTTGTTTTCAACTACAAAGTCAGTTGTTTTTGTATGAAAAATATCAAACAACTATTTCTGTTAGTTATTTTAAGTAGTTTTTTTGAATAACTAACAAAAAATACTGTGATGTAGTAACAGTTATTTAAAGTAGTTAATTTTATTTTTTTATCTCTGAAAAATTTTCTAAGTTTTTTTCCAAAAAAAAAAAAAAAAAATTTCGTTTTTTTTATTTTTCACAACTTTTTTTTAAAAAAAAAAAAAACTTTGAAAAAATTTGCTCTTAAATTTTTTTTTTCTGAAAAATTTTTTGAGAAAAAAAATATTTATTGATTATTTTATTTTTACTACATTTTAGTTGTTTTGACTACAAGTGTAAGTAGTTTTTACTACATAAGTCAGTTGTTTTTTGTCAGTTAAAATAACTAACATTGTTAGTTGATTTAACTGAAAAAGTACACTCAAAGAATTATGTAGGTAAATTCCAGTGAATATTCACTTAAAACAAATGAAATTTTATTTAAAAACCATTCCACTGTTTTTTCATTAAAAATAAAATCATATTACAGTCAATTTTGAATGTTAATTTAATGACTAACCAAAACATTAAAAAACTAATAAATATTCAGTTATTTTGTATTGAAAAACAGTAAAACTATAGAATAAATTTTTTACTGCCGAAATTGAATGTAACAGAAAATTCCTTTTTAATACAGTAAATTATTATTTTTAAACTACACAAACAGTAGAAAACAAGAAGTCCTTAATAAAACTAGTGATTTTTCTTTTAAAATAACTTTACTGATTACTTTTTAAAATAACCTACAAACAGTTAATGATATAATTTTCTTAGTGTAGTTGACCCCAAAATAACTTACAAAGTAGTTATTTTAACTGACATTTTCAGTTGATTTTACTAACATTATTTTTTGAGTGTGCTGCTAAAATGAATAAACGTAATGTCATATTGCGTGTTACGTTATAATTTACGTTTTGCATTACGTCTTACATAGTGCATTACGTTATACATAACATTTTGGGTTATTATAATATACATATTACCTTAAATTAGACAATTTTATAACTATCTGTTATTTTTTTTTATCCCCGCCTACAAAATAGGGCGGGCCCAAAAAACTTAAATATTTTTAATTTCCCAGGGTCCAAATGCAGGACTTTTCTTACACAAAAATGTTTTATTTGCTTAACAAAAATAAAAAAAAAAAAAATATGTAAAAAAGTAGAATTTTTCAGAGGTTGGTTTAGTTCTCCAAGAGGGAACTTTTTTCCCCCTGATCCGATTTAGCCCATTTACAAACTTAACCTGTCTATGACCATGAGGTATATTTGTGTCAAACTTCAGAAGTCTAGCTGTTTTATTTTAGACTGGATCGTGACGGACGAGGGACAGACGGATGGATATTCATACACTCAAAATATTTTGTAGGCAAAAACAAATGAAAAACACACTTAAAACCAGTGAATAAACAATTGAAAACCATCCCAGTAATTATTCATTTGTTTTAACAAACATCAACATTTATTTTTTACTGTTGACAAAATTTTCTAAAATAAATAACATTAAACATTAAAAAATTACTTTTTTTCACTCTTTTTTACCAACAAATTCGAAAAAAATAACCAACGAAAACATTAAAAATTAATGATAGTTCTGTTATTTTTACCAACAAATTTCAAAAAAATAACCTACGAAAACAATAAAAATTAATGATTTCGTAGGTAATTTTTTACAATTTTTTATTGAAATATTTTTTTAAAAATTTTTAATAAAATTTTTGGGGAATCGATCCCGCAATCAACTTCATTCTGGCCAGACACTCTACCCATCGTGCCAAAGTCACTTGATACAAACATGTTTTTATATTTCTATAAATAATTTTTTGATTTTTTTTTCTACAAAACAATAACTGACTTGTGTAGGTAAAAACTAATGATATTTCATAAAAAAATACCAACAATTTAAAAAAAAATTACTTACACAAATCATTAAAAATCAAAAGAATAATCAGTAGTTTTTACTTACAGAACAAAAATAAATGACTTTAAAAATTAAATGTTACTGAAAGTCTTTATTTTTTAGTGTGTTATTTTTGAAACAAAGGACTGAAGTAGTCATTAATAAAAACTGAACATCAAACAAATGTTTTTTCTTTTAAAAATGACTAAACGGAAAACTTTTTAAATAAACTACAAACAGTTAATGACATAATTTTTTGAGTGTAGAATATCTTAGAATCGATCGTGGATCAACAACATATGGGGTATTCCATGTCAAATCGGACACTTTAAATATTTTTTTTTTAGATTTTTCCAATTTGTTGACAGTTTTTAGTACCCTTAGAAAACTCCTTCGTGGTAAATTTGCAGATATTTTTTATGACCCGTTCAAAAGATATCGAATTTTTAAAAATTGGTAGTTTGTTCCTTTACTCAAACTTCTTTTACTAATAACTTCTTCAATAATAAATCCAAACCGCAATTTTTTTTTCAAAATTTCTGTTTTTTTACGTACTTTAAAAAAAAATTCAAAAAAATTCTTAAAAGTGCTCTAGTATGCGATTTTTAAGATTTAAAATTTAAATCTCATTTTTGAAAAAGTATGTACTCTTTGATTTTTTTGAAATTTTTAGGTGTAAAAATTCTATTGATTCTACAAATTTTTTGCCCAGTTTGATCGTGGATAACGATTATTAATATTTTTTAAAATTTTTTGAAAAAGTTTTATTGTAATTTTCCAATCTTAAAATCATTTCTACTGCAGCAATGGTGCGTCATAAAGAGGTCATTTCATTCGGAACAAACTAATACCCTATCTCCAATTTCTTAGGGGGCTCCCACATAAAATGATTTTTTTTTTAAATTTGCTCCAACCGCTCTAACTGCCCTAATAGTGCCCTTAAAGCAATAAAATGTATGACCGACCCACAATATTTTTTAAGTTCAAACATTTTCGCTGAACACACCTGCCCCCTATCTTTAACTATTAAGGCGGTCCCCATACAATTTTTTTTATTTTTTGTAAATTTGTTTTCTTTATTCAGCTTCTACCGGTCCAATGGTGCGTCCGAGAGGGGTCATTAGGGAGACCGACCCCCATTTATTTTTACCCTACTACATTTTTTTAAAACATAGCTATGCCCTATCTCGACTCCCTAAGTAGGCTTCCATTCAAAATTACATTTTTATAAAACTGTTATTTGTATGGGAGCCTACTTAGGGAGTGGAGCTAGGGCGTAGATATGTTTTAAAAAAATGTTGTAGGATAAAAATAAATGGGGTTCTGTCTCACTAATGACCCCTCTCGGACGCACCATTGGACCGGTAGAAGCTGATTAAATAAAACAAATTTACAAAAAATAAAAAAAATTTACAAAAAATAAAATTATTCACCATAATGCAATTTCACCTTCTTCTGTACGAAAAAACAATAGCAACAACCACACAAGAATTGAAAAACCATGATTTAGTTGATACTTGCTTAACAGCCAACTTAGCGTATCGGTCTAGAGTGATCGTACCTAAGAGGCAGTTAATAGCAAATACATTACAGATCATGGGTTCAATCCCTGGCGGCTGCGATCTGTTAATAATTTTCACATATAGAATAAAATTGACTATTAACTGAATAAATTTGACATTAAAAGTTTTTCTGATGATTATAATAACTGGATTATATGAAACTAGTAAAAAACGAACCAGGATGTCTTAAATTTTTAGAAAAATAAATTTTTCTTTCACACCTTTCTCAATTCAAACCATATATAAAAAATTTTTTTCTTATTTTCAAAATAAATTTTTCAAATTTTAAACAGTTTTTGAAAGAAATAAATATTAGTTCGTTATTTTGCTAATTTATGCCAAAATATGAATTTAAAAGTTGGAAATATGCATTTAAAACCAAAATATGCAAAAATAGGTTTTTTCACCAAAATATGCAAAAATATGCAAAAACAAATCAATTCCATTTTAACGCAAATTTCTTAAATCGGAAAGATAATTGGTCGATAACGTTTTTGGACAACAAACATGCATTTGCATGGAAATCACATCCCTAGTAATAATTGTTATCCCACGATCCTACTGGGCAAAACATTTGTAGAATCGATAGAAGTTTTACACAAAAAAATTTCAAAACAATCAAAGAGTACATACATTTTCAAAAATGAGATTTAAATTTTAAAACTTAAAAATCGCATACTAGAGCACTTTTAAGAATTTTTCTGGATTTTTTTTTTAAAGTACGTAAAAAACAAAAAATTAAAAAAAAAATGGACCATTATTAAAGAAGTTATGAGTAAAAGAAGTTTGAGTAAAGGAACAAACTACCAATTTTTAAAAATTCGATATCTTTTGAAAGGGTCATCAAAAAAATCTGAAAATTTACCACGAAGGAGCATTCGAAGAATACTAAAAACTGTAATCGAATTGGGAAAATCTAAAAAAAAAAAAATTTCAAAGTGTCTGATTTGATATGGAATGCCCCATATATACTTTATGGGGTCCCCGACCGATATTTAAATTCCCTACACGCGGAATGAGAAAGTGAGTATACCCCCATACTGTAGTTGGAGGGAATAAAAACAAATTTTTACATAATTTGTGGCCCTTTCGAATAGAAATTTTCAAAGAGTTTCCAAGAGTTTTTTGTATAAAAAAAAAATCATCAACTTACATTTGTAAAATCAATGGAAAAGCTACTTCTTCATCTTCTTTCATGCCAGGCGGTAAAAATAATTTGACTTGAGCATGAAAACCATGACGTATTTCCACATTAAATGTCCGTATTTGCGGCTGAGCATACTGTCCCAAGCGATAACGCAAACTGTCACCACCATTTAGCACTAATGTTTTTAAATTTGTCTGTGTATCCACCAAATAGACACTCGGTGATTCGGGACCCAAACATTCTTGTACATAATAGGAAAAATCTTTGCTAAAGTATATTTTATTGTAAAGACAATTTTTGGGTATAACATAGACACATTCCTCTTCATCATCGTCCACATCTTCGGGATCTCGGGCCGGTCGACCATTGTTTAATTTAAACGTGCTGGGCGTATTATCACACGTCAGACATGTAGGTTGTGATGAGGTGATGTAGGTGCGATTTGTTTTTGTAACATTCAACTTAAGGCTGATCTTGTAGAGGTGCCTTTCACCAGGTCGCTTCTCAGGAGCAGCCATAAAGTAGACAATTTCATTATCCTCATCCCAACCAACAATTTCGGTAACTTCAAATCTACCCATAGTCAAGGGTACAGGTCGACGATCAAATGACGATATAAAGACAACATGACGAAAATGACCATGTTCACCATCTCGTACAGGAAGACGCTTTAGGAGATAACCACCATTGGAAATTTCATAAGTAGTTTGACCATTTGTTATATTTTGGAAGCTTTCATTGATATTCGTGCTATTCTGTGAGCTCAATTGATTTTTCAATTGATTATTTAGTCTAGCCGAAAAAATGGGTCGTTCACCGGGCAGGACCCAACCATCATTAACCGTTACTTCTGTATGTACAATATTACAAAGAAATTCGGGTGCTCTACAAACTACGGTGTGTGCTTTGGTTTGTGCGCGATTTGTTACAGTAACTGAGAGATCTATGGGAGTAGCCCACTCGAGACCACCAATATAGCTGCCATTGGCCAATTCAGCCGGAAGTTTAATTTGTGTGGGAAATATATACTTAAGGACGGATAGATTAACTACATTAACAGTTATATTTGGATTGGTGGAACCGGCTTTGGGATAACGTTGTGTTAAAACAGCAGGATATTTTAAATCATCACCCATCCAAGTGTATCTGGAAGTTTGTAGAAAAAAAAATTCCATTAATGATAAATGTTGTGTCACCCATTCATTCGCCACCACACTTACTTGTATTCATTGACTTCACTATCATTAAATGTAAGAAAAGCCAAATATAAAGCATCCGGTGAAAATGCCATACTACCACCACGACTATCCAATTCCGGTACATTTTCATATGTCCAATCGGGTATGCCATTGTATACAATGCCAGCTTGACCTGGAATAAACAAAAAAAAATAAATAGAGAAATACACGTTCAACTTATTGTTAAAAAGATAACAAAAAATACAATACAATTCACTTATAGCAGTTTAGTCAGGGTTTAAATAATGCTTTCTTTATTTGATTACAAAAAATATTATATAGAAACCTTCTAAAAATCACTTTTCTCAGAATGTATTTTTTCGCTGAATGATCCAACATTCCAAATTTCTAGTTTCTAAAATTATTATTTCAGAAAATAGAAAAGGTACCCAGTTAAAAATGTTTACGAAAGGGTACATTTTTCAGATTCTTTTTTTATTGCTGAAGGGTCCTACATATAAAATTTTAAGTTTCTTTGATCTGCACACTATTTCCCCCTTTTTGCGCCTTATAATCGAAATATCCAAAATTTCCAAACATTTTTTTTTTGCTGGAGGATCCAACATTCAAACTGGGTGAAATATAGGGAGACTTTTTCTTGGCTTTTGGATGTAGTACCCTTATCTGAACCGCATAGTTTGGCGGAAATTGACTGTCTGGATGACCATATAACAAATGTTTGTAATAGGTGCCTGGATGCGTCTTGCCCTTCTGCAAAGCCAAGAGGGGGAAAAAAAAGCCACCTTGGTGGTCAAATGAGTTGCAGACGAGCAGAGATTTCTGCAGAAAGCTCTTTAATAAGGCTAAATTTTCAAGAGCGGACGAGGACTGGTCTGCATACAGGCTGCAACTTAAGAGTTATAAAAAGATGATCAGAAATGCAAAATGTGATTCTTGGAAAAACTTCTGTAGAAACATAGAAGACGTTTCTGAGGCATCCAGGCTGCGCAAGGTTCTGGCTTCTTCACCTTGCACTCTGGGATACCTGAGGGATCCTAATGGGGTGTGGTCTTCCTCCAGTGGAGAGTCGCTAGATCTCCTTTTA
The DNA here is from genome assembly GCA_963921195.1 of Pegoplata infirma. Taxonomy (NCBI): domain Eukaryota; kingdom Metazoa; phylum Arthropoda; class Insecta; order Diptera; family Anthomyiidae; genus Pegoplata; species Pegoplata infirma. The sequence goes on from OY992540.1 coordinate 10,523,071, forward strand.
AACACGCATTTTCCGGGCAATTCCATGACGCCGTTTCAAGCTTTGGAACGTTCTGACGCCCAAGCATCTGAAATTGCTTCGGAAATAATAAATATGCCAACATTAATCTGGGCGATAAAAAGCTTCAGGCCCTATAAATCCCCGGGACCTGATGGTATAATCCCGGCTGAGTTGCAGCAAGTGTCGGACTATATAGCCCCGTTGCTGTATAATCTATACACAGCATGCATCATGGTCGTATATTCCTTTAAAATGGAGGCATACCAGAGTCGTCTTTATCCCGAAGGCTGGGAAAAGTTCCCACACAGCTCCGAAGGATTTCAGACCAATAAGTCTGTCTTCTTTTTTGTTAAAGACAATGGAACGAATGATAGACTCATATTTGTGTAGAGTGATTGACCCGAGGTTGCTTTCGACAAAGCAACATGCATACAGCAAGGGAAGATCAACGGAAACAGCTCTTCATCAGCTCGTTGGTACCATCGAGAGGTCGCTTTCGGTAAAGGAGTACACTATGGTGGCCTTTCTTGATATTGAGGGGGCTTTTAATAATGTCATCCCAGAATCGATAATTTTGGCATTGTCTGGTCTGGGAGTAAAGCGTGGGATCGTTTTAATGGTGGAAAACCAACTTGCCAATAGACGTATAACGTCTGGATTGGGTGCGTCCGTCATATCTCGATTTGTCAATAGGGGCACACCACAAGAAGGTGTTCTTTCGCCGCTTCTTTGGAACCTGGCACTGAATTCAATGCTGCTATCTCTAGAAGCACGTGGTTGTCATGTTGTCACATATGCTGACGATGTCGCGATAGCGGTAAAGGGGAAGCATCTGCCAACATTGAGGGACATTCTTCAGGGTTCTCTGAAAGATCTGTCTAAATGGGCAAGAGACTGTGGTCTAGGAGTTAATCCAAGTAAAACAGAGCTTGTTTTGTTTACAAGGAAAAATAAGATTCCTGCTTTTGATCCTATTTCTCTGGACGGCACTGAAATCACCTTCTCAGATGGAGCCAAGTATCTTGGAGTATTTCTAGATAGGAAGTTAAATTTCAGGCGTAATATTGAGGAACGGGTGAGAAAAGCAACGATTGCTTTATATTCCTGTAAAAGGGCCATTGGAAAACGATGGGGTTTTAGCCCTCAAGTCGTTCATTGGATCTATACAGCAGCGGTGCGTCCAATTTTGCTGTATGGAATCATTGTCTGGTGGCCTGCTTTAGAAACAAAAGCGAACTGTGTCTTTATCACGAAGGTACAGAGAATGGCGTCGATGTGCATCACTGGTGCTCTTTGTACTACACCTACGGCTGCATTAGAAATCCTCCCTTCACCTGATACCATTGGACATATTGGGTAGGCAGTATGCGGCTGCGTCGGCAATTCGACTTAATAGCACGCTGCAATGGAGGAGCAGCGATTGTGGCCATAGCGCGATCTTGAAGAAGATAACAATACCACAAAATGTGGACTGTGCTCCCTCTTTGAGCGCCACTTTACCACTATGATATCATCCAGGGAGTCTTGGATGGGGGGCATTCCGGGTAGTGGAGCCACCATAAATTTTTACACAGATGGATCGAGGCTGCATGAACGGGTGGGCTTTGGAGTCTATTCGGAAGAGCTTGGATTGAGCCTGGCTCGAAGATTGCCAGATCATTGTAGTGTTTACCAGGCAGAGATGCTGGCAATAAAAGAAGTGGCTGACTGGTTGAGCTGCAATGTCTTGTCTACAACCGCAGTCAACATCTATACTGACAGTCAAGCCGCGGTCAAGTCCCTGGATTCAATGTTTCTGAAAACAAGATCTGCCCTTAACTGCCGCACGTCTTTAAATGAGATGGCCAAGCAGTTTAACATACGACTCATATGGGTCCCAGGGCACAGAGACATTCCAGAGAATTGCAAAGCCGATGAGCTTGCAAGACTAGGAACTACCTTACAGGTTCCAACAGAATTGGAATGTGTTGGTATGCCTCTAGAAATATGCAAGCAAAACCTACGGCTTTGTTCTGCGACGGAGACTAATCAAAGATGGGCACATGGATGGACGTGTGAGACAACACGACTGATTTGGCCTTCTCTTAATCAGGGGCGCACAAGTGAGCTGACATCGCTTCCAAGAGGTGAGATTTCGACGGTGGTTTCTATAATTACCGGACACTGTCTTATAGGGAAGCACGCAGAGCGGTTAAATGTGCCGTCGAATGACTTTTGCCGAAGTTGCATGTATGAAGAGGAGTTGGAAACTATCGAACACTTTATTTGCCATTGCCCGGCACTTTCTGGTCAGAGACTTGCTTCGCTGGGATCTAGGGAGCTGTACGATCTTTCTGATTTGTCGGATGTCAAAATTCAATATATAAGGAGTTTCATAAGAAGCTCACACTGGTTTAACGACAGGAACTAGTAGGGAAACCTATTACGGTCCCGTGGTATCACAATGGACCTCAGAGTCTACGTGTGTTGACGTAAAACGTCAGCAGCCACTTACAACCTAACCTAACCTATCCAACATTCAAAACTTTAAGTTTCTATAACTACACAGAAAAAAATATTGAGAAAAACAATTTGAGTAATCACTTGTTTAAATTTTTAAATAAGATTTGAGTAATTTTTTAATTGACGCAATTAAAAATTTACTCAAAAACTAAAAAAAAAAATTTGAGTAAATAATTTAATACAAAATTTAATAATTTTTTTTATTTTTTTTTTTATTCTCTTCGTGTTTTGAATTCTCGTTTAGTTTATAGTTTTTTGTGTATGTATATGAAAGTTTGAAATCATCTTTATGAAATTTTCCAATGTCTTTAAGACATAAATATATTTGGTAAAAACATTTTTTTTCCAAAAAAAAAAGTGAAACTTTTTTAAACTTTTTAAAAAAATAAATTGATAAATTTTTACTTGACACAATTAAAAAGTTACTTAAAAAATTGAAAAATTTTTAATTAAATTTTTAATAGTATCCATTAAAAATTTTTTAGTAAGCATTTAATAATTTTTTATTAAAAATTTACTCAATACTATTAAATCGTTTATTGGTGCAAAATTGAGTAATTTTTTACTCAATAGTATTAAAAATTTACTCAGATTTTTTTTTTATTTTTTTCTGTGTATTATTTCCAGAAATATAAAAAGTACCAAAAGTACACTTATTTATTCCCTATTAACCTACATACGTAATGTCAAAGTGAGTATACTCCCATACTTTGGTTGCAGAGTACAAAAAAGTTTCTATAAACGCCTTCTTTAAAAGTTCTGGAAATAAGAAATGAAATTGTATAGTAAAAGTTAGTCAAATTTGCGGAAAATCTATTAACAAACAATGAGTTGTGAGTGGAAAAGGATATAGAATCCTTTTTATTTTTAAGAAAGGAAAACAATAATCCACACACACTTTAATTAAATTAAAACAAGTAAGAAGAAAGTTATAGTCGGTCAAGATCGACCACATGATTTCCTACATCAGTGTTTTCCGGAATGGATCTCAAGTCCAAACATATTGGATCTATCTTTTGTTAGGTCTTCAATTAGTGAAGAAAACACACACATACTAAATTTTAGTGGAATTGGCTTATTTTTGTAGCCAATAGACCGATTTAACTGAATATCCGTCGAAAAATGGGAGACTAAGTCCACAAATGGTTCAATTATATTCAGATTTGATTAGGTTACCAAAGTAGATGTTTAACACCTACATATAAAATATTTTATATCGAATATTTTGCATTTTCATGAATTTTAAGGAAATTATGTGAATATCAAGGGTGGTTTGTATAAGGACTACCAGAAGGACTGACCCGATTCTATTGAAATTTAGAATGATGATTCGTGCATACAAAATTTGATTACCTGTTAAATTTCAGAACGATATCTATTATAACACGGCTATTGGAGTCATTTAAGCCCAATTCAAAGTGGGCGTTTGTATGGGGGCTAGGTCTTAACATGAACCGATTTTTTCCAATTTTAATAGCCTTCGTCCTTGGGCCAAAAGATACCTAAGTTACAAATTTCAAGTCAATTGATTGAAAATTGCGACTTGTACAGACGGACGGACAGACGGACATTGTTGCTAAATCGACTCAAAAAGTAATTCTGAGTCGATCGGTATACTTGAAGGTAGGTCTAAGACCAATATTTCGGGTAGTTACAAACATCAGCACAAACTCATTATACCCTGTACCACAGAGTGGTGTAGGGTATAAAAAAGGGTTGCCACCTTATGAACAAAAATGAGGTCTTCGGGGAAATCCGTTTAAAGTCCAAACTAGTAGGAATTTTGCCAAACGCAAAAATACGGGTCGGCTTAGTTTTAATAGAGATTATTATATATGATTTTGGCGGTCGTAAGTCTCAATGTAAAGTAAAAGTTTTTACATTTTTGAAAATATATACTTAACGATTTCGAATTTGGATACGGCCGATACACCATGTATAGGCCTTCAGAAAACCTTTTGATCTGTATAAAATGTTCACATAGTTTCTTTTGAAGAAATTTGAAAAATCTGTGAAAAAAAAAAAAATCCCGATTTCCACCTCCCCTTTGATCCGGTAAATGTGAGATCCGGTAAATGTGAGATTTTCCTCCCCTCTTTCCCATATGCAAGTTTCAGGACAATCGGTGGGTGCCCTATGAAATACCTTCCGTAAGTCCAAAAATTATCTTAATATTTTCAGATAAAGTTAAGTTATCAAAGTACACCTTTTACAACTACAAACAAAATTTTAATCAAATATTTCCAACTTTCATGAATTTTGAGAGATTTATTTAAATACTGGGAGGGTAGTTTGTATGGGGCCTACAAGAAGTACTGGTCCGATTCCTTAAAAATTTGGATGATGATTTGTGAATACAAAACACGATTACCAGCCAAATTTCTAAAGGATTTATTTGAGTACTGGGAGGTTGATTTGTATGGGGACTACAAGAAGAACTGGTCCGATTCCTTAAAAATTTGGAATGATGATTTGTGAATACAAAACACGATTACCTGTCAAATTTCAAAAGGATACCTATTTTAATACAGTAATAAGAGTCACTTGAATCAAATTCAAAGGGGAGGTTTGTATTGGGGCAAAAGCAGCTTAGGTTTCAAATTTCAGTTAAATCTGTTGATAATTGCGACCTATATCATTTATACAATATTCACATGGACGGACATCGCTAAATCGACTCAAAAAGTTATTCTGAGTAGATCGGAACACTTGAAGGGTGGTTTAGGACCAATATTTCGGGTAGTTACAAACATCAGCACAAACTAATTATACCCTGTACCACAAGTGGTGTAGGGTATAAAAAATAAGCAACTTAAACAGCGGAGTTACACAGTGAGGTTGAAGGGACTTATTTTGCGAAAATTATTTTACAGATCGTTCAATGTTTTCGATTTGCATTAATTCTAAAAAGTACTTTTTCTATAGAAACATGTAAAATCAATACCAACAACACGCTAGATTCTTCTCTGGGGAGTCTGCACTTTTAAATCGAAAAATCTCCTTTCTTACTGTTCGTTTACTCCTCAGCCACAGTATGTGGGTAACTTGGCATTCCGTGTGCAATGCTTCGAAATATTGGTCTAGGACCAAATAAGTGTTTACATTTACAGCGTGTCTGTCGCCCCTAAAAAATATATAACAAGAATAACGGGACACGTTTTTTAGCGGCTAAAATTAATATTTAGGGAATGCAAATGAGGGTGGAAGAAATGAAATTTTTTTGTCTTTTTCGTTTATCTCCTTTGTTAAACATTGTATGCGAATATGGTAAAATATTAGTTCTCAACAACATATCCAAATTTCATGAAGATCGGAGGGTAACACTAGGAAGACTTCCCTTGTAAGTGGAGAGTATAATAATCTTCATTATGAAAATAAAAAAATAAAAATTATATGTCATTCCGTTTGTAACTAATCGAAATATCTGTCTGGGATTCGAAGACATTCTAGCGATGCTCCTCTGTCTGTTAAAATGGCGATCACGGCAAAAATAATACACAGATATGACTGTAACTCAACATATTAACTTGCTGTTGCTTCAAGAAGTTTGTTATTGAATTTGAGCGATAACATGAACAAAAATGTAAGAATACCTCGAAAAGTTTGGTACATTCTACATAACCTAAAAATACAAAATGCTTTAATTAAGCTGCTGATCGACCTATGCAAACAGAATGGGATACCGAAAGGTATTTAAACAAGTACAAACATATTTTTTACACAAAATTTTTTTTTCGCGGATTTTTTTCGCCAAAATTTTTTTTTGCGCATTTTTTTCGGCAAAAAAAAAAATTTTTTCGCAGAATTTTTTTTTTAATTTTTTTTTCAATATTAATTCTTTTTACCAGTTTTATTTGCCAAGAAAAAAATTTCGCAAATTTTTTCCACCAAAAATTTTTTTCGCGGATTTTTTCCACCAAAAAATTTTTTTTTTCGCGGAATTTTTTTTTTAATAATGCAAAATAATTTGTTTAATATTCGGCAAGACCGAATTGAACTTTTTTTTATTATTTATTTGTTATTTCTTTGTTAGGTTGGGCAATTTTGTTAACACCCTCGTACATTATCTATCACGAGGAATAGGGTAAAAAACAAAAAAAATTGCTAAAACTTACCCGTTGTAGTAATACGACAGACAAGTTCTCCTTGGACTTTTGGTTTATAATAAATATCATTTTCATGTACAAAAGCAATTGCTTGATTTTGTGCAAAAGCTTTATTCAATCCATTATTTTGCGTTGAAGTTGATGAGTCTAGATTTTGCTGCTGCAACTGTATGGGCGGGGGAGGTTTAACTAAATTGGCAACACTAGCACCACTGCCTAAACTATTCAATAATATACTACTGGTTGGAGTAGGTGTTGGAGGAGGCGACGCCAAGTTAGATAAGGTAGATAATGTGGGTATTGAACCGCCACCACCACCGCCATTGATCATAGATTGTGATGGATGATTATTGTAGGGGGCCCATAAAACATATTGTAAACGTGGTGCTTCCGCTATATTTTCAGTTGGTCCCAAAGGAAATGTATTTGCTGTTAATACCTCATACACATGATGCCTGTGAAATGGACAAAAGAAAATAGTATATTTAAGTGCGTTATAGTTTTTAATATTTTATTAATCATACTTTATGTGTTCACTTTGAAAATTTTAAAAGTGAATATGAAAATTTAGTTTTTACAAACAAAACAAAAAAATTAAAAAGTAATTGCAAATTTTTAATTGGAAATTGAAATTATCGTAAACAATTTAAGAAGTCTGTTTTGTGTTTTTAATAGATGCAAATAAATAAGTAGTTAACCCATTATGATGCCTATTAAACTAATTTAATTGACTTAGTTTTAAATTGATTCAACGAATTGATTTAATTAAAGTATACATTGATTCAATTAAATTAATTATTGATTCAATTAAATTTTTAACTGATTCAATTAAGTAATAAATTGGATAATTTAAATTTTTAACAAATTCAATTAAATTATTAATTGTTTTGATTAAATTTGTATGTATTCCAAATGACTTATCTGATAAAACAAATTTAAATGACTTAATCACGATAATTAATTTTAAACGAACAAATATTTTAAAATACTGTAAGTACCCCATGGGTTAAAACCCCATAAAAATATTAAATATTTATTTAAGTTGATATAATTAAAAATCAATTTAAATATTTCAAAAACAGAACACTTTTGTTTGTTTCTTTTGCTTCTTGATTTTTTTTTGTACATATATTCTATCTCTATTTTTAGTTAGTGTATTTTAATAACAAACACATTTAAGTTTTTGTTTGTGCTAAAAACATTTAATTCATTAATTTTTTTTTTAATAATTATAATTTTTTGTTTACCTTGATCCCTCCGTATTACTATCGGATTGCAGCAAAACGTATTTAAGATCTGGTGCTACTAAAAATGATTCAGCATTCAATTGGCGCTGAAATTAAAAATTTAAAACAAAAAAAAATAATAATAAACAATTTATTTAATGTTTGTTAGTCTTTTATTTAAAAAGCAAATAAATTTATCAACTTACAAATGTTGAATTGGTCATTAAAACACGAGTTGTATAATTATCTAAATTTACTATTGATAGACCACCAGTAGGATCACGAAAGACTAATTCACTGTCTGTAAACATAAAAGGAAATAAATATTAGTAAATTAATACAAATTTATGTAAAATATTTTTTAAAGCAACAAGTGAACTTAAATAAATAAAAATCATTATTATATTTTTCTGCTAAACAGTACACAGAAAATAAAATCGTCAAATTTAAATCAACAAACATCAATTGTAAATCAACTAAACATGATATCAACCAAACATTTAGTAAAAACGGCAGCCTGTTAGTCAATAATACAAAACTTCGATTTTGTTTTCAACAAACTCAGTCAAGTAATTTTATTTCAAAATTCTTTTATCATGTCAACAAATAGTGTTTGTGTTTGTTAAATTTCTTTGTTGAAAAAAAATTTCATTTGTCAGATCAACAAATTGTGTTTGTTGAATTTCTTTGTTAAAAAAATTAAATTTTTTTACTTTTGTCAGATCAACAAATTGTGTTTGTGTTTGTTGAATTTCTTTGTTGAAAAAAAAACAAAATTCTTTTTTCAACAATCAAAATTTAAAATCGTTTGTTGATATTACAAATTTCCGTATAGGAGCACTTTCAGTGAAAAAATTTATTGTATTCACAAATATGGAGGTCAATATAACCATTCGTTTTTTTCTGTGTATAGTTTGGCTAGTTTTAATTTTGCACTTTTTTCAAAATAGTACCTTTTAATAAATAACAAACAAATATAGTACTTTTTCAAAAATGTACATTAAAAAAATAACAAGCAAATCGGGTACTTTTTCAAAAAAGAACCTTCAAAAAAAAAAAAAATAATAGACAAATTTGGAATTTTTTTAAAAATGTACCTTTCAAAAAAATAAAAAAAACCTACAAATAATTGAATCAATTCACGGATTTTGGTACTTTTTAAAAAAATACCTTTTGAATTTGGTACCTTTTTAAAAAAAAAAAAAATACTGCGAATTTTGTACTCTTGCCCAAAACATTAAGTTATGATAATGTTTTGCTAAAGATTTCGGTGTACTTGTCAAAACAAAGTTATAATGTTATATTCATTTGCCATTCCATGCAAAACTAATTGAAATATCGGTCGGGGACCCCATTAAGTTTATATGCTATGGATTCATTTGTAAGACAATCTATATTGATACATCCGTCCATCGGTCTGTGGAGAGCAAGATGCAGTCTAAGGCAGCATGAAATAACCCCCTAGGAAATAAGTCCCTAAATTGAAAATCAAGCAAGTCCCCAAAAATGGGGACTTATTTCATAATGAAATAAACTAGAGATGGGCGCGTGAGTGGATTTTGACTCACACTCACTCACGCTCACGCAAAAAATAATCGAATCACTCACTAATCACTCACGCAATTTTTTTTGTTACTCACGCTCACTCACTATTCACGTGAGTAATAAAAAAGTTACTCACGCTCACGCGTGACTCACGCAAGATTCAATCACGCTCACGCGTGAGTCACGCAAAATCTACTCACGCAACAAAATTTCTTACCAAAAAAAGAAAAAAATTCGAAAAAAAAAATTTTTACAAAAAATTAAAAAAAAAAAATTAGCAAATCAAAAAATCTAATCACGCAAACTCACGCAAAAAATAAATGACTCACTCACTAATCACTCACTCAGATTTTTTTTCAACTCACACTCACTCACAATCACGTGATTGAAATGAAAATCACTCACACTCACGCGTGATTCACGCGTGATTCACGTGAATCACGCAAATCACGTGACCAGCGCCCATCTCTAAAATAAACCCCTAATTTCAAAAATGAAATAAAGTCCCATCGTAATGCAAAAACACCCCAAAATAAAATGAAATAACATTTTGGGGTTTTTTTTTTTTGATGAAAACAAGTTTTTATAAAGATAAAAAAAAAATTGATAAAAAAAATTGTCGAAAAAAAGTTTTTAAAAAATAAAATTTGATAAAAAAAGGTAAAATAAAATTTTTTTTCATAAAAAAAAAATGTTGCTTAAAAACAATATTGATAAAAAAATCGCATTTATTCACCAGCAGGTGAGTTATTATCCAAGTTACAAATCGAAGTTGCAGACCTTTTGTAAGTAATTCTTATTTTCTTTTTTGTTAGGTGTTAGCTTATTACCGTTTTAACCGTTAGGGCACACAGTGCCCAGGGCCTCCGACCTAAGGGGGCCCAAAATGCAAATAAATTCCCTTATACAAAAATGGAGCAACATTTTTTTAATTTGTTTTTAAAGAAAATTTCACATTTTCTTTCAGCAAAATTCACAGAATCGAACAAATTTTTCGTATACACTTGAGACTTTTTCTATGGGAGAACTACATTAAAAGTCTCAAATTCATAGAAATTTTTCTACATAAAAAGTTTCAGATTGTGAAATATTTTTCGTACAGAAAAAGTTTCAGATTCTGAGAATTTAAAAGTCTAAAGTTCATAGAAGTTTTTCCAAAATAAAAAATCTCATATTTGAACGCTTATCGAATGCAAAGTCTCAGATTCTGAGACGGCTTTCGTACAGAAAAAAATCTCTCATTCTGAGACAATTTTCATAATGAAAAAAGTTTTAGATTCTGTAATATTTTTAATATAGAAAAAGTCTTAGATTCTGAGACATTTTTTGTATAGAAAAAGTCTCAGATTTAAAGACACTTTTCGTATAGATAATATTTTTTGTATAGAAAAAGTCTTAGATATACGAGACATTTTTCGTATGGAAAAAGTATCAGATTCTGAGACGTTTTTCCGCATAGAAAAAGTTTCAGATTCTAAAACATGTTTCGTATAGGACAAGTCTTAGATTTTGAGACATGTTTCGTAAAGAAAAAGTCTCAGATGCTGTATAGAAAATAATATTGAGAAAAACAATTTGAGTAATCACTTGTTTAAGTTTTTAAAACATATTTGAGTATTTTTTTAATTAACGCAATTAAAAATTTACTCAAAAATTGAAAATAAAATTTGAGTAAATAATTTAATACAAATTTAATATTTTTTTTATTTATTTTTATTCTCTTGGTGTTTTGAATTCTCATTTAGTTAATAGTTTTTTGTATATGTATATGATAGTTTGAAATCATCTTTATAAAATTTTCCTTTGTCTTGAAGATATAAGTATACTTGGTAAAGTTTAAAAAAACATTTTTTTTTTTGTAAAAAAAATTCTAAACTTTTTAAAAAAATAAATTGATACATTTTGAGTAAAGTTTTACTTGACACAATCAAATAGTTTCTTAAAAATATTAAAAAATTTTGAGTAAAGTTTAAATTTTGTGAATTAAGAATTTACTGTAATTTTTTATTAAGCATTTAATAATTTCTTATTAAAAGTTTACTCAAAACTATTAAATCGTTTACTGGTGCAAAATTGAGTAATTTTTTACTCAATAGTATTAAAAATTTACTCAAATTTTTTTTATTTTTTTTTGTGTGAGACATTTTTCGGATAGAAAATCTCAGATTCTGTGACATTTTTCGTATAGAACATTTTTTCTGAGACATTTTTCGTATAGAAAAAGTCTTAGATTCTGAGACATTTTCAGATTCTGAGACATTTAGCATATAGGAAAATTCTCAGATTCTTAGGTAGAAAAGTTGGCAACCCTTGTTGGTGTTAAACGTCAAATTTACTTTTGTGCTAAACCTTACAATAAATATATATTTTTTTGATATAAAAAAACAAATTATAAATAAAGTGAGTTTTTCTAAGAGTTTAATAGTGTGCACTCTTTGTGTTTTTATTGAAGAATGGCTGGCAAAGCACGTAAAAGTTTAAATAAAAACAAAATAATTTGTGGGCAATGCAAAACTCAAATATTGGAAAGTGAGGATTCATTACAATGCGATGTTTGTGAAAAAACTCTCCAATCGCTATGCAGTAAATTGGATAAAAAGCAGTATGACAAACTAGTTAAAAACCCCTCTCTTGAATACAAATGTCACTTTTGTGCACCAAGTGAGAATGTTTCTTTGTATGCGAACGATATAATGGAAATCAAAACAAAGCTCGATCAGCTGTCTGAAATCAAAGATACAATGCAATTTATGTCATCTCAATATGACTCTATTTTGAAGGGTGTAACAAAAAATGCAAAAGAGATAAAAACATTAAAAAAGCAAAATAATAAGTTACGTGATGAAGTTAAAAATTTAAAATCAACGGTTAATTTTTTAAATAATGTCAGAGTTCAAAATGACTGCGTTATTAGTGGAGTTGAATTTAATGATAAAATTTATGCAGTGGAGGCTGTTTTGGAAGTAGCTAAGAAAACTGGTGCGGATATATGCGAAGATGAAGTTGAAGAAGCATACTTTATAAATCGTAAAAATCAAGACGGCAAAGAAAAAACCAATAACAAGAAAACAGTTGTAGTTAAATTTGTAAATAAAAAGACTAAACGGACATTTATGCAGGAAAAATCTAAACTAAAAAATATTGAGGATTTAAAAAATGTTTATATTCATGATTTTCTCTGCAAAGAATCAATGGAACTTTTTCAATATGCTAAGTCACTTAAAGCCGTTGGTTTTGAATTCGTTTATACAAGAGGTGGTAATATTTTTGTTAAAAAAAATCCTAAATCTAAACAAATTTCCATTAAATCTTTGGATGAAGAAAAGTGACCGCGAGCTAGAATACCCTTACTCAAAATATTATTTTAGTTTCGTTGTCTCAAAACAGGTAATAACATGAGTTTAATTTGTACCAAAAAATATTTTTTTTTGTCATGTCATGGCCCCAAATTCTTGTGTGCGTTAGGTTATATAGTCAAACTGAGGTGGCGGCCTGCATAATTTTTAAAATTAGACACCAGCCTAAAAACATTATCATGTTAAAATCGATTTAGAGAAAATGTAACGCTAAAATGGTTAAATGTATAAAGTTTTTGAAAGTCAATTAAGTTCACTTGATTATATTGAAATACATTCCAAATTATTAAAAAAAACTTACCACTATGCCAAGTGCCATTGAATGGTTTCCACTGAAAACGTTTTCCTAAAATATCACTTAATGTAAACCTGCTGCCACGTAAACGTAGACCTTCATCCTCTATGAAAACAACAAAAAAATTATAAAAAAAATGAAAATGAAAATTTATTATCAATTATAAATGGATTAATTAAAAAACACACATTTCACATAAAAATTTGTTATTTATACTTGCCTGGTGATAATAAAAATATTGAAAATATGATTAAACTAAATACGGCTGCTATAACCAATAATGCTATAAAAATTCCACGCCAATTACGTCTTTCTGGTGAAATGGCCACCAATTCCTGGAAATGAAAAAGAAAATAAAAAAAAATATAAATTGTTAAATTCAGTTTTATTGTACAACATAAATTTTTTATGATTTTTAATTGAGATTTGTGCATTCACATGTGGAGCTTAAATTCTTTATTTGGATAATTAAAAAAAAAGGAAATGTAATTAAAGTTTTAAGTATGTATTTGGTCTGCTGAATTAAATTTAATTACGAAAATCCTTTTTTTTTGTTATTTTATTCATGGCATTCGTTCATTTTAACTCATTGTCCAAATACTTGTTTTTTTCTTTCTTTTGTGTCTTCAATAATACAAGTTTTTATGACAAGCATTTTGCTGTCATTTCATCTATATAAATAAAAATCAATTGTCGTTCGTTGGTAACCGCATCAGTTGAGAACGGCTGGACCGATTTGGACAATTTTTTTTTTGAAATGTTCGTCATAGTCCAACTTAGGTTTTTACGCAAAGAAAATTTGACCACGCCCACTTTTACGCCCACTTTTTTTGATTTTTCTAAAATCAGAAAACGGCTGCACCGATTTGGGCAATTTTTTATTAAAATGATCGCAGTAATCCAATTCAAGTTGGATCCAAAAGAAATTGACCACTGCCACTAATTTTTGTTAAAAAAGTTCTTCATAATTTAACTAAGGTTTTTACGGATAGTAAAATTTACCACGCCCACTTTTTTCTATGTTTGGAAGGAACTATAAAGGCTAGACCGATTTTTAAGGAAAAAAAAAATGTCCACGCCTACTTTTACGCTCACTTTTCCCGATATATATATTTTAAATTATGGAATGGCTAGATCAATTTGACTAATTTTGTTTTTAGTGTTCGTTATAGTCCAACCAAGCTCTTTGTCTCCCGCTCTTAATATTTTGGAACTTTTTAACGGAAGGTTCGAAAACTGTTAGACGAGGAAAATACGATAATGTTAAATTAACATTGTTGGTTTGACAAATAATGCTAACTTTTTATATCGAGAAAGCGCTTAATAAATTTTTAAAACATGTATCAATTTATAATTTTATGTTTATATTATTTAAGAAATACCTTTAAAAGTGTTTAAAACAAATTGTCAGCAAATAAAAAGTCATTGGATTTCCTGATAATCCACAAAAAAAAACTTTTTTTACAGCTAGATGAAAAAAAAAAACGCTAGCTTAAATCTGAAAATCGACAAACTGCAACACATTTTTTTTTGTTTATATCGAACTTGAGGGATTTTTTTTGGTTTGATCAAACGTCCAGTTCGATGGCGGACTTAGCAAAGGGAATTTAAGAGAGGGTTTAACAGAAGAAGGGAGACTTCACATATCTTTAAGTATTGATAGTCTTTGGTCCAACTAAGGTTTTTCGAAAAGAACAATTTTCCATTTCTACGCCCACTTTTGAATGGATGGACCGAGTTGGTTACATTCAAATAACGTGTTTACGGTAAGAAAAGTTGTCCACCCACTCTTTTTTTTTGATATATTTAAAATTTTCTCAATAGAAAAATAAAATATAGAATAATAATATATAAATAAAAATCAAATGTTCGTTGGAAATCGCATCACTTGAGAACTGACCGATTTGGATAATATGTTTTTTAAAAGTTCGTCTTCGTTTTTTTTTTTGGAAACAAATTAATCACACCCACTTTTATACCCCTTTTTTCGTATATATAAAATCGGAAAACGGCTGGATCGATTTGACTTTTTTTTTCTAAATGTTCGTCATAGGTTTAAACGGAAATAAAAATTTTTCACGCCCGCTTTTATTTCGATATATCTATAAGAAAAGAACGGCAAGATAGTAGTATTTGTTGATGTTCGTGATAGTACAACTAAGGTTTTTACGGAAAGAAAAATTGTCCACTCCCACTTTTTTCAATTCATCTAAAATCAGAGAACGACTACCCTGATTTGGTAAATTGTTTCCTTAATGATCATTATAGTCCAAGTAAGGCTTTTACGGAAATAATTATTGACCTCCCCTACTTCAAAGCCCACATTTTTCAATATCCTTAAAACTTGCAACACTTGACCGATTTGGCTAATTTTTTGTTTTAAGTGTTCGTATTAGTCCATATAATTGTTCGGAAAGAAAAACTGTCCTCGCCCAAAAATTTGTATGAAAAAGATAAATTTAACGGATAGTTATTTTATAATGGAGCATTGAGTAATCCAGCATTTGAAGATTCCGCTTAAACTACGTACAAATGATTTAAACCTTTGGGTATTGTTAACATATGTACAAGTTTAACTTACCACACAAATTTTATCGCCCTCTTTTGTCTAAATATGTCGACTATTAATGACCAGACCGAGTTTTTATGTTAATTATAGTTCTTATTAGCTATTTAAGAAAATAGAAAAGAAATAGAGAAAAGTGCCCCTGAAAAATGGAAAATTCGGGAAAACTTTATTAAAAGTGTCCCGGAAAAATGGAAAAATTCGGGGGAAAAAATTGTTTTTGAACTCAACAAGAGCTCACGATAACAACGAAGGATATGCGTAATTTATTTTTGTGTTGTTCGTAATGATAATAAAGAAGTTTAAAATTTGTTCAGTTCGCAAAGTCGAAGACATGGTATTTTTTTTAGTTCCTAAAATATAATTTGAAGATGATTATCTGCCTAATCGGTTTTTTAATACCACGCCCACAAATTTTTCTAAGCCAAGAAATTCATAACATTTTTTGCATGGCTATATATTTGAAGCGAGACGAAATATAACACTGATATTATATTTGGGCCAGCAACGCGGACCGGGCCAGCTAGTTTAAAATAATTTTTGTAAAAAAATTTTGACACAATCTTGGATAATTGTCATTGTATAAATGTGACAAACAAATATTGCTTTTGTTCGTTATTACATTATTACAAATAGAAAATTAATTTTCTAGATTAAATATTATTTTTTTCTGAATTACATATTTCAAAACTTTAAATTAAAGTATTAAATATTATTTTGGAGAACTTTATTTGAAAAGTAATTATAGACTTTTAGGTAGTGCCAGCAGAAATTTTGTCAGAATTAGGTACTTGTTAGTTTTTTTTGGACAAAATTAAGCTGATGACAAAATTTTTATCTTGATTCTTAAACTTAAGAATGAAGACTGTTTGGCCGCTAAAGATTCGGTCCAGTTGAAAAATATATTCTTTATGTTGAATCCCATCTCTTCTGCTATAAAAATAACTTTTGTTTTTGTTAATTTCAATAAACTTTTCTTTAAAATTTATATATTTCAAACTGAAAATCTAAAAATAAACACAATCAGATAAATTATTCGCATTACTTATTGGCGCTCAACATGGGGCATCTAAAGCATAATGTGATTTTTTTGTGAGCATTTTTTTTCATATAAAAGAAAATAGTAGTATAATTTTTTATTTGTAGAGGTATTTTTGTTTATTATGTCGAGTTATAAATTTTTAAATAATTAGTTTGACTGTAGGCAAAATCGCCCAAAAAAGAAAATGAAAATTCGCCCAAAAATTTTTCATACAAATTTGGGTCATATGAAAAGTTAACAAACATTTTTGGGAAAATTTTCATAGTTTTTGGGCAAAATTTCGAAATTAAAAAATTGGGCTATTTTTCATAACGAAAAATTACCCAAAATAATATATGGGACATTCCATGTCAAATCGGACACTTTGAATTTTTTTTTTTAGATTTTCCCAATTTGTTTACAGTTGTTAGTACCCTTCGAAAGCTCCTTCGTGGCAAATTTTCAGATTTTTTTGATGACCCGTTCAAAAGATTTCGAATTTTTAAAGATTGGTAGTTTGTTCATTTACTCAAACTTCTTTCACTCATTTTTTTTTCAAAATTTTTGTTTTTTTACGTACTTTCTAAAAAAAAATCCCAAAAAATTCTTTAAAGCGCTTTAGTATGCGATTTTTAAGTTTTAAAATTTAAATCTCATTTTTGAAAATGTTTGTACTCTTCGATTTTTTTGAAATTTTTTTGTGTAAAACTTCTATCGATTCTACAAATTTTTTGCCCAGGAGGATCGTGGGATAACGATTATAACTATTTTTTAAAATTTTTTGAAAAAAATTTATTGTAATTTTCCAATCTTAAAATCATTTCTACTGCTCCAATGGTGCGTCTTAGAGGGGTCATTTATAAGGCAGACCCCAGTAAATTTTACGTCTTAACATTTCTTTGGAACAAACTAATACCCTGGCTCCCACACAAAGTGACATTTTTTAAAATTTGCTCCAACCGCTCTAACTGCCCTAATAGTGCCCTTAGAGCAACAAAATATATGACCGACCTACAATATTTTTTTAGTGCAAACTAGTGCCCCCCATTTCCCGGTTCTCGGTATTCCCGGGAATACCGGTATTCCCGGTTCTAGATATATTCCCAGGAATACCGGTATTCCCGGTTCTGATGTTGGTACCGGTTCTCAAAAAATAAAAAAATACTATACCATAAAATATTTAAATTACACCATTTAATCAGTATTCCAGAAATATTCAGTTGTGTTTGTAAAATTATTAAAACATCATGTAACTTAAGTTCATAAAAAAAAAAATTAGGAAATGGTGTTTTCAACATGTTTTGTATTTTTTTGGTAAAAGCAAAGAAAACATTTTAGTTGTACACAATTTTACAAAATATTCATACCGGTAGTCCCGGGTATACCGTCAGAACCGGAACCGGGAATACCGGTATTCCCGGGAATACCGGGAATAGCTCAAGAACCGGGAAACCGGTACCATTTCCCTGGAATACCGAGAACCGGGAATACCGGTATTCCCGGTACTACGGTACTGACCTACGGTCACTTGTGCAAACGGTTACTAGTGCAAACATTTTCTCTGAACACACCTATCCTCTATCTTTAACTGTTAAGGCGGTCCCCATACAATTTTTTTTATTTTTTGTAAATTTGTTTTATTTAATCAGCTTCTACCGGTCCAATGGTGGTTCCGAGAGGGGTCATTAGTGAGACCGACCCCCATTTATTTTTACCCTACAACATTTTTTTAAAACATACCTACGCCCTATCTCCACTCCCTGAGTAGGCTCCCATACAAATAACAGTTGGAGCAAATTTTATAAAAATGTTATTTTGAATGGAAGCCTACTTAGGGAGTGGAGATAGGGCGTAGGTATGTTTTACAAAAATGTTGGAGGATAAAAATAAATGGGGGTCGGTTTCGGCTGATCAGGTAGAAGCTGATCAAATAAAACCAATTTACAAAAAATAAAAAAAATTGTATGGGGATCGCCTTAACAGTTAAAGATAGAGGGTAGGTGTGTTCAGAGAAAATGTTTGGACTAAAAAAATATTGTAGGTCGGTCATACACTTTATTGCTCAAAGGGCACTATTAGGGCAGTTAGAGCGGTTGGAGCAAATTTAAAAAAAAATTCGTTTTGCGTGGGAGCCCCCTTAGAAATTGGAGATAGGGTATTAGTTTGTTCCAAAGAAATTTTAAGACTTAAAAATTAATGGGGTCTGTCTTATAAATGACCACCCTATGTCGCACCATTGAAGCAGTAGAAATGATTTTAAGATGGGAAAATTACAATAATTTTTTTCAAAAAATTTTAAAAAATATTAATAATCGTTATCCCACGATCCTCCTGGGCAAAAAATTTGTAGAATCGATAGAAGTTTTACACAAAAAAGTTTAAAAAAAATCGAAGAGTACAAACAATTTCAAAAATGAGATTTAAATTTAAAAACTTAAAAATCGCATACTAGAGCGCTTTTAAGAATTTTTTTGGGATTTTTTTTTAAAAAGTACGTAAAAAAAAAAAATTTGAAAAAAAAAATTTAAATTTGGACCATTATTGAAGTAGTTATGAGTAAAAGAAGTTTGAGTAAAGGAACAAACTACCAATTTTTAAAAATTCGATATCTTTTGAACGGGTCAACAAAAAAATCTGAAAATTTACCACGAAGGAGTTTTCGAAGAGTACTAAAAACTGCAAACAATTTGGGAAAATCTAAAAAAAAAAATTTTCAAATTGTCCGATTTGACATGGAAAGCCCCATATGTAAAATTTCTTTTAAATTAATTTAACATTAAATTAAAATCTAAACAATTTTGAAACTATTAAGAGTTTGTCAAATAGTTTCATTGCCTTTTTGGCGCCCAACTTGGGGCCCATTGGTTTTTGTATGCAGTTTCTTTACTCTATATCCTTAAACTTAGTTTAAATGACAGTTTAGATACACTTTACTAAATGGAAACCAAGTTTTACCAAACTCTCTGTTTTTCAGTTTAATTTCAATAAAACGGCTTTTCTATAAAAACAACTGCTTTAATTGTAATTAAAAAAAAAATCAAAAATATGGCAACACTAACAAGTATTTTTAAAATAAATCAGCTGTTTTTTGTTTACATTTGTATACCTTATTTTAACTGTAAAATGTTTGTTAGATAAACATAAATAAAACTAATATTGTTTGAAAATTTATATTTAGCAAATTTGCAATTTTAATCACATCCCCCAATGACTTAATTTACTAAAAATTGTTTGAGGTCGTTAACCAGTATAAAGAAAATTTAAATTTAAATAATTTCAATGGTTGAATGCTATTCAATCAGAATTAAATTTATTTATTTTAAATGTTCATTCATCATTTTGTAAAACCACCTGTCCACAGTGGACGGTTTGTATGGAAAACGCGCGCATCGAAGTTTTTTGACTATATCTTCTAAACGGTTAGGAGTTGTAAAACAAAATTAGGCATTATAAAAACTAGGGACCTTAAGCAATTAAAGCTGTGATCAAAGTTTGTTGTCCTCCTTGCACCCTACATATAAATTGAATGCAAAGTTGGTTAATTTATTTATATAAACAAATCCTAAAAAAATGTTAAGATCATTGACATTTTTGATACATTATTACTGAATGTCGTTCGGATAGAGTAAATATACATCATTAAACATTATTAGTTAAAATAAATATAAAAAAATTGAGTTAAATTATGACCAAATGTACACAGAAAATAAAATCGTCAAATATAATTCAACAAACATCAATTGTAAATCAACCAAACATGATATCAACCCAACATTTAGTAATAACGGCCACCACCCAATTAGAAATGTCGTTAAGACATCTCAGAGACTTCCTTATGACAATGTCAGTGTACCTGCTGACTGAAAAATCTCTGACCATACAAAAAACCTCATGACACCTCCTGACTTTTTCAAGTATTTTGTCAAAATTCCTCGCCGACAAGTATGCAGGTAGTCAATAGTGCTGACTACATTATGACATGTACATAACACTTCTGGGATCGTCCAAAAATTTAAAATTTATTAATCACGTCTTTTAATTTACACTACGTACTATTTTTATCTGTCCATTTCTCAAATTTAATTTTTTAAAACTTACTATTTTGATCTGCCTCACTTGGTCCGCGAACTCACAACCTTCTGTTCACTGGTCTAGCACCTTTCCCCTTTAGCCAAACTTTGATAATAAATGTGTTTATTTAAAAACAAATTTAAATTACACAGCGTGACAAAACTGACCACTATTTTAGAAAACAAGAGGTGTGACCAACGTTTCTATATATTTGAGACATGCTGATTCGAATGGCGTACTCCGTTTTTCGATGTATGGTACAGTTTTCTTTCAAAATGTCGTTAAAGATTTGCTGATTTCAAGCCAGTTTTTCAACAAAAAAATTTGCAAAGTTAATGATTTTTAAATTGTATGGCATGGAAAACAAAGATGTGACTTGTAGCAATATTTCTTATACAAATTTGGTTTAAAGCTTTTCATCTTAAGCCCTTAAATTCGCGAATTTCTTAATTTTTTAAGGTTTTCGCGAAATTAACCGCCAAGTTGTTCTTTGATTAAAAACTTGCTTTTAGTGAATCAAAAAGGTATCCCTAATAATACAAATAGTGGACAAAAAACAGCTTTGTTATATGGACAATCATGATGAAAATCGCGAAAAACCATTTTTTGGAATATGGCAGCATCACTTTTCGAGATGATTTAAGGTTCCATCTTTTAGTATATAATGTGGGAACCTTAAACAATTAACTGACCCAAAATTTGGCCAAAAAAGTTTTCATTTGCAAAAGTTATCTTAACAAAAACTATAATTATTGTGGGGTTAACACTAAAATAATAGTTTTTGTTAAGATAACTTTTGCAAATGAAAACTTTTTTGGACAAATTTTTGGTCAGTTAATTGTTTAAGGTTTCCACATTATATACTAAAAGATGGAGTCTTAAATCATCTCGTGAAGTGATGCTTGATATACAAAAAAACGGTTTTTCGCGATTTTCATCATGATGGTCCATATAACATAGCTGTTTTTTGGCCACTATTCGTATTGTTAGGGATGCCTTTTTGATTCACTAAAAGGAAGTTTTTTATCAAAGACCAACTTGGCGGTTAATTTCGCGAAAACCTCAAAAAATGAAGAAATTCGCGAATTTAAGGGCTTAAGATGAAAAGCCTTAAACCAAATTTGTATAAGAAATATTGCTACAAATCACACCTTTGTTTTCCATGCCATACAATTTAAAAATAATTAACTTTGCAAATTTTTTTGTTGAAAAACTGGCTCGAAATCAGCAAATCTTTAACGACATTTTGCAAGAAAACTGTACCATACATCGAAAAATGGAGTACGCCATTCGAATCAGCATGTCCGAAATATATAGAAATGATGGTCGTAACTCTTGTTTATTTTTTAGTGTTCCGCAGTGTTATTTTATTATTTGAATTGTCCTGTTATATATATTTCGTCACCTGAATTGAAAAATACTACAATATGAATTTTTCTTCCTCAAATATAACATTTTTTCAAATATTAATTGGAATTTGGTTTCATCCTATTTAACAAGATTTTGTTAGAGTTATTTAAGCGTATCTTAGTTGTTTTTAATATTATTTATACAAAACAAAAACAAATATTTACAAAAAAAGTATTGCAGGAGCCCTTTACAATTAAGGTAACGATATATTCAATTTATTTTGTTTTTGACAAATTTGAAAATATTATGATTTCAAAATATAAGTTGGCCTAGTTGTCTAGCAGGTTCGACAGCTTACGTGTTGCAGATTTTTGGCCTCGGTTCAATCCCCGGTCGCGGATTGTTTTTTTTATTTTTTTTTGTTGTTTTAAGACCAATTTAATTTTATTTTTTTTAATTACAAAGAAAATTAAAAGCGTTTTAAAGGATTAAACAAAATTACATGGATTTTACATCGGAAAAAATTTTTTAGTGATTGGTCGGATTTGCTATATAATTGTCAGCATTAAAGAAATGATTTTTCTTAATTGATAAGATAACTTATAGAACAAGTCAGTACATTTATAGAACTTGGGGAGCTCCGACAAAAATTATGACATGTCCTTAAGTTGTCTTTAGTAAAATGTATTCACTTGCTGACTTCTACCTGATGAATCATTACTGACATTGTCTTCAAGACAAAATTTCAAATTGGGCAGTTAGTCCATAATACAAAATTTCGATTTTGTTTTCAACAAACTTAGTCAAGTAATTTTATTTCAAAATTATTTTATCATACCAACAAATAGTTTTTGTGTTTGTTGAATTTCTTTGTTGAAAAATATATATGATTTTTTACGTTTGTCAGATCAACAAATTGTGTTTGTGTTTGTTGAATTTCTTTGTTGAAAAAAAATTTAAGATTTTGTACGTTGGTCAATATAAATAATAATTTTAGAGAACTATTACAAACTCGTTTATCAATTCTTTTTTAAATTTTTTTTCAACAATCAATATTTACAAACGTTAGCTGATATCACAAATTTCCGTATAGGAGCACTTTCAGTGAAAAAGTTAATTGTATTCACAAATATGGGGGTCAATATAACAATTCGTTTTTTTCTGTGTATCGACTTTTTTAGTTAACAAATCTGACAATATAAATATATAAGTGGAATTGCTTGTATCAAACCTATTTAGAATTGCACTAAAAAAATAATTAAATATTTGCAAACATTACCTTTCACCCTACACTAAAATATCCGGCACTTATGACTTTTTTATCAATTTTATTTTATTGATTTATAATAAATAAATAGTAGTAATAAACCAAAAATGAATAATAACAGGACTAAAACATTAAAAAACATATTAACATAGACACGTTAATGCAATATCGTAATAAATAAATAAAAAAAAAAAAATTGGTTCTTTTGTATTAGGTGCAATAGTTCCTTTGGATAAGGAACATTTTTTACGAAGTTCGATGTTTCTTCACGTAAAATTAAATATTTTTCGACTTATTAACAAAAATGTCCTAAAATTTTGGTATTTTACTCAATATGACGAAAAGTTGTGCCCACATAGATAGGTTTTCCAAAGATATTTCATTTTGTATGTAACATGACTAGGTTTCTTTGAATAATATAGGAAATAAACGAAAAAAAAAAACTGAAAAATGGCCTTGTTTTCCCCCTCCTTTTTACCCCCTAAATATGAATTTGGGCCGCTAAAAAAAATACGTGTCCCTTTTTTTTCTGATCTACAAAATAAAACCAATTCCATAAAGATCCGCGGGTGACACTAGGGAGACTTCCCTTCTAAGTACTTATTTATCTTAATTCGCATCACTATTTATTTTTGTCTCACGCCCTTGTTAAAATAATTAGTGTTTCAACAGGTAACTACTTAAGCCCACTTCAGACCATAATACTGAGTCGTAAGAAAATACGTATCTTAAATAATACGAAATTTTCTCCGCTTGTCAAAAAATCTTTTAAAAAATCCTTTGCGTATTTATACTATCACATTTAAAATATTATCAAAATAAATACAACCCTGATCTTATGAAAAGCGTATACGTTTTCTCATTTTTAGAGAAATTTCTAAAAATGAGAATACGTATCCGCTTGTCATTTTTCAATTCGTATTTATCTTGGTTTTATACCGATTTGTGCTTACACCATACTATTTTATAGGTTTTACACAAAATTTTGACAGATATTATTACAAATATTATGGTCTGAAGCCACCTTTATTAACATTTGTTCCGGATTACAAATCCCATTACTAGTAATGCCAAATTTTGCTGGGTATTTAGTTAGTTTCTCAAGCCTATGCAGCATCACCAATTTTTTTTTGGAAATATCTAAATAGGTTGAAGCTGATAATAATTTCGAAAATTAAAAATTTAAAAAAATAAATTTATATAAGTTTTCTTTTTCTTTTTATAGACCCTACTTTGGAGCCTTATCCTGAATTTAACTGCAAGTTACTGCAGACGAAATAAAGTTCCTCGTTTAGATATATACCTCTAGTTTCACCCCTAGTTCTTGTTCACTGTATCCCCAAGGTTCCACAAAAGATGCAGTCTATAATCAAGAGTATTTTTTACACATTTCTTAAAAAATGACAACATTTGGCAGTCAATTAACGAATAACGCGGTTTACAATTTTAGCTTATAAAGGCAGTTTTAATTAGTTACATATATTGTCAAAGCTGTGTTAAAATTTCAGGATGTTATCTTACTTAGAAATAGTTTTACTCAATCATTTAAAAAAGATTTCCAAAAAATTTTAATTTTTTAAAAAAACCTGAAAATGTTTGGACTTTGGAGAGACGCCCTGGTCAAAGTAAATGACATATAAATATTTTATGAATGGTTTTCTATCCCCTAGGATGTCTTTTATCAAACCCATGTTCAACGGATCAAATCGCTGAAAATTTTGATTTTGTTACGATGCGCGTCCATCTTCCACTGTGCTGTCCTGGTTCTTTTTAAATCAAAAATACCAATAATATCAAATATTTAAAAATTAGGTTAACAAAATACAAACTTTTGCAATCTTTTTAAGTAAAAAACAAATAAAAAAAAAAACACAAACAAATTTTAAATCAACAAAATGTAGACAAATAACATAGACGGATGTTATACTTAAATAGAAATGGATAGCAAAATATTTGAAAAAAATTTTCTTTTGACAAAACTTATTAAACATCGATGTTTGAAAATGTTAGTAACCATGATTACAAATGTGGTTGAAGCTTTAATAATCTAAGACATTTTTGTTAGAATCTGAGACTATCTTCGAGAAATTTCGGTTTGTTGTTGATAAAAGGTTATTGTTTTTTATATATGGGGCATTCCATGTCAAATCGGCCACTTTGAAAAATATTTTGTTTAGATTTTCCCAATTTGTTTACAGTTTATAGTACCCTTCGAAAACTCCTTCGTGGAAAATTTTCAGATTTTTTTGATGACCCGTTCAAAAGATATCGAATTTTTAAAAATTGATAGTTTGTTCCTTAACTCAAACTTCTTTTACTCATAACTTCTTCAATAATGGTCCAAATTTCAAATTTGTTTTTCAAAATTTTTGTTTTTTTACGTACTTTAAAAAAAAATCCCAAAAAATTCTTAAAAGCGCTCTAGTATGCGATTTTTAAGTTTTAAACATTAAATCTCTATTTTGAAAATGTTTGTACTCTTCGATTTTTTTGAAATTTTTTTGTGTAAAACTTCTATCGATTCTACAAATTTTTTGCCCAGGACGATCGTGGGATAACGATTATTACTATTTTTTAAAATTTTTTGAAAAAATGTTATTGTAATTTTCCAATCTTAAAATCATTTCTACTGCTCCAATGGTGCGTCATTTATAAGACCGACCCCCATTAGTTTTTACGTCTTAACATTTCTTTGGAACAAACTAATACCGTATCTCTAATATCTAAGGGGGCTCCCACACAAAGCGACATTTTTTAAAATTTGCTCCAACCGCTCTAACTGCCCTATTAGTGCCTTTAGAGCAACAAAATGTGTGACGAACCCACAATATTTTTTTAGTCCAAACATTTTTTCTGAAACAATTAACGAAAAAGAAAACAAGAATTACTATTTTCATTTTCTTAAAACCAAAAATTTTAATAACTTGAGTTTGTAACTTGGATAATAATTCACCTCGTGGTGAATAAAACCGTTTTTCACCAGCTGATGAATAAAAAGTAACATAATTATTTTTCAACAAAAAAATTTTTTTTTTCATTAAATTTTTTTTTTCATCAATTTTTTTTTTCATAACTTTTTTTTTTTTTTCATCAAATTTTTTTTTTCATCAAACTTTTTTTTCATAATTTTTTTTTTATCAATTTTTTTTTTTTTTCATCAAACTTTTTTTTTTTCATAATTTTTTTTTATCAAATTTTTTTCATCAAATTTTTTTTTTCATAAATTTTTTTTTTTCATCAAACTTTTTTTTCATAATTTTTTTTTTATCAAATTTTTTTTCATCAATTTTTTTTTTTATCAAAAAATTTTTTTTTTCATCAAAATTTTTTTTTTCATCCATTTTTTTGTTTTTTCATAAATTTTTTTTTTCATCAATTTTTTTTTCATTAATTTTTTTTTCATCAAATTTTTTTTCATAAATTTTTTTTTTTCATAATTTTTTTTTTATCATATTTTTTTCATCAATTTTTTTTTATCAAATTTTTTCTCACCAAAAATTTTTTTTAAAATTTTTTTTACATCAAAAAAAATTTTTTTTTTATCAAAAAAATTCATCAAAAACTTTTTTTCATCAACATTTTTCGCATAAAAATTTTCCATTTGTTTATCAAATGTACATAAAACAAGTGAGAGTGTTATATTCTTTGGTGCCGAATCTTTAATACTCTCCAAAATGTAAAAACACTTTTTTGCACTTATTTTTGCACTCACTTACAAAATGTACAGCTCTTTTGGTTTTTTAATGGGGTCCTCGACTGATATTTCAATTTGTTTTGCATGGAACAGCAAAGTAATATAACAATATTTTTCCAAAAAAAACTTTGCTTTGGCAAGTACACCCAAATCTTCCGCAAAACATTATCATAATTTAATGTTTTAGGCAAGAGTACAAAATTCGCAGGCATTTTTAGAAAGATGATGTAAATTGATTCTGAGATCTTAGATAAGGTAATGACATCACGGCTTATTCAAAAAAGCGCTCAGAAAATCAGGGACTTAAAAAAAAACACGTGCTTATTAGCTGTGTTTTTTGCAGTTGTTTTTTAACAGTGGTTTTTTTGCAGTTGTTTTTTGCAGTTGTTTTTACTCCTCCTTTTTACCCCCTAAATATGAATTTGGGCCGCTAAAAAAAATACGTGTCCCTTTTTTTTCTGATCTACAAAATAAAACCAATTCCATAAAGATCCGCGGGTGACACTAGGGAGACTTCCCTTCTAAGTACTTATTTATCTTAATTCGCATCACTATTTATTTTTGTCTCACGCCCTTGTTAAAATAATTAGTGTTTCAACAGGTAACTACTTAAGCCCACTTCAGACCATAATACTGAGTCGTAAGAAAATACGTATCTTAAATAATACGAAATTTTCTCCGCTTGTCAAAAAATCTTTTAAAAAATCCTTTGCGTATTTATACTATCACATTTAAAATATTATCAAAATAAATACAACCCTGATCTTATGAAAAGCGTATACGTTTTCTCATTTTTAGAGAAATTTCTAAAAATGAGAATACGTATCCGCTTGTCATTTTTCAATTCGTATTTATCTTGGTTTTATACCGATTTGTGCTTACACCATACTATTTTATAGGTTTTACACAAAATTTTGACAGATATTATTACAAATATTATGGTCTGAAGCCACCTTTATTAACATTTGTTCCGGATTACAAATCCCATTACTAGTAATGCCAAATTTTGCTGGGTATTTAGTTAGTTTCTCAAGCCTATGCAGCATCACCAATTTTTTTTTGGAAATATCTAAATAGGTTGAAGCTGATAATAATTTCGAAAATTAAAAATTTAAAAAAATAAATTTATATAAGTTTTCTTTTTCTTTTTATAGACCCTACTTTGGAGCCTTATCCTGAATTTAACTGCAAGTTACTGCAGACGAAATAAAGTTCCTCGTTTAGATATATACCTCTAGTTTCACCCCTAGTTCTTGTTCACTGTATCCCCAAGGTTCCACAAAAGATGCAGTCTATAATCAAGAGTATTTTTTACACATTTCTTAAAAAATGACAACATTTGGCAGTCAATTAACGAATAACGCGGTTTACAATTTTAGCTTATAAAGGCAGTTTTAATTAGTTACATATATTGTCAAAGCTGTGTTAAAATTTCAGGATGTTATCTTACTTAGAAATAGTTTTACTCAATCATTTAAAAAAGATTTCCAAAAAATTTTAATTTTTTAAAAAAACCTGAAAATGTTTGGACTTTGGAGAGACGCCCTGGTCAAAGTAAATGACATATAAATATTTTATGAATGGTTTTCTATCCCCTAGGATGTCTTTTATCAAACCCATGTTCAACGGATCAAATCGCTGAAAATTTTGATTTTGTTACGATGCGCGTCCATCTTCCACTGTGCTGTCCTGGTTCTTTTTAAATCAAAAATACCAATAATATCAAATATTTAAAAATTAGGTTAACAAAATACAAACTTTTGCAATCTTTTTAAGTAAAAAACAAATAAAAAAAAAAACACAAACAAATTTTAAATCAACAAAATGTAGACAAATAACATAGACGGATGTTATACTTAAATAGAAATGGATAGCAAAATATTTGAAAAAAATTTTCTTTTGACAAAACTTATTAAACATCGATGTTTGAAAATGTTAGTAACCATGATTACAAATGTGGTTGAAGCTTTAATAATCTAAGACATTTTTGTTAGAATCTGAGACTATCTTCGAGAAATTTCGGTTTGTTGTTGATAAAAGGTTATTGTTTTTTATATATGGGGCATTCCATGTCAAATCGGCCACTTTGAAAAATATTTTGTTTAGATTTTCCCAATTTGTTTACAGTTTATAGTACCCTTCGAAAACTCCTTCGTGGAAAATTTTCAGATTTTTTTGATGACCCGTTCAAAAGATATCGAATTTTTAAAAATTGATAGTTTGTTCCTTAACTCAAACTTCTTTTACTCATAACTTCTTCAATAATGGTCCAAATTTCAAATTTGTTTTTCAAAATTTTTGTTTTTTTACGTACTTTAAAAAAAAATCCCAAAAAATTCTTAAAAGCGCTCTAGTATGCGATTTTTAAGTTTTAAACATTAAATCTCTATTTTGAAAATGTTTGTACTCTTCGATTTTTTTGAAATTTTTTTGTGTAAAACTTCTATCGATTCTACAAATTTTTTGCCCAGGACGATCGTGGGATAACGATTATTACTATTTTTTAAAATTTTTTGAAAAAATGTTATTGTAATTTTCCAATCTTAAAATCATTTCTACTGCTCCAATGGTGCGTCATTTATAAGACCGACCCCCATTAGTTTTTACGTCTTAACATTTCTTTGGAACAAACTAATACCGTATCTCTAATATCTAAGGGGGCTCCCACACAAAGCGACATTTTTTAAAATTTGCTCCAACCGCTCTAACTGCCCTATTAGTGCCTTTAGAGCAACAAAATGTGTGACGAACCCACAATATTTTTTTAGTCCAAACATTTTTTCTGAAACAATTAACGAAAAAGAAAACAAGAATTACTATTTTCATTTTCTTAAAACCAAAAATTTTAATAACTTGAGTTTGTAACTTGGATAATAATTCACCTCGTGGTGAATAAAACCGTTTTTCACCAGCTGATGAATAAAAAGTAACATAATTATTTTTCAACAAAAAAATTTTTTTTTTCATTAAATTTTTTTTTTCATCAATTTTTTTTTTCATAACTTTTTTTTTTTTTTCATCAAATTTTTTTTTTCATCAAACTTTTTTTTCATAATTTTTTTTTTATCAATTTTTTTTTTTTTTCATCAAACTTTTTTTTTTTCATAATTTTTTTTTATCAAATTTTTTTCATCAAATTTTTTTTTTCATAAATTTTTTTTTTTCATCAAACTTTTTTTTCATAATTTTTTTTTTATCAAATTTTTTTTCATCAATTTTTTTTTTTATCAAAAAATTTTTTTTTTCATCAAAATTTTTTTTTTCATCCATTTTTTTGTTTTTTCATAAATTTTTTTTTTCATCAATTTTTTTTTCATTAATTTTTTTTTCATCAAATTTTTTTTCATAAATTTTTTTTTTTCATAATTTTTTTTTTATCATATTTTTTTCATCAATTTTTTTTTATCAAATTTTTTCTCACCAAAAATTTTTTTTAAAATTTTTTTTACATCAAAAAAAATTTTTTTTTTATCAAAAAAATTCATCAAAAACTTTTTTTCATCAACATTTTTCGCATAAAAATTTTCCATTTGTTTATCAAATGTACATAAAACAAGTGAGAGTGTTATATTCTTTGGTGCCGAATCTTTAATACTCTCCAAAATGTAAAAACACTTTTTTGCACTTATTTTTGCACTCACTTACAAAATGTACAGCTCTTTTGGTTTTTTAATGGGGTCCTCGACTGATATTTCAATTTGTTTTGCATGGAACAGCAAAGTAATATAACAATATTTTTCCAAAAAAAACTTTGCTTTGGCAAGTACACCCAAATCTTCCGCAAAACATTATCATAATTTAATGTTTTAGGCAAGAGTACAAAATTCGCAGGCATTTTTAGAAAGATGATGTAAATTGATTCTGAGATCTTAGATAAGGTAATGACATCACGGCTTATTCAAAAAAGCGCTCAGAAAATCAGGGACTTAAAAAAAAACACGTGCTTATTAGCTGTGTTTTTTGCAGTTGTTTTTTAACAGTGGTTTTTTTGCAGTTGTTTTTTGCAGTTGTTTTTACTCAAAAAACTTGGGGTCAAGTTAGTTTAACCGTTATTTTTTGAGTGATGAAAAATCATCAGTGTTTTTTCATAGAAAAAATTTTAAGAAAGTTATTTCTAGAAAAAAAAAAATAAAAACTTGGGCGTAATAATAAAAAAAAAAACTTGGGCGTACTAATTTAGGCTCAGAAAAAAATGGTCACCCTAGTTATATATTAACAGTTTCTACTGAATGAATTTTTAACAATTTTCAACAACAATAATTTATATTTTTAATAATTTAAATTCCACTTCATACTATCTTTTAACTTTCTGTCTACGCATCAGATTTTTTTAACCTACTTCCAAATCAATCAAATTTTATAGAAAAATATTAGCAAAATAAAAAAATCATCAAGGTCGTTCGTTCCAGGGGTCGTTGTATAACAAACAAATGCACTAGACACGTGAATATTTTACATAAAATTTTTTTATTTCATTGTTTTATTAAAAAGAACATGACATTTATAGATGTAGCACTTTAAAATTTTTTAAATATTTGAAATTGGCACCCAAACATACTTATTCATTTAAAGATGGCGCATATTGATGGTGCCAAAAAATTGAATCACCTTCTTCATACAACACTGGGATGATAATTCAACTCCTGAGGGGGTTATTAATATTAACAACAAAAAAGGGAAATGAACTCACATCAGTAACAGTATTTTTTGTCAAAGGTTTTGTTTATTTTGAATAAAAAAAAAATATAAACAAAAGAACAACCAAAAAAAAAAAATATTCACTACGGAAATTTATCATTCATATGTATTTAAGGCGGTATTTATTTGGGAGAATTATATTAAAATAATAATTACTTACGCCAAATAATAAAAGGAACAGTATAAGAGTCTCCATTTCTTAAATCTTTCACTAAGGAATCTTTAAAGAGCACGGTTTAGAATAATTAAAACAATAAAATTAAAACAAGCCAAAATTAAATTCGGCTTTGCCGATTTCGTGGATACGCTCCACAATACATTGCAATAAAAAAACGCTTACTTTATATAATTTTTTTTTTGTAAAACCAATAACCTACGAAAACATTAAAAATTAATGATTTCGTAGGTAATTTTTTAGAATTTTCTATTGAAATATTTTATTAAAAATTTTTAATAAAATTTTGGGGAATCGATCCCGCAATCAACTACATTCTGGCCAGACACTCTACCCATCGTGCCAACTTCACTTGATACAAACATGTTTTTATATTTCTATAAATATTTTTTTTAATTTTTTTTTCTACAAAAAAATAACCTACTTGTGTAGGTAAAAACTAATGATATCTCAAAAAAAAAAAAAACCTTACACAAATCATTAAAAATTTAAAGAATAATCAGTAGTTTTTACTTACAGAACAAAAATAAATGACTTTAAAAATTAAATGTTAATGAAAGTCTTTATTTTCTAGTGTGTTATTTTTGAAACAAAGGACAAAAGTAGTCATTAATAAAAACTGAACATCAAACTAATATTTTTTCTTTTAAAAACGACTAAACGTAAAACTTTTTAAATAAACTACAAACAGTTAATGACACAACAAATTCGAAAAAAATAACCCGAGTAAAAAAGATTATATATAATTTTACTTATTTTTATATTAACATATATTATTTGATAAATTTATACGTAAATTGTTTTGCTATCATATAAGATTATATATATTTACACTTCGTATTTTTTTCTTATATAAAATTATATAAAAGAAAATGTTAAGTTATACATAATAACATATGATTAAAGTTAGTTTATATAATTACATATGAAATATAAAATTCTGTCTGTTTTTTTTATATAATTTAATATAACAAAATATTTGAAGAAATTTTATATAAAACTTTATGCAACTTTTTTCTGATTCATATGTAATCTTATATGAGTAAAATTAAAAAAAAAATCTAAGTCCTTTATATATAATTTGATATGACTTTTGAAAATTTTTCTAAGTCCAGAAATTTTTTTTTTTTTTAAGTTCCAAACCTAAACCTTAAACATTTGTTTTAAAAATTTTATATGTTATTATATATAATGCAAAATTTATGAAAAAAATCTAAGTTCTTTATATATAATTTAATATAATTTTTTTTTTTGGGATTTTTTTTTGGATTTTTTTTTATTTAATTATATATAATTGCATAAATTTTTCTAAAAAAGGGGCCAATTTTCGCATCAAATCATATAAAATTATATTAAAATCACATCAAATTATATCAAATTTAATGCAACTTTATATGGTTTTATCGACTCATTTTTCGCATCAAATTCTATATGAATATATATGATGTCTTTATATAATTAAATATAAACATATATAATCTTTTTTACTCGGGAACCTTCGAAAACATTAAAAATTAATGATAGTTTTGTTATTTTAACCAACAAATTCCAAAAAAATAACCTACGAAAACATTAAAAATTAATGATTTCGTAGGTTATTTTTCACAATTTTCTATTGAAATATTTTTTTAAAAATATTTAGTAAAATTTTAGGGAATCGATCCCGCAATCAACTACATTTTGGCCAGACTTTCTGCCCATCGCGATGGGCACGATGCATCGTGTCAAACTCAATTGATACAAACATGTTTTTATATTTCTATAAAAGATTTTTTATTTTTTTTTCTACAAAAAAAATAACCTGCTTGTGTAGGTAAAAACCAATGATATCTCTTTAAAAAATACCAACCAATTAAAACAAAAATATTACTTACACAAATCATTAAAAATTTTAAGAATAATCAGTAGTTTTTACTTACAGAACAAAAATTAATGACTTTAAAAATTGAATGTTAATAAAAGTCTTTATTTTTTATTGTATTATTTTTGAAACAAAGGACAGAAGTAGTCATTAAAAAAAAACTGAACATCAAACTAAACGTAAAACTTTTTAAATAAACTACAAACAGTTAATGACATAATTTTTTTAGTGGACTTGGTTAGGAAAGCGTTTTAAAACCTACAAACAAAATTTTAATGAAATGTTTCCTATTTTTATGAAATTTTATAGATTTATGTGAAAAACGGGAAGGTGTTTTGTATCGGTACTTAAGTGGAACTGATCCGTTTTCTTTAAAATTTATCATGGTGATTTGTGAATAAAAAATACGTTCTCCTGCCAAGTTTCAAAAGAATATCCATTATAATACAGTTATTGTAGTCATTTTAGTCCAATTTTAAAAGGACGTTTGTATGGGGGCTAAGTTTAAACATGGACCTATGTTTTCCAATTTTCATGGGCTTCGTCCTAGGCCAAAAATAAGCTTAAGTTTTTAATTTCATTTAAATTGATCGAAAATTGTGACCTGTACCGTGCTTACACCGTTAACATGAACAGATATACGGACGGACATCGCTAAATCGACTCAAAAAGTGATTCTGAGTCGATTGGTAAAAAGTGGATCTAGGAACAATATTCGGAATATATGTACTAACAAGGGAAGTCTCCCTGGTGTCACCCTCCGATCTTAATGAAATTTGGATATGTTGTTAAGAACGAAAATTAATTCGCCACGTAATTTTTTTTAGCGGATAAACTCATTTTTAGGGGTCGATTTGTATGGGGTGAAATTGACCTTTTTCAGTTTTTTACGATTTCCGCCTATTTAAACAAAATTAATATTGGCATGTGTGGTAACAGATTAAAGGTATTAAAAATACCTATCTCGTGGTGCTAACAACGGGCCAAAGAAGTTAATATTTTTCGACTTATTAACAAAAATGTCCTAAAATTTTGGTATTTTACTCAATATGACGAAAAGTTGCGCATGTTTGGACACGTTCTTAGCACAGGTAGACAGGTTTCTTTGCATAATATAGGAGATAAACGAAAAAAACTGAAAAATGGCCCTCTCCTTTTTACCCCCTAAATATGAATTTGGGCTGCTAAAAAAAAAAATACGTGTACCTTTACTTTTTCTTATCTACAAAATAAAACCAATTCCATAAAGATCCGCGGGTGACACTAGGGAGACTTCCCTTGTTAGAGAAAAAACATAAAAAAAATGTTTTGTTGATTTTTGAAAATATGGTGCTGATTAAACGATTTTTCCACAAAGTTCGTAGTTTTTTTGACGGTTTTATACTTAACAATTGTTTCAACCATGGTTGCCCATTAAAAGAGTCGAAACTAAATTTGTGATTGTGAAAATTTTGAAATTGTACTAAATCAGTCAGTGGAGTACTGCCGTACTTTTGGCCTCCGAATTGTACTAAAAAAAGTACAATTGTACTGACATTATCATCCCTGATCGGTATACTAAAAGTTGGGTATAAAACAAATATTTCGAATAGTTACAAACATCAGCAGAGTGGTACAAAGAAATAAATAAAAAAAACTAAATTAAATAGAGAAAATACGGTTGATGCGAATAGTAGTAGACAAAATTCCACTTTTTATAAAATTTTCAACAAAAAATAAAAAAACCTTGCAACTTTTTTTCCAAAAGAAAATGTTGGAAAATGTTACGATTGGTTGGTATGTTAAAGTCTGTTATTCCCGTTTTTATAGACTCCCAGCTGCCACTTACAAAAAGTGCTGACTATAAAAATAAGTACCACCTTATTTACCATACAACTCAATTTATTATATTGATCAATTCATATGTATGTGGTTGATTGATTTTCAATTTTATTTTTCCCATTTGTATTTTTGGTTAAATTTATATATTTTATTGTATTTTTGGCTATTATTATTATTCCAGTATTTTTTTGTTGCCTTGACCTTCATATGGTTCATTAAGAAAAACACATTTAAATAATATAACAAAAAACTATTGATAAAAATCATGTGAATGATTATGATTATTATGAAAATGAAAACTTTTTTGGAAAAATCAAGCAAACAAAATCATACGGTGCGTATGAATATTATTAATTAATTTTTTTATGTTAACATAATAGAAATCATGTTTTTGTAAGTGTTTAATTAAGTGTAATTAAATAATGATAATGATTTGCATAATTAATAAAAACAAAAATTACGAATTATTGACCGTGACCTTTGACCGTGATATTTTGACTAGTCGGAGTGTTATTTTTGTTGGCAATTTTTATTGTGTCTTCTTGTTAGTAATTTTTGTTGGTAATTTTTTATCGCTTCTTAAGATCGTTTGAGCAAAGATTCATTAAAGTTTTCAACATCCTGCCTGAAATTTCAATTTTCGAAATTTTTTCGAATATGCGACTTTTTCTATAGCAAATGTCTCACAATATCAAACTTTTTCTACAAATAATAATAGTGTAATGAAAAAAAAAGTTCATTTTAGTTCGAGGTCATTTATTTTCCCCATTATGAATTAACATAACAAGTACTTATATTCACTCTACTTTCTCTTTTAAGACATTCTCCTTACCAATACTCAAAAAGTCTCTGCTTTGAATTGACGATCGATTCGGAAGTTTTCCAATTATTTCTCATCATCAGAAAGAGTAATTGATGTTTGGACGCACAACAGTATTATCACGAATTTCTTAAGAATTCTGATGATAATAGTGTTGTAAATTGTGGTAACTTTTGAGTACTCAATACTACTCGATACTTTTTCAACTGAGTACTCGATACTACTCAATACTTTTTTTGAAATTCAAAAATTTAATAATAAAGCCTTCTAAAATATATGTTAATTAGATTTTCTTCTAAATTCATTTTATACTTGCATGAAAAGGCATTCACTATAAAATTTAGATTATTTTTAATTAATTTTAAAATTATTTAAAAAAAAAAAAAATAATTTCTTTTCAAACACACAGTTGCATTTCATAGTTGTTTTTATTGGTTAAATTATGCATTTTCAATGAAAAATACCCTGAAAGTATTGAGTAGTAACTTTTGAGTATTGAGTACTCGAAAAAATGGGCAGTATTGAGTACTCGGTATTCAAATACTCAATACATTTACAACACTAGATGATAAGAAAGCATTAGAAAATTTTCGAGACAATTGTCAATTCAATCCGAAAAACTACCAAATTTTTAAAAGCTGAAACTCTTTGAGCCAGGGGTAACTCATGAATAGTAGTGTCAGTAATAACGAAGTCGTTATCTACAGATGGCAATCTTTTTTTGGAAAGTATTTGGGAACGATTTGGGAATAACGAAAAATAACATTAAAAAATTTTAAAATTATGAATGAAAATTATTGTTGTGTCACTTGAAAATAAAAAATACATAATAAAAAAAAGAAATGAATATAATTAGATCAAAGCAACCAGCAAAATTAAACGAAAAATAAAAGGTAAACAAAATTTCCAGCTTTCCCAGATACCATTTGTAAAACTAACACCATCTTTAAACGTCAAAAAGAATTGACTCTTGCATAGTCTTTATATATTTAAGTTTTTGCTTTGAGCATTTGTTAAGAGAATATCCTAAAAGAGAAAGTGGAGTAAAAACACCTTCCGACAAAAATGAAAAACGTCGTTACACACGAACTGGATAATATACGTTTGAAACTAGAGACTAAATGTAGTAAAACTGCATTTACAGTTTTTAATTTCGTGATTTTGTTTCCTTTTAAAAAGACTTAAAAGTTTTAGAGGATTACATTTTGTAAAATATTTTTTTAATATTTGTACTTCTCCTACGATGCCACTAACGATAGCAAATGAAAGAAGAGGATCTCCCCTAATTTTCCTAGTTTGTTATTTTTACATATCAGGAAAAAGGAGGTAAGTTACAACCTTTCAAAACTTTATCCTTCAATATCATTCAAAATGTTCAACAAAAAATTTAGATTAAGTTTTCAAAGGACTTTATTCACATCATTTTATCTTAATATGGTAAAATGAGATCTTCCTCTTTCATTTGCCATCACCAGTGGCATCCTAGGACAAGGAAAAATATTTCTGAAATATTTTACAAAATGTATCCTTTAAAACTTTGAAGCCCTTTTAAAAGGAAACAGGATCAAGAAATGAAAAACTGTAAATGCAGTTTTACTCCATTTCATCTCTACTTTTAGACGTATATCATCCGGTTCATATTTAATATTGGCTGTCGGACAGTGTTATCAAAACATTTTTCACGGACTCAGTAATTAAAAAAATTTTAGAGATTTTTTAAGTAAAAAGATCGAAATCTAAATTTGAATGTTCCGAAAAAATAAATTGCGTAGTTACACAAAATTCTTTATAAATATATTTTTATGAAACCAACTTTGTCAGGGTTTTAAGATAAATAAAAAAACTTGTTAATTTGCAGCGATTTCTGTTTAAAAAAAAATTAAAAAAAAAAAATTTTAACCAAAAAACATATTTATACCCTACACCACTCTGTGGTACAGGGTATAATGAGTTTGTGCTGATGTTTGTAACTACCCGAAATATTGGTCCTAGACCTACCTTCAAGAATTCCGATCGACTCACAACTACTTTTTGAGTCGATTTAGCGATGTTCGTCCGTCCGTCTGTCCATCTATCGGTTTAAGCACGATACAGGTCGCAATTTTCAATCAATTGACTTGAAACTTTAGCATCTTTTGGCTCAAGGACGAAGCCTATTGAAGTTGGAGAAAATCGGTCCATGTTAAGACCTAGCCCCCATACAAAGGCCCCTTTGGATTCGGCTTAAATGACTCTAATAACCGTATTAGAATAGATATCGCTTTGAAATTCAACAGGTAATCAAATTTTATATGTACAACTCACCATTCCAAATTTCAAAGGAATCGGGCCAGTCCTTCTGGTAGTCTCCATACAAATCACCTTCCCGATATTCACATAATTCCCTCAAAATTCATAAAAATGGAAATATTTGATAAAAATTTTATTTTTAGGTGTTAAAGGTGTACTTTAGTAACCTAATCAAATCGGAATATAACTGGACCATTTTTAGACTTAGTCCCCCATATAAAAATTTCGACCGATATTCAGTTAAATTGGTCTATTGACAAAAAATAAACCAATTCCACTAAAATTTGATCTGTGTGTGTTTTCTACACTAAATAAAGATCTAACAAAAGACAGATACAATCGGTCCATGTTTGGACTTGGGACCCATTTTCCGGAAAACACTGGTGTAGGGTATCATATGGTCGGTCTTGACCGACTACAACTTTCTTACTTGTTTTATATTAATACTTGTCTATCGCCCGTAAACTTATGAACTGATGGGAAAATAATAATGGGAAAATACAAAAAATAATAATATTTTGCAAATTTGATTAACTTTAATTCGGTTTTTATTGCGAGTAGATTGCTTTTTAGTTGTAAACTAGTGTATTTTAATTAACATTTCCTTATAATTATTTTTTAATAACCCTAAATATATAAATTGAAAGCATACAGCTGCATTAGACTCTACCTTATTTAAATATTTTTCGAAACTGATTATCAAATTCTGTTTTTTTAATTTTTAAATTATTAAAAATTTTTTAATATTTGACTTATAAATTTTTATTTTGAGAAAGATTACTCTGGTTCGAGGTCACATTTATTTACTAATTATTACGATGATATTATCAAAGTATCATCAAACCTTTTTAAACAAATAAATAAATGTTTTCTTGAAAGTTTTTTTGACTAGATCATCGTAATGATTTATAAAGAAATGTGACCTCGAGCTAGAATAATTTTTCATTTATTATTTAATTATAAGTTTGTTTAAACCTACCATTTTAAACTTTGGCTCAACATAAACCGATTTAGTAAAATTTTAATATAGCACAAACAAATTTCCAAATTCCAAAATTATTATAATAATTCCAGATGAATAATAATTCATCTGAAATAAAATTTAACATAAGGATCAGTTAGGTTATATAAGAGTGGTTGTGTGTCCTCCAAAGATAGCATCCAAAATTAGCAAAAAATGGGTCAGCATCCAAAATTAGCAAAAAATGGGTCAAACTACTATGCATGTTAAATGAAATTTTGCAAGTAACTATCCCTTTTTTTTAATAAAATGAAACAAATTGGTAAATGACATTTTAAACTTA
Source organism: Pegoplata infirma (assembly GCA_963921195.1). Classification (NCBI taxonomy): domain Eukaryota; kingdom Metazoa; phylum Arthropoda; class Insecta; order Diptera; family Anthomyiidae; genus Pegoplata; species Pegoplata infirma. Next base: position 10,563,038 of record OY992540.1, read on the forward strand.
TTCTTTAATTTAACTTTTTGCCATTTTTTTTTTAAATTTTAAGATTTTTGTAATAAAATGGTTTCAATTTTTTATTTGTAAACAATTTCTTGGCTGACTTCCAACAATTTCCTAATAAACAAACTGCAAAAAGAACAATAACCGAAAAAATATATATTTATTCGAAAACCAACCTTAACATTTAAATCATAAATTTCATAAATTGTATAACATGCACGTACATGCCTTTTTAAGTTTTCAAAAAAGTGAAAAAATAGTGCATAGTACTTTCTTTTGTGTCAAAACAATAATACAGTGGGTTGAAAACTATAGAATTTCGAAGAATTTTAAAACGTGAGAGCAGGTTGAACAAAGGTTTCGTGTTAAAAAATATTTGCAGTTAAAAATTTTTTAACATAAATACTTAACAGTGTATATAGAAAAAGTAAAAATGAATTTTAATTACAAAATTTGTTGATTCAATTACAAAATTAATTGATTTCACTAAAATGCGAATATTAATTGCACTAAACAAACCTTCTAAAATGACATGAACAAATTGAAATTTTTAATTTTTTGCTATCTCCTATTTTACGAGAATTCCTAGTAAAAAGTTGAAGATTTTTACCAATAAAATTGTAAATTTATAACTTTTTTTGATGCGATAAAACTTACAAGCAATTCTCGTAACTTAACTAGATTTTTTTTTTGTAAAACTACCTTGGAAATTTGGACATTTACAAAAAAAAAATTTAACTTTTTTTGTTAAAAACAAGGAATGCTGTAAAATATTGGTAAAATATTAGTAATTTGACAAGTTTTTTTTGAGTGCACGCATTTTGTTTGAAAAATTTTTTTGCATTTTTTTGCTGCTAACAACAATGTATACAAAATTGATTTATTTTATTTTTGCAGCATAGTTAAAAATTCAATTAAAACATTAATTGCATCAATTACAATGTTTAATTGAAGTTACATTTAATATCAATTACAATTTTAATTGAAAAAAAAATGAGAAAACTTTTCTGTGTACCGATTGCGCTTAAATTTCCCCCATAAAAAAAACATTTTTGCTAAACCATTAGAGGGTAAGAATCTAGTTTGAAATTTTTTTTTTTTTTAATTTTATATTTTCTGCCTACCCTGATATTGTTCACTTTTTTTCTAGTTTTGTATTGTTTCGAGTGTAAGATTAATATTCAACTGCATTTCTTTCGCATTTATTCAACTAAATTGTGGTAAGACTAATATACAAAAGGAATCTCTTAGGATTAAAACCGGCTACAAATTCAATTTAAGCTGACAATGAGGTTGACAATAAGGAAAGAAAATACCATAATGAACTAAATACCAAAATCTTAAAATAAAGTAGTTACAATTTTTAATTGCTATAAAATATGACACAGAAAAAAATTCTTAATTCAATTAATTTATGATTTTGAATTCAGAAAAGTGTGATCGAAAAAGTTAGTTTTTCACTAGTTTCATATAATCCAGTTACAATTATAACACCGTCCGACAGTCAATATTAAACATGAACCGGATGATAAACGTCTGAAAGTAGAGATTAAATGGAGTAAAACTGCATTTACAGTTTTCCATTTCGTCCTTTGAAAAGGACCAAGTTTTATGGGATACATTTTGTAAAATATTTGTACTTATCCTGGGATGACACTGGTGATGGGAAATGAAAGAGGGGGATCTCCCCTATTTCTTATTTTTTTTATTTTGTCATATCAGGGTAAAGGGATGTGAATAAAGTCATTTGAAAACTTTGTCATAATATTTTGTTAAAATTTAATTTAATAATATTGAAGGAAACATTTTTAAAAGGACGTAACTTCATAATTTTTTCTGATATGTAGAAAGAATAAAACAGTAAAATTAGGGGAGATCCTCTTCTTTCATTTTCTATCACTAGTGGCATACTAGAACAAGTACAAATATTAAAAAAATATTTTATAAAATTTAATCCTCTAAAACTTTAAAGTCATTTTAAAAGGAAACATGATCATGAAAAGAAAAACTGTAAATGCAGTTTTACTACATTTAGTATCTAATTTCAAACGTATATTATCCAGTTCGTTTTTAACATTTTTTTTTTCATTTTTGTCAAATTTATTCAGTTAATAATCAATTGAACTCTGTATGTGAAAATTATTAACAGATCGCAGCCGTCACGGTTTGTAAGGTACAATCACTCTGATGATTATAGTAATAACTGGATTATATGAAACTAGTTAAAAACGAACCAGGATGTATTAAATTTTTAGAAAAATTAAATTTTTCTTTCACACTTTTCTCAATTCAAAACCATATATAACAAATCAAAAAATTATAATAAATAATTATAATTAGAGCCTGAGCTCAACTGTCTTTTCAGAAACAACAATTATTTTCATTAATACAATTAAAAATTTAATTGAGACTGACCCAATATTGCATTTTGTCAATACAACAATCTTTCGTAACTTTTGAAAAATGATTAACTTATTTTTTTTATACCCTCCACTCTAGTGATAGAGGGTATATACACTGAAAAAAAAGACATAACTAAAATTAAGGAAAAAAATGTCTTTGAAAATTTATCATGAATTTTCCTAAAATTTAGTTAAATTTAACTTAAAAACGAGAAATTTTCATAACTATGAGAAAAAAATTTTAGTTCATTTACTTATAATTAGTTCATAGTTATCTTTAAATTGATTTTTTTAATATTAGGAAAAAATTCTTACTGCCAAAGAATTTTTCCACAAATCTAAGAATCGTATCTTTATTTTTAAGACATATTTCTTAAAAAACAATTTAGTTCAAGTTTAGTTAAAATTTACTAAAAAAAACATCATCGTATTTCTCTTCTTTGAATTGAGGAAGTGTACTTCTTAGAATTTAGTTAATGACTTCTGAGAATTTAGTAAATAACTTCTTAGAATTTAGTTAAAAATTCAAAATTTCGATATCTCGAAAACTAAGCGATATAGAGCGAAACGGATGAAATTTTCAAAAGAAAGACTATAAAGAAAAATATGGAATAGCCTAGCTCTGCATATCTGTCGGAGTCTCAAGACCCTTATTTTAGATCTAAAATTTGAAATTCCCGAGATTTTATATATGCACATATCTCGGTAAATACTGCCAACACGAGAAAAGGTCCAACGGCATTTTTGTAGCTCTTGACTCGTAGAACACTTCCGCAAAATACCCGAAAGCCCTCCGATTAATGGTTTTTGAGTTATCCGGTTTTTAAAATTTTCAAGACCCTATCAGGCCCCTTATTACCGTATCTCAAAAACTAAGGAAGTTAGAGCGAAACGGACACATGTTTGGGTTCAAAATCTATGGGGACCCTTAAAGGACCTAACGGGGTCTCGAGTTAAATGGAGTCAGAACCCATGGGTCCAGGGTCTAGACCCAATCTATTTCTAAAATGTGAAGTATAATTTTTCCCATTTTCTAGTTAAAATTGGCTTAAAATTAAATAACTTTGTTTTCCTTATTTTTGGGAAAATTATGAACTAAAACCAAGAAAAAAAATCTTTGGAGCCAAATCATTCCCTCTTTTTCTCAAAATTGAGTTAATTTTCCCAGATTTTAGTTCACTTTTTTTTTGAGTGTATAAGTTTGTCATTCCGTTTGTAACACCTCGAAATATTGGTCTAGGACCACATAAAGTATATATATTCATGATCCTCGATCGATTTTAAGACGATCTAGCGATGTCCGTCTTTCTGTCTGTTGAAAACACGCAAACTTTTGAAAGACTTTACGAAGGCTCCTGAAGTTTGGCATATATGTTAGGCATTTACCTGGTTGGTATTGCAATTCAGCGATATCGGTCCAGTGGTTCAAAAGTTATGAGCACAAGACTGAATTTCGGCAAGGGTTTTTCGTGAATTTATGAGATAAATACGAACTTCTAAGTTCGTATTGGTTCAAAAGTTATTAGCAAAACCGTGAATTTCCGATTAGATTCACCTTAAATTCACGTATTGAAAACCCGTTAAACATGTTTTAAAAACATTGGAAAGTCACAAAAATATTTCACAATGTACTTTTGTCACTCAAAATATTTTTACACTAAAAAAAAAAACTACTCTCAAAAAAAAATTTTACAATCAAAAAATATTTTACACTCAAAAAAAAAATTTAGTAAATTTTTTTTTTTTCAAAACTTAAAAAAGTTTTTTTACACAGAATAAAATATTTCTAATCAAAAACGTTATTTTTTTAAGTTAGAAAATTTACTATCACTTAAAAATGGCGTTGTGGGGGGTATTCATAGATTTGGCCAAGTCGAATTTAACTTTTCTGCTTGTTTTAATTAAATTCATTGTTACATTAACACTGAAATTTATAGAAAAGTTTTTAATTAATACTATGCTTTTTCCAATGAAATTCAGGGTAAAAAATATGCATATATTATTACCGCTAACTGTAACCCAGCAAAACTTTGGTAATGGGTAGTGATTATATAACACATTACCAGGTAATGTATATACCTTAATTGTAGCATTATTTTAGGATGTCTTACCAAACATTTGTTCCACAACGTATTATTTTCAAGTGAAAAATAATGCATTACTAATAATTTGATACGTAATGCATGATTATTGGAAAAAATGTATTTCATATTTATTATTTCTAAACATTAAATCATGCATGACTTATATTTGGTTACATTATGTATTATTTGAAAGTTTGAAATAATGCATTATTTATAAATGGATGCATAATGCATTACAATAACATAAAAAATAATTATTTTATAAAAAAATGCATAAGTTTAAACTAGAGATGGGCTCACGACAGGAAATTTCTAACGACACACACTCACGAGCATATTTTATTTACTTACACTCACTTACAATCACGTGAGTAAATTTAATACAAAATTACTTTTTCACTACTCCTAACACCTTATATATTATCTTCTGGTATGCTATATTATTTCATTTCTCGTAACCTATAAAATATCATATATTTTACACCTTACTCGTATTCTTCGTAATAAACTTATGACTTATTTTATACCTTACTGGTATTCTTTGTGATAATGTGGATGCATTACTTTGAGTCTCATCGCCTGTTAAAATCATCAATGCTGCAATGTATAAAATAAGAGATCCTATACCTTATTTTATACCTTATTTGGTAATCTAAGTTTTGCTGGGAAGTGTAGGTTATAAAAAACTATTTCATAAAACTTCTATGAAACAAAAAATAAACTTAAAATTTGTCTTCAATTTTCCATCTTTAATTCAATCAATAAAACCTTTTAACTTTTATTTTTATTTATAATACTGGCAAAATATCCAAAATCCATTTAACTTACTAACTAAGCCTAAAATTAAACAGAATAAATCTCAATTTATTTGCATTTTCTGCATGACTTAACAGCATCCATAACAAAAGTCGTATCGTAACACATACAACAAACAATATTGAAGTTTCGAAGAAGAAGAAAGTACGAAAGTGTAATAAAAATGTTAAATCTAAAAACTTAACTTGGACAGACTTTTGCTGCATGCACAAAATACCCAGAATACACATATATGATGAAATTTGTTTTAAAAGAGATTTAAGCGTATATGAGAGTAGCGTAAATGTAAAATCTTAATTCTATATAAGGGGGGTTTCATCTCAAGTGAATATGTTATTGAAACCGATGTAATCCGATTGCACAAAGAGATCTGTTGGGTATTAGTTACCACAACAAATCTGAACGAGATCAATGAAAAACTCGCTGAGGCAGTTGAATTTTGACGTTTTAGTCAACAGGTCACTTTTTTGGATACACTTTTCAGCTATTGCATTTAGAAATTTTGGTTCAAAACGTTTTCTCCTGAATTTTTTCAATATTAAAAAATAAAATTTGAATTATCGGACATATCGGTGTCAAAAACTTGTTTAGCAAACTTTATGAACACAGTTTCAAACAAGTAGACAAGTTAAATTCGACTTGGCCGAATCTATGAATACGCTCAAAAAAAAAGTGAACTAAAAACTGGGAAAATTAACTAAATTTTGAGAAAATGAGGGAATGATTTGGCTCCAAAGAATTTTTTCTTGGTTTTAGTTCATACTTTTCCCAAAACCAAGGAAAACTAATTGTAAGTTGTTTAATTTTAAGCCAATTTTAACTAGAAAATGGGAAAAATCATATTACACTTGAGTTCATTCACATTTTAGGACTAGATTGGGTCCAGACCCTGGACCCCATGGGTCCAGACCCTGTGAACTCGAGACCCCTTGGGTCCTTTATGGGTCCCCATAGATTTTGACCCAAAACTTTTGTCCGTTTCGCTCTAGTTTTTGAGATACGGTAATAAAGAGCCTGATAGGGTCTTGAGAATCTTAAAAACTGGATAACTCAAAAACTATTAACTGGAGGGTTTTCGGGTATTTTGCGGAAGTGTTCTACGACTCAAGAACTACAAAAATCTTTCTCGTGTTGGCAATATTAACCGAGATATGTGCATATAAAAAATCTCGGGAATTTCAAATTTTAGATTCGAAATTAGGGTCTTAAGACCCTGACAGGTATGCAGAGCTAGGCTATTCCATATTTTTCTTTGTAGTCTTTCTTTTTAAAATTTCGTCCGTTTCGCTCTATCCGCTTAGTTTTCGAGATATCGCCATTTTGAATTTTTAACTAAATTCTAAGAAGTTATTTACTGAATTGTGAGAAGTTATTAACTAAATTTTAAGAAGTACACTTCCTCAATTCAAAGAAGGGAAATACGATGATGTTTTCTTAGTAAATTTTAACTAAACTTGAACTAAATTGTATTTTAAGAAATATGTCTTAAAAATAAAGATACGTTTCTTAGATTTGTGGAAAGTTTCTTTGGCAGTAAGAATTTTTTTTCTAATATTTTAAAATTCCATTTAAAGAAAACTATGAACTACTTATAAGTAAATGAACTAAACTTTTTTCCTCATAGTTAAGAAAATTTCTAATTTTTTGGTTAAATTTTACTAAATTTTAGGAAAATTCATGATAAATTTTCAAAGACATTTTTTCCTCAATTTTAGTTTTGTCTTTTTTTCAGTGTACCCCCACAATGCCCTTTTTAAGTGACAGCCCGAGTAAAAATTTTCTGGTCTAATCATATATAATTTGATACAATCTTATATGAGTTAATATGCTTCCGTATAAATTTATATAAAATTTTATCTATCACTTTGATACGGTTGATCCACTTTATATGGTTAGATATTGCTCCATATATGATTAGATTCGTATTTTGGTTTTGCTCATCAAATTATATAAAAATAGATATTATATGATCAATTTGATCTAATTAGATTTGACCAAATTCAGGATCAAATTGTATCAATTTTTATATTTTTTGATCTAAAGTAATACAATTAGATATTATTTGATACAACCATTTTACGGATCAAATTAGATCTATTTAGTAAAATTATTTTTGAGTGGCAAAAATACGTTGTAAAATATTTTTGTGACTTACCAATGTTTTTAAGACGTGTTTAACGGGTATTCAACACGTGAATTTAAGACCACTTGACCGATTTGGCTGAAATTCAATACGAATCAGGGCACGGGAATGACAAACATTTATGCCAAGCTTCTGCATCCTCAGAATTGCGTTTCGAAAGTTAGCGTGTTTTTTATCTCATAAATTCACGAAAAACCCTTGCCGAAATTCAGTCTTTTGCTCATAACTTTTGAACCACTGGAACGATTTCGCAGGTTTGCAACACAAACCTGAGCAGGTTAATGCCAAACATATATGCCAAACTTCAGGAGCCTCCGTAAAGTCTTTCAAAAGTAAGCGTGTTTTTAAAAGACATACAGACGGACGGATGGACATCGCTAGATCGTCTTAAAATCGATCGAGGATCACGAATATATATGCTTTATGGGCTCCTAGACCAATATTCCAAGGTGTTACAAACGGAATGACAAACTTATATATACCCTCTATCACTACACTGGAGGGTATAAAAAAATAATAGTGGTTCGGTATTCGCCGATAGTTTAGTCGGATTAAAAAAAGGATATAAGTCCGTACTCGATACTAAAATTGAGTATTATCTAAAATATAGAAAAAGTTTTTTTTTTTCTTTTAATTCAAACCAAAAAATAAAAAAAAAAATATTTTGAAATGCCCTTTCCCCTGCGTACGACTCTGTATTTGTTCGTACGCACACACACGTATGTAGGAAAAGTATTTACATGACATATTTTAAAATTCAAAACATGCATACATACTTTACACTCTTACTACAAATCACTATACTAAACCAAGTATAGTCAACAGTTACTCTCAAAATTAGACAAGATGTCTTTAATATTTTATGTATTCTTTAAAAATAGGAGATCCGTGACGGGTCGATAAATTAAATAAATATTAACTAACGGTTGTAAAAAAATGAACTTTTTCTATTTCCTGAAATGAAGGTCCTAGAAACTTGAAGTGAATCAGGTAAAAAAATCCTTCTGTAAAATGTACTTTTTGGAAATTCCGATTTTCAGATGGAAAAAATGAAGAAAATAATTCCAAAAATTACCTTTTCGAAAATAACCTTTTTACTGTGTTAAAAAGGTCCTTTGGTACTTTTTCTGTCTCCTGAAATAATCCTTCAACAAACCTAAACAGCAGAACCCCCCCCCCCCCCCCCTGGTGCACTTTGACCTAAACTCATCTAAGCGATGTTACTTTTCAAACTAGTAAAAATAACACTGTGCTACAAAAAATACAAAATCGAATATACTTTTGAAATAAGGTAGTTAAGGTTGTAGGTCTCGTCGAAAAGATCACAAAAATGCCCATCCAACTTGCCAGGCACCCTCAAATTTTAAAGTTATTGTCAAAAAAACGATTTTTTGGAACTTTTCTCACTATACCACTTGTAACTTAAAAATTTTTCAACCGATTTTCAATTTTTTAACTGTTTTGGATAGAAAAAGGATAGAGCTTTTTATGTGTGTGAATCGGTTTATACATATAATAAAGATATGAATTGATTTTTTCAGCAATATCTAAATTTTTTGTTATTTTTTTGAAAATTTTTTGGGTTTATCAATTTTTTTCTGCTATAGTTCGTTTAACAACATTTATATTTATAAACGTAATCTAAAAGAAAATTTAATTGTGAATACGATGAGCTTCATGCCGAAAAAAATCGGATAATAATTGACAGAGTTGTGATAATTTTTATAAAAAAGAAAATTAAGATTTTGCATGAAATTGTCGTTCGGACAACACAGGCAAAAAAAATAAAAAAATAAACGAACATACTGAGAAGTTACGTATCATTATTTTTAAGGTTTTTGGCACCCTGAATTCGAATTTGACCTTGAAATTGCGCTATTCTATTAAGTTTTCGATACATCAATTTATGTTAAATATCTCAAAAACCTGACGCGATAGAGCAATTTAAAGTTCAGATTCGGATTCAGCGCGCCGAAAAACTTTAAAAATATTGTACATGACCTCTTAAGATAAATTTATTTTCTTTGCCTGGGTTATCTGTACGGCGCACAGTGCCACATTTGGCCAATCTAGGACGGCAAAATTCCAATTTTAATTATATTGATTTGAAATTTGGTACAAATTTTCGTTTTGACCTCGAAAATAACATTATGAAAAATATAGGAGGCCGGTTAAGGGCCACGCCAACTTTTTTAAAAATTTGTAATTTAGGTTATAATTTTTTTAAATTTGGTATATTTACTGTCAATCACTGTAGAAATAATATCACAAAAAAAGGGGGCGGTCAGACAACTGTCACGCCTACTTTTTTAAAATGTGTTTAAAAAATTTGTAAAAACAAGGTTTACATATCGCCCCACTGTAGTCGGCGTCGCAGACGGCCGCAAAAGTTAGCCATTGAAATACGTACTATGCAAAAGTTCTATTCCATCAAAAAAAATAAATATATATTTTTCATTTCAAAAATTTGTATTTTGTTAAAAATTTAATAAAAAAAAGAAATATTAAAAAAAAAAAAAAAAATATGACTTAAATTATTTAAATATCCTTTAAAATTACCAAAAAAGAGTGGATAAATATCTCTTTTTGTTCAAAAGTTACAACAGTTTAAACTCGACTTAATTTACGCGAAATAATGTACACTAGTTACAGGATGCAACTTTATGCACTCACCTGTTAGTAACGAACGGAATTATCGTTCTTATATGATTATTTCCGTGCTATTAGGAATGTTCTATAATACATACAAACATATCATGAAAATCGGGAATTTTTTTTTTTTGATTTTTGTCGTGCTAGATTGGTCAAATGTGGCACTGTGCGGCGATTTCTTGCAAAATCTTAATTTTCTTTTTTAGTAAAATTATCACAACTCTGTCAATTGTTATCCGATTTTTTCCGGATAAAGCTCATCGTATTCAAAATTAAATTTTCTTTAAAAATGCGTTTATAAATATAAAGGTTGTTAAACGAACTATAGCATAAAAAAATCGATAAACTCGAAAAATTTTCAAAAAATAACAAAAAATTTGATATTATAGAAAAAATCAATAAATATCTTTCTTATATGTGTAGACTAATTCATACACATGGAAAGCCCTATTATTCTTCTATCCAAAACAGTTAAAAAATTTGAAATTGGTTTACAATTTTCTGAATTACACAAGATTTGGCGAGAAAAGTCCCAAAAAAAACGTTTTTTGACAGTAACTCTAAAATTTGAGGGTGTCTGGCAAGTTTAATGGACATTTTTGTGATCTACTCGACAAAACCAACAACCTATACTATGTCACATCAGAAGTATTTTTTTACTGTAGCACAGTGTAATCAACATGTTCTGAACGAAACCTTTTATCTAGAGTCAAAATAGTGTTGGTACATTTTACGAAAAAAAAAGTATTTTAATTTTTTTTTTTAATTTTTAACTTTGAAATGGTGTAACTTTTGGCTAAAACAATACATCCTTTAGTTTTTTGTTAAAAAAAAAACAAGAAATCTACACTCAAAATAAAAGTGAACTAAAATCTGGGAAAATTAACTAAATTTTGAGAAAAAGAGGGAATGATTTGGCTCCAAAGATTTTTTTCTTGGTTTAAGTTCATAATTTTCTCAAAATAAGGAAAACAAAGTTATTTAATTTTAAGCCTATTTTAACTAGAAAATGGGAAAAATTATATTACATTTTAGTTTATTCACAGTTTGAAACTAGATTGGGTCCATGGTTTCGGACCCCATGGGTCCAGCACCTGTTAACTCGAGACCCCGTAAGGTCCTTTAAGGGTCCCCATAGATTTTTACCCAAAACTTGTGTCCGTTTCGCTCTACCTCGCTTAGTTTTTGAGATACTGTAATAAGGGGTCTGATAGGGTCTTGAGAATCTTAAAAACTGGATAACTCAAAAACTATTAATCGGAGGGCTATCGGGTATTTTGCGGAAGTGTTCTACGAGTCAAGAGCTACAAATGCTGTTGGACCTTGTCTCGTGTTGGCAGTATTTACCGAGATATATGCATATATAAAATCTCGGGAATTTCAAATTTTAGATCTTAAATTAGGGTCTTGAGACCCCGACAGATATGCAGAGCTGGGCTATTCCATATTTTTCTTTGCAGTCTTTCTTTTGAAAATTTCATCCGTTTCGCTCTATCGCGCTTAGTTTTTGAGATATCGCCATTTTGAATTTTTAACTAAATTCTAAGAAGGTATTTACTAAATTCTCAGAAGTTATTAACTAAATTCTAAGTTCTTAGTAAAGTTTAACTAAATTTGAGCTAAATTATTTTTTAAGAAATATGTCTTCTTAGATTTGTGGAAAATTTCTTTGGCAGTAAGAACATTTTTCCTAACATTAAAAAATTCCATTGAAAGAAAACTATGAACTAATTATAAGTAAATGAACTTAACTTTTAACATGATAATGTTTTTAGGCTGGGGTCTAATTTTAAAAAAGTTGCAGGACGCCACCTAAGTTTGACTATATAAGATAACAATTAATGAAAAAGAAAACAAGAATTACTATTTTCATTTTCTTAAAACCAAAAATTTTAATAACTTGGGTTTGTAACTTGGATAATAATTCATCTTGTGGTGAATAAAACCGTTTTTCACCAGCTGGTAAATAAAAAATAACATAATTATTTTTCAAAAAAAAAATTTTTTTTTTCATCAATTTTTTTTTTTCATAAATTTTTTTTTCATAATTTTTTTTTTCATTTAATTTTTTTTTTCGTCAAATTTTTTTTCCATCATTTTTTTTTCAATCAAATTTTTTTTTATCAACATTTTTTTTTTTCATCAAAATTTTTTATTTCCCATAAAATTTTTCTTCATCAATTTTTTTTTTTGTTTTCATTAAATTTTTTTTCATAAATTTTTTTTTAATTTTTTTTTCATAATTTTATTTTTCCATGAGTTTTTTTTTACATAAATTTTTTTTTATCAAATTTTTTTTATTTAATTTTTTATTTCCTCAAATTTTTTTTATCAATTTTTTTTCTAATCAAAATTTTTTATAATTTTTTTTTTCATCAATTTTTTTTGCATCAAAAAATTTTTCTTTTCATCAAAAAATTTTTCTTTTCATCAAAAAATTTTTCTTTTCATCAAAAAATTTTTCTTTTTCTAATTAAAATTTTTTCAAATTTTTTTTTTCATCAATTTTTTTTGCATCAAAAAATTTTTCTTTTCATCAAAAAATTTTTCTTTTCATCAAAAAATTTTTCTTTTCATCAAAAAAATTTTTGTTTTCATCAACATTTTTGTTTCAGAGTTTTTTTTTTCAAAAAATTTTTTTTTTTCTTTTGTCAAAATCTTTTTTTCATCAAACATTTTTTTTCACCAAAAATCATTTTTCCCATTTTTTTACCAAAACTACTTTTTCAACAAGTCACAACTTTTCACATACAAATGTTCCATTTGTTTATCAAATGTACATAACACAAGTCATAAAACAACTCTCCAAAATGTAAAAACACTTTATCCACTTTTTTGCACTCATTTACCAAATGTACAGTTCTTTTGGTTTCGATTGAATCTTGCTTTCCGCAGAGAGATGGACGGATGTATATAGCTAGAGTTTCTTAGAAATGGATCAATAATATATAAACTTAATAACAAAGTAATACAACATTATTTTTTCTAAAAAACTTTGCTTTGGCAAGTACACCCAAATCTTCCGCAAAACATTATCATGATTTAATGTTTTGGGCAAGAGTACAAAATTCGCAGGCATTTTTTCCTCATAGTTAAGAAAATTTCTCATTTTTTAGTTAAATTTAACTAAATTTTAGGAAAATTCATGATAAACTTTCAAAGACATTTTTTCCTTAATTTTAGTTATGTCTTTCTTTTCAGTGTGGGAAATTTGATAAAAATTCATTCCGATTTTGCCCATTTACAAACTTAACCTGACTATGATCATAAGAATTTTTTGCCAAACTTTAGCAGTCTAGCTCTTTTATTTCATTTATTTTTTGTACGTTCACTTAATAATGCTAGTAACTGTACGTAATGCATCAGTGGTATTACTTACTTTACATACCTCTTTTATTTGAGAGGGAATTTTCACTGAGGTTTAAATGGTTATATTGTAATTTCATTCTAAGTTTTACTTTTTGCCTGCCTACCTGACTGCCATAATAGGTTTTAGTTGTCAATTAAACTTGTATATCAAGGTTTGTATGAATAACCTGACCAACCATCCCGCTTTTGGCGGGATTATCCCGCTTTTTGGAGTCTCATCCCGCCTTGATTTTCCATCCCGCTTTTTAAGTAAAAGTCCCGCTTCATCCCGCTTTTTGACTTTTGGAATAGTAAAATAGAATTTATAATTTTTCAAACAATATTTTGAGTATGATTGTTCTGTAGTTTTTTTAATTTGTTTTGGGTCATATAAAAATGGTAACGTTAAGAATTTTTACCGTGTTAAAAAAAATGTAAAGGAAATTACTTCTAAAATTGTGTTGAAATTTTGCATGCAATTGCTTTATATTTAATTGTTTCTACAGTAACTCAACTATTCTGCAATTTTTGAAACACATTTAATTATAGAGTTTTATATGGGCTATCGATTGGCATTATTTTTTTTTTTTTTTGAAAAGAATTCGGAACTATGTCTAAATTTCTCAAATTTAACCTTAAATTGATTTATAAATTTATGTAGCAAAAAACACGCCATTTTATTTTTTAATTTTAAATGAAAGTTCATTAAATTCTCTAGAAAATGTGAAATTTTCAGAGAGCAATTAATTTTTGTTTTAAAGAAAAATGACTTTGAACTTTCAGGTATCGTAGAATATGTTACATTTGACCAATTTTTGCATGACATCTATTCATATTTAATTTTTTCTGCTGTAACTCAACATTTCTGTAGTTTTCAAAACACATTTATTAAATAGTTTTGTATCGGCATATGAGTACTGGTTCTGAATTGTTTAAATTTTGGATAAAAATATATTTTTTTTTTTCAAAACACCCCAGTTTTACTTTTTTTTTAAATATTTTAAAATGAAAGTTTATTGAATTCTCTACAAAATTTCAAATTTTCAGAGGTCAGCAATTTTTCGTTTTTGGGAAAATGAGTTTAATCTTCGATTTCATTTTTCTCAAAAACAAAAAGTAACTGCTCTCAGAAATTTTGACATTTTGTAAAGAACATAATGAATTTTCATTTTGATATATTGAAAAAATCAAAATGGGCGTAATTTCAAAAAAAAAAAAATTAATCCAATATTTGAAAAATTCAGAACCAGTTCCGAATTTTTTATAATAAAAATCCCAATCGATACAAAATTTAGATTTAGATTTACTTCGGAAACTTCAGAATTGTTGAGTTACAGTAGAAAAAATTAAAATTAAAGCGATGTCATGCGAAAATTGCTAAATTTTACCAAATTTTACGAAACTTTGAAGTTCAAAATCATTTGTCTCGAAAACAAAAAAATTAGTGCCCTCTAAAAACTTTACATTTTCTAGAGCAATGGTTCTCAAACGGTGGGTCGCGACCCCTAGGGGGTCGCAGAAGCATTTCTATGGGGTCGCGAAAAGTTTATTAAATGTCATGCTAAAATTATTAAAATTAAATTAGCTAAAATGTTTAGGTTGTAAGTGGCTGCTGACGTTTTACGTCAACACACGTAGACTCTGAGGTCCATTGTGATCACAGCTAAAATGTTTACAAAGCACAATTTTTAAATCTTGCTACATAAGGATATGATCGACAGGATTACATGCATTCAGTATACTTGCTCAATTGGGTATTTTGAAAACAGATAAAATGTTAAAAAACTTTGTTGAAAAAAATCGGTCCATGTCTAGATCTAGCCCCTTTAAATTTGGCAAAAACTACTGTTAAAACCGTATTATAATAAGTATGCTTTCAAAATTTAGCAGGTAAAAGTATTCACAAAGAATCATTCCAAATTTTAAAGAACTCTGACCAGTTCTACTTGTAGTCCCCATACAAACCACTGATGTTCGTAAAAATATCTCAAAATTCATGAAAAGGAAATATTTTAAAAAAATTCATGAAAAGGAAATATTTTAAAAAAATGTTGGTTGGGTTTTTTAAAGGTGTACTTCTTTAATCGTTCTTTAATTTTCTCACTTGTGGGGGGGGGGTCGGGAGAGGACCTATTTTCGATTAGTTACAAAAGGAATGAAAAATTACTATAAAAGTCCCGCTTTTTATGTCAAAATCCCGCTTTTTTAACCTTTCCATCCCGCTTTTCAATCAAAAACAGTTGGTCAGGTTATGTATGAAGTAAATGTCTAAACAAATGCAATTGTAGGATTTTGGTAATTTCTATTTTACTTCCACTTCTTTAGTTTCTATATACAGCACTGCAATTTACCTTGAGCTATTAATTCATAGAAATTTTGTGAAAAGGTATTTTGTATGCACTTATTTTAAAGACAAGAATTTATATCGATTTCTGTTTTTTTTGTTTCTTCTGAAAAACCAAGAAATTTCTTTAATATTTAATGTAAAATATTTTTTGTGTTGCACATAAATTTCTTATTATTTTGGAGGAAGTTTTATAGAATTTCAGGAAAGGATTTTAATAGTTTTAAGAAATTTAAATTTTTTTATTTGTATTTATACATGCATGTATTAGTATTATATTTATGTGCACTGAAAAAAAGCAGTAATTAAAATTTTTGTTAAGCACTTAAAATTGATTGCAATCAATATTAATTTATTAGTGTTTTTTTTGGAAGTACATATCGAGCTCGGGTTCTAATTATATTTGTTATAAGGGTTCAAGTTGAAAAAATTGAATTTCTAAAAAAATATAGACCTTTCTGGTATTCCCATACCGGTTTCAAACACTCCAGTTAGTGTTATCATCAGTAGGTTTTTTTTCAGCAAATATTTTAGCAATATTGATAGATATTTTAATTGCATCAATTAAAAAAATAATTGAGTATGGCTTTAAAAAATTTAATTGCGTTTTTTTCCAGGGTTAGAATAACTAAACTGCCAGAAGCAGTAGTAACTGAAAACAACGAATAGTGTAGTTTTAAAAATGAACAAAACTCAGAGTCGTTCACTTGCTACTGCTACTACTACACGCACATTTTGGTGGTGTAGTTATAGCAGTAGTTTTTTTTTGAAATTGTTTAACTCTTCAGTTGATAGTTTTGTTGAAGTTTTAAATTTTGAAAAAAAGCAAGCAGTTGAAAACAACACACAAGACTGTAGTCATTCTCAAGAAACACGAAGCAATAACTATTAGTGAAACGAAGATAACGAGAGTTTTTCTTGTTGTTGTCTTAAAAAAAACTTAACAATGACTTCAGGCGACACAATAGAAATGTGTATTGTTTTGAGTTGTTGTTAGAATTTTTTCAGTATACATATACATATAAAAGAAAAATAAAATGTTCGGTATTTTTTATCAATGTTTACCATATTTATTAAAATTTGTTTTGAAATTATGTCTTTTTGAACGTATTTAAAAAAAATATTTTGTAAAAACTTTTATTTTATAAATTACTTTATTTTTGGAGTATATAATTTTTATTTTTTTAAACTTGAAATTAAAAATTGAATTTAATTTTTGTTTAATTTTTTCAGACTGACCTTCGAAAATTTATTTCAACATTTTAATTTTTATTTCATAAATTTTAATTATTGAATTAATTCAAGTCAATAATTTCTTTAAATGGAATTTTAGAAAAGAAGGTTTTGTAGATTAAGTAAACAAAATAGACCGCACAATGCGGGTATTAATCACCACATTATTTGAAATACAAACATTTTGATTAAACAAATTGAATTAAAAAAAATCTAAAACTAAAAGGACATTTAAATAAACAGGTCTTTTATACAAAGAATTTATTCATCAAATTTTTAGTTTTGAAATAAAGTGTAAAGTATCCATTTTCAATTGAAACAGTAATTAATCAAATTTATTTTTATTACTTAATATTAGTTGAATTTTTTTGTCTTAGAAAAAGTTATAAGTTGGTATTCATTATGATTGTTTTTAACATTATTCACCGTTATTTTAAATTAGGAACGAAAAAATGTTTTTATCATTTTTTTCCTGTGAATTTTATTATAATTTTACCTGAGTGATCTACACAGCTATACACATTTTTTCAATGATATGTCCGTCCATCTGTCACAGGCTTAAAAAATTTAACCTTTTTTTTGTTTATTTGCAAATGTTGTATTTGCAGCCTATACTGCGATACAGCCACTTCAACACGTGAAAACACAGGTAAATTTCTTTTTCACATACTTTTATGTAAATCTTTGACATTCATATCATTTGCGGGAAATCCAAATATCCTTTTTAGCACGTGTTTACCAAATCGGTGGTGGAAAAAAAAATTTAAGAAAAAAATAACACAAAGTTTTCTTTTATGATACTGTGAAGAACGTTAATATATTAAAATATTAAATGAAATAAAAATCCGTATTGTTTTAAAATCTTTAAATGTGTTTTTCTATTTTCAGTTTAGAATTGATTCTTTTAATTTTGCTTAATTTATTTAATTAATTTTTGCTTTATAAAAATAATAAAAAAAATATACGTCCATTAATTTATTTTCGCGTCATTTCGTTTTTAAAAATGTATTATTTTTATATAAATCATGTTATTTTTGTCAAACAAGTACATTAAATTCAATTTAACAGTCCCAATGTAGTTATATGTTTAGCTGTTGTGTAGTCAATAAACGAAAGACTAACAGTTTATAATTTTTTACGAAGTTGTACACTATTTTCACGAAGTAAAAACTACTAGTGGAGGTCAGCACAACATTCAACTTTTTAACTTCCACTGCTTGTGTAGTTTTGTTTTTTGTTGCCTATGTGAGCAGTAGCAATAGGAATAACTAATAGTTCATCAAAAACTAAAACTACACTTTGTGTGCAAAAAAATAATTGTGCAGTTAGTTTTTCTCAAGCTACTGCAATTTTCGTGTAGTAGAAATAAACTAAACTACAAACTACGATAGTTATTGGCAGTTTTTAAAGCCTGTTTTTTTCCTGTGTATGCTTGCAAAAATTATTGATTTAATTTAATTATTTTTTATTTAAAATTCTCTTAAAGATTTATATAAATCAACTTATTTTTCATTTATTTTTTGTCCAAATTACTTTTGTCTTGATTAATGATTACAATTGACTTTTTATTTTTTCGCAATTATTTTTAAATAAAAAAGCAGGAAAATAAAGTAATTTATATACATTTTTTTTCTATGGTTTAAAACAGTATTACTTAAATACTCCATTTATTTGTCTTATGACAAGAATGAAAAATTATAAAAAAATTTACCACACTATTTATCAGGAAGTAAGTAAAAGAAATATGAAAAGAAATTAAGTAGATGGAAAGTTTAATTGGAAAATAATTCATTATAATGGATACAGCAAGAACAGGCTTGATAAATAATAATCTAGAAGAATTTTAAATAAATGAATTTTTACTACACTAAAAAAAAAAAAACTGTAAAGTTAACAAAAAATTTAGTTAAATTTAACTAAAAAAGCACCTGATTTTGGGCCTACTAAATTTTTAGTTAATTTAACTAAAAATATTTAGTTAACTTTTCGTAGAATGAATGTAGCAAAAAAAAACCGTAACTTTAACTAAAAATTTAGCTGAAATTTCGTAACGTTTTTATGTACATATATTAACAAAAAAATTAGTTGAATTCAGCTAAACTTTTTGTTACTTTTCGTAAACTAAAATTTAGAAAATATTTTGTAAAAAATTAAAAGATTATTTTTTATATTTTTTCATCAGCTTAAGTAGAACTTATGAGAATTGCATAGGAGGCTTCACAAGAAATTCCACTTAACAAATTTGTTACGAAAAATCAGCAAATTAATTAGTTAAAATTTGTAAACTCAGTTTTGAAGTAAACAAAAAAAATTAATTAAAAATTTGTTCAAAATTAGTATTTTTGTAAATTGAACTTAACTAAAAAAAGTAGTTAAAACGCTGATTTTAACTAAAAATTTGCTAAAAAGCCAGTAAACTCGAGTTAACAAAAAAAAATTTGTTAACTTTACAGTTTTATTTTTTTGAGTGTAGTAAATAATCTGGTTCAAAATTAATTATCTAAAATCAGCAGTATTTGCCAAACAAATTTTCAAAAATGGCGGATTTCCTACGTTTAAGAAATTTGTTAAAAATATCAAAATTTGTTTAACATGAACGCCACCTCAGTTTTAAGCTACCGACTAACAAAAAAGAAAATAAGAATTACTGTTATCATTAATCTGGTTCCAAAATGTTGGAGGGCACAGGTGGTGGCTTTCACTGTGTGGAACTAAACCTGAATGAGTCTTTCCGTCTAGACAACGATTGTAGTATCTTCCAAGCCGAAGTATTCGCGATAGCCAAGGCAGCTGAGCAAATTTCGATGTTACCAATATACAGATGTGATATTGGATTCTTCATTGATAGTCAAGCTGCTTTAATGGTTTTGGAAAGTGATAATATCAGATCTAAGGTGGTCAGCCGCTGCCACAGAGAGCTTAAGGTTCTCAGCGAGCAGCATAATATTACTCTGTGCTGGGTACCTGGACACAAAGATATTTTGGGAAACGAGAAAGCCGATGAGCTTGCACGACGGGGAGCGGAACTCGCACAGGAGACAGCGGAATCTGAAGTTTTCCCTCCACTGTCTATTATTTGTCAGAGAATAAGATTGGACACAAGGGCGAGTTGGTTGGATAAATGGTCAAACTCTGATAGGTGTATACAGACAAAATTATTATGGGATGAAAGCTTGGCAAAACACTGCAAAATTCTTCTAGATATGGACAGGAAGCAACTGAGAGCTACAGTTAACCTCATTACTGGTCACAACACATTGGGTAAACACATGGTAGCAATTGGAATTAGAAATGATAATACATGTAGATGGTGCAGAGAATCCGTAGAAGATACATATCATTTCTTATGCGAATGCCCTGCACTGTCATTTAGAAGATTAAAAATTTTTGGTTCTTATATTTTTCAGAATTTATCCGAATTACGAGGCACGAATCCTTGGACCCTACTGGGATTTATAAGGGCATCTAAATGGGACGCATAAAGGAAAACCACTTTGGGCTACACAGTAGAAGAAGAGAGAGGATCAAAGTTTCAAAGGAATCATAATGGGCCACATCACGGCCTCTATGGGCGCTGGTGTATACCAGTGTCATCCTTCATAACCTAACCTAACCTAATCTATCATTAATCTTAAAACCAAAAAGGTTTGCAACTTCGATTTGTAACTTGGATAATAATTCACCTGCTGGTGAATAACCCGTTTTTCACCAGCTGGTGAATAAAAAGTAACAGAATTATTTTTCAACAAAAATATTTTTTTTTCATGAATTTTTTTTTTAATCACATTTTTTTCATAATTTTTTCACTTTGAATGAAATGATTTTACCCTCCACTCTCGTGATAGAGTGTATATATAAGTTTGTCATTCCGTTTGTAACACCACGAAATATTGGCCTAAGACCCCATAAAGTATATATATTCATGATCCTCGTTCGATTCTAAGACGATCTAGCGATGTCCGTCCGTCTGTCTGTTAAAAACACGCTAACTTTTGAAAGACTTTACACAGGCTTCTGAAGTTTGGCTTATATGTTGGTTATTTACCTGGTCAGGTTGGTATTGCAATCCAGCGAAATCGGTCCAGTGGTTCGAAAGTTATGAGCAAAAGACTGAATTTCGGCAAGGGTTTTTAGCGAATTTTCGAGATAAGGCTGCTGAAGCTTGGCATATATATTTGTCGTTCCTCTGGTCTGGTTGGTTAGACTGACATTTTTTGTCATCTTTCGATTTTCCCAAGTGTCCGGGCATATTTTTATTGTCCTAGGTCTAAAACTTATGTGGTACAAATTTGAGGTCAATCGGCAAGGGCTTTTCGTGAATTTATGAGATAAAAAACCCGCTAACTTTTGAAAGCCAATTCTGAGGATACTGAAGCTTGCCACATATATTTTTCGTTTCTCTGGCCTAGTTCGTATTGAATTTCAGCCAAATCGGTTCATTGGTTCACAAGTTATTAGCAAAACCGTGAATTTCAGATTAGCTTCACCTAAAATTCATGTGTTGAAAACCCGTTAAACCTGTTTTAAAAACATTGGTAAGTCACAAAAATATTTAACAACGTAAATTTGTCACTCTAAAATATTTTTACACAAAAAAAAAATACACTCGAAAAAAATGTTACACTCAGAAAAAATTTTACACTCAAAACAAAAAAATTTAGTAAATTATTTTTTTTTTCCAAAAATTAGTTGAAAAAAAGTTTTTTTACACAAAATAAAATATTTCTAATCTAAAATTTTATTTTATGCATGTTAAAAAATTTACTATCACTTAAAAAGGGCATTGTGGAGGGTATTCATAGATTCGGCCAAGTCGGATTTAACTTTTCAACTTGTTTTCTTAAATTTTTTTTTTTCATAATTTTTCATTTTCATCAACATTTTTTTTTATTCATCAAAAATTTTTTTTTCACCAAAAATTTTGTTTTCATTAATTTTTTTTTTATAATTTTGTTTTTCATTAAAAAAAAAAATATTTCATACCAAAACTACTTTTTCACCAAGTCTAAAAGTTTGACTTACAAATATTCCATTTGTTTAACAAATGTACAAAAAACAATTGAGAGTGTTAAATTCTTCGGTGCCGAATCTTTTATAAGTAATCTCCAAAATGTAAAAAATTTTTTTTGCGCTTAAGTACACTCATTTACCAAATTTACAGCTCTTTTGGTTTGGATTGAATCTTGCTTTCCGCAGACAGATAGATGGATGTAGCTAGAGTGTCTTAGAAATGGATCATATTATATAAACTTAATGGGGTCCTCGGTCGATATTCCAATTCGTTTTGCATGGAATGGCAAGTGAATTTAACATTATTTTTTCTAAAAATACTTTGCTTCGGCAAGTACTCCCAAATTTTCAGAAAAACATTTTCATGATTTTTGTTTGTAAAAGTACATAATTCGCATGCATTTTTTCCATTAACAATTTCATAGAGCTTAAAACAAACTTTTATTTGAGCTTAATTTGATCAGATCATTTAACACGTTGCCCGTGTTCGATCAATGATTAGAGTTTTTAGTGATAAAAAAACCAAAAGTTTTATCAAAGGGCGCCACGAGTTGAAATTATCAAATTTGGCTCAAATTACTGAGTCTGCTGAAGCTTGGCACACATGTTTGTAATATACCTGGTCAGGTTGGTATTGAATTTCAGCGAAATCGGTACAGTGATTAAAAATTTATAAGCAAACTAGTGAATTACGTCACGGGTTTCTCGCGAATTTACATGTTAAAAAGCACACCAACCCAAGAAAAAGGCTTTGAGGCTGCTGAAGCTTGGCACATATATTTGTCGTTTTCCAGGTCTAGTTGGTTCTGAATTTCGGCAAAATCGGTCTTCTAGTTTAAAAGTTATGATCACAACCGTGAATTTCAGATTGGTTTCACCTTAAATTCATGTGTAAAAAAAAACAGTTAAAAAAGCTTTAAAAACATTGGTAAGCCACCAAAATATTTTACAAAGTATTTTTGTCACACAAATATATTTTTACACAAAACAATACGATCGAACAAAATTTTACACTCAAAAACAATAGTTATTCTTTTTACAAAAAAAAATAAGTTTTTTACTCAAAATAAAATATTTCTAATTCAAAATTCTTAAACATATTTTCACGGTAAAAAATTTACAATCACCCGTGTAAAAATAGGTTTGATACCATCTGATCTTCTTTGATCTGATAATATATGATTGCATCTGATTGTATATAATTGAATCTGATCAGATATAGTTAGATGTCAAATTTGTCGCAAAGTTGGCCAAATGCGAGATATATTAAGATCGCGATTTTGGTCATTTCAGATATAATTATATGTAATCAGATAATATCATATATGAATTTATATAAACTGATCAGATAAGATCTAATCCATTTTTACACGGGTATTCATGGTTTCGGTCAAGTCGAATTTAATTTTAATACTTGTTATTTTTTCACATATTGGAGGGTATAAAAGATTCGGCACAGCCGAATTTAACATTCTTAAAATGTAAAATGTCAGTCGCAAAAGAAGCTCAATGGCAAATATTTAGTAAAAAAAAAATTTAGGTGAAAATTAATTTTTATATTAAAAAAATCATTACGTGTTGTTGCCTGTTCCATTACATTTTCTGTTCTATTTTATTTTGTTTCATGTAGGTTTAATTGCATTCCTTTCCCCATTAAGGCCGCTGTTCCAAAAAAAAGTAATTCACAAAAAAAAAAAAAAATGTGAAAGTGAAAATTTCCGAATTTTTTGGTGTTCTAGATTTCACTTCCGAATTTTTTTCGTTTTGTTTTACATAAACAAAGTTTAGTGAAAGTAAAACGTATGCACTTTTTTCCTTATAATTTTTTAAATTTTAATTATTTAAATTCAACTTCAAATTAAAACGTGGACAACAAAACAATTAATTCGATTTCATGTCATTCGGAAAATTTCATGTGAATTGGAAAGTTGTAAAAGAGAGAACAGAGTCTAAAATTTAAATTTCCATAAGGCACTTTTTCGTTATGTTTTTTTTTCAAATTTAAAGTTTGTAAAGGAAAAGTACCAACGTAGACTTTTTAACCCGTTTATGATCAGAATTAGCAAAATCAGAGGTTTGACAAATGTCTCAGAATCTGATACTTTTTATATTGGAAGATGTCTCTGAATACGACTTAAAATTGCTCCAGTACCTCTAGTAGTACCTCCCAGCTACAGTTTTCATTAACATCATCGTCATATTCGCAATTCCTTAACATCGGATTATACATTTTCTAATATAAACGTAAAAACATTGTAACTCTTTAACAAATTAAAACGAACAAAGTCTTTTACATATTTTCATTTTGCATATTCTAACATGCGACCTAGTTTACATAAAGGACAGTCATCGTTACTGTTTCTTCATATGCATGTTTTTATGTGAACTCTATGATAAAAGGACTTCATAATAAAAAAAAAAAAATGCCCTCAAGTTAAGTCAACCACGACAATTTAAAAACTAGAAGAAAAAAATACACAAGTCCAACCAAAATGTAACAAAAACATTTATGTTTTAAATAGTTTATGAAGCACAACATAGAAAATATGGTAATTTTTGATGTTGTCGGAAGGTTGAAGAGGAAATATGATAAAAAAAAAAAAAAAAACTTGTGAAAGTCATATGTGTCACTTTTTAAGGCAACAGGCTAAAATCGTTTATGAGCGAGCTTAAATAAATTTTGTAACAACGCCAAAATTTGGGGGTGAGACTTAAACAAGATTTAAGTAATGACACACTTAAATGTTTTTATATTATTAAGATGGTCGTTGCTAAAATAATGAATTAAATTTTTGATTAAAAAACCTATGTTTTTTTAGAGGATATTTTGATTTTACACATAAAAAAATTTAAAAATTATTTTATTTAATGTAGAAGTTAAATTAAAAAAATAATCATATCTCTATAAACAATAAAAACAAATCTCTATAAACAAATAAATTATAAATATTGACCAATTAAAATATTAATTGACACAATTAACCCTCTAATGCATAAGGCCCCTTTTAGGCGGCCCTGCGGATTTGGTTGTAACTTTTGAGCGGCATCACTTACAAACAAGAGAATGGTCGATTTTGAAAGCTAACATTGCACAGATTCAGCGACGTATCCAGGAATTTGAAAAGGGGGGGGCCCAACTCAAAATTTTTATTTAATTACAATGCAAAATACTATTTTCTAGGACTACCCCCCTCCCCCTGTCCAAAAAAAATTCTAGAAATTACAGCAAAATATACAGACAGATATACCAACAACATAAAAAATGCCTCAGAAGAGTCTGAGAACTTTGCTATAGAAAATATTCTGAAAATATTTTATACAAATCGAATATATATACAAAAAATTTTTCAAAACCTTTGAAATTTTCTATATCGAAAATGTCTTTAAATCCTTAGAATCCGAGGTATTTTTTTTATAAAAACCGTTCCTAGAAACAATATGTAACCTAAAAGTAAAAAAGTTTTAAATTCACTCAAAAAAAAGTGATCTAAAATCTGGGAAAATTAACTTAATTTTAAGAAAAAGAGGGAATAATTTGGCTCCAAAGATTTTTTTCTTGGTTTTAGTTCATAATTTTCCCAAAAATAAGGAAAACAAAGTTAATTAATTTTAAGCCAATTTTAACTAGAAAATGGAAAAAATTATATTACACTTTAGTTCATTCACATTTTAAAACTGGATTGGGTCTCGACCCTGGACCCATGGTTTCGGACCCCATGGGTCCAGTCCCTTGTTAACTCAAGACCCCTGTACTTTAAGGTTCCCCATAGATTTTGACCCAAAATTTGTGTCCGTTTCGCTCTAACTTGCTTAGTTTTTGAGATACTGTAATAAGGGGTCTGATAGAGTCTTGAGAATCTTAAAAATTGGATAACTCAAAAAGTATTAATCGGAGGGCTTTCGGGTATTTTGCGGAAGTGTTCTACGAGTCAAGGGATACAAAAATGCCGTTGGACCTTTTCTCGTGTTGGCAGTTTTTACCGAGATATGTGCATATATAAAATCTCGGGAATTTCAAATTTTAGATCTAAAATTAGGGTCTTGAGACCCCGACAGTTATAGCCTTTGTAGTCTTTCTTTTGAAAATTTCGTCCGTTTCGCTCTATCTCGCTTAGTTTTCGAGATATCGCCATTTTGAATTTTTAACTAAATTCTAAGAAGTTATTTACTAAATTCTCAGAAGTTATTAACTAAATTCTAAGAAGAACACTTCCTCAATCCAAAGAAGAGAAATACGATGATGTTTTTTAAAAAATATGTCTTAAAAATAAAGATACGTTTCTTAGATTTATGGAAAATTTCTTTGGCAGTAAGAATTTTTTTCCTAATATTTAAAAAGTCCATTTAAAGAAAACTATGAACTACTTATAAGTAAATGAACTAAACTTTTTTTCTCATAGTTAAGAAATTTTCTCATTTTTTAGTTAAATTTTAGTAAATTTAGGAAAATTCATGATAAATTTTCAAAGACATTTTTTCCTTAATTTTAGTTATGTCTTTTTTTTCAGTGTATGTATTTGTTAAAACAAATACAGAAGAATTAGCCCTCCTGATTCAAAATTATCTTACCAAATATTTTAATCGCCCGAGTAAAAATAATTTAATATGATCTTATATACTTTTATATAGTCATATTATTTCATATATGATCATGTGTGACACTATGTATTACAAGATAAATTTATATAATAAATTTTGATGTGGGATTTTTTTAAGATATCGCCATACATAACTATATGTTGTAACATCTGGTCCCATGCATCATTCCAAATTTCTAAGTGTTTTATATAAAATTTTATATGCCTCCATTATTTTTTAATTTTTCTAAGTTTTTTCGAAGAACATATTTTTATCGCAAATATTTGCAACGTGTTTTATATAAAATTTCATATGACTTCATATTTTTTTATTTTTTTAAGATTTTTCCAAGCACCACTTTTTTATCACGAATATTTTCTAAGTGTTTTATATAAAATTTTTATATAAAACAAGTTGACGAAGACATGTTGAGACTTCGTGTGCGAAACTGGGGAACTCGTGCTAAGAATAGAGATGACTGGAAACTTCTTTTGAAACAGGCCAAAGACCTATTATAGGTTGTTATACATGGCCAAATAAAGTAAAGTAAGTATATAAAATTTTATATGACTCCATCTTTTAAATTTTTTCTAAGTTTTTTTTCAAGGAACATTTTTTTTATCGCTAATATTTTCTAAGTGTTTTATATAAAATTTTATATGACTTTATTTTTGTTAATTTTTCTAAGTTTTTCCTAGGACAAGTTTTTTTGAAAATATTTTCTAAGTGTTTTATATAAAATTTAACATGAATCCATTTTTTGAAATTTTTTAAAGTTTTTTTTAAGAACAACTTA
The DNA here is from genome assembly GCA_963921195.1 of Pegoplata infirma. NCBI lineage: Eukaryota > Metazoa > Arthropoda > Insecta > Diptera > Anthomyiidae > Pegoplata > Pegoplata infirma. The sequence goes on from OY992540.1 coordinate 10,590,441, forward strand.
TTTTTATTATTTTAATTTATTAACTTTTTATTAAAAACTAAAAGAACATCCGATTTATAAAGTTGTATAAATTTTAGAGTCCGACCGAATATTCGGTTTCGGTGTCGGTTTCGGCCGAATAATGGAGTTTCGGCCTCTATTCGGTATTCGGCAAAATTTTGGCCGAATATTAGCCGAAACCGAAACTTTTTGGTATTTTAAAAAATATGTAAAAAAGTCGGCGAATTTTTTGATTTCGTATTTCATTACACTTGTTTCAGTTCAATTGAAGAAAATGTTACAAGTTTATGCAATAAATGTAAAACTGTTTCAGTTCAAAAATTATTTTCTCCTAGTCTGCAAATGAAATATACAGTTTTTTTGTAAGTTTTGAAAAAAAAAAAATATTTTTTTTTTTTTCAAAAATACAATTCCTATGGTTTAAAAGCATTATATGCTGTATATTAATCTTTAACAACTTTTTAATAATTTTATTATGCCAGGCGGTAATTTTTTTTAAGTTTCGGTTTCGGTTCGTTTTCGGCCGAATATTACTTTTTCGGCCGAATATTCGGGTCGGTTTCGGTTCGGCCTCTAATAAATTTTAATATAATTGGATATAATTTAATATCATTGGATTAGACCAAAACTCGTATCAAAGTCGATATAAAGTTATATAAACTGATATTATTCGATCAAATCTTATGAAACCATTTTTCGTATAAGATTGTATCAAAATAGACACGAACCCATATTAAATTATATATTGTGTCATATCAATTTTTTTACTCGGGCGTTTAAAATTTTTCTGATATTGGGGTTTGAAAATTCGAAACCGCTAATTTAGGCGTGGTGTTACGTATTCGTAAGTTAGCGCGTTCCATTTCCGAGATATTCACTCTCACGTAAGAGCCATTACACCCGGTCTAGATTAGCAATCATCACTTCCATCATACGTCACAATCGATAGTAATGGCTGTGATTGCTAATCCGGACAGTTGTATACAATGATGGTATACAATTGATGGTAGAGAGCCTGTTCTACTATAGATTGCTAGCAATCAAGTGTCTATATGAAATTGCTAACCATTGCTTACTATCGAGTTTGGCGTTTGTAAACGTCAAATGTAACACTGAACACCCTTTATGGTTGCTTTGTTGGTTGCTAATCTAGAACGGGTGTTATAAAGGACCTGATTCCAAACCTGCCATTTAAATTTTTGTAGAACATTTCGTTATCGAGATATTTGGACTTCAAAATTAATTAATTCTGTGGACGTTTAACAAAAGCACTTATTTTTTTTGAAAAGTTTTTTGGAGCTTTTTTTAAGAGACTGAAATGGCAAGAAGTGGCCGATTTTCTCTATATTTTTTAAGAGATCTGATAAGTAGATATTTCAAATTGTGGAGATCTTTAAAAAAATCACGTTTTTGTTGTAGCCCAAAAAGTCTAAATTAATATTTTTTTGACAAAAGAACTTAAGTCGATTTAAATGCTTTTGTCAAAACTCCACAGAATTGTTTAGCGCATTTTATGGCTCGACTGTTACATATTATTGCCTTGGACTTAAGGACTGAATTTTTATAAAATGGAAATCTAGATACCAAATACGTCATTAATTTTTTTATGTTGCTTTTGTAAATTCGTTTATGAAAATTTATCTTTATTTATTTACATAAAAAATAATCGAAGTTTTTTTATTTTTTGTCAGTTTAAATATTGTTCTTAGTCATTATTAAATTTTCAAAACCGCGGTTTTTCAATTCAAACCCGATTTTTAAAAAAAGTGCTAGATTGAAAATTAAAAATTAATATGAAAATTTTTATTTAGAAAAAATTTTTCAGCATCTTAAAATTTTGTATATAAATAATATCTCAGAATCTGAGACTTTTAATGTAGAAAAAATGACTCAGATCCTTAGGAGTTTGATTTTTTTTTATAGAAAACTGTTTTTATGATCCTAATGAAATAATTTTCATTAAATAAAACCAATATAATGTGTTTTCGATACATATTTTACAGATATTTTGATAAAAATGACTTTTTAAAAACGAAAATTTACTCAAAATCAAGAGTTTTTATAAAAAAATATGTAAAACTTTTCATCAAAAACCAAAATATTTAGAATACTAACAAAAAACTTATGTTTGTTACTTGTATCACGTGTTGAAATGTTTACATTTTTTAAAATTTTCCAATCCAAAAGGGGGGGGCCCGGGCCCCCTGGGCCCCCCCCTGAATACGTCCATGCACAGATTTGTATTGTGTTCTTCTTTATAACCTAACCCGGATAAAAATAATGTATACAAGCTCATGTACGATCATATATGATAATTTATGTTAAAGATGGGCCAATATATGATCGCATATTATCATATGTTTTACCATATATGTTCATTAGAGTGTCCCTTATTTTGGAAATGTTGGAAATGTTGAGACGGTACCCCCTCATTTTTTCCTTTTGACTAAAAAATAACTCAGGAAAAATTTTACGCCCCTACGACCACGCCTTCCCTACGCGACGGGGCCGTAAAGAGCGGGGCCTTAAAAATCATTTTTCCATACAAAGCAAAAATTTTTTTTTTGATTTTAAATTTTTTTGTTATTAATTATAATATTACTTGGTTAGCTTATTCACGACAAAAAATTTGATTTTGGTGGGATGAGGCTTTCAGTTCTAAAAAATTTTTCGAAAAAAAAAATTTTGAGCTTTTGGGGTCCTACAGTAAAAATTTTTTAAAAAATATTTTGTTTTAGTAAAAGTTTGTTTTTTATTCGACCTTTTCTTTAGAATCTCAAATGAATAAATACTCAAGCTCGAGGTCATAAGTTTTAAATGTTTTTTTATTTATTTAAATATTTCCAATATTTCGATATTCTTTGAATATCTTCATCAGGGACAGTTAAATTTTATAAAAATCACACAAAAAAATCTTATTTGCTACCATCGTCATGATTACACTGTACAGCAACCGTTTTAGTTGAATTGTTGCTTTTAATGATATATTTTCATAAAAAAATATTATTCCTATCTGTGACATCTTTATCGTGATCTAAAAAAGGTTAAAAAATGCATTTTTGATGTTTTTCGATACACGATCAAGATGTCACAGATATGAATAATATTTTTTTATGAATATATATCATTAAAAGCAACATTACAACTAAAACGGTTGCTTGTCAAAACTAAAAAAAAAAAATTTTTAAAAAATTTTTACTGTAGGACCCCAAAAGCTCTAAATTTTTTTTTTCGAAAAATTTTTTAGAACTGAAAGCCTCATCCCACCAAAATAAAATTTTTTGTCGTGAATAAGCTAATCAAGTAATATTATAATTAATAACAAAAAAATTAAAAATCAAAAAAAAATTTTTGGTTTGTATGGAAAAATGATTTTTAAGGCCCCGTTCTTTAAGGCCCCGTCGCGTAGGGAAGGCGTGGTCGTAGGGGCGTAAAATTTTTCCTGAGTTATTTTTTAGTCAAAAGGAAAAAAATGAGGGGGTACCGTCTCAACATTTCCAACATTTCCAAAATAAGGGACACTCTAATGTTCATATATTAAATAAGCGCCAATTTTAATATATGTTCTTATATGATCATATATATTTTCGAATTCATGATGTATGGTCAGATGTGTTCATATATGCCCATATACAATTCATTTTTAGCCGGGAATTTATTTTGTTTATAAATGTGCGAAAAGTCAATGTGGAAACAAAAGAAAGTATGTAATAAAGAAGAGCACAATATAAATCAGTGTAATGTTAGCTTTCAAAATCGACCAATCTCTTGTTTGTAAGTGATGCTGTTCAAAAGTTACAACCAAATCCACAAGGCCGCCTGAAAGCGGCCTTATGCATTAGAGGTTTATAATTGAAGACATACGCATTGAAAACTTCAAAAGACTTTTTGAAAAATATAAATTAAAAACAAGTAAAAAAATTAAATTCGACTTGGTCGAATCTATGAATACCCTCCACAATGTTATCTGATTGTAATTTTCTAAAAAAAATTTCAAAAAATTGCATTCAAAATTTTTTATTAGAAATATATTAATTTGAGTAAAATTTTTTTTTAATCTATCAAATTTTTTTGAGTGTAAAATTTTTTTGACTGTCAACATTTTTTGAGAGTGACATTTCATTAAAAAAAAAAATATGTGTACATTTTTTTTGGAGTAACATTTTTTTTGAGTGTAAAAATTTTTCGCAGTGTACAATTTCTTTGAGTAACAAGATTACTTTAGAAAATATTTTTGTTGTGTTACACCAACATATATGTAATGCAAAAAAACTATTTCACATTTTCCCTGTTTTTATTTTACCCCTCTTCCTTAAAAACAAAAACAACCTAACATTCAATCATATAAGTCCCACTTTTTTTGATTTTTTTCCAAAAATACTTACTATACACCGTTACATACAGTTACAAAAACAATAACAAGTAGAAAAATTTAATTCGACTTGGTCGAATCTATGAATACCCTCCACAATGTTATCTGATAGTAATTTTCTAAAAAAAATTTAAAAAAATTGCATTACAAATTTTTTATTAGAAATATATATATTATTTTGAGTCAAACTTTCTTTTAATCAATCAAATTTTTTTGAGTGTACAATTTTTTTGACTGTCAACATTTTTTTGAGTCTGCCATTTCATTCAAAAAAATAATAATGTGTAAATTTTTTTTTTGAGTGTAACATTTTTTTTTTTGAGTGTAAATTTTTTTTTGAGTGTACATTTTTTTTAGTGTACAAATTCTTTGAGTAACAAATTACTTTGTAAAATATTTTTGTTGTTTTATACCTACATATATGTAATACAAAAAAAACTATTTCACATATTTTCCTCTTTTTATATTACCATCCTTTTCTTTAAAAACCAAAAACAAATTAACATTCAATCATACACATACTTTATTTGATTTTTTCCCGTTACATACAGTTACACTAACAATAACAAATATTTACTTGTCTAACAACTAAACTGCACCCCACTACAAGAAAACAAACAACAACAAGTTTTACAAAACTGGTATTTCACCATGCCACTATGGTCCCAAATGGATTTTTTTTGGCATAAATTCAAAAAATGAAGTAATGTCACGTAGATTAATTCTGGGATGAATTTTATCTCTTGGCGCAATCAAAAATCGATTGTCAAAAAAAAAAAAATTTTTTTTTTAATTTTTTTTTTTAATTTTTTTTTTTTTTTTTTTTGAAAAATTTTTTTTTTTTTTTTTTTAAATATATTTTTCTTAATTAATTAGCTTTACGGAAGGCAAAACAGTTATAAAATAAAATAATTTGAAACCGTGTCACGCAAAAAACAGCAAATTTGGCCGAAATTTGTGCTAAACTAAAATGGAATTTGTGGGAGTTTGCCAAAAAATGCTGGCAAGATGTAAATTTTAATATTAAATATACAATATTGAAAACACTTTCACGTTTAAAGACTCATGCAAGTTCGTGCCCAAACACAACTTTTTGTCCACGAAAGATATAGGCTATTTTGGCTCCAAAATCCTCATAATCAAAACATCCAAGGATAACGCCAAGGATGCATTAACTGTAAAATAGGAATTTTAAATAAGAACTAGTATCCTTGGGTTTCAATTTGTCCCATTAGCCTCTTTATAATTTTAGTTTTTCCCATTTGCCGTTTGTATAAGTGTAATATTGATTTCACTCCGGTCTTATTATACGTCTTAAAACTTTCAACTTTGAAAGCCTAGCAAACTGAAAGTATTGGCACCAATTTTTTTTCATTATACTTTCTTGATAGGTTATAGTGTTGACATTAAGGAAATGTATAAGCTTTTGAAAATTTGTTAAATTTTATTTTTTTAATTTCTGCCAAAAAAAATGGATTTGGAACCATAGTGCATGCTAATAAAACTTGTTTAACGAGTTTTCAACAGTTTAAGGTGAAACAAATCTGAAATTCAGTGCATTGCTTATAACTTTTGAACCACTGAACCGATTTTGCTGAAATTTAAAACTAAACAGCCTTGGGGAACAACAAATATATATGCTAAGCTTCAGTCCCCTCAGAATTGTCTTTCGAAAGTTATAGTGGTTTTAATCTTGTAAATTCGAAAAATACCCTTCCCGAAATTTACTATTTTGCTCATAACTTTTGAACCACTGGACCGATTTCGCTGGATTGCAATACCAACCTGACCCGGTAAATGAAGAACATATATGTCAAACTTCAGGAGCCTCCGTAAAGTCTTTCAAAAGTTAGCGTGTTTTCAACGGACAGACAGACAGACAGACAGACAGACAGACAGACAGACAGACAGACAGACAGACAGACAGACAGACAGACAGACAGACAGACAGACAGACAGACAGACAGACAGACAGACAGACAGACAGACAGACAGACAGACAGACAGACAGACAGACAGACAGACAGACAGACAGACAGACAGACAGACAGACAGACAGACAGACAGACAGACAGACAGACAGACAGACAGACAGACAGACAGACAGACAGACAGACAGACAGACAGACAGACAGACAGACAGACAGACAGACAGACAGACAGACAGACAGACAGACAGACAGACAGACAGACAGACAGACAGACAGACAGACAGACAGACAGACAGACAGACAGACAGACAGACAGACAGACAGACAGACAGACAGACAGACAGACAGACAGACAGACAGACAGACAGACAGACAGACAGACAGACAGACAGACAGACAGACAGACAGACAGACAGACAGACAGACAGACAGACAGACAGACAGACAGACAGACAGACAGACAGACAGACAGACAGACAGACAGACAGACAGACAGACAGACAGACAGACAGACAGACAGACAGACAGACAGACAGACAGACAGACAGACAGACAGACAGACAGACAGACAGACAGACAGACAGACAGACAGACAGACAGACAGACAGACAGACAGACAGACAGACAGACAGACAGACAGACAGACAGACAGACAGACAGACAGACAGACAGACAGACAGACAGACAGACAGACAGACAGACAGACAGACAGACAGACAGACAGACAGACAGACAGACAGACAGACAGACAGACAGACAGACAGACAGACAGACAGACAGACAGACAGACAGACAGACAGACAGACAGACAGACAGACAGACAGACAGACAGACAGACAGACAGACAGACAGACAGACAGACAGACAGACAGACAGACAGACAGACAGACAGACAGACAGACAGACAGACAGACAGACAGACAGACAGACAGACAGACAGACAGACAGACAGACAGACAGACAGACAGACAGACAGACAGACAGACAGACAGACAGACAGACAGACAGACAGACAGACAGACAGACAGACAGACAGACAGACAGACAGACAGACAGACAGACAGACAGACAGACAGACAGACAGACAGACAGACAGACAGACAGACAGACAGACAGACAGACAGACAGACAGACAGACAGACAGACAGACAGACAGACAGACAGACAGACAGACAGACAGACAGACAGACAGACAGACAGACAGACAGACAGACAGACAGACAGACAGACAGACAGACAGACAGACAGACAGACAGACAGACAGACAGACAGACAGACAGACAGACAGACAGACAGACAGACAGACAGACAGACAGACAGACAGACAGACAGACAGACAGACAGACAGACAGACAGACAGACAGACAGACAGACAGACAGACAGACAGACAGACAGACAGACAGACAGACAGACAGACAGACAGACAGACAGACAGACAGACAGACAGACAGACAGACAGACAGACAGACAGACAGACAGACAGACAGACAGACAGACAGACAGACAGACAGACAGACAGACAGACAGACAGACAGACAGACAGACAGACAGACAGACAGACAGACAGACAGACAGACAGACAGACAGACAGACAGACAGACAGACAGACAGACAGACAGACAGACAGACAGACAGACAGACAGACAGACAGACAGACAGACAGACAGACAGACAGACAGACAGACAGACAGACAGACAGACAGACAGACAGACAGACAGACAGACAGACAGACAGACAGACAGACAGACAGACAGACAGACAGACAGACAGACAGACAGACAGACAGACAGACAGACAGACAGACAGACAGACAGACAGACAGACAGACAGACAGACAGACAGACAGACAGACAGACAGACAGACAGACAGACAGACGGACGGACGGACGGACGGACAGACAGACAGACAGACAGACAGACAGACAGACAGACAGACAGACAGACAGACAGACAGACAGACAGACAGACAGACAGACAGACAGACAGACAGACAGACAGACAGACAGACAGACAGACAGACAGACAGACAGACAGACAGACAGACAGACAGACAGACAGACAGACAGACAGACAGACAGACAGACAGACAGACAGACAGACAGACAGACAGACAGACAGACAGACAGACAGACAGACAGACAGACAGACAGACAGACAGACAGACAGACAGACAGACAGACAGACAGACAGACAGACAGACAGACAGACAGACAGACAGACAGACAGACAGACAGACAGACAGACAGACAGACAGACAGACAGACAGACAGACAGACAGACAGACAGACAGACAGACAGACAGACAGACAGACAGACAGACAGACAGACAGACAGACAGACAGACAGACAGACAGACAGACAGACAGACAGACAGACAGACAGACAGACAGACAGACAGACAGACAGACAGACAGACAGACAGACAGACAGACAGACAGACAGACAGACAGACAGACAGACAGACAGACAGACAGACAGACAGACAGACAGACAGACAGACAGACAGACAGACAGACAGACAGACAGACAGACAGACAGACAGACAGACAGACAGACAGACAGACAGACAGACAGACAGACAGACAGACAGACAGACAGACAGACAGACAGACAGACAGACAGACAGACAGACAGACAGACAGACAGACAGACAGACAGACAGACAGACAGACAGACAGACAGACAGACAGACAGACAGACAGACAGACAGACAGACAGACAGACAGACAGACAGACAGACAGACAGACAGACAGACAGACAGACAGACAGACAGACAGACAGACAGACAGACAGACAGACAGACAGACAGACAGACAGACAGACAGACAGACAGACAGACAGACAGACAGACAGACAGACAGACAGACAGACAGACAGACAGACAGACAGACAGACAGACAGACAGACAGACAGACAGACAGACAGACAGACAGACAGACAGACAGACAGACAGACAGACAGACAGACAGACAGACAGACAGACAGACAGACAGACAGACAGACAGACAGACAGACAGACAGACAGACAGACAGACAGACAGACAGACAGACAGACAGACAGACAGACAGACAGACAGACAGACAGACAGACAGACAGACAGACAGACAGACAGACAGACAGACAGACAGACAGACAGACAGACAGACAGACAGACAGACAGACAGACAGACAGACAGACAGACAGACAGACAGACAGACAGACAGACAGACAGACAGACAGACAGACAGACAGACAGACAGACAGACAGACAGACAGACAGACAGACAGACAGACAGACAGACAGACAGACAGACAGACAGACAGACAGACAGACAGACAGACAGACAGACAGACAGACAGACGGACGGACGGACGGACGGACGGACGGACATCGCTAGATCGACTTAAAATCGATCAAGGATCATGAATATATATACTTTATGGGGTCCTAGACCAATATTTCGATGTGTTACAAACGGAATGACAAACTTATATATACCCTCTATCACTAGAGTGGAGGGTATAACAACACAATAACAAATATTTACTTGTCTAACAACTAAACTGCACGCCACGGCAAGAAAACTAACAACAACAAGTTTTAAGAAAACTGGTATTTCACCATGCTGTTAAAACTTGTTTAACGAGTTTTCAACAGTTTAAGGTGAAACCAATATGAAATTTAGGACTTTGCTTATAACTTTTGAACCACTGGACCGATTGTGCTGAAACTCAAAACCAAGCAGGCTTGGGGAACGACAAATATGTATGCTAAGCTTCAGCACCCTCAAAAATGTCCTTCGAAAGTTAGAGTGGTTTTAATCTCGTAAATTCGTAAAATACCCTTGCCGAAATTTACTCTTTTGCTCATAACTTTTGAACCACTTGACCGATTTCGCTGGATTGCAATACCAACCTGACCCGGTAAATGGTCAACATATATGTCAAACTTCAGGAGCCTCCGTAAAGTCTTTCAAAAGTTAGCGTGTTTTCAACGGACAGACAGACAGACAGACAGACGGACGGACGGACGGACATCGCTAGATCGACTTAAAATCGATCAAGGATCATGAATATATATACTTTATGGGGTCCTAGATCAATATTTCGATGTGTTACAAACGGAATGACAAACTTATATATACCCTCTATCACTAGAGTGGAGGGTATAATAAGTTTGACTGTGATCCAAAAACTAATGACGGTCGGCAATGCTGTGCTCTAATGTGATTTCCAATGCTGTCAATATTAATCCAATAAAAAAAAAGCTAGTGTCATATAGGCCTTAATACAGATGTATAATTAAAATTGATTAATTTCATATTAAATATTTACTCCAATTAAATTAATAAATATTTACATATTGAAAATATTATGTTATTTTATATATTTTTTTTTTGTTGTTTAAACCACTCAATAAATTATTGAATTTGTCTGTGTCCATAAACTTTAGCAAAATAATCATAAATGTCAACAATATGTTTAACCGCAAAATATGTTTAATATTATATCGAGAATAGAGTCAGAGTAGTTTGTGCATACAAGAATAAGATAAACAATGGCAAATTGTTTATGATAACTAGGGCTTCCAATAGGGATATCCCGATCCCAGCAATCCCGGGATTTTCGGGATTAGGCAAATCCCGAATCTCGGGATTTCTAATTTTCAATCCCGGGATTTTCGGGATCCCGATATTTTCAATATTTTTAGATTTTTTTAAATAATTTGTATAAAACATAAATTTTGTGGAACAAAATAAAAAAAAATCGACAAAAGTTCCGCCAGGTACCTTGTTTTTGTTATAGAAAAAGGTGAAATGTTTGCGAAATGTAAAGAAATTCTAAAAACTAGTGGTGGTTCGACATAAGGGCTTTTATATTTATTACTTTTACTCTTACAAGTAGCATAGGACCGTAAATGGCTTTTGACACATCCTTAAGTTGTAAACTTTTTCAATTTTATGTTTTACTAAAACATTTTTTAAAGGCGTGAGTGGGGTTTGACTCACGCTCACGCAAACAATAATGGAATCACTAGCTTGTGACTTACGCTCACGCGTGAGTCATGCAAACTCTACTCTCGCACTTTCGCTAACACATTTTTTACCAAAAAAAAAACAAAAATATTTTTTTTGCAAGAAATGAAAATAAAAAAAAAATCAAATAAATTAAAAAAAAAATCAAATCACGCAAGCTTTAGCAAAAAATGAATCACTTATGCAAAAATTCGAAAATTCAATTATTTTATTTTTTTTTATCACTCACTAAAAGGTGATAGCGATGAGCCACGACGAAAGATATCAAAGATAACCGAATACGGATATTCTTCACAGGAGGAATCCCAAATTTTTTTGAAGTTCACAACATCAACTTTGCTAATCTTTACGAACGCGTGGATTTTTCAAAGTAACAAAAAATACTAGAAATTTTTGAAAATCCCGAAAATTTCCGAAAAATATCGTGAATCCCGGGATTCAAAATATCCCGAAAATCCCGGGATCCCGAAATCGGGACCCCGAAAATTTTTCTTCAATCCCGAATCCCGGGATTCAGAAAATCCAATCCCGATTGGAAGCCCTAATGATAACCTAATAAATGAAAAATTTAAAACTATTATTGACCGGCCTACAAAAAGTTCTATATGTTCTTTAACAAGTTTTTAAAATATTTTGTTTTTTAAATTTTTAATATTTTTTTAATAATTTTTTAAAATTTGCGATCTTTGATAACTTTTAAGTAAAACAAGCGATGTCAGTCCGCGTATTGCCGAAAGTAAATAATATAAAAGGCCGACTTATAAACTAAAATTTGTATTTTTTCTCTTACTAGACCAGGCAAATGTGTGAACGACGAGTCATATGTACAACCGAGCTAATGTTTAATAAAAACATTTTCTCAAAACATACCAACCTTCAATCTTTAACTCTTAAGGTGGCCCCATACATTTTTTTACTGGTTATTTATTAGTTATAGTTTTAAAAAATCGTTAAACGATCTAGTTACCTAAAAGTTACGATTTGAAAACAGGAACCCTTTTATGATGGTATGTGTCCCCGCACAACAATGTTGTTGACGTTTTTTTTCATACAAATTTGGCAAAAAAAGCTCGCTTGTTTTCTCTTTCAGACGGCACAAAATAATCACGCAAACTAACGAAACAAAAATTACTCACGCATGCTTACGCACGAAACAATTTTTTCTGCTTACGCGCACTCACGATCACGTGAGTAAAAAAAAATTTCACTTACGATCACGCGTGATTCACGCGTGAATCACAAAAATTCCTGTCACGCGTGCATCTCTAGTCAAAATAGTGCAAGAATAGAATAAATATCAACGAATGACAGAATTCTCCGCTGTCATCTTTGTTTTGCGCCTATACTCTCTCATGATCAAAAACGTCAACAGCTCCGACATGGTAGTGCGGGGACTCTATGTTTGTTTTTAATTAAGAGCTTAATTATGTTGTTTTGAGGTTATAATTCCCATTATGTCTACATATATACGAATATAAGACTTTATGCTTTGCCACTAACGATTGTCCGTTTGCTAAAGATCCCGATGATGTCAAAAACGTGTCGAGTAAGTCTTGCAAAATAACCGATCAACTAAAAATAAAAAACTTTATTACTTAATAGTTTCTTTAAAATTGTTAGTTTGAAAATATCATCATAAATCATACTAATTATCAATAAAAAAATGTGACCTCGAGGTAAAGTTATCTTTCTCAAAACCAAATTTTAAAGGTCGAATAGAAAATAATTTTTATTAATTTAAAAAATAAAACAGAATTTAAAAAATAATTATGTTACATATTAGTAGCATAGCTGTATGCTATGATTGAAATAACGAAATGAATAAATAACAATATTTTTTCAAAAATAATCAAATAACAGATAATTTAAATATTTGAAAATGAATAATATTTATTTTGATTTTATTTGAATAACGAAAAATCGAATAATTTTTTCTGATTTTTTTTATTCAAACAAACAAAATATAATTTTTCAAAATAATCAACAAAAATTTGTGATTTTTTTTGGTTATTCACAAAAATTCAAATAAATAACGTATTATTCAATCAACAAAAAATAAATATTCTTGAAAATTTTGTGTTTGAAAAAAAAACTATTTTATTTATTTTGTACAGTTTAACAAAAAATTATTCTTACAAAACAGTTTTGTTTTAATATCAGGTTCTTATAAATTGTAATTTATAAAAAGTCCATTTGAATTCAGAAAAGTTAAGTTGTGATTTAGGAAATTCCAAGTGCAGAGCTATAAAGTTATGCAAATATTTACTTAACAAAACTTTTTTTTAAAGAAAAGTATAAAAATCTGTAAAAATTGGCGACTTTCATAGGTTGCTTTAAGGAGTATACTCACTTTGTCATTCCGTGTGTAAGCATCGAAATATCTATCTAACAAACCATAAAATATATATTATTTATTAGTGATCGATTGTTACACATTCTGCAGATGTCCGTCCGTTCGTCTGTGGAAGACATGATACAATCCAAAATAAAAGAGCTAGACTGCGAAAATTTGGCAGAAATATATCTTATGGTCTGAGGCTGGTTAAGTACGGAAATGGGCCAAATCGGATCATATTTAAAAATTTGAAAAAAGGCAGAAGCAAATGAAATATTTCTATGGCAGAAGGACTTCAACGTCCTGCAGTTGAATCCAGGGGACTAGAAAATGAAATTTTATGATAAAATTTAGCGGTCATATAACCAAATTTAAAAACATGCGATTTGCGAAATGGAATGATATCTGATAATAATGATAAATACCGAAATGTTTATTTATTACATACACTCAAAATATTATGTCAGTAAATTCAACAGAAAATACGTTTGAAACTAATGAAACTTTATTTAAAAAAAAGACTACTTATATAAATAACTGTAAAAATCCGTAAAAACTGACTGAAAAATTTTTACTATAAAAACGGTTAAAATTACGGAAATGTACATTCATTTTTGACAATTTTTTTTAAGTTTCTTTGTTTGATTTTTTTTTTTTGAATTTCAAATATTTTTATTGAAACATACAACAGAAACAGAAGAAATTTTTTGTAACGTTGACGTAAGTGAACCAAAACTACATATCGTTGCCTGACCATCAGTATGATTATATAGTTTTAAGAAATTTCGAAAAGTCTTCGTGGGCGTATTTATGTAATATAGGACCACTTTGGCATCAGACAAACAAACCAACCGGCTTAAAAGCCGGCCATTATGTTTTACAAAAAAAAAAAAAAAAAATTGAGCCGCATCCGAGCAAAATTGGTCAGGCCGATGCCAATTTCTCTCCAGCTTGATTAACTATTGGCATAATGGGATAGTTAAAAAAAAAATATGAAAAGTCACAGTCAACGATATACATATTTTTTTTTTGACCTGACCTTGTTTCTGCAGAAGCAAGGAAGAGAAAAACTAAGGAAATTAAGAGCTTAAAAGTCTAAGCAATACCTGTTAGGATTCTAAAAAATCAACACTTCATTTCCCATTTAAGGTGTTAGGACTCTTACAAGAAATCAACAATTTATTTCCATTTTCCCTTTTTTAAAAGAAATGCCTAAAAGTATTTAAATTTTTAGAGTACGTTTTGACCATTAAGGTCTAATTGTAAGTAGTAAGTCTAAAAACGTAAACGTACCGCATACTCTATGAAATATGCAATTTCTCTATAGCTTCTCGTTTTCGAGATATTCGGAATAGAAATTTAAAAAATGTTATTTATAAGCGTTTTTGTAGCACCACTGTTAGACATTATTGCGTATATAAGTAATTATTAGTGTTTGGGGTCCGGGAATTCCCGGGTCGGATTTCCCGGGAATTCCCGGGAAAATGCTGACGGGAATTCCCGGGAATTTTTTTAATTTTTCCCGGGAAATCCGGGAATTTTACAAAATAAACCATTTTACATAAAAAAACGTTTATTTTAATTTAATTTTTAAAAAAATTTTTTACAAACAGGTAAATTATATTTGATATTTTTTGTATTTTTTCTATTTGGAAGAACAGTGAAAATATATATTCATAGGAAAACTGACTAATAGTGTTTGGGGTCCGGGAATTCCCGGGTCGGATTTCCCGGGAATTCCCGGGAAAAGACTGACGGGAATTCCCGGGAATTTTTTTAATTTTTCCCGGGAAATCCGGGAATTTTATAAAATGAACCATTTTACATAAAAAACGTAAATTTTAATTTAATTTTTAATATTTTTTTTTACATACAGGTACAATTACATTTGATATTTTTTGTAATTTTTCTATTTGGAAGAAAGTGCAAATATATATTCATAGGAAAACTGACCAAGTGTAAAAAGTATGACAATATCATAAAAAAACTTAAAAAGTCAAAAAATATACGTCGGTTAATGATAATTTTGATAAGACTGTCAAAAGATATAAAAATGTTGAACCTAGAATTTACATTTCCAGAACAAATATAAAAGTGCTGCCAACTATATTAGTTTTTGCTCGAATAACGCAGTTTTGGAGTTTTTAGCAATTTTTTGCGATTTTTTGTGGGGGAAAAAGTTGCATTATTTTTTTTGTTTTGTTTTATTGTATTTCCGGATTTTTAACTTTTATTTCTTGATATTTTATGTTTTAATTACTTGTTTATCTGTAATAAAACTGTTTTTAATAAAAAGTTGGTCAAATTTTAATGTTTTTTATGATTTATATTAATAATAAAAATTTCCCGGGATTCCCGGGAATCCCGGGAAATAAATTATTTTTTTCCCGTTTCCCGGGAAATTGAAAAGTCCGGGAATTCCCAAACACTAGTAATTATACATCCTTTCACGACTTTTTATTGTTTAAGAAAAATATCGAAAAGTCTAATCAACTAGAGTATTTTCCATAAGAAAATGTTTTAAGAACATTTTTAATCAGTAAAAGTCAATTTGGGAAAAAATTAAAAATAATCTAATTAATGTTTTAGTAAAGAAAACCTTAAATAAGTAAAACAATAGTGGTTTGTAAGAATAATTGTGTGTTTTACTGTATAATAAAATTCAAAATAAATAAAAAAAAAAATATTTTTCAAACACAAAATTTTCAAGAATATTTCTTTTTTTTGTTTAAATAATACGTTATTCATTTGAATTTTTGTGAATAACCAAAAAAAATCACAAATTTTTGATGATTATTTTGAAAAATTCTATTTTGTTTGTTTGAATAAGCAATCAGAAAAAATTATTTGATTTTTTTGGAAAGAAATATTATTTCATTTTTATGAATTTGAATAAAATAAAATTTTATTTTATTCAAACCAAAATAAATAAAATAACAAAACATTTTATTTTTTGATAGCCAACTAAAATATCAAAGTATTTTATTTTTTTCCAAAAAATCCAAATAAAAAAAATCAATAATACAGCTATGATTAGTAGTGTCCGACCGAATACACATTTTTTGGCAGTAGCCGAATATTCGGCCCAATTTTCCCTATTCGGTCGAAACCGAAGCCGAATATTCAAAAAAATAATTGTTATGTAGCAAATACCAGAAAAAAAGTAAAATTTGACTTGGTGGAATTCACAAATGTATAAAAACGGTGGTTAAGCCCCTATGACACTACATTTTTTTTGTATTGATGGAATTTATGTGAACAGTGCAAATATATCACCATAGGAAATCTAAATAAGTGTGAATAGTAAAAGCATACTAAAAAAAACAGTAAACGTCAAATTTTATTCTTGTGTTATCGATAAATTTGGTTATCAAATGATTGAATGTCAAAAAAAATGTAAAAATTTTACATTTTTTTTGACATTTACGCATGAATGATATTAAGTGTTGCCAACTTTTCTGTTTTTCATTAAATGAAGCGATTTTTTTGGTTTTTTTTACGGTTTTTGGTATTTATTAAGCGGGTTTTTATTTAAATAAAAGTAATCATCACTATTTGTTTGTTTATTTTATGTTTCTTTTTCATTTCTTCTTTTGCTGTTTCATTCTATCAATTAATAAAAAATAAAATACAAAAAAAATGTAGTGTCATAGGGGCTTTAGAATGATTTTATTTAAAAAAAAAACTTTTTTTAGACATTTTAGTAAAAAAAAAATTATTATGATTTATGAATTTTTTCGACCGGAAAATTTGTTTTAGATGCAAAAACACTTCGTGAAAAGTTTTTGTGGCTTACTAATGTGATTAAAAAAGTGTTTAGTGTGATTTCTAACACGTGTGTACAAATTTAAACAATTATTCGGTATTCGGCCATATTCGGCCAAAAATGTGGCCGAATATGGACACATAATAAGTTTTTGATAAAAAAAATTTCAACGAAATTTTTTTTTTTTTTTTGAAAATAAAAATTGATGATTTTTTCAATTTTTTTTTGATGAAAAATAATTACACAGCGCAACAACCAAAATCGGAATGGGAAGAAACCAAAAGCAAATGAATGTTGACATATTCCGTAACAAACCACTCCAGGCTTTTTTTTAGTTCAGCGCTAGATTTTTTTTTTTTTTTTAAATTTAGAAGCAGGGTCACCATTGGGACATATAGGATTTTTTTTTAACCGATCTAAACCGACTCAATGTAGAAGTGCAACGTCTTGCATTTAATAAAATATCTCTTTAAATCTTTTGTCTATTTGCTATCAATCAATTTGCTATCAATGTCAAAATAAATATTCTACAACATACAAGTCATGGTAAAATATATTTTCAATGAATTTGTTTTTCTTTTGTTTATACAAAAAAAAAAAAATCAATTTGAAATTTTTAATCTAAATATTTATGTATCAAGACTTTAAACTTTGATGCAACATGAGGCATAGTTTGAATAAACATGTATATTTTGTGTTTCTTAATAAATAATAGGCAAAAGATTATCATTAATAAATTTTCATCATATTTTATTTTTGGTTTTTTTTTGAGGGGTTTTTCAAACAACTTAAACAAAAGACAAACAATTTGAAACAACCCCATCAAAGTCTAGACAAACAATTTGACGTTTTTGTTTCAATCATTTAAAAACAGCAGCATTTTTAATGATCCTTTTGGGGTTATTGACTAATAAATTATGCTGTTTATTTGTTTTGCATGTGTTAAAAGTTTAATTGAATTAATAAAAAAGTAATTTAATAATATAAAAGTGTGAATAAATAAAAAGACATCACTTAAAGAATTTATTTAACAAAACATGCATGCTCCAATTTAAAAATTTATTAACGACTAAATAACTAAAAGTCAATTATAATAATTATTTAAAATTATAAATTCTCACATAGAATAAAGCAGACGACAACTGGTCATCCTTTTATATTTATAATTAATGAATTATATTATACTAACAAAAAAAAAAAAAAGTAGAAAAAGAAAAATTGTTGTTACAATATGAAAGTGCAGTTTTTTAAGGTTATATTAACTTTTATAGGATCCTACACTGATAGAAAAATGCTTCATATCACTAATGAATGGAATTCATTAATGTTGTTTCATTACAACAATGAAATATTTCATATGCTGAATGAAATTTCATACACATTGTGCAAGATTTTCATTAATTTTGATTCATTAGATTTCGTAGTTTCATTAGAAAAATTCACTAAGATTTGTTTATAAAATTTGCTGTTTTTTGAAATAATTTGTGATTTTTTTTTAGAATTTTTATACAAATTTTTATAAAAATTTAAAATTTTATAAAAAATTTAAGTATTTATTAAACTCGTGTTGTTTTATATTATTTCGTGGTTTTACTTTTGTAGTTTTTAATTTTGTGTGAGAAAACTTAGTGAAAATATATAGATGAAATAAGAAATATATGAAAGTGTTTTTTTAACTTGGTTATATGGTGATTTTTTCAGACTTTTTTATGAAATTTGAAATAAAAAGTAAATTATTGATTTTATATTTACTAAATTCGCGCTGTTTTATATTACTTTGTGATTTTAATAATGTATTACAATTTAAGGTTGGAGTAAAATTGTGTGCGAGAAAACTAATTGTAAGTGAAAACTATTTTTTATTATTTTTAATTCTATAAAAAGATCTTTACAATTTCATACATATATTTCATTAAAAAAAAGTAGCATTTATTCAATGAAAGTATTTTATTTTAAAAACAAAAAGTTGGATTTATTCAAATTTCAAAGAATTAAATACTTTTTTAATTAAAGAAATGAACAATTTTCATAAAATACAATTTATATTTTGTACGAACAATTTTCATTAATTTAATGAAGCCTGTTCTTGCAATTGCATTATATGATACCTATTTCATTAATTCAATGAAACCCTACATAGGTTTCTTTTTAAGGTCATTTTCATAACCTCATTTTAAAAATAAAACAGTAAATTTGAAAATATTTATAGACACTTTTAATACGACTTGACAACTTTTTAAAAATGAAATAAAAGAACTTTAAATTTGAAAATGTTTTTTTCTCAGATCAAAAATGGACATAATCAAATAAAAATGATATTCATGTTTAAATATGACTATTTTAGTAGTATTTCAAATGACTTATCAAAATCAATAAACCTTTGGGAAAAATATAAAAGCAGGCGCGGATCCACGGGGGGAAAGGAAATTCCCCCCCCCCACCCAAACCGAATTCAAAAAAAAAGGAAAAAGGAAAAAAAGAGGAAAGACGAGGGAAAAAAGGAAAGTGAAAAAGAAATTCCGAGAACTATTTTCTATGAAAAATTTCTTAGAATCTTAAAATTTTTCCTAATGAAAAATATCTCAAAATGTTAGAATTATATACAAATTTTACAATTTTTCTGTAGGAAAATATTAAGAATTTTTCTATATGAATAATTTGCGAATTTTTCTATAGGAAAAACATTAGAATTTTTCTATGAGAAACTCGAAAAATTTAGGTATTTTTCAATAGAAAACAAGTAAAAAAGTTAAATTCGGCCTTGCCGAATGTAGTGATACCCTCCACACTCAAAAAAATACGTTAGTAGATTTACTATTTTTTTTTGCTAACGCTAGTTAGCTAACTTTTAGCAAATTTTTAGTTGAAATTAGCATGTTAGCAAAAAATTCTTGTAAACTTCATTTAGCACATTAGCAATTTTAAACAAACTTTGAACTAATTTCTTTTGCTAAATTTGAAATTGAGTTGACTACATTTTTACAAGATTTTTTGCTAATATTAGCAAAATAAATGGTAAATTTTTTTTTATTTTCAGAAAACTTAAAATGGCGCTATCTCGGAAACTAAGCCAGATAGAGCAAAATGGAGGCCATTTTTGGTTCTTAGAATCTCCATAGTATCGCCGGTCCTCTTCACATGTGTGGACCCTAATGGGCTCTAACTTTGGATCCAAAAAAGTTTGCATTCCCGAAAATTTTAAAATGCTCATATCTCGGTAAATATTGCCGACACAACAAAAAGTCCAAAAGCGTTTTTGTAGCTCTCAACACGTAGAACAAGACCGCAAAATAGTCAAAAGCTCTCCGAGTAATATTTTTGAAGTTATCGAGTTTTTTAATTCTCAAGACCCCAGTGGTCCCCTATAATCACGTATCTCAAAAACTAAGCAAGGTAGAGCGAAACGGACAGAAATTTTGGATAAAAAACTATGACGATTTTTAAGGAACCCAACTAGGTCTATGCCCATCGGGGTCTGGACCTATCGGGTCCGAACCCAATGGGGTCCTCAGATGTGTATAAACTAAATTAAAAAAAAAAAAAAATTTAGTTAACTAATTATTAGCAAAACATTTTTGCTAACTTTAGCAAAAAAATTGTGGGTTCAAAATCAGCAAATTTTCTTGTAGGTTTACAAGCTTTTTTTGCTAACATTACAGTTTTTTTTTTGAGTGCACAATTTCAAAAAGATTATCGCAAAAAACTTTATTTAAAAGGAAATTACTTTAAAAAAATTTTTTTTTTTGAAAAAAAAATTTCCGCGAAAAAAAATGTTGGTAAAAAAAATCCGCGATTTTTTTTTTGTCAAAAAATATATTCGTACTTGTTTAAATACCATTTGGTGTTTAATTATGTTCACATATGCCAACCAGAAGCCGAATTAAAGAAATTTTGTATTTTTAGGTTATGTTGAATGTACTGAAATTTTTGAGGTGTGCTTACTTTTTCGTTCATAACTTTTGAACCGCTGAACCGATATCGCTCAAATGCAATACCAAACTTCTCGGGAGAACTTATATAATATGTTAAGTTTCAGTCATCTCTGTGCAATATTTTGTTCGTGACAGCATTTTCCACAGACAGACAGAGAGACAGGCGGACAGACGGACATCGCTAGAATGTCTTAAAATCGATCGGGCATCATGAATATATATACTTTATGGGGTCCCAGATCGATATTTCGATGAGTTACAAACGGAATGACAAACTTATATATAGCCTCTATCACTAAGTGGAGGGTATAAAAATTGAGCATTTTTTTATTGGAAAAATTTGACAATTTTTTGAAGGAAAAATTATAAAATTTTTTCTATAGAAAAAATTTGGAGAATTTTTTAAATGTCGGTTTGTATTGGTAATGAAAATTATTT
Source organism: Pegoplata infirma (assembly GCA_963921195.1). Taxonomy (NCBI): domain Eukaryota; kingdom Metazoa; phylum Arthropoda; class Insecta; order Diptera; family Anthomyiidae; genus Pegoplata; species Pegoplata infirma. Next base: position 10,612,235 of record OY992540.1, read on the forward strand.
TTTATATATGAGAATATTTATTTATCGTTTCTACAGAATAAATTTTAACAGTTTGCAACACTACAATTCTAGTTCTAGAAATCTCAACCTCACTTCATATTTTTTTTTCAACATTTTTGTCTCTTACATTATTTCGCAAGGGTTACCAACATGATCTGGAATTGCAGTCACAAATGAGTGAAAAAGTTTTTTGTTCAGATTAAAAACGGACATAGTCAAATTATAATAGGTCTATTCGATAACCCAAATTTCTTACTATTTTTTACTACAACTGGAAAGTTTTGTTTACTTTTTGTATTGTAAATTTCCAGCTGTAGTAAAATGAGTAAAAAATAGTAGATAGTAGTAAGGTAATCGAATAGACCTAATGATAAAAAAAACCTTGTCAAATTACTAGAAAAAGTCTTGTAACCCAATTTTTTGTTTTTTAACAAAAAATTTATTATCGAAATTTACATTTTTTTTTTGTAATTTTACAATTTTTTTGTAATTATACAAGTTTCCAAGATAATTTTACAAAAAAAAAAAATCTGGTAAATTTACGAGAATTCTTTGTAAGTTTTATTACGCCAAAAAAGTTGTAAATTTACAATTTTATTGGAAAAGCTTGTAAAATTACAAAAAACTCGTAATTTTTACCAGGAATAATTCACATAAAGTAGGAGGTAGCAAAAAATCTAGCGAAGTTACGAAACCTCCTTGTAAATTTTATCGTGTCAAAAAAATTGTAAATTTACAATTTTACCTATTGGTAAAAACCTTGTAAAGTTACAAAATTATTAGTGAAAACTTGTAAAATTACTAGGAATTCTTTTCAAATAGGAGGTTAAAAAAAAAAAAGTTACAAACTTTTCTTGTAATTTTACAAAGCTTTTTTTGGGTGTATTTGAAAATGGCAAAAATGGCGACCGTATGTTCAAGAATTTAAAAAAAATCTAAATTTTTTCCTTGATCCTTTTATAGAGCTTAAGACAGTCTTTCATTTAAACTTAATTTGGGCCAAAGCCAACCATTTTAACCCGATGCGCCCTTCGATCAAAGTATTGGACTTTTGGAAAATTTCCACCAATATTTTCGATTTTTGAAAAATTTTAAAATTTAAAAAATCCGATTAATAATTTTGGCATGCTGAATATACTTTCTTAATTCGCTTGAGAGGTTCTCGGAATATCGAGATTTTTAATTTGTCAAACAATTTCTAAAAATGGTGTTTTTTCCTAAGTTTAAGAAATTTTTTAAAAACAAATGTCAAACATTTTTCCCCTGACTATTTCATGGAGCTTAAGATAAGATTTTATTTAAACTTAATTTGCGCAAAATGGCGGCCTTCGTTCAAAGTAGAGATGGGCGCGTGAGTGATTTTTGACTCACAGAAATTGGTGAATCACGCACACTTACTCACGGGCATATTTTTCTACTCACACTCACTCACAATCACGTGAGTAGATTTAATACAACTCACACTCACGTGCAATCACGCAAGCTTCACTCACACTCACGTTGACTCACACTAACGAAACACTTATTTATACAAAAAAAATTTCAAAAACTAAAATTTCAATAATATTTCAAAATTTTCAGCAAAATTTAAAGTTCAACGAAATTTTACATTTTTTTTTGCTTTTTCGGGACGAAATATTAAATTAAGCCATATTTTAAAATTTTTTGTTGCTTATTTTGGTACAAAAGGAAATAAGAAGAGAAAATAAAATAAATCACGCAAACTTACGGAAAAAAATCGACTCACGCACACTCACTCACGCAAAAATCTTACTCACGCGCACTCACTCACGCAATTTTTTTCTCCACTCACACTCACTCACAATCACGTGAGTAAAATTAAAATCAGTCACAATCACGCGTGATCATGCGTGAATCACGTGAATCACGCTCTAATCTGCTCATGTGCCCATCTCTAGGTCAAAGTTTAGAGTTTTTGGTGAACATTTTCTAAAAACCCAAAACTTTGATCAAAGGGTTCCACAGTTTAAATTATCGGATTTGGCTCAAATTAATTTTAGATGAATGTTTGTCTCAAGCTCTATTAAAGAGTCAACGAAAAAAATTTTGAGATTTTTCAAAAAATTTCTTGAACGTAGGAAAACACCGCCATTTTTTGTCAAATTCAAATAGCGATATCTCGAGAACCGTTAGACCGATTTACAAAATCAAAATTACAAAATACGATGTGTTTTTTTCTATTTTTTTTTTTTAATTTTTAAAATTTTGATCGTCGGGCGCCGTAAGTTAATTTAATCCGATTGGCCTCAAATTTGTACTTCTTGGATGAGAAGTAGAATTTTATATGTCAAATTTCGAAATTTCTATGGTTTTTGGCCCTTAGAACCGAAATTTTTCAATCCATTTTTTTTTTAATGTTTTCTTTTGCTGAAGAATTGAATAATCAAAATTTCATGTTTATAGGACTATTTTTGTCAAATATTTACCTCGTTTTAGCCTTTTAGTTTTCTACTGGTTGATTATTTCAGGGGATAGAAAATATACCAAAGTAAAATTTTTTACCCATTTTACTCCACTAAGATCAGAATTTCTAAAAGTAAAATTTTTTAGAATGTTTTTTTTGGCAATGGAAGCTATATTTCACAATATAAGTTTCTACGTCCATTATTGCGGAAGAAATAAAAAAGTACCAAATTACACAATTTGACCACTCTTCCACTCTTAAAATCGGATTTTTCAGAAATTACTTTTTCGGAATATTTTTTGCGCCTAAATTCCAAAATTCTAGGACCATATTTTAGGAAATATTTTATGTTCCAAAAATTCACTTTTTTAAAAAAACGAGCTGCTAGCTTCAACTTTTTGTCTAAATGATACATAATGGATTGAAATATTTAAAAAAAAATCTGATAAATTTTTATTAAAAAATAAAAATTGCTTCATTGTTTTATTAAATATTATATTTTAAGTAGATTTATTCTAGCTCGAAGTAATTTTTCCTTTACTAATTAAAACTATGATATTCTCATAGAATAATTTTCAAGTAAATTGTTTTTCTGTTTAAAATAAATGGTTGTTTTTGCAAGACTTAGCCGACACATGTTTCGGAATTTGTCAGATTTCATTGTTAATACTATTTAGCAAATATAAAAACCCTATGCTACAAGTATCAAAGGGAATTTAAATGTCAAATCGATAATGTTTACTAATTTCAAGAAAATAATTTTCTTGAAATTAGTAAAGAAAAAATGATCTCGAGCTAGTATAAACCCAGTCTAAATATATTTAAAAAACTCAATAAAACAACTTTAAGTAACTCTTCAATAAAATAATCATAAAATGTCACCAATTAAATAATAAACTAAAAATATCGTTTATACTACAATCGTTGTTATGAAAATTATGGCGTCAAATGGGCGACAATTTCAAAATACCAGCAGCTGTTGGTGTTGACAAATAAAAAAAAAAAAAAAAATTAAAACGTAAAATTTTTCTTTAAAAAATAAATGAACTCATACTGCAACAATACCAATGCGAATATCAAAGTGATACATACACACGAAACTAAGGGAGACACATATAAATACTAACACATATGTATATCTGTTTTTGTAGTAAGTTTATGTGTATATAACCCAGTTAGAAATTTTAATTTCCGGATTACTGAATGATTTACTTGAAAACTTACAAAACAAACTTACAAGGGAAGTCTCCCTGGTGTCACCCTCCGATCTTCATCAAATTTGGATATGTTTTTGAGAACGAAAATTAATTCGACACGAATTTTTTTTTTAGCGGCCCAAACTCATTTTTAGGAGGGGTTGATTTGTATGGGGGAAATTGACCTTTTTCAGTTTTTTACGATTTACACCTATTAAAATAAAATTAATATAGACATGTGGTATCAGATTAAAGGTATTAAAAATACCTATCTCGTGGTGCTAACAACGGGCTAAAGAAGTTAATATTGTTCGACTTACTAACAAAAATGTCCTAAAATTTCGGTATTGTACTCAATATGACGAAAAGTAGTGCATGTTTGGACACGTTATAATCACACGTAGATAGGTTTTCCAAAGACCTTTCATTTGGTATGTAACATGACTAGGGTTCTTTGCATAATATAGGAGATAAACGAAGAAAACTGAAAAATGGCCTTGTCTTCTCCCTTCCTTTTTACCCCCTAAATATGAATTTGGGCCGCTAAAAAAAAATACGTGTCCCTTTTTTTCCTGATCTAGAAAATAAAACCAATTCCATAAAGATCCGCGGGTGACACTAGGGAGACTTCCCTTGTTAGTTGTGACGGAAACATCAGAAATTGATTGATAAGGTTGTCCCAATCAGATTGAGGTTGTTATAATCAAATTTTGGATTGTGATAATCGAATTGAGTTTTTGTGACCGCAATGAGAGTGTAAAAATCATGATTACCAGTTGCGACAACCTTAAAAATGAAAATGCACAATTCTTCTTTGAAATACCCAGGAGAGCACGCCACTAGGTACCTGTATCCTTAATCGAATGTATCGTCCTTACACAGGAAAAACAATGTATTTTTGGCTCTTTTTTTAATATAAACGTTGTCACATTAACAAAAAAATTTAATTCTATTGACAAATTGTGTTGTCAAATAAAAAAATCAAATATTTTCTTTGTTAACACAATTAACTTTTTATTCAATATGACAAAATTTTAATAAAAAATGAGTCAACAATAAAATTTGTAAAATTTTAGCATGACCAATATTTTTTAGCTCAATAGTAAAAGTCAAGCAATTAAATGTTTTGTCCAACTTTGGATTTTACAACTATTGACCAAGAGCTGACTTTGTTAGACTCACAATTTATCAAATGTATGGAAAACTGTGGGGATGCCGCGCATTTTTTGATTGTTGATTATCCATTTAACCGGAGTTACAATTTCTAACTGGGATACCGTACAAACTAAACAAGTAACATTTATGATGCGTTCATATATTGCTGGCCTCCAGGGGTGCCAGATGATTTTGATGAAAAATCGGCATATTTTCAAAAAAAAATCGGCATTATCGGCACTTCAATTTAAAAAAATCGGCAAAAAATCGGCAAATGAAAATAACCATTTTTAATGCAATAAAAATATTTTTATTGACAAAAAATAGCAAAATAGAACAATTTAGCATTAAACGAAAACAAAATTAATACGCTAAATAAAATTTTTCAATACTGCACTAACATTACGTTATATTTTCAGCAAAAAACTAAAAATTCCGATTCATTTTTATTAAAAAATAAAAATTGTTTTATTCGACCTTTAAAATATTATATTTTGAATAGTTTTGTTCTAGTTCGTGGTCATTATTTCCTTTACTAATTAAAACCATGAAATTCTCATGGAATACTTTTCATGAAAACTATTTTTCTGTTTTAAATTTTTTTATGTTGGTCATTTTTGCAAGACTTAATAAATATGTGTTTCGGAATTTGGTCGATTTCATTGTCTAGAACTAATATATCCAGCAAAAAAAACTAAAAAAATATTTTTTTTAACATTCTTCAGAGGTTCCCGATTTTAGGTCAAAAAGGAACACAGACATTGCCTCACAGGTTAAATATATGTTTGTGTTCATATTCACCCTAAAAGACAACTCTACTGACCCCTACGCTAAGTGAAATCGAAAAAAAAATTGCTCCACTCTAATAATGATGTGTTTTCTTCAAACATACGGACGGATATCGTTAGATTGACTTAAAATCGTTGGGTGACCATGAGCATGTTCATTTATTAGGGTCCTAGACCGATATTTCTTGGTGTTACAAACGGAATGACAAACCTTTATACATAAATCCTACTATGACGAAGGGTAGGGTATAAAAAGCGACCGTGTTTTTAGAGTTGATCAAAAAATCGGCATTTTTTGAGCAAAAATCGGCAAATCGGCACTTTGACAATTTTGAGGCAAAAAATCGGCAAAATGCCGATAAATCGGCAAATATGGCAGCCCTGCTGGCCTCCTGTTACACTTATTCTCAAATACACACATTTGTGTGTTTGATTTTTTAAATAAATGTCTGAGAGAGTGTGTGTGTTTGTGTAAGTATATGTAGTGTTATTGTTTCGTTTAAATATAAACATACACTCAAAACAAAAATATTTGCCGAATGCAACAGTAAAATTAACAACGGTTTTAAGAAATTGAAAACCTTTGTCAAACACAGAAAGAATTGAAAATTAATTTCAATAAACAAAAACGCGGTTTCAATTAATTTTTTAACCGAAACTCCTCCGATGAAGAAAATTGTTTTATTAATCATCAAATTGTAGGTGATTAATTGATTTTTATTTCAATTAAACACTTTTTCGATTTTGATCAAAAATTTTATCAATTTTTTATTTAAAGTCAATTAAAATAACACTGTGCGACAGCCCAAATCGGCGGCGGTTCTGCTTACCGGGGAAAGTTATATCGGTCAAAAAAAAGTTATACGTGTCCCGGCGTTTTGCTGGGTTAGCTCAAGTAATCGAGATGTATCGATTTGATTTTAAAGGGGGAATTGTAGTTTTTAGTGCCTTTTTCGTACAATATAGGGCTTCCAAACGAGATCGGTTTTTCTGAATCCCGGGATGCGGAATTGAAGAAAAATTTTCGGGATCACGATTTCGACATCCCGGGATTTTCGGGATATATTGAATCCCGGGATTCGCGGATTTTTTTTTTAAATTTTCGGGATTTTTCGGGATTTTTCGGGATTTTAAAAAATTTTCTGAATTTTTTGTAACTTTGGAAAATCCACACGTTCGTAAAGATTGTCAAAGTTCTGTTGAAGTTGTGAAATTCAAAAAAGGTAGAGATTTTTTCGCTTATCTTTCTCACCTTTTGTCGTGGCTCATCGTTATCAACTTTTAGCTGCTTTACCTTATGAACTACACCATTTACAGATGTAATTTGAAAAAGATCAATTGTAATTCGAAGATTCTATTTGTAATTCGAAGATTCCATTTGTAATTCGAAGATTCCATTTGTAATTCGAAGATTCCACTTGTAATTCGAATACTCCAATTGTAATTCGAAGATTCCATTTGTAATTCGAAGATTCCAATTGTAATTCGAAAAAGATCAATTGTAATTCGAAAAACATCAATTGTAATTCGACAAAGATCAATTGTAATTCGAAAAAGATCAATTGTAATTCGTAAAAGATCAATTGTAATTCGTAAAAGATCAATTGTAATTCGAAGATTCCAATTGTAATTCGAAAAATATCAACTGTATTTCCATTGATATTTTTCGAATTACAATTGGAATCTTCGAATTACAATTGATCTTTTACGAATTACAATTGATCTTTTACGAATAAAAAAACAAAAAAAAAAAAAAATTTGGATAAAAAAAATGTATGAAAAAAAATTAATGAAAAAAAAAAAAAAATTATAAAATATATAAAAAATTTTGATGAAAAAAAAAAATTTGATGACAAAAAAAAATTTTATCACGTTTTATTCACCATTTGGTGAAAAACGCATTTATTCACCAGCAGGTGAGTTATTATCCAAGTTACAAATCGAAGTTGCAAACTTTTTTGGTTTTCAGAAAATGAAAACAGTAATTCTTATCTTCTTTTTCGTAAGTTTTATAGTCAAACTGAGGTGGCGTCCTGCAATATTTTTAAAATTAGACAAAAGCCTAAAAACATTATCATATTAAAAAAAATTTACAGACCAAAAAAAAAAAAAACATTTACCATAAAAACACTTTTAACATGATAATGTTTTTAGGCTGGTGTCTATCTATTTTTTATACCCTCCACTCTAGTGATAGAGGGTATATATAAGTTTGTCATTCCGTTTGTAACACCTCGAAATATTGGTCTAGGACCCCATAAAGTATATATATTCATGATCCTCGATCGATTTTAAGACGATCTAGCGATGTCCGTCCGTCCGTCCGTCCGTCCGTCTGTCCGTCTGTCCGTCTGTCCGTCTGTCCGTCTGTCTGTCTGTCTGTTGAAAACACGCTAACTTTTGAAAGACTTTACGGAGGCTTCAAAAGTTATAAGCAAATGAGTGAATTTCGGCAAGGGTTTTTCTGGAATTTACTAGATATTTAAGCCAAATCGGTCCAGCGGTTCAAAAGTTATTAGCAAAACCGTAAATTTCTGATTAGTTTCACCTTAAATTCACGTGTTGAAAACCCGTTAAACATGTTTTAAAAACATTTGTAAGTCAAAAAAATATTTTACAAGGTATTTTTGTCACACAAAAATATTTTTACACTAAAACAAAAAAAAAAAAAATACACTCAAAAAAAATTTTACACTCAAAAAAAATTTTACACTCAAAAAACAAAAATTGTAATTTTTTTTTTTTTCAAAAATTAATAAAAAAAAAGTATTTTGACACAAAATAAAATATTTCTAACCAAAAATTTTATTTTTTTCACGTTAGAAAATTTACTATCACTTAAAAAGTGCATTGTGGAGGGTATTCATAGATTCGGCCAAGTCGAATTTAACTTTTCTACTTGTTTTTTCATCAATCTTTTTTTTATCATTTTTATTTTTTTCCCCAAATCATTTTTATCAAAATTTTTTTTTTCATCAAATTTTTTTTTTCATTAATTTTTTTTTTCATTAATTTTTTTCATAAAATTTTTTTTTCATCAATTTTTTTTCCATCAAATTTTTTTTTCATCAAACTTTTTTTTCATCTAATTTTTTTGTTTCATCAAACTTTATTTTTTTCATAATTTTTTTTTTTCATCAAACTTTTTTTTTTTCATTTTTTTTTTTGTTTATAATTTTTTTTTTCGTCATTTTTTTTCATCATTTCTTTTTCATAAATTTTTTTTTTCATTATTTTTTTTTTTTTTTATCAAATTTTTTTTTCATCAAAATTTTTTCTTTCATAAATTTTTTTTTTATCATATTTTTTTCACCAATTTTTTTCATCAAATTTTTTTATCAAATTTTTTATTATCAATTTTTTTTTTACCAAATATTTTTTTTTTCATATTATTTTTATTTTTCGTGAAAAAAAAATATTTTTTTTTACCAAAACTACTTTTTCACCAAGTCTAAGCTTTTCGCATAAAAATGTTCCATTTGTTTATCAAATGTACATAAAACAAGTGAGAGTGTTTTATTCTTTGGTGCCGAATCTTTTATACTCTCCAAAATGTAAAAACACTTTTTTGCACTTATTTTTGCACCCACTTACGAAATGTACAACTCTTTTGGTTTTTTAATGGGGCCCTCGACTGATATTTCAATTCGTTTTGCATGAAATAGCAAAGTAATATAACATTATTTTTTCTAAAAAACTTTGCTTTGGCAAGTACACACAAATCTTCCGCAAAACATTATCATGATTTAATGTTTTGGGCAAGAATACAAAATTCGCAGGCTTTTTTCAGTAATGCCCGAATGTTAGCTAACATTTTGAGCAAAAAAAAAAGTATTTTTTTTACCTTGTTCGGAACTTTCCGATTTTCAAGTCACATCCAATATTTTTGAGTGTTCATATTAAACTAAAAAGGCAACATTTACGACCACGACGATTTCGAAGATTTCGAAATTCGAAAAAAAAGAAAAATTTGCTTCACCCATTTAACCAACCTATAACGATATAAAAAATAAAATGAAAAATAAAATTAAGTTAAAATTCCGATATTTCAGTTGATTTATTTTTTGAGTGTATGAAATCTAAGGCTAGATTTTACAGTCAATAATTAAGTTTAAGAAGAAGGTTTTACAAGCAAATCGGACTAATTTTAAACTAAAAAATACTTATTCTTGCTTCATAATACAGCCTTAGATAATAACTCCTGAAAAAACATTCAAATGGTCCAAACTGCTTCAAAAAGCTCGTACTTTAGTATCTACTTAAACTTAAGTACTGTCTGCAAAATTCAGCCTAAATCTTTAATTTAAAAGATCGTTTTTAAATTGATGAATTTTAACTAAAAATCGTTTTACAAATTTTTCCAACATATTTTTTCTTCTGAGTGTACACAAATACACTAATCTAAACCAACTCTTACTCTTGTTTATTCTCTTATGTACTTGTAAGCACAAATGCATATCAATGTATTAGTGGGGAGTATGTTTTGTTTATTTACATTTAGTATTTCTTTCGAACTCTTCTTTATCTATATTGTTTATAACTTAATATGTATTTGGGTGGCTAAATGTACAAGTGTGTGTGTTTGAGTGTGTTTGTGGATGATTTTATACCTCTATATAGCAAACACATAGATATAACACAAGGACATTTTCTATCTGTTTAACATCATAAAATTAGCTTTATATCATTATGTGTCCTTTTGTTTTTGTTTTTATTTTTTGTGTTTACGAACTATAAAAAACTTTTGTTTTTCTATTTGAAAACCAAGCATGTTAAACTACACCAATTCAAAATGAAATTTAAGAAAGATTAAGTGAATTTAAATTCTAAAAAAGATCTTTTTATTAGAAAAAAAAATTTGAAAAACTCAAAAATCAATAAAAAAAATTTTAAAGATCAGATTAAAATAAAAATATATATTTTTTTTCAAAATAAACAAATAAAAAATCATTAAAAATATATAATAATTTTGATTTCATGATCAGGTATTATTAATTTTTTTAAAATTTTAATTACAAAAAACATTTTTAATAATTTCAACCTAACAGAAACCTGGTACAATGACCGTTGTGGGAATCGAACCCACGACCTCCACGTTAAAATGCCAGCACGCTACCAACTAACTAATAGGGGTCCCCAAAAAAATCAATTAGAAATAAAAAAAAAAATAATAGTCTTTGATAGATTTTATAACGATTTTGGAAAATCCTCTATTCTTTTTTGTTTTTTTTTTTGAATAATATGAGGTTATGTAAAATTATTTAAATTCCTGTTGAAAATGGTGTAGTTATTTGGTCTTCTTTGAATATTGTTTACGTCTGACTTAATGAACTTTGTTTTATTGATAACATTGTATACGGGAATCTTTAGTTATTATATTTTATATTTCCAACAGTATAGAAGAATGCTATATGTGGGTTAAATGGTCTGTTTTGTTTAATTTGTTAGTTATTCCTGCGGGTATTTTTTATTTGAACTTGTGTCAACTTTTGCCACTACCTCTACTACTACTTTCTACAACTAAAAGTCATTGTTGTAAACAACATTATGATTTTCATCACTCGTAATTGATATTTTCTTTATTTTATCTACTTCAACAAAAATTTGACCTTAAAATTAATAATCAATCATTTTCTTTTTGGTTGAAAGCTAAAGCACAAAATTAAATTAATAAATTTATTTTTTTTTGTAAAGACCTTAAATGGTATAATTAAATTCATTATTTTTTAATACTATTTACCATAAACCCTAAGGTATTTTCTAATTTTAAAATTTTCCTTTTTCCTATTTCATAAACGTTATTAAATTTTACTCCTTTTTTGAAAAAAAAAAAAAAATTGCTTTGATTGCTTACTTATACTACGAGTTCTCTAAAGTAGGTACATAATTATATTATTAGTATGGTAATAATGTTGTTGTATCAAAGGTATAGTAAGTTTTTGTAAATTTTTTATAAAATTTTTATTTAATATTTACTTGAAAAAATTACAACAAGGTGACAAGCAAAGTTTTATTTTGGTACATTTTCTATAGCCTGGAAAAATGATTCTAGAAACTTGAAATTTTGAATGTAGGATCCTCTAAAAAAATAAACATTCTGAAAAAATAACTTGTTAGAAAATTTTGATTCCAAGAGGGGAAAAAGTGTACTTTAAAACTTTTTCGTTCTCCGGAAATAATGGTCATAAAAATCTAATTTTTTAATGTAGAAAAAATCGAAACGAAAAATTCTGAAAAAATAATTTTAGTAACGCGGAACGATATGTAATGGAACAGGGAACGATATGAAATGTTTTTTCTTTACTGATAATATTTTTTTAACTTAAAAAGTTTTTAACATGATAATGTTTTTAAGCTGGTGTCTAATTTTAAAAAAGTTGCAGGACGCCACCTCAGTTTGACTATATAAGCTAACAATTAACGAAAAAGAAAACAAGAATTACTATTTTCATTTTCTTAAAACCAAAAATTTTAATAACTTGGGTTTGTAACTTGGATAACAATTCACCTCGTGGTGAATAAACCCGTTTTTCACCAGCTGGTGAATTAAAAGTAACATAATTATTTTTCAACAAAAAAATTTTTTTTTTCATCAATTTTTTTTTTCATCAAAATTTTTTTTTCATAATTTTTTTTTTTTCATCAAACTTTTTTTTTTCATCATTTTTTTTTATCAATTTTTTTTTTTCTTGTTTGCATAATTTTTTTTTTCATCAATTTTTTTTTTCATCAAATTTTTTTTTCATCAATTTTTTTTTCATCAAATTTTTTTTTCATCAAATTTTTTTTTATCAATTTTTTTTCTATCATTTTTGTTTTTCATTTTTTTTTTCATCAACATTTTTTTTTTCATCAAAAATTTTTTTTTTCATAATTTTTTTGTTTTTTCATCAAATTTTTTTTTCATCAATTTTTTTTCTTTAATTTTTTTTTCATCAATTTTTTTTATCAATTTTTTTTTTTCATAATTTTTTTTTATCATATTTTTTTCATCAATTTTTTTTCATCAGACTTTTTATTATCAATTTTTTTCTCATCAAAAAAATTTAATTTTTCATATTTTTTTTCTTACATTTTTTTTCTTTTTCTTTTCATCAAAAACTTTTTTTCATCAAAATTTATTTTCACCAAAAATTTTGAATTCATTAAATTTTTTTAACATAATTTTGTTTTTCGTGAAAAAAAAAATCATTTTATTTTACCAAAACTACTTTTTCACCAAGTCTAAACTTTTCGCATAAAAATTTTCCATTCGTTTATCAAATATACATAAAGCAAGTGAGAGTGTTATATTCTTTGGTGCCGAATCTTTTATACTCTCCAAAATGTAAAAACACTTTTTTGCACTTATTTGTGCACTCACTTACGAAATGTACAGCTCTTTTGGTTTTTTAATGGGGTCCTGAACTGATATTTCAATTCGTTTTGCATGGAATAGCAAAGTAATACAACATTATTTTTTCTAAAAAAACTTTGCTTTGGCAAGTACACCCAAATCTTCCGCAGATCATTATCATGATTTAATGTTTTGGGCAAAAGCACAAAATTCGCAGGCATTTTTTAATTTTTTTCACTCAGAAAGTTTTAAAAATTCTTTTTAATAATTTGTTTTTCACACAAAATATACCACCACCGCTAGATCGTCTTATATCGAAAGGGGATCACAATGAGTTAAAGAAGGCAGACAATGAATAAAAGTAGGGTAAAGTGATAAGTAAGTTTCTATTGAGATGAAGACTCTAGAATTGTTTTATTTTTTTATGAAACCTACTCAAAATAAAACCTATGAAACCTTTTTGGAACAAAATAAAATGGAACAGTGAACAATATGAAATTGTTTTTTTACTCAATTTTTTTTTCGCTTAATGATTTTTTAAATCAATAATTTTTTTACTTATTTTTTTTTTTATTCAAACTTTGTTTTGTGCAAATTTTTTTTACTCGAAATGTTTCAAAATTTCTTTTCAATAAATTTTTTTCCACAATATACCAACACCGCAAGATGGTCTTAAAATCTATCGGAGATTGCAAAGAGTTAAAGTAGGTAAACAATGAGTAAAAGAAGGGTGAACGAAACTTTTTATTTCTATTGACACCCAGAATTGTACGCTATGAAATATATTTTTTTAATTCAAAAATCTTTTTGGAACGAAATGCAGTGGAACAGGGAATGAAGTTAAATAAAACGAGTAACGCAATGCAATGGACCCAGGAAAATTTTTCAGAACCGATTCTGACAACACTTGTTCTAGAACAGGTTCTTCAGTAACTATAAACTATTACACTTTAATTATTCAGAACAAGTTAAGTGAAATTTATTTTGAAGCTTGTTCTCTGCAATCAAAGTTTCATAACATTTTGGTTTTCAGGAATTAAAAAAAATTATGTGTCAAAAAAAATAAAAAATAAATAACAATTTATTTTTGTTAACCAAGAAAAAATACGAAATTCTGTTAAAATAGCAGGATATAATCGTGAAAATTATTGAAACAAAGGTGAGTAAATTAAATTTTCATTGTCTGGTTCGGGTAAAATACTAATAATTTATGTTTTTTTATTTTTGTTTGCAGAAAATCCATGATCAGGTATGTCATTATTTAAAGGCCCAAAATGCAACTTTGGAGGCGAAAAAGGAAAAACGTATGTTAAAAAATGTAAATATTCCATGTTATATATGATTGTCTATATCTTTGTTTAATAAATTAATGCGATTCAAATATTTCTTTAATTCTAATTTCTGTTCCAAATTTTACTTCTAGAACCGATTCCGAGGAACAAAAATATGTTCTAGTTTTGGTTACAAACACCTGTTGCTTTTGGGACAATCCCTTTGTAAAAAGAATCGGTGTTGCACAAGAATTAGAACAGGTTCTAGGGAAGTATAAGTTGTTCCACAATCGGTTCTTTGCAACCGAACATTTTGCTGGGGAATAGTGAACGACATAAAAAATACTTTTTTCAAAATTTTTTTACCTGACAGTTTTTTTTAATAATTTTTTTTTTCATTCAAATATACAAACACCGCTAGTTCGTCCTTAAATCGATCGATGATCACAATGAGCAAAAAAAGGTAAACTGGTAATTTTTATTTTTTTTTTTGAGATAAAGACTGTAGAATTGTTTAATTTTTTTTATGAAATATACATGGAACAAAATTAAATGGAACAGAGAATTAAGCAGAAATGAACGGGGAACAAAATGCAATGGAACAGTGAACGCTATGAAATATATTTTTTTAATTAAAAAATCTTTTAATTCAAAATTTTGTTCACTCAAAATGTTAGATCATCTTAAAATCGATCGGGGATCATGAATGTGCGTTAAGGTGAATTTAATTTTGCTTAATTTCAATTTTCCAAAATCAGAGCCTGGTGTTGTGAGAGGTTAAATTTAAATTTAAAATTTTTTTTTACAGAAATGTGATCTCGATCGGTTGAAGTTTTATGAGAACGAAATTGAGGCAAAATAGAAAAAATATATAAAAATGGCAGGTTGAAGAAATTTAAACAAAAAAAATGCCTGCAAATTTTGTACTCTTGCCCAAAACATTTAATCATGATAATGTTTTGCGGAAGATTTGGGTGTACTTGCCAAAGCAAAGTTTTTTTTAGAAAAAATAATGTTATATAACTTTGCTATTCCATGCAAAACGAATTGAAATATCAGTCGAGGACCCCATTAAAAAACCAAAAGATTCATACATTTCGTAAGTGAGTGCAAAAATATGTGCAAAAAAGTGTTTTTACATTTTGGAGAGTATAAAAGATTCTGCACCAAAGAATATAACACTCTCTTAGCTAAGACTTGGTGAAAAAGTAGTTTTGGTAAAAAAAAATGTTTTTTTTTTCACGAAAAACAAAATAATGTTAAAAAAAACTAAATGAACCCAAAATTTTTGGTGAAAAAAAATTTTGATGAAAAAAAGTTTTTGATGAATTTTTTTTTTATGAAAAGAAAAATTTTTTAATGTAAAAAAATTGATGAAAAAAAACATTTGTGAGAAAAAAATTGATAATAATAAATTTGATAAAAAAATTTGATGAAAAAAAGTTGATGAAAAAAATATGTTACAAAAAATTATGAAAAAATAATTGATGAAAAAAAAAAAAATTTGATGAAAAAACAAAAAAATTGGTGGAAAAAAAATTTTGATGAAAAAAAAATTGATGAAAAATTAATGAAAAAAAAAAATTGATAAAAAAATGATGAAAAATAAAAACTTTATCAAAAAAAAAAAATTTAATGAAAAAAAAAGTTTGATGAAAAAAAAACTGATGAAAAAAAATTTGATGGAAAAAAAAAAAAAATTATAGAAAAAACTAAATTTATGAAAAAAAAATTTGATGAAAAAAAAATTAATGAAAAAAAAATTGATGAAAAAAAATTTTATGAAAAAACGAAAAAATTTATGAAAAAAAATTTTGATGAAAAAAAAAATTTTTGTTGAAAAAAAATTTGATGAAAAAAATTTAATGAAAAAAAAAATTGATGAAAAAAAATTTGGTGAAAAAAAATTGATAAATAAAAAAATGACGATAAAAAAAGTTTGATGAAAAAAAGAAAATTATGGAAAAAAAATTGATGAAATCAAAAGTTTGATGAAAGAAAATTGATGAAAAAAAAAAAAAAAAAAATGATGAAAAAAAAAATTTGATGAAAAAAAATTTTTTTTTGTTAAAAAATAATTATGTTACTTTTTATTCACCAGCTGGTGAAAAACGGTTTTATTCACCACGAGGTGAATTATTATCCAAGTTACAAACCCAAGTTATTAAAATTTTTGGTTTTAAGAAAATGAAAATAGTAATTCTTGTTTTCTTTTTCGTTAATTGTTAGCTTATATAGTCAAACTGAGGTGGGGTCCTGCAACTTTTTTAAAATTAGACACCAGCCTAAAAACATTATCATGTTAAAAATCTTAAAATTTCTTTTCCTTGACTTTTTCATACAGCTTAAGACGAACTTTGATTAAAACGTAATTTAAGCTAAATCGTATTATTTTTACCCGTGGCGCACTTCAATCAAAATCGAAAATTTTGGAATTTTAGTCGAAGTAGTCACGGGTTAAAATTATCGGATTTGGCTTAAATTAAAATGAATGTTCCTCTCAAGTTCTATGAAAGTGCCAATAGAAAACAAATTTTAGATTTTTTTGTAAAAAAATTTCTTGAATGTAGGAAAAACCGCCATTTTTTAATTCTTCACATTTAAAACTTCACAGCAAATTTAAAAGCGTCTCAAAATTTTAAAAATATACCACAAAAATAGTACCATGTGGTACTATGTAATCTACAAAACAGATTTACTTCTATAATAATTCACTGTCTGATCTATGAAAATACATACATAAATACATACCACATTAATACGTACATAAACCTTGAAGTAAGGTGGGAACAACAAAATTATCATATTAAATCATTTATTTTTTTTTCCAACACACTGACAGCTGTCATTATTTGCGAACAAAAAACCAGATAGAAAAACATGTATACAAAAGACGAAGTACAACCCAATACACTCAAGTGTAAAAAGAATGTCAATATGATAATATCCTGATGTCTTCTCATGCAATAGAAAAATAAGAAGAAAAGGAAGTGGCATATTATAAGTACATGTTATATATTATTTTGTACATAAAATATCAAATAACAGACACCATCATAAATAGACACATATATACAGGAAACCCTTGAAATTTGCAGCAATTTTTTTTAAAAATTTTAACAAAAAATTCAGAAATTTATGTTAAAAAACTTTGAAATATTTAAATATTTCCGATTCCAACAACGGAATATGCTGAACAAACATATTTGAGTTTTTGAAGTTAAAACGCGTTAGTTGAGGTTCATCTGTATAAACAAAATTTTTGCTAAGGCGGCAAATAAAAAAGTCGCACGCAAACTTATAATTTACAAAAAAATAAAAATTTATCAGAATAAAAAAACACATTGTGCGTGTGTGTTATGTGTTTGTTATCATCACTTTATATCGAGTGTCTGATTGTTGCTATAACAATTGTGAAAGGTGTCAATTTATATTGTTCAAAATATATATTTTTTTTAAAGAAAACAGATTGTTTTTTATATAAAAGAAAATGAAAAAAAAAGAAATAAATATAATTGTGGTAAAAAAATAAATTGTCTTAAATTTAAAGATTTTGTATGAAGGTTCACAGGACGTATGAGTAATATTTGACATTAAATAAATATTACTTATACGTATGTTGGCCAATAGAATCTAAGATTTTCTTACATTTTCTTGTACACTTTATTATTATTGAATGTCGAATAATAAAAGAATCAGGATTTATGTCCCCATTTCTGAAATTCTTCAATAATTGCTTTGAAAAATTAAAGGACAATTTTTTAAATTGGAAAATATTTTGAGTGAAAAAAAAATTTGAGTAAACAACATTTGGTAAAAAATAATTTGGTGTCGCTTACTGTTTCATTCCATTTTGTTCGTTTTTATTTTATTTAATAGATGGAATGCCGTCAAATAAAAGAATCAGGATTTATGTACCCATTTTTGAAATTCTCTCCTAATTGGTTAAAAAACTAACAGAACATTTTTTAAATTGGAAAATATTTTGAGTGAAAACAAATTGAGTGAACAAATTTTGGTTGAAAAATCATTTGGTGTCGCTCCCTGATTTAATACATTTTGTTTGTCTTTATTTAATAGATTTAAACAATTAAAAAAGTAAATTAAATTTTAATTGAAAAATATTATAAGTAAAAAAATTTTAATAAAAAATTTTGAGTGTGAAAGTGTTGAGTAATCAAAAAAGTAATAAAAACAAATTGTGAGTAAAAACAATTTTGGATAAAAAAACCATTTGGTGTCGTTCCATGTTTCATTCCAATTTGTTCTCGTTCTATTACATTTCGTTACATGTATCATATCATTTCGTTCCATGTAGGTTTTATACATCTCTCCGTAACATGAGAATTTTTTTTATCGTATTACCCTCATAGTATTAAAAATTCCTAATAGAACCATTATTCAGGATATAAATAGAAAAAATACCAACAAACAAAAAATTTTTTTATTGTAGGTTCATTTTCAATTAAATTGTTGTTGTACTAACAAACAAGTTTTGTTATATTCACAACGAAAATTGTTGATATTTTTTTCAACCACCCAATTTGTCAATACAATTAATTGTTTGTTAATACAATAACGATTAAATAGATTTTTTTTTTGTTTTTGTGAAAGAAGAAATTTTTACACTTTTTAACACACGGAAAAAAATAAAAAAATATTTAAGTAAATTTTTAATACTATTGAGTAAAAACCCAGCAAAAAATAATCGAGATTGTGGAAGCAGTTCATAATTTTTCTGGCATACACAAGCGCTTCGTCTTCAGCACATAGATATTTTTGCCTTACAGTAGTGCATACTAGATGCACTACTGTAAGGCAGAGATAGAAATATAAATTTTTCGGTAAATCACGAATGTAAACAGACATTTTTAAATACATTCGCTTACAGTAGTGCATCTAGTATGCACTACCGTAAGGCAGAGAGAAAAAATTATGAATTATACGACGACTTACGAGCATCAAACAGCAAAACGAAAATTTGGATGACGCAATAAAAAAATACAATTTTAATTCAGTTGATATTTTGTGTTTTTGTGAACGGACGTGTACGCATGTGCAAAAGTGAAAACAAAAGTTTCGACTTCACACTATTCAGACATTAAAACTGTAGTGTTATTTGTGTGCCTACGAGGAGCACTTCCTTCATACAAACTTTTCAGGCATGAAGACTTTATGTCTCAAAAACATAGGAAAATTTTATAAAGACGATTAAAAACTTTCATATACATACACAAAAAACTATAAACTAAACGAGAATTCAGAAAACTATTAGAGTTTAAAAAAATTAAAAAACTATAAAATTTTTATTAAATTATTTACTTTAATTGTTTTTAAAATTTGTAAGTAATTTTTTACAAAAAAAATTAATTAAAAAAATAAACAAAAAACTGGTTTTTTCAAACTTTACCAAACATATTTATGTCTCAAAAACATAGGAAAATTTTAATGAGACGATTACAAACTTTCATACACATACACAAAAAACTATAAACTAAACGAGAATTCAAAAAACTATGAGAGTTTAAAAAAAAAATTAAAAAAACTATTAAATTTTTATTAAATTATTTACTTAAATTGTTTTTAAAATTTTTAAGTAATTTTTGAATTGCGTCAATTAAAAAATTACTCAATTTTTTAAATTTAAACAAGTGATTACTCAAATTTGTTTCCTCCATTTTTTTCTGTGCACATTAAAATCGGAATTCCAAAAAGTACCTTTAAAACTCTTTTTATGACAATTATTTAGAAAAAAGTACCAAAGTGTACTATTTTACCCATATTTGTCCCCTTAGAATCGGATTTTTAATTAAGTTTTTCCGCCTCAGAATCTGAGACAGTTTTCCTATATAAAAAGTCTCCGATTATGAGAAATTTTCCTATTGAAAAAGTCTCAGATTCTGAAGCATTTTTCCATAAAAAAAGTCTCAGATTCTGAGACAATTTAAATTTCTTAGATAACGAGACATTTTTTCTAGAAAAACTATCAGATTCTGAAAAATTTTTTCTATAGATTTTTTCTATGGAAAAATCTCATGTTCTGAGAAATTTTTTTCTAGAAAAAAACTCTCTGATTTTGAAAAAAAAATTCTTTAGAAAAATTCTTAGATTCTGAGACATTTTTTCTACAGAAAAAGTATCAGATTCTTTGTTTTCTATAGAAAAAGTTTTAGATTCAAAGAAATTTTTCCTATAGAAAGAGTCTCAGATTGCTATCGAAAAAATCTCAGATTCTGATTCTCAGATTCTGAGAAATTTTTTCTATAGAAAAAGTCTCTCAAAAGTCTCTGATTCTGAGACATTTTTTTAATAGAAAAAATTTCAGATTCTAAGAAATTTTTTCTATGAAAAAATCTCATGTTCTGAGAATTTTTATCTAGAGAAAATCTCTAAGATTTTGAAAAAAATTTCTATAGAAAAATTCTTAGATTCTAAGACATTTTTTCTACAGAAAATGTATCAGATTCTGAGACATGTATAGAAAAAGTTTCAGATTCAAAGACATTTTTCCTATAGGACAAGTCTCAGATTATAAAACATTTTTCCTATAGAAAAAGTCTCAGATTCTGCAAAATTTTTCCTATAGAAAAAGTCGCAGATGTTGAAACATTTTCTACAGAAAACGTCTTAGATTGTAAGATATTTCTCAGATCCTTAGATATTTTTGGTAAAGAAAAAAAATCGGATTCTGAAACATTTGTCCTATAGAAAAAGTCTCAGATTCTGAGAAACTTTCCTCTAGAAAAAGTCTTAGATTCTGAGAAACTTTTCCCATAGAAAAAGTCTCAGATTATGAGTCGTTTTTCCTATAGAAGAAGTCTCAAATATGATTAATTTTCCTATAGAAAAAGCCTCATATTCTGAAACTTTTTCCTATAGAAAATTCTCAGATTCAGAGATTTATATACTTAGATTCTGATTCATTTTATCTATATAAAACGTCTCAGATTCTGAGACATTTTTGATCAGACACTAAAACATTTTGCCTGCAGCAAAAGTTCAGATTCTGAGACATTTCTGCTATGGGAAAAATGTCTCAGAATCTAAGACTTTTTCTATACGAAAAGTATCTCATAATCTGGGACTTTTCTATAGGAAATATGTGCCAGAATCTGAGACATTTTTTCTATGGGAAAAATGTCTCAGAATCTAAGACTTTTTCTATACGAAAAGTATCTCATAATCTGGGACTATTCTATAGGAAATATGTGCCAGAATCTGAGACTTTTTCTATAAGAAAAATGTCTCAGAATCTGAGACTTTTTCTATAGGAAAAATGTCTCAGAATCTGAGACTTTTTCTATAAGAAAAATGTCTCAGAATCTGAGACTTTTTCTATAAAAAAAAATCTCAGAATCTGAGACTTTTTCTATAAGAAAAATGTCTCAGAATCTGAGACTTTTTCTATAAGAAAAATGTCTCAGAATCTGAGACTTTTTCTATAAGAAAAATGTCTCAGAATCTGAGACTTTTTCTATAAGAAAAATGTCTCAGAATCTGAGACTTTTTCTATAAGAAAAATGTCTCAGAATCTGAGACTTTTTCTATAAGAAAAATGTCTCAGAATCTGAGACTTTTTCTATAAGAAAAATGTCTCAGAATCTGAGACTTTTTCTTTAAGAAAAATGTCTCAGAATCTGAGACTTTTTCTTTAAGAAAAATGTCTCAGAATCTGAGACTTTTTCTATAAGAAAAATGTCTCAGAATCTGAGACTTTTTCTATAAGAAAAATGTCTCAGAATCTGAGACTTTTTCTATAAGAAAAATGTCTCAGAATCTGAGACTTTTTCTATAAGAAAAATGTCTCAGAATCTGAGACTTTTTCTATAAGAAAAATGTCTCAGAATCTGAGACTTTTTCTATAAGAAAAATGTCTCAGAATCTGAGACTTTTTCTATAAGAAAAATGTCTCAGAATCTGAGACTTTTTCTATAAGAAAAATGTCTCAGAATCTGAGACTTTTTCTATAAGAAAAATGTCTCAGAATCTGAGACTTTTTCTATAAGAAAAATGTCTCAGAATCTGAGACTTTTTCTATAAGAAAAATGTCTCAGAATCTGAGACTTTTTCTATAAGAAAAATGTCTCAGAATCTGAGACTTTTTCTATAAGAAAAATGTCTCAGAATCTGAGACTTTTTCTATAAGAAAAATGTCTCAGAATCTGAGACTTTTTCTATAAGAAAAATGTCTCAGAATCTGAGACTTTTTCTATAAGAAAAATGTCTCAGAATCTGAGACTTTTTCTATAAGAAAAATGTCTCTGTATCTGAGACTTTTTCTATAAGAAAAATGTCTCAGTATCTGAGACTTTTGCTATAAGAAAAATGTCTCAGTATCTGAGACTTTTTCTATAAGAAAAATGTCTCAGAATCTGAGACTATTTCTATAGAAAAAATGTATTAAAATCTGAGACTTTTTCTATAAGAAAAATGTCTCAGAATCTGAGACTTTTTCTATAAGAAAAATGTCTCAGAATCTGAGACTTTTTCTATAAGAAAAATGTCTCAGAATCTGAGACTTTTTCTATAAGAAAAATGTCTCAGAATCTGAGACTTTTTCTATAAGAAAAATGTCTCAGAATCTGAGACTTTTTCTATAAGAAAAATGTCTCAGAATCTGAGACTTTTTCTATAAGAAAAATGTCTCAGAATCTGAGACTTTTTCTATAAGAAAAATGTCTCAGAATCTGAGACTTTTTCTATAAGAAAAATGTCTCAGAATCTGAGACTTTTTCTATAAGAAAAATGTCTCAGAATCTGAGACTTTTTCTATAAGAAAAATGTCTCAGAATCTGAGACTTTTTCTATAAGAAAAATGTCTCAGAATCTGAGACTTTTTCTATAAGAAAAATGTCTCAGAATCTCAGACTTTTTCTATAAGAAAAATGTCTCAGAATCTGAGACTTTTTCTATAAGAAAAATGTCTCAGAATCTGAGACTTTTTCTACAAGTAAAATGTCTCAGAATCTGAGACTTTTTCTATAAGAAAAATGTCTTAGAATCTGAGACTTTTTCTATAAGTAAAATGTCTCAGAATCTGAGACTTTTTCTTTAAGAAAAATGTCTCAGAATCTGAGACTTTTTCTATAAGTAAAATGTCTCAGAATCTGAGACTTTTTCTATAAGAAAAATGTCTCAGAATCTGACACTTTTTCTATAAGAAAAATGTCTCAGAATCTGAGACTTTTTCAATAAGAAAAATGTCTCAGAATCTGAGACTTTTTCTATAAGAAAAATGTCTCAGAATCTGAGACTTTTTCTATAAGAAAAATGTCTCAGAATCTGAGACTTTTTCTATAAGAAAAATGTCTCAGAATCTGAGACTTTTTCTATAAGAAAAATGTCTCAGAATCTGAGACTTTATCTATAAGAAAAATGTCTCAGAATCTGAGACTTTTTCTATAAGAAAAATGTCTCAGAATCTGAGACTTTTTCTATAAGAAAAATGTCTCAGAATCTGAGACTTTTTCTATAAGAAAAATGTCTCAGTATCTGAGACTTTTTCTATAAGAAAAATGTCTCAGAATCTGAGACTTTTTCTATAAGAAAAATGTCTCAGAATCTGAGACTTTTTCTATAAGAAAAATGTCTCAGAATCTGAGACTTTTTCTATAAGAAAAATGTCTCAGAATCTGAGACTTTTTCTATAAGAAAAATGTCTCAGAATCTGAGACTTTTTCTATAAGAAAAATGTCTCAGAATCTGAGACTTTTTCTATAAGAAAAATGTCTCAGAATCTGAGACTTTTTCTATAAGAAAAATGTCTCAGAATCTGAGACTTTTTCTATAAGAAAAATGTCTCAGAATCTGAGACTTTTTCTATAAGAAAAATGTCTCAGAATCTGAGACTTTTTCTATAAGAAAAATGTCTCAGAATCTGAGACTTTTTCTATAAGAAAAATGTCTCAGAATCTGAGACTTTTTCTATAAGAAAAATGTCTCAGAATCTGAGACTTTTTCTATAAGAAAAATGTCTCAGAATCTGAGACTTTTTCTATAAGAAAAATGTCTCAGAATCTGAGACTTTTTCTATAAGAAAAATGTCTCAGAATCTGAGACTTTTTCTATAAGAAAAATGTCTCAGAATCTGAGACTTTTTCTATAAGAAAAATGTCTCAGAATCTGAGACTTTTTCTATAAGAAAAATGTCTCAGAATCTGAGACTTTTTCTATAAGAAAAATGTCTCAGAATCTGAGACTTTTTCTATAAGAAAAATGTCGCAGAATCTGAGACTTTTTCTATAAGAAAAATGTCTCAGAATCTGAGACTTTTTCTATAAGAAAAATGTCTCAGAATCAGACACTTTTTTTATAAGAAAAATGTCTCAGAATCTGACACTTTTTCTATAAGAAAAATGTCTCAGAATCTGAGACTTTTTCTATAAGAAAAATGTCTCAGAATCTGAGACTCTTTCTATACGAAAAATGTCTCAGCATTTGAGACTTTTTCTATAAGAAAAATGTCTCAGCATTTGAGACTTTTTCTATAAGAAAAATGTCTCAGAATCTGATACTTTTTCTATAAGAAAAATGTCTTAGAATCTGATACTTTTTCTATAAGAAAAATGTCTCAGAATCTAAGACTTTTTTATAACAAAAATGTTTCAGAATCTGAGACTTTTTCTATAGAAAAAAAAATCTGAGACTTTTTCTATAGAAAAAATATCTCAGGATCTGAGAATTTTTCTATAGGAAAAATTTCTCAGAATCTGAGATTTTTTCTATAGAAAAAATTTCTCAGAACTTGAGACTTTTTCTATAGGAAAAATGTCTCATTATCTGAAAATTTCTCTATGGGAAAAATATCTCAGAATCTGAGACTTTTTCTTAAGGAATTTTCTATAAGAAAAATGTCTCAGAATCAGAGACTTCTTTTTAGAACAACCTTTTTCTTTAGAAAAAATTTCTTAGAATCTAAAAATTTCACTAAAGGACCTTCTACCCTTAATGGGTCAATGAAATTATTATTGTAACCACTACATTTTACCACAAAAAAGAAAAAAAAAAATAAAAAATTGTCTATCATCTCTACACATCATTACTTCTTTAAGGACTCTCAAACACAATGACAAGAGATATTTTTCAGTTCTTTTTTTGTGTGTTGTTTTTGAGTGTTCAAGTAATAAAACACAGTTTTATAACCCACCGTCCAATACTCCTTATTGCTAGTAGTATTGGTAACCAACACACACACAAAAACAAAATATACTTCATTGGCAGGATTTTTTTTTTGAAGAATTCGACAGAGTGCAGAAAAAAAAACTGGAGAAAACATTAAAGGTCACTTGAATTTAAGTAACAGTGTTAAAGAGAATGAAGTCTTCATTCATTCATTCTTTTGTCAGTGTTAAATACAAATGAAAATTGTAATAAAATGAAATTTCATTATTATGTATAAAGATGATGAAAACAAGCTTACATGCTGTAGCTGTAAGTGTGTGTGTGTGTAAAAACGCATAAATGTTATTTAACAATTGTAGTAAAATTCTATACATTTTTCGAGCAAAAAAAAAGATTTATCTTTAATTTTATGTGGTTTTTCTTTGCATGTGTAAGTTTTAATGTTTTCAGTGTTATGTGCGTGTGTGTGTGTGTGTAACACTTACATACATTCATACAATGTTTGTTTTGATAAAATATATTGAGTTTAAATTTAATTTTATTTTTATGCTCAATTTAATCATTTTATCATTCAAATTTAACCACACATACATCAATGTTATGTGGTGGTATTAAATTTAATTTAATTGTTATTTTTGAGCTACAATGTTATTTGAAGGGGGGTTTTTTACCTCTCTGCCTACTCTTCAGTCTCTTTCTCACTCGGTCTAGTAATTCACTGTTTAACTTGAAGAGGGTTTTCGCTATACAGTGCCGGTCAAAAGTATTCACATAGAGCTATAACAGATGCTATATGTTAAAGAAAAAATTTTAAATACCAGAATTTTTTTTTTATCAAACGAGTATTTTTTTTAAAAAGTTTTTATAGGTAATTTATTAAGCTTTAATTTAAACTTAATAACGTCCCGATTGAGTAAATAATAAACGTGCTACGAGGGTCGAACTGGAAAATTATCATTTTTATAAACATTTTTTTTTAAAAAATTTAAAAAATATTTCTAAAATTTCACAAAATTATTTTCATTTATAATCTAAAAAACGGCTAAAAAATGCCTTAATAACGGCTAAAATATATATTTTACTTTTTAAGAAAAACTAAGGTAAATTCAAATTTTGTACCGATTTTGATACATATATTAAAATAAGGAGATTTTTTGTTACTGTTTTGACATATTTTAGATAAAATGAAGAGAGTTCAAAGTACTTTTTTAATAATTTAAATATTTTATATTAATTTTTTTTATAAAAATATATATAAAAATTTTGACTGCAAAAAATGTATTTAAGTAAAAAATCTTTTTAAGTTGTTTTGGCTTAAAAAAGCTTTTTCAACTGAAACCTGATCGCTGAAACCTGATCAGAAGAATATCAAAAATATATATGCCAAGATTCAGCAATCAGCCTTCAAGTTGAGTTTTGAACTTTAGCGTTTTTTTAAAAGATAGAGAAACGGGCATCACTTGATCGTCTAAAATTTAGTATAATGTTTATGGTATGAATATGACAAAAATATATGTGATTTTATTCCAGACTAGTGTTATAAATTAAATATATATTAAATAAACTAATGTTATAAATTAAATATATGAAAAACAATTACCTACTAACAAAATAAACCAACATTTACAATCCTTCTGATGATAACACATAACTAAAATGCTGGAAACCGGAATGACAATTTAAGAAATGTCTATAATTTTTAGAAATTTAATTTTCTCCTACATTTTTAAACTTAAACCTTTATAACAAATAGTATTAGAGTCTGTGATCGATCTGTACAAACTTAAAAACCAATAAATTCTCTATTTTAGTATAAAAAATACACTAAAAATTACTTTTTAACCGAAAACTCAAAAATAGTTTCGAAAATGGCTAAAAAAACGGCTAAGAGCTAAATGCCTTTTTCTCCGGCTAAACGAGTTCAAAAGGAGCTAAATTTAGCCGAAAAATGGCAAAATTGGCAACACTGATTGGAGGTCATAAAATGCGTATTTTTTTTACAGTATTTTAAAAATTAAAAAATTTTTTTTGGGTTATTAAAAAAAAATAGTTGAAAAATAAATATAAACTTGTTGAATTTTTTTTAAATTTTTAATTTTTGAACAAAAAATTTTAGAAATACTTTTTAAAATTTTTTTAAAAAATGTCTATTAAAATTATCATTTTCCAGTTCGATCTTCGTAGCACATTTATTACACTGTAAGTATAATTTTAACTTTTGAAATGACACACGAAAACTTAATTTTGGGTCGGAAAATCCAGTGGCATTCTCCCTTTTGCCAGGTCAGGTCAAAATCAAGAGATATTTCGTTTTAAAGTTTTGCGATTTTCAACGAGTTTTCATTAAATTTTCCTAGGACTATCCATCAAAAACTCTTTTAAAATTACTTTATTTTGTATTTCTTAGTCGAAACTTTACTGTAACATTGATGGCCAATTAATTTGGGCGAGAAAATAAAATTGTCTTCTTAAATTTTTAAATTTTCTTAAAAAACAATAAAAAATTGCTTGAAAATCACAAACTTAATAATTAATATCTCTTAATATTGACTTGATCTGTCAAAATGGAGAACGCCACTGTGTTTTACACCCAAAATAAAGTTTACGTGTCTCGGCGATTTGGTGTGTCAATTTCACGTACTTACAGTGTTATTAACTCAATCTGAACGCTATAAAGCTTAAATTAATATTAATTTAATCTATTAAGCTTAATAGATTACCTACTCGTTCGATAAAGAAAAATCCATAAAAATTGGAGCAGATTCCTATAACAATAGATTCTTGAATATATTCTACGTTTATCACAACCAAAAATTTCAATGTAAAATATTTTTTCAAAAAAACTATTTGCTCTAAAAAGCGATTGCTTTTGTGACAATTTCCAATAAAAATCATTGATTCTGGAATGTTAAGTAGAAACAGTTGCAGGGTAATATGATGCGTTCTGGAACCATTAATTTATAACACACACAAAAAAAAAAAAACTTTGTCAAATTACTAGGAAAAGTTTGTAATCCCATTTTACCAATATTTGACAGTTTTCCTCGTTTTTTAACAAACAAATTTGGATCAAAATTGACATTTTTTTTTGTAATTTTACAATTGTTTTTGTAATTTTACAAATTTCCAATATAATTTTACAAAAAAAAAAATCTAGTAAATTCACGAAAATTCCTTGTAATTTTAATTGCGCCAAAAAATGTAAATTTTTTAATTTTATTGGTAAAAAGCTCGTAAAATTACAAAATTATTGGTAAAAAGCTTGTAAAATTACTATGAATTCTCGTAAAATAGGAGGAAGCAAAAAATCTAGTAAAACTACGAAACCTCCTTGTAAATTTTATCGTGTCAAAAAATTTGTAAAATTACAAAATTATTGGTAAAAAGCTTGTAAAATTACAAAATTATTGGTAAAAAGCTTTTAAAATTACTAGCAATTTTTGTCAAATAGGATTAGACTTGTACTTAATCGTTCAATTAGGTGAGCGCTCATTTTCGTTCATTTCAGATAAAATACCTAAATCGTTCATCTAGTTCAATTGCTCTGTTGTAGTCTTCGTTCAACAGTTTGTGAACGAATCATTTTGATCATGTCTGTTGGTCGTTCATCTAGTTCAAATCATTCAGTTTTTGTTTTCGTTCAACAGTTCGTGAACGAATCATTTTGATCATGTCTGTTGTTATGGTTTTCGTTAAAAAAAAATACTAAAATGTTGAATAAAAACATGAACTAAAAAAAATATATACAATTTTTGTAAAAAAAAACATAAATGCTGAGAAGGTGTGCCAAAAGAGAAGAGAAAACTAACGCCTAATGATAAAAAAAAACAAAAAAAAAAATTGAACGACGGAATTGAAAGATCAAAATGAAATAATGACCAATTGAGCTAAATGAACTAAAATACCTATAAGAGCGGAAATGAACGAACTAGATAAACCGCTCAGTTAAGTGAATACTTCAATTGAACTAGTTCGTTCGTGAACGACACAACTCTAAATAGGAGGTATTAAACAAAAAAAAGTTACAAGTTTTTCTTCTAATTTTACAAGGGGTTTTTTTGAGTGCAGAAAATTTTGCTGTGAAGGTCTGGTATTTTAAATGTTTTTCTATAAAAATTGCATTTACTACAGGGTTGCAAAAGTTGGTACAATTGTACCATTTTTGGTACAACTCGAAGCTCAAAAGTACAATGGTACACCAATGACTTATTTGGTACAATTTTAAATCCTTCTCAGATTATGTTTTTTTTCATGGAATTTACCCAGTTTACAGTTTTGATTGATTTACTGTGTCGACTGGATCCATGTTTGGCCAGATCTGAAATTGGTGTAAAAATACGTACAAACCAAATTTGAGTGAAATAGGCTAATATTGTACCAATAGGCAGATTTAAGTAAAAAACGGGAGGACGTTTAAACGAAATATATATATTAGAGTTCGTTTGGTGTCTTTGTCATTTCATCTGTTTATCGGATATCATAATTTTTTTAAAGGATTTAGGGGAGCTAAAAAGAATGCCGGTATTTTTTTGGAAAAATTTTCACTCCTTGGGGTGGTTCAAAGCATCTGAAAACGCGATTTTGAGCTGATTTTTCTGCAGAGAAAAAACGGCTGAATATATTGCAAATCTGATTTCACCAGTCGATTCTACAGCAAAAATTAATAAAATATAAGTTTTTAGAACTCTTAAAAAAAGTTCCAATAACCCACAGCAGGGGGCGGAAAAATCGATTTTTTAAAAAAAAAATTTAAATTATTTTTTTAATCATGCACGATGAAGAGGCAGTTTTTGCTAAGACAATTGGTAGAAAAAGCACCTTTCTATCACAACCCATTAAAAAGTTATAAGGCTTCAAAGTTTTTTTTCTAGTGGCAAAATTATAAAAAACTGACCGAAATTTGAAAAATTTTTGGATGGGTCAGCGGTCTGGACACTCGTTTTCGATTTTCCTCTCAATGCTGATTTCAAATCTGGTTTCCAAAATGTTCCGTAACGTCAGGTTTTTGAGATAATTGAGGTCAAAGTTCACAAAAAACGCTTTTTTGTGCATTATTGAGAGCATTTTTTTGTGATATTTTTGGAAGATATTCTGGGATCATAAAATCTGTTTTCGATTAACATTTCGATGCTGATTCTAAATCTAGATTTCATATTTTTCTATCACGTCATGTTTTCAAGAAAATTGAGATCAAAGTTCTCAAAAAACGTGTTTTTGTTCATTTTTAAGAGCTTATAACTTCTTAACGGGTTATGATAGAACGGAAATTTTGGTACCATTTTGTTAAGCTAAAAATACCCTTTAATCGTGCATAATTAAAAAATTAATTTAAAAAAAAAAGTGGAAAAACCTTATATTTCCGCCCTCTGTGGTGGGTTTTTGGAACTTTTTTTAAGAGTTCAAAAAACGACCATAGTATTATTTTTTGCTGTAGAATCGATTGGTGAAATCAGATGTGCGATATATTCAGCCGTTTTTGCTCTGCAGAAAAATCAGCCTAAAATCCGCGATTTCAGATGCGTTGAACCACCCCAAGGAGCAAAAATTTTCACAAAAAAATACCGGCATTCGTTTTAGCTAACCTAAATCCTTAAAAAAATTATGATATCCGCATATCAAATTTTCAAAATTAACTCTAATATATATATTATATTATATTCTGAAATATATTTTCAAAAATGCCTCATTTTCCACCAGTACTAGGACTCTGAATACCACCTGATACACTTTTAAAGCACAAATAAAGTACGAATGTTAATTTTATAAAAATTTGCTTTTAATCAATGTTTATTCGTTCCTTTTTTTAAATAAAATAAAAAAATAAAACAATTGGGGTCGAAAAAGTACAATTTTGTGAGCTCGTTGGCACAATTTTGATGTACTTATTTTGACACCCTGATTTACTATAGTTCTGAGTGAATACTTTTAACCGACACTGTATATGGAAATAAAATTAATTTAAACAACATTTTTCACAAATTTATTTTGTGATGTTGTTTGTGTTGTTGTTCCTGTTGTTTTTTTTCCAAGTTTCAAGTGGCATTAAAAATTTACAAATTGTTGGATTATGGTAATATTAATTACCTTAAAATTACCATTTAGTACTTGATTAGATTTTTATGCAACAACAAATAATTGCTAAAACATATACTTAACGTAATGGAGGTGTTTTTAACAAAATGCGTGTTGTAAAAATATAACCGGTAATTTATTGAAAAAATAATATTAGCTTAGAGAAAAAGTAATTTCGTTATGGCCACAAACGAATGTGGTCAAACGATTAAAAATTATTCGTTTAAATAAAAAAAAAATTGTTCAAATAATTTTTAAATTTATGTCGATTAATTGAATAATTAATTTTGAAAAAGATTTTCTTTTATTAAAAAAATACTTAAATAAAAGCAAAGAATTTTATTTCTTCTCATGCATAATGGTTTTATGCAAAATGTGGGCAGTGGCAGGTACAGCTTTTGTGTTTTCGAGGGAGAAAGTTATAAAAAACAATTCTTCTTCTTCCCTATTTAAAAAAATATTAATAAAAAAAAAAAACAACAAAGATAAAATTTATTATCTTTCGCAAAAAATAAACCAACATTTTTCTGGCGAGTACCGATTGTGAGATATTTCCTGTTATTTTGAGATATTCCCTGTTACCAATAATTGGGCACTTTTAGGGGTCCACTGTTACAAACTTTTTTTTGTTTGCTACCTACTATTTGACAAAAATTCCTAGTAATTTTACAAGCTTTTTACCAATAATTTTGTAATTTTACAAGCTTTTTACCAATAAAATTGTAAATTAACAGTTTTTTGACGCAATTGAAATTACAAGGAATTCTAGTGAATTTACTAGATATTTTTTTGTAAAATTATCTTGGAAATTTGTAAAATTACAAAAAAAATGTAAAATTACAAAAAAAAAAAATTAATTTCGATCCAAATTTGTTTGTTAAAAAACAAAGAAAACTGTCAAATATTGGTTAAATGGGATTAGGAGACTTTTCCTAGTAATTTTGGGCTTTCTTTCTGTTCAAATTCTAATACCCGCCAAAAATGTCGGTCCCCTAAGGATAACTCATGCGCGGGTACAAGGGGGGGGAAAAAGGGGAAATTTCCCCCCCCCCCAGACCAAATTTCAAAAAGAAAAAAAAAAGAAAAAAAAGAAAAAAAAAGAAGAAAAAAGAAAAAAAAGAAGAAAAAAAAGGAAAAAAGAAAGAAAAGGAAAAAAAAGAAGAAAAAAGAAAGAGGGAAATTTTCTAAAAAAATTTCGAAGTTCAAAAATTTTTCATAGAAAAAGATCTGAAAATTTTAAAAGGAAAAATTTTTAAATTTTTTAAGGAAAAAGTGAATCAATCTGAAAATTAAAAATGTTAATAGTCGAACTTACATTTGTAAAACTATTTTATTTTTTTATTTCTAAAAAATAAACTTTTTTTTAAAGAAAGATACTTTTTTATGTGAAAAAGGTCTCAAAACTTATTTATAGGACAAAGGTTGCAGAAGAATTTTTTTCAGTGTTCGAAAAAAAACAGTACGTTATTTAACGTTCCGTTCCAAGAACACATTCACTAAAAAGTTTTTTAAGTGGTTGCGAAGGTGTTCGCAAACAGAATTCCGAACGTTATGCCTGTGAGTTGAAGAACAGAAACTTTACGATAACGTACCGAACTAGGTTAGAAACAAAATAAAGTTCTTTTAGTGTTCTGTTTGCGAACTTTTGAGACATTTATTTTTTAAATTTAAAATGGCGATATCTCGAAAACTAAGCAAGATAGAGCAAAACGGAGCACATTTTTGGTTCTTGGGATCTCCATAGTATCGCTAGGCATCTACACATGGGTGGACCCAATTGGGTCCATATTTTGAATCTAAAAAAGTTAGCATTCCGGGAAATTTAAAAATGCACATATCTCGCTAAATACTGCCGACACGACATAAAGTCTAAAAGCGGTCATGTACTACGAGACAAGATCCACTGCTAACTTTTTTAGATTCAAAATAAGGACCCAATGGGGTCTACCCATGTGTAGAGGCCTAGCGATACTATGGAGATCCCAAGAACCAAAAATGTGGTCCGTTTTGCTCTATCTTGCTTAGTTTTCAAGATATCGCCATTTTAAATTTAAAAAATGTCTCAAAAGTTCGTAAACAGAACATTAAAAGAACTTTATTTTGTTTCTAACCTAGTTCGGTACGTTATCGTAAAGTTTCTGTTCTTCAACTCGCAGGCATAACGTTCGGAATTCTGTTTGCGAACACCTTTACAGCCACTAAAAAACTTTTTAGTGAATGTGTTCTTGGAACGGTACGTTTCGATAACGTACGGTCGCTCCATAGTTCCGTACAGAACACTAACGTACCGTACGTTAGAGTTTTTTTTCGAACCCTGATTTTTTTATGGGAAAAAAGTCTCAGAATTTCTGAATTTGAGATTTATTTTAAGGAAAAATGTCTCAGAATCTGAGTCTTTTAAGAAGAAAAAGGCCTCAAAGTCTGAGACTTTTTATTGTTGAAAAATAGTCTCAGAAGTTGAAACTAACTGAATTGGTAGAAGGTCTCAGAATCTAAGACTTTTCAACGGGAAAAGGGTCTTAGAATGTAAGACTAATCTCAGAAAAATGTCTCAGAATCTCAGACTTTTTCTATAGGAAACAGGTCTCAGAATCTTTGACCTTTCTATAGGAAAAAGGTCTTAAAGTCTGAGACGTTTTGTATAGGAAAAGTGTATTAGAATCGAAAAAGATTTCAGAATCAGAAACAGGTCGCAGAATCTTAAACTTTTTCTATATAAGAAAAAGCTTTCAGAATTTGAGACTTTTTCTTTAGGAAAAATGGGTGCGAATCTGAGCCTTATTCTTTAGGAATAAGATCTCAGAATTTGAAACTTTTTCTTTAGGAAAAAGGTCTTAGAATCTGAGACTTTTTCTATTGGAAAAAGGTCGAAGAATCTAAGACTTTTTCTATAGAAAAAAGGTCTCAGAATCTAAAATTTTTTCAGTACGAAACAAATCTAATAATCAGAGATCTCTCTATAGGAAAAATGTCTCAGTAATGCTTTAAAATATGAGACTTTTTCTATAGTAAAATGTCTTAGGATCTGAGACTTTTTCTGTGGAAAAAAATTCTTAGAACCTGAAAATTTTTTTATACGAAAAAAGTCTCAGATTCTGAGACATTTTTCGTTAAGAAGAATTTTTCTGTGGAAAAAAATTCTTAGAACCTGAAAATTTTTCTATACGAAAAAAGTCTCAGATTCTGAGACATTTTTCGTTAAGAAGAAGTCTGATATTCTGAGACATATTCCCTATAAAAAAATTTTTGTCACGAAAAATGTCTCAAAATCTGATATTTTCTATGTAAAAGAATTTCTTCTATTAAATTCTCAGATTTAGACTCTTCTTATGTATACTAAAAATATACAACTTTCTTTTAAATTTCTTTTAAAAATCCGAAAACTTTTCTATACGAAAATAGTTTCAGATTCTGAGACATTTAGTCATTCTAAGACAGTTTCCCTATAAAAAATAATTTTTTCACGAAAAATGTCTCAACATCTGAAGTTTTCTATATAGGGAGAATTTCTTCTTTTAAAAATTCTCTTCTTATGTATACGAAAAATATACAATTTTCATTAAAAACAAATTAAAAAAAATGATCTAAACGAAATGTGATCATGAAAAAGAAACCTTATTCGGCAAAAACTAATAAATTTGATGATTTTATAGCTATCCCATCACTTCTTTTTTTGTAAAAAAAACGTATCCCTTTTTTTGCTCGTCAACAAAGAAGAATTTATGATTTTTTTTCGAAGTAAAAAAAAATTTCCCCCCCCCAAACCCAAAAGCTGTACCCGCCACTGGGATAACTCATATGCTAAATATCACTCCAATCGGAGTTTATCTTCTGTCTCCACTTTGAGCCTCAAAATTGGGCTTTTTGCAAAAAAGGACTTTAAAAAAAAGTAATTAAAAGTTTTTTTGATTAAAATTAATTAGAAACTTTTTTTGATAGTATTTGATTGTAAATATTAAATTTAAAGATTTTACGGTATCATTAATCCGTTTAAACTTGATACAAAAAAACGGCATGATTTTTCTCAAAACACATTTTTTTCAAGACTCGAAAATTTTATTAAAAAAATATTTAAAACATGGGGGTTTTCGTGTCAATTGACACAACTTTTGAAACCGATATCCTCCGATCGGGCCCAATTTGAGGAAAAAGTCAAAAAAGTTTAATTTTTAAGAAAAATAATCAAAACAATTTTTTTTATTTCTTTTATAATTTTTTTTCGAAAGACTGAAGAAATAGCTATCTAAACTATTTGGGGCACATTTTGCTAAAAACAATAGGTAAAAAGTTACATGGATGAATCACAATGGACCTTAGAGTCTACGTGTGTTGACGTAAAACGTCAGCTGCCACTTACAACCTACATGGATGAAAATATACACCTCTTTGGCCAAAATGTCAAATTTCGACCCCCTCTAACTCAGAAAGTCCTTGACCGATCTCGTTGAAAAATTGTGTCTGAACTGCTATCTAATACGACTAACCTTGGTGCAAATTTCATCCTGATCGGAAGACATCGGTTTCAAAAGTTGTGTCAGTTGACACGAAAACCCCCATATATATATTTTATTTCTGAGTTCATTAAAAACACCTTGGCGAAGAAAAATGTGAAATAAGGCGGATATCCGTCGGGCCACTTTTCGGGGAGAAGTTAGCGGATTTCAAGGAAATTTTGGTTTTATCAAAAATTTGGCTTATTAAAATCGTATAAATTACATTATTGGGCAATTTAACGATTTTTTGGTGTCGTGGCATTCTATTGAATAACTGTAAGTCATATTTTGAGTAAGTTTATTCTAGCCCGAGGTCATTATTTCCTGTAATAATTAAAACTATGATATTCTCATAGAATAATTTTCAAGAAAATTATTTTTCTGTTTTAAATTTATTAATGTTGGTCATTTTTAGCAAGACTTAATCGACATAATTTTCTTGAAAATTATTCTATGAGAATATCATAGTTTTAATTAGTAAAATGTTTTGCCAATAATTAGTTAACAAATTTTTTATTTTTTTTTTGACACATTTGAGGACCCCATTGGGTTCGGACCCGATAGGTCCAGACCCCGATGGGCCTAGACCTAGTTGGGTTCCTAAAAAATCGTCCTAGTTTTTGATCCAAAATTTGTGTCCGTTTCGTTCTACCTTGCTTAGTTTTTGAGATACGTGATTATAGGGGACCACTGGGGTCTTGAGAATTAAAAAACTCGATAACTTCAAAAATATTTCTCGGAGAGCTTTTGACTATTTTGCGGTCTTGATCTACGTATTGAGGGCTACAAAAATGCTTTTGGACTTTTTGTTGTATCGGCAATATTTACCGAGATATGAGCATTTTAAAATTTTCGGGAATGCTAACTTTTTTGGATCCAAAGTTAGGGCCTATTAGGGTCCACACATGTGAAGAGGACCCGCGAAAGTATGGAGATTCTAAGAACCAAAAATGCCCTCCATTTTGCTCTATCTGGCTTAGTTTCCGAGATAGAGCCATTTTAAGTTTTCTGAAAATAAAAAAAAATTTACCATTTATTTTTGCTAATGTTAGCAAAAAATCTTGTAAAAATGTTGTCAACTCAATTTCAAATCTTAGCAAAAGAAATTAGTTCAACGTTTGTTTAAAATTGCTAATGTGCTAAATGAAGTTTACAAGAACTTTTTGCTAACATGCTAATCTCAACTAAAAATTTGCTAAAAGTTAGCTAACTAGCATTAGCAAAAAAAAATTAGTAAATCTACTAACATATTTTTTTGAGTGTAAGTCTTTTATGAAATCTTACCGATCTAGGACGCCTTTAACCCACATTGGCTGGGGGTCAAAAATTACCTCCGCAGAAAATTTGAAGTTTAGAGCTTAAATTTTGTGCTATAAACATTCAAGAATTCAAGAATCTATTGCAATAGGAAACATTTCCAAAAAAATTTTCCTGGGAAGATTATACTAAATTCGTTATAAAAACAGTGTATTTCATAGAAAATGATTAATCGTAATCGCATGATTTTTTGACGATTACGATTTTAACCGTTTTGCAAACTCTAGTCCAAATGTATTTTCAAATTATCCAAATGTATTTTAAAATATTCCAAATGTATTTTATAATTGTCCAAACGTAATTTTCAATTGTCCAAATGTATTTTAAAATTGCGCAAGTATATTTTAAAATTGTCCAACTGTATTTTAAAATTGTCCAAATATAATTTAATATTGTCCAAATATAATTTAAAATTTGGAAATTTTTAAAATACATTTGGGCAATTTTATTATACATTTGGAAAATTTAAAATAATATTGGACAATTTTAA
The DNA here is from genome assembly GCA_963921195.1 of Pegoplata infirma. Classification (NCBI taxonomy): domain Eukaryota; kingdom Metazoa; phylum Arthropoda; class Insecta; order Diptera; family Anthomyiidae; genus Pegoplata; species Pegoplata infirma. Next base: position 10,649,899 of record OY992540.1, read on the forward strand.
ATTACTTTTGGAAATTTTTAAAATAAATTTGGAAAATTTTAAAATACAATTGGAAATGGTGTATTTGGTATTGAATTTCAACAAAATCGGTCCAGTGGTTCAAAAGTTATGAGCAAAGTATTTTTGTTACTCAAAAATATTTTTACCTTAATAAAAAGAAAAATATGGCGTACGGGCATAACGCCCAAGTGCATATCGCCCAATTTAAAAAAGTCATTCCACCCAAAAAAAATGTGTGTTAGTTGTTGTTGCAAAATTTTTTGGACGATATGGCCATTATTTTTGGGTATTTTAACAATTTTCTTTAAATTAATATAAATTATCAAAAATGTCATATTACCCAAATATCAAAATGTTGAATTTATAAAATGTCATAGCGCCCAAAAAAATAATCATAAAACTCACCAATATTTTTTTTTAACACAATGTTTTAAAGGTTTTATGCGTAGCCGGGCTTAGGGATAACAAAATCCATGCATTAAACCCACCCTCTCCCAAAGTAAAGTTTTCTACACTCAAAAAAAAGAATAAACTTAAACTTTGGAAAAATTTTCTTCAAAATAGTTTATAAAATTTCCCACAATTTAGTTAAATTTAACTAAAATTTGGGAAATTTTCCAAACTTATAGGAAAATATTTTAGTTCATGGACTGTTAAATAGGCCATAATTTTCCTTAAATGGAATTCCCTAATACGTGGAAGAAATTCTTACCGCCCAAGAAATTTTCCCTAAATAATTGAAAAAAAATCTTAATTTTTAAGACATATTTCTTAAAACAAAATTTAGTTCAAAAAATTCAGTTTTAGGACGTAATTTCCTACCAATTAGTTCATCATATTAATCTTCTTTAATTTGAGGAAGTTTTTTCCACAAGTTTAGTAAATTTTTCATAACATGAAATTGTTTTGTTGATTTATTTTTTTTTTCATGCTTGCTTGTAGTTCACATTTTGTTTATTATTTGTAGTACATGAATACAAAAGGTTTGGTCTTGTATAACAAGTAATAAATTTAATATTTACATTTCTTTTCTACACATGTATGTGTTAGAAAAAAAATAATATTTTAAACACAACAAAGACCTTGGCCTTGGCGTGTTTTCCCATAGTCTGGGAACAAACGTCATATACAAAGTTGTTGTTGTAATTTAACTAAAAAAAACTAATGAAATTTATTACTTGTCTTTAAGAAACAAACCTTTCTTTATATTTCTAATAAAATATGTACCCAATGAGAATTATGTTTGATTCACATGCTATTCTATAAATAAACCATTAAAAAAATATAAAATTAAATAATTTTTAGGAAAAATTTCCTTATCAGAAATGTTTTTTTAACCAAAAAATGGAAATTTTTTTCCCATTTTCTAGTTCAAATTTGTCCTTCTTTTAAAGAAAAATATGGACTAAAAAGTAGGAATACATGGCAATGGAGCTAAATCATTATCAATTTTTCTTGGATTTAGTTAGTTTTCCCATTTTTTAGTTAGTTTTTTTTCTGAGTGTGGGTATTCATAACTAAAAATTTAACTAAATTACTAATTTTTAAGTCCAAAATGATCTAGTGCAGGCGTTGGTAATCAATACTAATTTTTTTTACTAATATTATTAAAAACCAATAAAAATTACTAATTTTATTACTTTGAAGATACTAAAAAGCTACTGTACTACTGGTAATTAGTAACTTATTAGTAGATTTAAGTACAAAATCACCATTAAAAAAATATAAAAACCATTAAAAAAATATAAAATTAAATAATTTTAAGGAAAAATTTCCTTATCAGAAATGTTTTTTTAACTAAAAAATGGGAAATTTTTTCCCATTTTCTAGTTCAAATTGGTCCTTCTTTTAAAGAAAAATATGGTCTAAAAAGTAGGAGTACATGGCAATGGAGCTAAATCATTACACCGTCAAAAGTTGATAGAGTTTGGTGCCCCGATTCCAAAACGGTCACTCAAATTTTTCTATCACGTCACAATTTTGAGAAAATCGCGGTTAAAGTGTCAAAAAATGCCCATTTTGACCATTTTTGAACGCCTATAAAATAAGATCCTGACATGCAAATGACTTGGTATCTAGCTCATTCGAAAGTGTGTAATTTTCTCTTTTAGACAAGATCAAATCTTCTTGGAATTTAATTTTCTAAAATGGTAAAAAAATCATTAGCCACAAGTGCTATAAATCTAAAATTTACGTATGAATTTGTATGGAAATTTGTTAAAAAGCACTGTATAAATAAACTAAATATTGAAAAAATGGACGGTTTTTTGCTAATGATTTTTTTACCATTTTAGAAAATTAAATTTTTAGAACATTTTATCTTATCTTTAAGAGAAAATTACACGCTTTCGAATGAGCTTGACACCAAGGCATTTGCATGTCAGGATATTATTTTATAAGCTTTTAAAAAGGGTCAAAAATGCCCTTTTTCGGCCCTTTAACCGCGAATTACTCAAAATCCTGATGTGATAGACAAATTTGGGCTCCGGATTTGGAATCAGCGCAACAGACACCATCCAAATCGCTAACCAGAATCCAATACGCATTTTCTTGTTGAGCTGTGTTATCAATTTTCCTTGGATTTAGTTAATTTTCCCATTTTTGAGTTAGTTTTTTTTCTGAGTGTGGGGTAGCAGGCCTTAACACTATCAAACTTGTTATGCATTAAAAAGGCTTTATAACCAAAATAGCTTTGGTTTGCAGAGAGGGTGGGTTTAATGCATGGAGTATGTAATCCCTAAGCCCGGCCGAAGGCCGGCTACGCAGAAAACCTTTATTACAAAAAAACAAATCATAGAAGTCGTAATTTCGACATTTCGCCCAAAAAAAATATTTTGGATTTTTTGACAATTTTGTTTTGGGAGAAATAACATTTTTAGACCTTTCATTTTGGGCTATATGTCGCAGCTTGGGTGATATGGCATTTACGGTTTTGGGCGATAAGACCATGGGCGCTATGTCCGTACGCCGAAAAATACACTCGAAAAAAATTTTACACTCAAAAAAATATAGTATTTTTTTTACAAAAATTAAAATTTTTTTTTAATAAATTATTTTGTTATCAAAATTTTTTCTCATTAGAAAATTTACTTTCACTTAAAAAGGGCATTGAGAAGGGTGTTCATGTAATCGGCCAAGCCAAATTTTACTTTCCTACTTGTTTTTATTATCGTAGTTTTGTTTTTGTTTTGCTTTTAAATTTTTGTGTTCTTCATTAAGTTTACAATAAACTTTAGATTGTTTATTGAATAAACAATTTTCCATTTTCTACTTGTCATCAAATATTTTTCTTTTATTTTAAATGCATTTATTTACTTACAACAATTTCAGTTGTCAAAATATAAAGTTTCAAGGTTAAGGTTTTGAAAATTACCCAGTTAACCATAAAATAATGTGATGATAAAATGGAAATAGTTATTTATTCGAGCTTTTAATTTTGAAATGAAAAAGAGTTTATTATAGTTCGAGGCCTTTTCATGTTTCCCATTATGAATTAGCATAACAAGTACTTATGTTAACTATACTTTCTGTAATAGGATATTTTACCATTAAATTTTAAATTATAAATAAAGCTGAGTTAACATAAGTACTTAGTTCATAATGGGGAACATAAATAAGATCTCGAACTACACTGATAGAAAATTGTACATGACAATAATGAAAATCAACATCAATGTTATGAAAAATGACGTTAAAAAGGAACCTATGTACGGTTTTATGGTTCATTAAATTAATGAAAATTGTTCATACAAAATATAAATAATATTTTATGAAAATTTTTTATTACTTTAATGAAAAAAAGTATTTAATTCTTATGAAATACTTTCATTGAATAAATCCTACATTTTATTTTTGAAATGAAATACTTTCATTGAATAAAAGCTACTTTTATTTTTAAAATTAAATATTTGTATAAAATTTGTTAAGATCTTTTTATAGAATTAAAAATAAAAAAAAAATGGTTTTCACTTAGTTTTCTCGCACAAAATTTTACTCCAACCTGAAATTGTAATACATAATTAAAACCACGAACTAATATAAAACAGCACGAATTTAGTAAATAAAAAATTAATAATTTACTTTTTATTTCAAATTTCATAAAAAAGTCAGAAAAAATCACAAAATAACCAAGTTAGATTTCACTCAGTTTTCTCACACAAAATTTTACTATAACATTTCCTTTTAATATATGGGGGTTTTCGTGTCAACTGACACAACTTTTGAAACCGATGTCTTCCGATCGAGATGAAATTTGCACCAAGGTTAGTCCTATTGGATATTAGTTCAGACACAATTTTTCAGCGAGATCGGTCAAGGACTCTCTGAGTTAGAGGGGGTCGAAATTTGACATTTTGGCCAAAGAGGTGTTTATTCTCATACATGTAACTTCTTACCTATTGTTTTTAGCAAAATGTGTCCCAAAGAGTTTAGATAGTTATTTCTTCAGTCTTTCGAAAAAAAATTATAAAAAAAATAAAAAAAAAATTTTTGATTTTTTTTCTTAAAAATCTAAAACTTTTTTGACTTTTTCTTCAAATTGGGCCCTTTTTTTTTTTTTTTTTTTGATTCAAAAAAAAGCTTAGGTCTTTTCCTTTAAGAGCTATGGGGTCGCTTAGTGGGATGCGAGTGGGATATCTATGAAAAAATTATTTTTTTACCTTTGGAACACAAAAAACGGTTCTTCAATTTGCACTATTAGGCGTGGGATAGCTAACCAGTTTTCGATTTCGATCCGCGATACCCTCTACTTTTTATAGGTTCGAAAAAGAAAGCATGAGCCAAAAAATAAGGGCGGTGGGGTGGGGCCATATGGCCCCCCATCGGGGTCAAAGTTGGGCGTAAAGAGGTAAAATCCTCAAAAAGCGCCAAAACTGCCCTAGAAACGCCCCTGGAGGGGTGCAATGTGAGACGAACCTCCAATAATTTTCTGCCCCCAACATTTTTCTTGAACATACCTTACCCCTATTTCCACTTCCTATGGGGGATCCCATACAAAACATTTTAAAAAAATTTTATCCTACCATTCTAACTTACCCTAAAGTGCCCCAAGTGGAGCCAAATGTATGACCGACCCCCATTATTTTATTAATTCCAACATTTTTTGCGAACACACCTACAATGTATCTTTAACCCTTAAGGTGGTCCCCATACATTTCTTTTATTTTTTATAAATTTGTTTTATTAAACCAGCTCCTACCGCCCCTACCGTGCCTCCTAGAGAGGCATAAATTATGACCAACCCCCATTATTTTTTAGTTACCAACATTTTGTCCGAACATAATAACACCCTATCTCCACTCCTTAAGGGGCTCCCATACGTTATAAAAACATGTATTTTTAAAAACTAATAAAAAAATAAAAAAAAATGTATGGGGACCCCCTTAAGAGTTGAAAATAAAGGGTAGGTATATTCTGAAAAAATTTTGGAGATGAAAAAATATTGGGGGTCGGTCATATATTTTACTTCTCTAGGGGCACCCTATGGACAGTTAGAGCGGTAGGAGCAAATTTTATAAAAATGTCATTTTGTATGGGAGCCCCCTTAGGAAGTGGAAATAGAGGTTAGGTATATTCAAGAAAATTGTTAGGGGCAGAAAATTAATAGAGGTCGGTCTCACATTGCACCCCTCCGTGGGCAGTTCTAGGGCAGTTGTGGGGCTTTTTGAGGATTGTAACCTCTTTACGCCCAATTTTGACCCCGATGAGGAGCCATATGGCCCAACCCCACCGCCCTCATTTTTTGGCTCGTGCTTTCTTTTCTGAACCTATAAAAATTAGAGGGTGTCGCGGATCGAAATCGAAAACTGGTTAGGTATCCCACGCCTAATAGTGCAAATTGAAGAACCGTTTTTTGTGTTCCAAAGTTAAAAAAATAATTTTTTGATAGATATCCCACTCGCATCCCACTAAGCGACCCCATAGCTCTTAAAGGAAAAGACCTAAGCTTTCTTTTGAATCAAAAAAAAAAAAAAAAAAAAAGGCCCAATTTGAGGAAAAAGTCAAAAAAGTTTTAGATTTTTAAGAAAAAAAATCAAAAATTTTTTTTTTATTTTTTTTATATTTTTTTTTCGAAAGACTGAAGAAATAGCTATCTAAACTCTTTGGGACACATTTTGCTAAAAACAATAGGTAAGAAGTTACATGGATCAGAATAAACACCTCTTTGGCCAAAATGTCAAATTTCGACCCCCTCTAACTCAGAGAGTCCTTGACCGATCTCGCTGAAAAATTGTGTCTGAACTACTATCCAATAGGACTAACCTTGGTGCAAATTTCATCCCGATCGGAAGACATCGGTTTCAAAAGTTGTGTCAGTTGACACGAAAACCCCCATATAAGTAAAACCACGAAGTAATATAAAACAACGCGAGTTTAATAAATACTTATAATTAACCAACAACATTTCATTTTAAATTTCGTATAAAAATTCTAAAAAAAATCACGCTCTGATCAGCTGTTTTTTGCGCGCGTAAATTAACAGACTAAACAGACGCGACACGACAGGTGTCAAAAAACAGCAAATTTTGTAAACAAAACTTAATGAACTTTTTTAATGAAACTACGAAATCTAATGAATCAATATTAATGAAAATATTGCACCATATGTATGAAATTTCATTCAGCATATGAAATATTTCGTTGTTGAAATGAAACAACGCTAATGAATTTCATTCATTAGTGATATGAAGCGCTTTTCTATCAGTGTAGAATAAACTATTTTTCATATTTTTTTTGGAAATTTTGATATCTACAATTTAAATCTAAAATCGTTATAACATCATTTTAAAGACTCGAAAATTTTTATCGGTTTTGGGATCTGTTTTGAGACTGTAAATCGAGAGCCATATTAAATCATTTTTACTTAACTTAAATTTTATTTCAAAAAGTTTTAACTTAATTTCAATAAATTCTCATGTTCCAGTTTAAACATTAATTTCTTTTATCTTTACAATCTTTTTTTGCGTTACCATTTATTTTTGGCATTTTCTTAATCTTAAGTAATTAGTATTAATCAACATTGAAAATGGGTTTTTTTTCTCCATCTATTGTTGTCTCTTTAAAATATTCAGGGTTTACTTTTACTAAAAGGATTAAAACTTTTCATTTCATTTACACAATTTAAAAAAAACGAAAAAAAAACTAATGTTAAAAAATTTGTTGTAACAAATATTGGTCAAGGCTTTAGGCAACGCCTACGGTTTTGTTTTTGTTTACCAAGAGGTTGTAAAGTTGGTTTTTTTTGTTGAACAAATTAAACAAAAAACAGAATGAAAAATTTACTAACAAGTAATTAAAAAGGAATTAAAATTTAAATTAATAAAATATTTCAATTTAAAACTAAGATTGATTTTTTTGCAAACAATAAAATTTTAATTTTAAATTAAATTAGTTTAGATTTAATTAAACTTTTTGTAAATCGTTGTGATTTAAATTGGATTTATAGGAATTTTTTTTGGTAGTTTTTAAAAATAGAAAAATATAAAAACTAAAAAAAAAATTGATAACAAAAACTTTTGTTAAATATTGATACGCATTTATTTTGTATTTTTGCATTAGGATAACACTTTTTTGTTTAAAATCTTAAAACAAATTTAAGAGACGTTAAGTAAATTTTTGCTGATAAAATAGAGATAAAAGCAAAGGACTTTGCTTTTTTAATAAAAAAATTAAAAAAGATTTTATTCTAGTTCGAGGTCATTAATATAACAAGTTCTAATGTTAACTCTTCTCTCTCTCTCTTTGGATATTTTCTCAACAAAAACTCATAGAGTTTCTGCTTTTAACAATTTGGTTATTTTCAGGATTGAATTTAAGATAGTTTCGGGAATTTTCCAATTATTTTCTATAATCAGAATGCTTGAGAAAATTATGGGTTTACTGTTGTGTTACAAACATCAAATATTCATATTCTCAGTGTGAAATACGGTAAAAATAATCGCTGTCGCAGTCGATAGCATTCTAAATTTTACTCGATCGTGCGGTTTTAAAACTTTTCTGTACGCGTAAAATTATGCTTTAATAAATATTAGGAAATTGTGGCCAAATGGCTACTCATCGGCGCAAAAATCCCCAAAATTGTCACGAAGTTGCTCCTAGACGGGTGCAATGTAAAACCGATCCGTATTAATTTTATAATCCAACATTTTTTTCGAAGTACCGAAGTACAGTTGTTCATCACTTTTTACCGTCTAAGCATCTAAAATTTGGAAAAGTTTATTTTTTTACCGTTATTTAAAAAAATAACAAAGTACCGTAGTACAATTTTTGGGATATTTCTATAAAGCATATTTGTCAGAATGAGTTTTTCGCTAGATGATCCTACATTCTATATTTCACGTTTCTGCAACAATTATTTCGGGAAATAGAAAAAGTGTCAAAGTACAACTTTTTTAACCTCTAAAGGTTTTGAAAAAAGTACCCAAATTGTACTTTTTTAGAATGTTTTTTTTTTGGCTGAGGATACCACATTACAAATTTCTATTAACATTATTTAAGGAGATAGAAAAATAACACTGTGCTGGAATTTGACACTTTTTTTTAACAAGCTGGGCACCCTGCTGGTAAAGTTAATTCGAGTACGCTGAATTCAATGGAGCTAACCGTTTTTCGAAGTTAGCGCTCGCATTCGCGATATTAGCGTTTTAAAATTTTGATGCTCAAGTACAATAAAAACGATATTTTTAAACTTTTGCTATAATTTTTAAATTTAAAACCATTCAAGTCTAATAGAAGCACAGAACAAACCATAATACGGTGAATTTTTTTTTGCGAAAAAATTTTTTGTTCGCGAAAAATCTTTATTGTTGTGAAAAAATTGGTTCAATACAAATATTTTTAGTTTGATTTGAATTTACGACAGCCATCTGGTAAAGCTAGTTGGTGTACACTAAATCTCATTGTTATATCAGTTTTTTCAAAGTTAGTGTATGTATTAGCAATTATTTTTTTTTTATTTTTTAGTAAAAAATTCTTTTTTTTATATTATTTAGACAATTGCTGAATTTTTATTATCTAAACTCTATTGAATATACAAAAAAAAATTTTTCATTCGCGGCAAATTTTTTTCGCGATTTATTTTCGCGACTTTTTTTTCCAATTTTTTTTATTATTTTGCTATTAATTTATGAAAATGAGTAGAATTCCACACATTACAAACACAATATTTTTGGAAAATATTTTTTTCACGGATTTTTTTTTTTTTGCGGAAAATTTTTTTTCGCGAAAAAAAGGAGTGAATTTTCTAAAATTTATTTTTTAAAACTATCCCAAAAGCATTAAAATTTAATTTTTGTAGTACCTAGGAATTCCAATTTTTAATCGCGAATATCGTGAAAACGAGCGCTAACTTCGAAAAAGTGCTAGCACCATTGAATTCAGCGTACCCGAATTAGCTTTACCAGGAAGGTGCCCAGCTTGTTAATTTTTGCGACTAGCACAGTGTAATTAGTAGAAAAGTTAAATTCGACTTGACCGAATCTATAAATACCCTCCACAATGCCCTTTTTAAGTGATAATAAATTTTCTAACGTGAAAAAATAACATTTTTGATTAGAAATATTTTATTTTGTGAAAAAAACTTTTTTTTAAAGCAATTTAAAAAAAAAAAAAAAATACTAAATTTTTTTTGAGTATAAAATTTTTTTCGACTGTATTTTTTTTTAGTGTTAAAATATGTTTGAGTGACAAAAATACGTTGTAATATATTTTTGTGTCTTACCAATGTTTTAAAAACATGTTTAACGGGTTTTCAACACGTGAATTTAAGGTGAAACAAATCTAAAATTCACGGTTTTGCTAATTACTTTTGAACCACTGGACCGATTTGGCTGAAATTCAATACGAACTAGGCGAGGGGAACAACAAATATATATGCCAAGCTTCAGCATCCTCAGGATTGTCTTTCGAAAGTTATCGGGTTTTTTTATCTCGTAAATTTACGAAAAACCCTTGCCGAAATTCAGTCTTTTGCTCATAAAATCTATCGAGAATCACGAATATACAGTGGGCGATTGAAAACTTTTTTATAGTAGATGCAATTTGTTATTGTATTATTTTGAAAAATGCTATGTAGGTAATTTATTAAGCTTTAATTTACGCTTAATGGCGTCCAGATTGAGTAAATAATAAATGTGCTACGAGGGTCGATCTGAAAAATGAAATTATTTGGGGACATTTTTTAAAACATTTTTTAAAAATATTTCAAGGCCGATTTTTTCCAAGTTCAAACATTAAAAATTTAAAAAAAGGTCCAATAATTTTTATTTAGTGATCAAAAAATTTTCCAACAACCCAATCAAACGGTGAAATTTTTTAAGTACAGTAGAAAAAAAAAAACATATTTTTTGACCTCCAATTCTTTTGACCACCAATTTTTTGTAAATAAAGAATAATTTTAATTATTTAAATATTTCATTACTATACACTTAGTTTTACAAAAATTAATAAGCAATAACATATTTTCTTTGTTTACAAAAAATTGGTGGCCAAAAGAATTGGAGGTCAAAAAATGTGGATTTTTTCTACTGTACCTAAAAAATTTCACTGTTTGTTTGGGTTGTTGGAAAAATTATTTGATTATCTGAATAAAAACTATTGGAGCTTTTTATTAAATTTTTAATGTTTGAACTTGGAAAAAATCGGCTCGAAAATATTTTTAAAAAATTTTCTAAAAAATGACTATAAATAATTTCATTTTCCAGCACATTTATTATTTACTCAATCTGGACGCCATTAAGCTTAAATTAAAGCTTTATAAATTACCTATATAGTATTTTTCAGAATAACACTCGTTTGATAATGATAACGTATAGTATTGTTAACTTTGTCATTAAAAAACTGCATCTACTATAAAAAAGTTTCCCGAGTAAAAAAGTTGTTATATAATTATATATAATTTGATCAAATTATATCAAATTATATCAAACTATATCAAATTATATATAATTATATAAAATTATATAAAGAGGTAGATTTTCCCAAAAAGTTGGATAAAATTATATAAAATTTTATATAATTTGATAAAATTATATATGTATAAGTATATCCAGGATTTGGTGGATATAATTATATCAAATTATATATAATTTGATAAAATTTTATAAAATTTGATAAAATTTTATCAAACTAGATATAATCTGATATAATTTTATATAATAATTCTACATTACAAATTTCACGTTTTTATAACCATTATTGCAGAAAATAGAAAAAGTTTCAAAGTATAATTTGTTTAACCATTTTTAAATCGGATTTTAAAAAGGTTCTTTTTCAGAACATAAATTTCAAGATTGTATAAACATTATTTAAAGCGATAGAAAAAGTACCAAAGTACCATTAGAATCAAACCATTAGAATCAAAATCTTCAAAAAGTACTTTTTCTAGAAAGTTTTTTTTCTACCGGAGGATCCTATATTTCAAGTTTCTGAGACCATTATTTCAGGAAATACAAAAAGTACCAAAAGTAAAATTTTTTGCCCCTTGAAATCAAAATTTCCAAAAAGTATTTTTTCTGAGTTTTTCCGCCGGAGAATCCCATATTTAAAATTTTAAATTTCTAGGCCCTTTGTTCGAACTATGAATCTCAGGAATTTATATATTATTTCAGAATTTATAAAAAGTACCAAAGTACACTTTGTTACCCTCTCAACCTCTTAGAATTTATTTTTCTGGGAGCTGATGGGTGGCGTTGGCTGTGTGATGATGAATCAGTCAGCCAGTCAATCAGTCAGTCACTCACCCAACTCGTTTATATTGACCCAAAAATATCAAGAGTTTAGGGTCGTTCAAAAAATTTAATTTTTAAAATCTGAGAATTTGGAACCAAGTGTTTCACACGCTTTCGAACTACAATTTAAGAAAAATAAGCAATACCCTAATGTACATATTTATATGTTTTGATTATGTGGGTACAATACCAAGAACACACAACCACTTTCACGGTGTTTAAACGTAGTTAGGTAGGGGATTATGTTAGTCCCTCAGGAATATACACACACATTTATAAACAGAATTGTACAATCTTTACTGTGACAGACAAATATGTGATAAAAATAGATTCTTTAACCCTTTAATGAACAAGACAAGCAATCTTTTATCTAATCCTTTTATAAATTTTGAAATTTATAAAAATTTTAATTGATTTATTTATAAACATGTACATTCACAGAAAAAATTATTGGCTAAACAAATTTCAATTAAACCTATTGATCAACAAAATTTAAATGAGTCAATCAATGTTTTCATTAAATTTTTTGTTATTTTTTTTAACTGTCGAATTACAAATTTTTAACATACCAGATTTTTTTTCGCTTTAATTAATTTGAATGCATTAATTCAAAAATATACAAAATTTTTTTTTGTTGCTGGGAACATATTGGAAAGAAAACAGATGAATTTTTTCATAATTTTTTCACAAGCTTAAAATTCATTCGTTAAATCAATCATTATTTTAATTAACTTTAAATAAAAAATTGATTAAATTTGTGATCAAAATCGAAAAAGTGTTTGATTGAAAAAAAAATCAATTAATCACCTACAATTTGATGATTGATATAACAATTTCCTTTATCAAAGGAGTTTCAATTAAAAAATTTTATTGAAACTGCGTTTTTGGTAATTGAAATTCGTTTTCAATTCTTTCTGTGTCTGAAGGAAGTGAATAACATTGATCTACAACACTTATTTCTGCAAAGAACATTTATTGTGTAATATCCCATATATAAGTATGGTCCTAGTTTAAATAAATAATATTGATTTGATATAGGAAAAAATTACAAACAACAAACAGTTTTAATCAAACAAATAAAATGCAGACATTTTCCAAGGGTTTAATATTTATTTGGGGACCTTTTTACAACAAATATTTATGTATGTACAAAATGAATTATCAACATAAAAATAATTTTGAAAACATAAAGATTTTTTTTTTTATTATTTGTTTCAAACAAAGAAAAACAAAATTAACCCAAATCAATTATTTGCCTTTAGCAAAAAACCATAAATTTTATTAAAAAAAAAAAAACTGGAACGTTAACTGGCAATATCGTAAAAATATGTCAAGTTACTTAAAAAAAGTTTCTTTTTGAGTTAACCCTACCTTATCGCTAAAATATGAGCATAGCAAGAAAAAAAAATATATATTTGGTGGCAGTTTTACGATGCTTTGCCATACATAAACATAATTACTTTAGACATTCAAGTGCTAATAAATATTAGAAAATGTTTTAGTTATTTTGAAATTTATTAATTTTAAACTTTTCATAAAACAAATTTCAAAGTCCCCTTTCTTGTATTTTTGCATAATTTTTAATGGTGGTACGCTATAATTATAAAGTAAGACTGTTTAGTTGGTCGGAATCTTGGAATTTTTTATACGAAAAATTTGTTAGAATTTAAGACTTTTTCTGTAGAAAAAATGTCTCAGAATCTGAGACTTTTTATGTAGGAAATATGATTCATACTTTTTCTATAGGAAAAATGTCTCAGAATCTGAGACTTTTCTATAGGAAAAATGTCGCAGAATCTAAGACTTTTTTATAGGAAACATGTCTCAGAATCTGAGACTTTTTCTATAAGAAAAATGTCTCAGATTCTGAGACTTTTTCTATAAGAAAAATGTCTCAGATTCTGAGACTTTTTCTATAAGAAAAATGTCTCAGATTCTGAGATTTTTTCTTTAAGAAAAATGTCTCAGATTCTGAGACTTTTTCTATAAGAAAAATGTCTCAGATTCTGAGATTTTTTCTTTAAGAAAAATGTCTCAGATTCTGAGACTTTTTCTATAAGAAAAATGTCTCAGATTCAGGGACTTTTTCTATAAGAAAAATGTCTCAGATTCTGAGACTTTTTCTATAAGAAAAATGTCTCAGATTCTGAGACTTTTTCTATAAGAAAAATGTCTCAGATTCTGAGACTTTTTCTATAAGAAAAATGTCTCAGATTCTGAGACTTTTTCTATAAGAAAAATGTCTCAGATTCTGAGACTTTTTCTATAAGAAAAATGTCTCAGATTCTGAGACTTTTTCTATAAGAAAAATGTCTCAGATTCTGAGACTTTTTCTATAAGAAAAATGTCTCAGATTCTAAGACTTTTTCTATAAGAAAAATGTCTCAGATTCTAAGACTTTTTCTATAAGAAAAATGTCTCAGATTCTAAGACTTTTTCTATAAGAAAAATGTTTCAGATTCTAAGACTTTTTCTATAAGAAAATGTCTCAGAATCTGAGACTTTTTCTATAGGAAAAATGTCTCAGATTCTGACACTTTTTCTATAAGAAAAATGTCTCAGATTCTGAGACTTTTTCTATAAGAAAAATGTCTCCGATTCTGAGACTTTTTCTATAAGAAAAATGTTTCAGATTCTGAGACTTTTTCTATAAGAAAAATGTCTCAGATTCTGAGACTTTTTCTATAAGAAAAATGTCTCAGATTCTGAGACTTTTTCTATAGGAAAATGACTCAGATTCTGAGACTTTTTCTATAGGAAAAATGACTCAGATTCTGAGACTTTTTCTATAAGAAAAATGTCTCAGATTCTGAGACTTTTTCTATAAGAAAAATGTCTCAGATTCTGAGACTTTTTCTATAAGAAAAATGTCTCAGATTCTGAGACTTTTTCTATAAGAAAAATGTCTCAGATTCTGAGACTTTTTCTATAAGAAAAATGTCTCAGATTCTGAGACTTTTTCTATAAGAAAAATGTCTCAGATTCTGAGACTTTTTCTATAAGAAAAATGTCTCAGATTCTGAGACTTTTTCTATAAGAAAAATGTCTCAGATTCTGAGACTTTTTCTACAAGAAAAATGTCTCAGATTCTGAGACTTTTTCTATAAGAAAAATGTCTCAGATTCTGAGACTTTTTCTATAAGAAAAATGTCTCAGATTCTGAGACTTTTTCTATAAGAAAAATGTCTCAGATTCTGAGACTTTTTCTATAAGAAAAATGTCTCAGATTCTGAGACTTTTTCTATAAGAAAAATGTCTCAGATTCTGAGACTTTTTCTATAAGAAAAATGTCTCAGATTCTGAGACTTTTTCTATAAGAAAAATGTCTCAGATTCTGAGACTTTTTCTATAAGAAAAATGTCTCAGATTCTGAGACTTTTTCTATAAGAAAAATGTCTCAGATTCTGAGACTTTTTCTATAAGAAAAATGTCTCAGATTCTGAGACTTTTTTTATAAGAAAAATGTCTCAGATTCTGAGACTTTTTCTATAAAAAAAATGTCTCAGATTCTGAGACTTTTTTTATAAGAAAAATGTCTCAGATTCTGAGACTTTTTTTATAAGAAAAATGTCTCAGATTCTGAGACTTTTTTGTTATAAGAAAAATGTCTCAGATTCTGAGACTTTTTTTTAAGAAAAATGTCTCAGATTCTGAGACTTTTTTGTTATAAGAAAAATGTCTCAGATTCTGAGACTTTTTTTTATAAGAAAAAGGTCTCAGATTCTGAGACTTTTTTTTATAAGAAAAATGTCTCAGATTCTGAGACTTTTTTTTATAAGAAAAATGTCTCAGATTCTGAGACTTTTTTTATAAGAAAAATGTCTCAGATTCTGAGACTTTTTTTATAAGAAAAATGTCTCAGATTCTGAGACTTTTTTTATAAGAAAAATGTCTCAGATTCTGAGACTTTTTCTATAAGAAAAATGTCTCAGATTCTGAGACTTTTTCTATAAGAAAAATGTCTCAGATTCTGAGACTTTTTCTATAAGAAAAATGTCTCAGATTCTGAGACTTTTTCTATAAGAAAAATGTCTCAGATTCTGAGACTTTTTATATAAGAAAAATGTCTCAGATTCTGAGACTTTTTCTTTAAGAAAAATGTCTCAGAATCTGAGACTTTTTCTATAGAAAAAATTTCTGAGACTTTTTCGATAGGAAAAATGTCTCAGAATCTTAGACCTTTTCTGAATGTAGGGTATATGATTATAGAACTTGAAGAACCATAATTTTACTCTTCTGCCGCTATATTTTCTTGTTTCCCATCATTTACTTAAAAAATAATAATAAAAAAAACAAAATAATGTTAAAGAACTGTCAAAAGTTATGCCAGTCATTATTTTTTGTTATTTGCTGTTACTTGTTAACAAAAAAATTTTAAAATTGCTTAACTTAAGAGTTCCTTCTTAGTTAACTTAGTGTTTTGGAGACTGAGTGAGTGGATAAATATTTTGTTCATATTTTTCAGTTGTATTTTCCTTCGTTCACTGAAAGTTTGTCCTTTCACGTAAAGTGCTACAATTTTTTTTTTGCTTTAATTTTTTTTTACAATGTTTTATGACACTCGGTAGAAACCAAAAATAAAAGAAGGACCTTAAAAAACGTTTAAAAAAATGATGTAAACGTTGGTGTTTTTTTTTGTTGTTGCCTTGAGTGTTTTTTTCTTCTTTAGCCGCCAGTAAATTATTTAAACGTTATTGAGCCTGGATTTCTGTTTTAGTTGTTCTGTTCTTTTCGGTTCAATTTTGTTGAGTTTTTTTTTGTTTTATAAGAGTGAGTTTTGGTTAATGTTGTTTATCATTTTTTTTTAGTTGGTTGTTGTGCCAGATTTATGTAATTGTAATGACATTAAATTGTTGCCTCAGCAATTATGGAATATTAAATTGAGATATAGTACAAGTGTTAAGTTTTCATTAAATAAAGGTAAGGGAATGGGAATGATTTAAAGTTTTCTTTTGAATTTAAGAAAATTTTTAAAGAATATAACGAAATGAGCATTTTTTATGTGTTGGATATTTAATAAATTTATAACTGCTTGATTCCATAAACAACGGTGCGTATGATTTATATCCACAGTAGAAATAAATTCTTAAACAAAAATATTAATCATACGCGTCCAGTAATATCAATGTAGCAAAAAGTCATAATTTGATGATTGTTTAAAAACTCACATCATATTTTTTTTTGAAAAGCTAAAAATTAATTTCTATACACGGTGAGCCTCAGCGATGTTTAGGTTCGACTTAAGTGTCGACGAAAAGTGTAAACGCAGTTCGATTTCTACTTGATTAAATGTCACAAAACTGTTAACAGCGAAATCGTAGCTGCTCGCATTCGCGAGATATCGCGAAATTAGTGTTTTTGTATTTTGACAAAAACTGAATATGCAGATTTAATTGTATTTATTTACAGGTCACAAAACAGTTAACATCAAAATCATATCTTCTCAATTTCGCGAAAAATCGCAAAATTAAAAAAAAAAAATATAAAAAATTGGAAAAAATTTCATTTTTCGCATAAATTAGCAGTCAAGATATTGATTTGAGCAGTTTTACCACCTTTAACCACATAAAATTTAAACTGCATACAATATATTTGTCGTTTCTTTATTTTTGTTCTTTATTTTAGACACTAAAGAAAAAATAAATTTATTATTATAAAAGCTTGAACAGTAATTTTGCAATTTCTTGGGAAATTGATCATCTATAATTTTTATGCTTGCAGTTTTGTAAACTTTAATAACCTCGAATTTAAAATGCATACCACATTTTTGTCGTTAATTGAAGTAAATGTTTTTACAGACCAAAAATAAGACAAACTAATGAATAAATAGCAGTTTAGTTTTTAGTTTTTTAGCGATATCTCGAAGAATTGGGTAGCTAGAATTTAAATGTTAACAGCCTTATCGCCTTTTATCAATAGCAAATTAAACTGCATTTCATGTTTTTCAACAATGTTAAAGAAACTTCTTTTTTTATCCAAACAAGAAATACCCCCAAAAAACTTTTTTTTCGCTATTTCTCGCGAAAGTGAGCAGCTATAATTTTTTTGTGGGCAGTTTTAATTTCTTCCAACATGCTCAAATCAAACTGCATACCACTTTTTTTTATTATTTCTAAAGAACCGGTTTTAAAATATAAATAAATAATAAAAAAAATTACATAATTACGCGATATCTTGCGAAATTTAACACCTAAGTACAATTTCGATGTCAACAGCTGTGTGACCTTTGATCAAGCACAAGTAAAACTGCATACCATGTTTTTGCGAAATTTTAAAGAAACCTATCTAAATAAAAAAAAAAAACAGCAAAAAATTAATTTCGCGATTTCTCGCGAACTAAAGAAGATAGGATTTTGATGTTTACTGTTTTGTAACCTTTAAATAAGTACAATTAAAGCTGGATTTTTTTGCTAACGTGTATAAATTATCCCATACAAATTTGACGTTTTTTAACTATATACGGCAAATTTATGTCAAATTTTTATGGGATAATTTGTACACGTTAGCAAAAAAATCCACCTTAAAACTGTGTACACAGTTTTTGAAAATATTTAAAAAACTTCAATGTCAAAATTTTAAAAAATACAAAAACACTAATTTCGCGTTATCTCACGAATGCAAGCAGCTACGATTTTGCTGTCAACAGTTTTTAACATTTAATCTTGTAGAAATCGAACTGCGCTTACACTTTTCGTCGACACTAAAGTTCAACCTGAACATCGCTGAGGCTCACCGTGTTAAAGAAAATAAAAAAAGTTGATCAAAACAATAATAGACTTATTTAAATTTTGTTGATCAATGGATTTAATTGAAATTTTTTAGCCAATAATTTTTTGTGTGAATGTTTTTCACTGAATTCAAAATTTTTCTATATATCAAATTGCAAGTTTCTAGGACTATTATTTGAGAAATTATAAAAAGTACCAAAAGTGCAATTTTACCCCGCTTTAAAACGGAATTTAAAAAAGTACCGAGCTTACATTTCCAATTTTAAGTGTCTAGGAGCATTATTTCAGGAAATATTTAAAGTACCAAAAGCACTTTTTTTTACCACTTTAGAAACGAAATTTTTAAAAAGTACTTTTTTCAGTACTTTTTCACCAAAGTATCATACGTTCTAAATTTAAAGTTTCTAGAACCAATTTTGGAATACAATTAAAAGAACCAAAAGTACACATTTTTAACCCTTTTACACCCTTAAGAACCGGAATTTCCAAAAAACATTTTTTCCAGAATGTTTTTTTACCGAGAGATTCTACATTATAAATTTTAAGTTTTTTAAACCACTGTTTGAAGAAATATAAAAAGTACCAGGATTACGATATTTCGAAAATGTGCTTCTTCCAGAATACTTTTTTTTTCACCGAAGGCTCCTTCTTGCTCAATTTTAAGTTGGTAGGTTCATTATTTCAGGAAATATTTAAAGTACCAAAAGTAAGTAGATTTTTAATCCTGCTAAGAACGGAATTTCAAAAAGTAATTTATTCGGAATGTTATTCACCGATGGATGCTATTTTTTCACCCAAGGATCCTACATTGCAAGTGTCTAGAATCATTATTTCAGGATACGTAAAAAGTCCCAAAACTACACCTTTTTACCACTTTTACGACCCCTTAGAAACGGAATTTCCAAAAGTACTTTTTCCAATTTGTTTTTTTTTTTTCTAAATGATTCTACATTCCAAATATTAAGTGTCTAGAATCATTACCTCAGGAAATATAAAAAGTACCAAAAAAATGTTTTCCCATTTTTCATCCCATTAAAAGAGAATTTTCAAAAAATACATTCCAAATTTCAAGTTTCTTGATCTTTATTTCAGGAAAGTACCAAAAGTACAATTTTTTACCCATTCTAACCGCTTAGAATTAACATTACCAAAAATGCAGCTATAGTGGATATATTTTTCTGGAGGTGAGCCTACATTCAAAATTTTGAGTTCCCATAATGGTCCTATTTCAGGAAATATAAAAAAATCGCTACCCATTAGAATTAACATCCACAAACCCCCAGCCTCAGTAGGTCTGTTTTTAAGTCTTTAGATTCAGCGGCTTGGGATGGGCGGTGATGTCAGTTATAGGGCTTCCAATCGGGATTGGGTTTTCTGAATCCCGGGATTCGGGATTAAAGCAACATTTTCGGGATCCCGATTTCGGGATTTCCTGGATTCACGGGATATTTTGAAAATTTTCGGGATTTTTTAAAATTTGTAGTATTTTTTGTCACTTTGACAAATCCACGTGTTCTTAAAGATAAGTAAAGTTCTGTTGAAGTTGTTAAATTCAAAAAAGGTCCAGATACCACCTGTGAAGGATATCGGTATTCGGTTATCTTTCTTATCTTTCGTCGTGGCTCATCGTTATCAACTTTTAGTTGTTTTACCTCACGAATTGGAGATGGGCGCTGCACAGGTGATTTGGGGGAATCACGTAAATCACACGTGAGTGTAATCGATTTTTATTTAAATCACGTAATTGTGAGGGACCGTGAGATATAAAAATATACGTTTTCAAATTTTTGAGTGAGTGATTCGTTTTTTTGCGGAAGCTTTCGTGATTTGATTTTTGTAATTAAAAATTTATTTGTTTTTTTTTTTACTTTCTTACAAAAAACTGTAAAGCGGGAGTAGGGTTTGCTTGACCCACGCGTGAGCGTGCTTAAATCCGAGTCAATTGAGTCAATTGCGTACGGGTAGGCAATATTTTGTACTTTCTTGTACGCGAAAAGTGAGTGAGCGTGAGTAAAAAAAGTGCGTAAGTGATAAGTGACTCTATTATTGTTTGCGTGAGCGAGACTGAGTGTGAGTCAAAAGCCACTCACGCCTTTAAAAAATATTGTTTCAGTAAAACATAAAATTATTAAAGCTTATAAATCAAGGAGTTTAGATGTGTCAAAAGCACTTTCGTCGAACCACCATTAGTTTTAAGAATTTTTTGCAATCTTTACATTTTGCAAACGGTTTAAAAAATATAAAAATAATAAAAAATATTAAAAAAATAAAATAAATCGGGATCCCAAAAATCCCGGTATTGAAAATCCGAAATCCCGAGAGTCGGGATTTGCCTAATACCGAAAATCCCGGGATTACCGGGAATGACTGACTCACTGACTGACCCTAGTCAGTCAGTGAGTCAGCCATCAGTCAGTCACGTTATTCTCTTATTTATATAAATTTCTCAATTTAAAATTTTCTTCATCATTGAAGTTTTTAATGATTCAAACAAAAATAATAAAAACATGTATAAAAACATCAAAGTTTATTTATAAGAATCAATAAGAAGACTGTAAATAAAAAACACTCAATTTGCCAATAAAAAATTATTTCAATAATCGTCGAATCTCTGTCACACAGACAAAGATAAGAAAATCCTTAATATACCAACCAACCAACCACTATGCCACTTGAAGCCAAATAAAGATAAAACTACAAAAAGGATAAAGGAAACGACAATACAACAATAACGACAACTAAAAAAACTTACCTCTTCTTTTGGCACCAATGTAACCTTCTTCATGGGTGCACTATTATTGACAACAACCGTTTCACGTTTCAATGATGGACGTTTTAAAGCTGAATTAGGTTTTTGTATTTCAACCATAGTTGTGCTTTAACATGAATGAAGTTGTGAAAGGAAAATGGGAACGAAGAGGGGGTTTCAAGAGGAATTGTAAAGGGTTTTTATTAACAGAAAAATCCAGGAAGTAGAGAAAGAAGCAATAGTAGGAAATGAAATGGTTGAAATGTAGTAGTATGAAAGGAAAGTTTAGTAGAATACAATGGGAAATAGTAGAAATTAAAGGAATGTTTCGAGTAGTCACAGTTTTAGTTCTTTTTTGTTTGTTTTATAAACTTTTTTTTTAGGTTCTTTGTTAAAAGTTTAATTTATTTTAATTATTTAATAGTATTTTAAATATTTATTTTATAATTTTCTATTAAAAACAATTTTTTATGGTACAAAAACCTTTTGAAAGGTTTAATTTTTAACATTTTTTATCTGGTTGGGTGTAATTTGTTTTTGTTCAAAAGATTTTTCCTTTTTTTCCAAGGGTACTTTCACTTTACTGTAACAGATTTAGATTTAGAATTGTTAAAATTTTATTATTATTCGAAAATTAACACTCTTTTTTGGGTTTATTTTGTAGGGTGTTTGGTTTATAAAGCTGTTGTTGTCGGATTTTTTTTTTAAATTCTATGGGTTTAAAATCAATTGTATTTTTTTGTTTTGATATCAAATGTTGATCCTTTTTTTATTCTACTATTATTTTTATTTTGCGCTTGTGTGGCTTATTAGGCCATTATATTCTTACAATTCTATTATATTTCTATTTAGGATTTGTGCACAATCAAACATTAAGTGTATGTATTTATGCTAGTACACTTAAAATAAATTGTCTATCGAATTATAAAAAAAAAAAAAAATATATATTTATTAAAACAGAAAAGTACAAGAAGCTCGAAACAGGCAAAAAAGGCAGCCTTAAGTAAGAACTTTTTTTCCAGCTATAACTTTTAATTCTGTTTCTTTTATTTGAAAGATAAATTATTGTAATATTTTTAAAATTTTATAAAAGTTGTCACTCAGTTGTATTATGTTTTTTAAAAGGACAAAATTGGCAGCAATTGCAGAGCAAAATCTACTAAACCGATTTTGATGATTTATTTTTGTAGATTACTAAATTCTCTAGTACTTACCGTGGCCCTTTTTTTTGAAATTTTGACCTAATAATGTTTTGATGAAAGAAGAAAAGTATTTTTTTTTGAAATTTTTTAAGTTTACATTATCATAACTTAAACAAAATCAATATTTTTCAAAAAAAATGGACACAGAGAAGAGAATTTAATAATCTACAAAAAAAAAAAAAGTTCATCAAAATCGTAGTTTTCAAAAAAGTACTTTTTATTGTACAACTGCAGCTGATTTTGTCCTTTAAAAAAAAATATTCTACAATTGAGTAGAAACACTAGCAATTCTAGTTGACCAAATTTTATGTTATGAAATTTTAAAAATGTTACAATAATAAATAAAAACAAAATTAAAAAATATTTACTACCCCCCCCCCCCCAATGAAGGTGATAAATTCGGTTGCGCCGAACCGTTGATACCCTCAGCATGTTGAAAAGATAAAAAAAAATAAAATTTGGCGGGGTCGTTTTTTTCAACATGATAATGTTTTTAGGCTAGTATGACCATACTGTTCAACGACTAACGAGAAAAAAGAAAATAAGATTAATGTTTTCATTTTCTTAAAGCCAAAAAGTTTAGTAACTTGGGTAATAATTCACCTGCTGGTGAATAAAAAGTTTTTTAACAGCTGGTGAATAAAACGTAAATCATAATTACACTGTGCTAGTCGCAAAAATGACCTTGCTGTTACTATTACTATAAATCGAGTACGGTGAATGGTGCTAACCGTTTTTGAAAGTAAGCGCTCGTTTGTTTTTGTTGCAAAATTTATTGTTTCCGCGAAAAAAAAAATAAATTCAGCGAATTTTTTTTTTTTTAATTTTGTGTCTATATAAATACGCAACTTTGAAAAAAAATCTGATATTACAATGGGATTTAGTGTACACAAATTAGCTTTAACAGATGGGTGTCGTAAATTCAAATCAAACTAAAAATAATTGTGTTGAACCAATTTATTCACGAAAAAAAAATTTTCACGAAAAAATTCACAGTATTATGGTTTGTTGTGTTAATTCAACAGAGTTGAATGGTTTTAAATTTAAAAATAATCGCAAAAATTTAAAATATCGCTGTGATTGTGCTTGAGCAACAAAATTTATCACGAATAGGAGCGAAGATAGCGAATATCACGAATAGGAGCGCTAACTTCGAAAAACGGCTAGCACCATTGAATTCAGCGTACTCGAGTTACCTTTACCAGTAGGATGCCCAACTTGTTAAAAAAAAGTGTCAAGTCCGAGCATGGTGTTATTTTTTCAGGAAATTTTTTTTTTTTTGTAACTTAGCGTTTTTTTTCGTATTCATAAAACATCATTCCAAATTTAAAGGAAATCGGACCAGTTCTACTTATAGTAACCATACAAACCACCCTCCCGATATTGAGATATGTAAATTAGGGCGGATCGAGAAATGCTTTTTCACGAATTTCGCTTGGGCGCTATGCGATATTGGTAAAAATAGATGCCAAAACAATGTGGTTAAAATTTCAGGAAGATCGCTCTTCATCTTGGGGTCCCCCTCCGGCGCTAAAGTTTACAATTTTTTTAAAAAATTGTCAAAAATTAAAATTTTATCAGATCTTCTTAATTTTGGATTTTATATGGTCTAGTTAATCACATCTATTTAGATTTTAAATATCAGCTTAGTTCGATATCGCTAACCTCCAAAAACCAGAGGTGGAAAAGTATGCTTACATTTTGGAGAAACCCGAAAAGCTACTTTTTGCAATTATGTAAAAAAAAACACATTAAAATTGCAAAATATGATTTTTTTCTTCCCGACTTGGAAAATAGACTACACATGGATTCCAAAACCGTTAAAACCAAAAAATACGAAATTCTTGAACGGCGTGTGGACCAATCTCAACTTACGATATTTTCAAGAAATTTATTTCATACATTTTTTTGCTATATTGTTCTATATTTTAAATATTTTTTACAAATTTTGTCATATTTTCCTATTAAAGATATTCTCGTTAAAATTTTATAGATCATTAACCCTTGGCGACATGTGGTCATATGAGTCCCACACAAGAAATTGTTTTTTACCAATTACAAATAGATTAAAAAAACTTTTATGAGTTTAGCGGACCATATTACATATACAAAAAATATCCGATAAACTCATAAAAGTTTTCAATTTCAAGCTATTTTTAATTGGTAAAAAACAATTTTTTGTGTGGAACTCATATGACCCCATGTCGACAAGGGCTAATGAACTCTTAAATTTTAATGAGAATATCTTTAATAGGAAAATATGACATAATTTGTAAAAAACGTTTAAAATATAGAACAATATATAAAAAAATGAATGAAATAAATTTTTTTGAAAATATCGTAAGTTGAGATTGATCCACACGCCGTTCAAGAATTTCGAATTTTTTGGTTTTAACGGTTTTGGAATCCTTCTGTAGTCTATTTTCCAAGTCGGGAAGAAAAAAAATCATATTTTGCAATTTTAATGTGTTTTTTTTACATAATTGCAAAAAGTAGCTTTTCCGGTTTCTCCAAAATGAAAGCATACTTTTCCACCTCTGGTTTTTGGAGGTTAGCGATATCGTATTAAGCTGATATTTAAAATCTAAATAGATGTGATTAACTAGACCACATAAAATCCAAAATTAAGAAGACCTGATGAAATTTGAATTTTTTAAAATTTTTAAAAAAAAATACTCTTTGGCTTAAAAAAGTGGAAACTTCAGCGCTGGAGGGGGACCCCAAGATGAAGTGCGATCTTCCTGAAGTTTTAACCACATCGTTTTGGCATCTATTTTTACCAATCCCGCATAGCGCCCAAGCGAAATTCGTGAAAAAGCATTTCTCGATCCGCCCTAATGTAAATCTCTTAAAATTCATGAAAAAAATTAAATATTTGATTAAAATTTTGTTTGTAGTTGTTTAACGTGTACTTTTGTAGTCTTATCAAACTGATTATAATTTGACCATTTTTGGACTTACAAGGGAAGTCTCCCTAGTGTCACCCGCGGATCTTTATGGAATTAGTTTTATTTTGTAGATCAGAAAAAATACAGGGATATTTTTTTTTAGCGGAGCAAATTCATATTTAGGGTTTAAAAAGAGGGGGGAAGACATTTTTCAGTTTTTTTCGTTTATCTCCTATATTATGCAAAGAAACCTAGTCATGTTACATACCAAATGAAAGGTCTTTGGAAAACCTATCTACGTGTGCTAAGAACGTGTCCAAACATGGACAACTTTTCGTCATATTGAGTAAAATACCAAAATTTCAGGACATTTTTGTTAATAAGTCAAAAAATATTAACTTCTTTGGTGTTAGCACCACGAGATAGGTATTTTTAATACCTTTAATCTGATACCACACAAGCCTATATTAATTTTTTTTAAATAGGCCTTAATCGAAAAAAACTGAAAAAGGTAAATTTCCCCCCATACAAATCGACCCCCCCCCCTAAAAATAAGTTTGGGCAGCTAAAAAAATACATGTCGAATTAATTTTCGTTCTTAACAACATATCCAAATTTCATGAAAATCGGAGGGTGACACTAGGGAGACTTCCCTTGTTAGTCCCATATAAAAATTTTGCCCGATATTCAGATAAATCGGCCAATTCGTAACAAAAATTTGGTTTTTCAGATCCAATCGGTTCATGTTTGGACTTGAGATCCATTTTTCGGGCAACACTGGTGTAAAATTCCTTACTTGTTTTTTATTGGTTATTTTCCGATCTTGATCTAACTAAGAAATTGTACAATTTTCTTTTTCTAACTAATTCACAATGATTATAGTAGAGTTGAATACGCGTTAATACTTTGTTTGAACATTAACGATTTGAAATTTAAATTCTCTATGATACTTTTAGTATAGGGATTTTATATTTGCTAAATAGACTTGAGAATGGAATCTGACAAATTCCGAAACACGTCTTGCAAAAATTACCATAATAAATTAATTTAAAAAAGAAAAATAATTTTCTTGAAAATTATTCTATGAGAATATCATAGTTTAAATTAGTAAAGGAATAAATGACCTCGAGCTAAAATAAACGTACTCAAAATATTTAGTGTTTTTAGTTAAGTTTTTTTGTCATAACTAAGAAAATGTCCTTATTTTTAGTAAAATTTTTCTTAATTGGGGGAAAATTTTTGAACTATTTTGTGCGAAAATCGTTCTTAAATTTAAGTAGTGTCTTATTTTGAGAGCGCAGTGAGAAAGGGATATTTCAAGAATTCGAGTTGAAAATAAAATAAATTTTATTTTTTTGGTTTTTGAAATAAAGTAACAAATTAAGTAAATTTTGCTTAAATTTAATATAGAATTTTGCTAAAATGTTGTTTCAGCAGCATATTTTATTTAATAGTATTGTAACGAATTGTCGGCCAGTTTTTTTTTTTGTTGAGTGTACAAGAAAAATTCACATAAGCTGGAAATTTTTTCAAAAAAATAACTTGACATCTATAAACTTTGTTGATTGTGATTGTAGCATAAACATTTTTTATCTGTTTAAAAACAGATGATATTAAAATATGCAGCAGTTGTCATATATTTAAAAGAATGCAATCTTGTTATGCTATTGAAGTACACTCAAAATAATAATTCTGTTTAATCACAAAATAAAATCTGCTAATAAAATAGAGTACATAATACACCGTCCCACAAAAATGAAAAAAAGTTGTTGAGCACGAACTGGGTAATATACGTTTAAAACTAGAGACTAAATGTACTGCATTTACAGTTTTTCATTTCGTGATCGTGTTTCCTAAAGGACTTCAAAATTTTAAAGGATTAAATTTTATAAAATATTTTTTTTTAAATTTTTATATTTGTCCTAGGATGCCACTAGTGATAGCAAATGAAAGAGGATGATCCATAACTTTCTTATTTTATTATTTTTACATATCAGGAAAAAGGAAGTAAGTTACAACCTTTCAAAACTTTATCCTTCAATATCATTCTAAATTTTTTAACAAAATATTTTGGTAAAATTTTCAAAGGACTTTATTCACATCCTTTTATCCTAATATGGCAAAATACAAAAATGGAGAAATTAGGGGAGATCCGCCTCTTTCATTTGCCATCCTCGCACAGTGCCACATTTGGCCAGTCTAGGACGACAAAAATCCAATTTTAATTATATTGACTTGAAATTCGGTATAAAAGTTCGATTTAACTTCGAAAATAACATTATGAAAAATATGGGAGGCCAGTTAAGGGCCACGCCCACTTTTTTAAAAATTTGTAATTTTGGTTATAATTTCTTTGAATTTGGTATATATACTCTCAATGACTGTAGAAATAATATCACAAAAAAAGGGGGCGGTCAGACAACTGCCACGCCCACTTTTTTATAATATGTTTAAAAAAATATGTAAAAACAAGGTTTATATATCGCCCCACTGTAGTCGGCGTCGCAGACGGTGGCAAAAGTTAACCGTTGAAATAAGTACTTTTGATATTGGTCAATATATTTGAAAAAGTCCGGCGACCAATACGGACCAAAAACAAAAGTACATTCCATCAAAAAAAATAAATATATAATTTTCTTTTCAAAAACTTTTATTTTGTTAAAAATTTAATAAAAATAGAAAAATTAAAAAAAAAAAAGAAAAGATATGACTTAAAGCATTTTAAAATCCTTTAAAATTACAAAAAAAGAGTTGATAAATATCTCTTTTTGTTCAAAAGTTACAACAGTTTAAACTCGACTTAATTTATGCGAACTAATGTACACTAATTACTGGATTTTTCAAGATGCAACTTTAAACACCCACCTCTTACTAACGAGCAGAATTATCGTTCTTATATGATTATTTCCGTGCTATCAGGAATGTTTTATAATACATACAAACATATCATGAAAATCGGGGAACTTTTTTTTTTGGATTTTTGTCGTGCTAGATTGGCCAAATGTGGCACTGTGCCCCGGTTGCATCCTAGGCTAACAATAAGTACAAATATTTCAAAATATTTTACAAAATGTGTCCTTAACAATGTTGGAGTCATTTTAAAAGGAAACAGGATCACGAATTGATCTCTACTTTCAGACGTATATCATCCGGTTCATGTTTAATATTGGATGTTGGAGGGTGATATATTTCCAGCTAATACTAAAACGAAAAACTCTGTAAGTGTTTGTATATTGGTAAAAATGTATTAAAAAATAAATTTTTACAGAAAACCCCTGTAAGTTTACAAACTTTTTTAGTGAAAAATTCTGTTTATTACGTGTAAAATAATGAAATTAAAAAGTAAAATTAGAGATAAAATTTAGTTTTTCGGTCACAAAACATACAAAGTAAATTTTTTTAAAATCTGTGTTATGACAGAAAACTCTATCATATTTCAGTCGAATTTAGATTTCAGTCTCTCATTAAAGTCTATAAGGTCCCTCACAAAAGTCTTATTATACAGTTTTTTATTAACCGCCTCCTTTTAGGGGAGAGGATGTACTGGGGCATTCCATGTCAAATCGGACACTTTGAATTTTTTTTTTTTTAGATTTTCCCGATTTGTTTACAGTTTTTAGTACCCTTTGAAAGCTCCAATGGTGCGTCATAGAGGGATAATTTTAAGACCAACCCCCATTAATTTTTACGTCTTAACATTTCTTTGGAACAAACTAATATCCTATCTCCATTTTCTAAGGGGGCTCCCTCACAAAACGACATTTTTTAAAATGTGCTCCAACCGCTCTAACTGCCCTAATAGTGCCCTTAGAGCAACAAAATGTATGACCGACCCACAATATTTTTTTAGTCCCAACATTTTCTCTGAACACACCTACCCTCTATCTCTAATTGTTAAGGCGGTCCCCAAATTTTTTTTTTATTTTTTGTAAATTTGTTTTATTTAATCAGCTCCTACCGGTCCAATGGTGCGTCCGAGAGGGGTCATTAGTGAGACCGACCCCCATTTATTTTTACCCTACAACATTTTTTTAAAACATACAACAGCCCTATCTCCACTCCCTTAGTAGGCTCCCATACAAATAACAGTTGAAGCAAATTTTATAAAAATTTAATTTTGAATGGAAGCCTACTTAGTGACTGGAGATAGGGCGTAGGTATGTTTTACAAAAATGTTGGAGGGTAAAAATAAATGGGGGTCGGCCTCACTAATGACCCCTCTCGGATGCACCACCAGTAGAAGCTGATTAAATAAAACAAATTTACAAAAAATAAAAAAAAATTTATGGGGACCGCCTTAACAGTTAAAGATAGAGGGTAGGTGTGTTCAGAGAAAATGTTTGGACTAAAAAAATATTGTGGGTACATTTTGTTGCTCTAAGGGCACTATTAGGGCAGTTAGAGCGGTTGGAGCAAATTTAAAAAAATGTAGTTTTTGGAAGCCCCCTTTGAAGTTGGAAATAGGGTATTAGTTTGTTCCAAAAAAATGTTAAGACGTAAAAATTAATGGGGGTCGGTCTTATAAATGACCCCTCTATGACGTACCATTGGAGCAGTAGAAATGATTTTAAGATTGGAAAATTACAATAAATTTTTTTCAAAAAATTTAAAAAAATAGTAATAATCGTTATCCCACGAGCCTCCTTGGCAAAAATTTGTAGAATCGATAGAAGTTTTACACAAAAAAATTTCAAAAAAATCGAAGAGTACAAACATTTTTAAAAATGAGATTTAAATTCTAAAACTTAAAAATCGCATACTAGAGCGCTTTTAAGATTTTTTTTGGGATTTTTTTTTAAAAGTACGTAAAAAACAAATATTTTGGAAAAAAAAAAAATGGAATTTGGACCATTATTGAAGAAGTTATGAGTAAAAGAAGTTTGAGTAAAGGAACAAACTACCAATTTTTAAAAATTCGATATCTCTTGAACGGGTCATCAAAAAAATCTGAAAATTTACCACGAAGGAGTTTTTGAAGGGTACTAAACAAATTGGGAAAATAAAAAAAAAATTTTAAAGTGTCCGATTTGACATCTTTGTGTATTTCGTTTGCTGATGGTATTCTTTTATTTCGCGTTTGCTAAATTTTAGATATTTTCCAAAACCCAAAAATTTTTTGTTGAGTGTTGTTTCCTTTGTTGTAAAAAATATGTAAATCAATTTAGAAAAAAAAATTTTGTATAAAATGCGTGCTAATGAGGTGTTTATTTAACTTAATATCCTGCTGATATTTAAAGTATTATGTTAAAATTTCAGCCAACTTTATACAAAAGATATCATAACATAAATTTATATTTACAAAACAAAATCATAATTTACATTACAATGAATTAGAAAACAAAAAAAAAAAAACACAAGCTAAAGGGCCAAAATATGCAGGTTAATTCTTTAACCAACCACACCAATATTTATATTTACTCATACTTATAAAAGAAGAAAAACCTTTTTATTCCTTTTGTTCATCCTTTAAAAATATATTGTAAACATAAACAAATAGGTGTGGTATTAAAGTTTTTAATGTAATTTCAAAATAAACAAAATTATAAAAAAATAAAATACTGAAGGAATTGTATTTCAACTTGGGAAAATAAAGGAAACGGAAATTTTTAACACTTAAAAACCTTGTCGGTAAGTTATAAAAATTCTTTTTTCAGGTCTTCTTTTTCTAAGGATAAAATAATTTAAACTTTTAAATAAAAATATTCAAATAAACTGACAGACAGACAGTGAAACGAAACTAAATGCAAATAAATGATTTATGTAAAAAGGCTTTAAGGATACAATAACCAAGAAGAAAAAGAAAAAAATAGAATGTTTATAATCCCAATCAAAATTGAAATGAAAAAGAAACAAGATGGATTTTCATATTTATTCTTAAAGAAAAATTACCATTCATTAAATGGGGCTACAATGGAATATAAACTAACTTTTATAACAGTTTGTGATTTGATACACAAACATACTCAAACAAACATATATTTAGATAGGCAATATTGTATTACACTATAAAACACAAACTCACACACACACACAGACATATTTCTTCTTAGTATGATAATATCTACATAATCACTATCATTATATTTTGTGTAAGTAGTGTAATAAAATATCAAAACACATTCAAATATACTAACACACACATACACTCACTTATATATAAAAATACTCATACTCTGGCACAGATTTAACTAACGAAGAACAATAATAGTAAATTATGCGTAAAAAAACTACAACTAACATTATTTCAAAATATCCCAACGTAAATTAAAGTTAACGGTTAGTCAAATGTAAACCCGATGAAATAATGATATACATGAGGCACACTGAAAGAATTTTGTTCATTACGGCTATGAAAACGTACATTGATTCTATGAAAAAAAAATCATTAGAAGTCAGCCAATGATGCCATTCATAGAATCTATGAAACGAATTCATAGAAACCACAAACCTATAAAAAAGTTCATAGGCTAAAAAAAAAATATTATTTCAATTTTATTTATTTGTATACCCTCCCTCCACTCTAGTGATAGAGGGTATATATAAGTTTGACATTCCATTTGCAACACCTCGAAATATTGGTCTAGGACCCTAGAAAGTATATATATTCATTAGAATGTCCCTTATTTTGGAAATCTTGGAAATGTTTAGACGGTTCCTTTTAACTTAAAAATAACTGATGAAAAATTTTACGCCCCTACGGCCACGCCTTCCCTACGCGACGGGGCCTTAAAGAGCGGGGCCTAAAAAATCATTTTTCCATACAAACCAAACATTTTTTTTTTGATTTTTAATTTTTTTGTTATTAATTATTATATTACTTCCCAGCAAAACTTATATTACCAAATAAGGTATAAAATAAGGTATAGGATCTCTTATTTTGTACATTGCAGCATTGATGATTTTAACAGGCGATGAGACTCAAAGTAATGCATCCACATTATCACAAAGAATACCAGTAAGGTATAAAATAAGTCATGAATTTATAACGAAGAATACGAGCAAGGTGTAAAATATATGATATTTTATAGGTTACGAGAAATGAAATAATATAGAATACCAGAATGTAATATATAAGGTGTTACGAGTAGTGAAAAGGTAATTTTGTATTAAATTTACTCACGTGATTGTAAGTGAGTGTAAGTAGATAAAATATGAGCGTGAGTGTGTGTCGTTAGAAATTTCCTGTCGTGAGCCCATCTCTAGTTTAAACTTATGCATTTTTTTTATAAAATAATTATTTTTTATGTTATTGTAATGCATTATGAATCCAATTATAAATAATGCATTATTTCAAACTTTCAAATAATACATAATGTAACCAAATATAAGTCAGCCATGATTTAATGTTTAGAAATAATAAATATGAAATACATTTTTTCCAATAATCATGCATTACGTAGCAAATTATTAGTAATGCATTATTTTTCACTTTAAAGTAATACGTTGTGGAACAAATGTTTGGTAAGACATCCAAAAATAATGCTACAAATAAGGTGTATACATTACCTGGTAGTGTGTTAAATAATCACAACCCATTACCAAAGTTTTGCTGGGTTTGATTTTGTATGATACATATTCATAAAAATATATTCTTGCTTTGGAGATTCGGCATTTTCTCTAAATTTGTATACCCTCTAACCAGAGTATGGGGGTAAACTTACTTTGGCATTCCGTGTGTAACACATCGAAATATCGGTATAGGACCACATATCGCATATACATAAATGATAAGTTATCTATTCTCAGACATTCTACCGATTAATAAGATACTAACATATGTACTTGTTGGTTAAGCTCATGTGAAATGTAAGAAAAAAAATGGTTTAAGTTAGTTTTTTTAATTTTTTTAATACTTCTACTAAAATGACAAACGTCATTTTGGATTTAAATGAAAGGTATTTAAAATATCTATTAAACGGTGTCAACATCACGAACCTACGTTACATATTTCTTAAGTTATTGAGCTTTGAAGTTGGAAAATTCAAAATTTTTACTTTTAAGGTCAAATTATTGACCTTTGACCTTATCATTTTTACCGCGAATATTTTTTTAGGAGGCTAGCAATATTTTGAAGTAATTTATCCACTTTTGTAAAAACAAGGCACCATAAAAAAAAAATAAAAAAAAATTATGTTTTATAACCTCATTTTTAACATAAAATCGATTTGAGCGAGTTGATCCCGGCCCGCCAAAAATCTGAAAAAAATCTCAAAAATCTTTTAGGCCATAAGAATTCATATTCCGCTTCAGAGTAGCAAAAATAAAAAAAAAGTTTTTGATAAAACGCCCTAAGACAAACATCTAAACTTTTTAAATTAAAAAAAAAAAAAAAATGTTCCCAGATTTTTTGAAAAATTGGCTTTTTTAAAAAATGGAAAATTTCGGAAATTAAAAAATTAAAATTCTGATAAATTTTTATTAAATAAAATAAAAATTTTGAAAAGGTGAAATTACCTTTAAAATATTATATTTTGAGTAGGTTTATTCTAGCTCGAGGACATTATTTCCTTTACTTATTAAAACTACAATAATAATTTTCAAGAAAATAATTTTTCTGTTTTAAATTTATTTATGTTGGTCGTTTTTGCAAGACTTACCCGACAAGTGTTACGAAATTTTTCAGATTCCATTGCCAAGACTATTTGGGAAACATATAATATATATATTAGACTTAATTTTGAAAATTTGATCTACGGGTATCATCATTTTTTTGAAGGATTTAGGGGAGCTAAAAAGAATACCGCTATTTTTTTGGAAAAATTTTCGCTCCTTGGGGTGGTTCAACGCATTTGAAAACGCGGATTTTGAGCTGCTTTTTTTGCAGAGCAAAAACGGCTGAATATATAGCAAATCTGATATCACCAGTCGATTCTACAGCAAAAAATAATACAATGGCCATTTTTAGAACTCTTAAAAAAAGTTCCAAAAACCCACCACAGAGAGCGGAAATATAAGATTTTTCCATTTTATTTTTTAATACATTTTTTAAATAGACACGATTAAAGGGCATTTTCAGCTCAACAAAATGGTACCAAAATTTCCGTTCTATCACAACCCGTTAAAAAGTTATAAGCTCTCAAAAATGGCCAAAAACACGTTTTTTGAGAACTTTGACCTCAATTTTCTCGAAAACGCAACGTGATAAAAAAATTTGAAACCCATATTTAGAATCAGCATCGAAATGTTAATCGAAAACGAAATGTACGATCTTAGAACATCATCCAAAAATATCACAAAAAATGCTCTCAATAATGCAGCAAAATGCGTTTTTTGTGAACTTTGACCTCAATTTTCTCAAAAACCTGACATTATGGAAAACTTTGGAAACCAGATTTGGAATCAGCATTAAGAGGTAAATCGAAAATGAGTGTCCAGACCGCTGACCCATCCAAAAAATTTTCAAATTTAGGTCAGTGTTTTATAATTTTGCCATTAGAAAAAAAACTTTGAAGCTTTATAACTTGTTAATGGGTTGTGATAGAAAGGTGATTTTTGTACCAATTTTCTTAGCAAAAACTGCCTCTTCATCGTGCACGATTAAAAAAATAATTTAAATTTTTTTTAAAAAAAATCGATTTTTCCGCCCCCTGCTGTGGGTTATTGGAACTTTTTTTAAGAGTTCAAAAAACTGCTATTGTATTAATTTTTGCTCTAGAATCGACTGGTGAAATCAGATTTGCAATATATTAAGCCGTTGTTTCTCTGCAGAAAAATCAGCTCAAAATCCGCGTTTTCAGATGCTTTGAACCACCCCAAGAAGTGAAAATTTTTCAAAAAAATACTGGCATTCTTTTTAGCTACCCTAAATCCTTTAAAAAAATGATGATATCCGATAAACAGATAAAGTGACATAGTCGCCAAACGAACTCTAATATATATATATATGTAATAACTAGTAGCATAAGGAATTTAAATGACAATTGCCAATGTTCAAACAAAAATATTGTACATATATTTGCTAAATCGTCTTGACAATGAAATCTGACAAATTCCGAAACTCATGTCGGGTAAGTCTTGCAAAAATGACCTACCTAAATAAATTTAAAACAGAAAAATAAATTTTTTAAAAATTATTCTATTAGAATATAATAGTATTAATTGGTAAAGAAACTTTTACTTCGAGCTAGAACAAACCTAATTAAAATATAACATTTTAATAGTTAAATTTAACAATTTTTATTTTTTAATAAAAATTATTCAGTATAATTTTGAACGACCTTTTCCAATTATTTCCCTGTAAAATCTCGCGTTGAATCCGAAAATTAAGCCCAAAATTTCGAAAGTAGAACAGTTTTCGAGATATTGCGAACTTTTCAAGTTATAAATTTTTTAAAAATGTTAGAATTTTGTTCAGTGTATTTATTGTTGATCATTTCAATGTTTTATGCTTTTTTTTGTTTATCATTTGTCATTTTAACACTGGAGCCACGTGTTTCTTTATGCATGATTTATTTATTCATTTATTGATATTTTTATGTGGTGGCAGAATGTATTTAATGCACATAAACTTGGTTCAAACAAAAACCAACATAAACATAATCATAAACAAAGAATTTATGAAACACATTAAGGCGAATATGAATATTTTTTCATAATAATAAACTTTAGGAAAAATAAAATAGTTCACAGTAACATTAAACCAATCTAAGATACACTCAAAAAAAAAAAACTGTAATGTTAGCAAAAAAAGCTTGTAAACCTACAAGAAAATTTGCTGATTTTGAACCCACAATTTTTTTGCTAAAGTTAGCAAAAATGTTTTGCCAATAATTAGTTAACAAAAAAAATTTTTTTTTGACACATTTGAGGACCCCATTGGGTTCGGACCCGATAGGTCCAGACCCCGATGGGCCTGGACCTAGTTGGGTTCCTTAAAAATCGTCATAGTTTTTGATCCAAAATTTGTGTCCGTTTCGCTCTACCTTGCTTAGTTTTTGAGATACGTGATTATAGGGGACCACTGGGGTCTTGAGAATTAAAAAACTCGATAACTTAAAAAATATTACTCGGAGAGCTTTTGACTATTTTGCGGTCTTGTTCTACGTATTGAGGGCTACAATAATGCTTTTGGACTTTTTGTTGTGTCGGCAATATTTACCGAGATATGAGCATTTTAAAATTTTCGGGAATGCTAACTTTTTTGGATCCAAAGTTAGGGCCCATTAGGGTCCACACATGTGAAGAGGACCCGCGAAAATATGGCGATTCTAAGAACCAAAAATGCCCTCCATTTTGCTCTATCTGGCTTAGTTTCCGAGATAGAGCCATTTTAAGTTTTCTGAAAATAAAAAAAAATTTACCATTTATTTTTGCTAATGTTAGCAAAAAATCTTGTAAAAATGTTTTCAACTCAATTTCAAATCTTAGCAAAAGAAATTAGTTCAACGTTTGTTTAAAATTACTAATGTGCTAAATGAAGTTTACAAGAATTTTTTGCTAACATTCTAATCTCAACTAAAAATTTGCTAAAAGTTAGCTAACTAGCATTAGCAAAAAAAAATTAGTAAATCTACTAACGTATTTTTTTGAGTGTATAATACAATTTTTTCCATCTAATTCTCAATGAGGGTAGATTTGAATATGTATTAATATTTCTGTTTGAACATAAGCGATTTGTTTTTTAAATTCCCTTAGCTACTTGTAGTATAGGGTTTTTATATTTGCTAAATAGTCTTGATAATGTAATCTGACAAATTCCTTAACACGTATCGACTAGGTCTTACAAAAATAACCAACATTAATAAATTATTAAAAATTATTATTTGAGAACAACATTATTTTAAATTAGTAAAGAAAATAATGACCTCGAGCTAGAATACACCAACTCAAAATATAATATTTTAAAGGTCAAATAATTTTTTTTTTTATTTTTTAATAAAAATTATTCAGAAGTAATCTTTTTTGAATATTATCCGTGATGGAGAATGAAAAAATGTTTGAAAATAAAATGTTCCCTCAAAAAATTGTTTTAACTAGTCAAATCACTTTCAAGTTTTATTAAATAAGTGATTTAAAGGAAATTTTAAAACAAAATGTAACCGGTGAAATTCAAAACAAACAAAAGATATGAGAACAAATCTTGAAATACACATGAGGCATTTCACACCAAATGTCCAGCGAAAAATAATGTGTGTACTGTAAATTTCGGAATAGGTTGTATGGATAGCCCTATATGGAACTAAGAAAATTTCTTTTTTGGTTTTTAAATTCAGCAAATACTGGCCTTAGGAGGCGTAGTCAAATATTGGAAAAATGGTCAAATTTGTGTCGAGTTGCCTTGATTAAATATTTAGCAAATTAAAACGGAATGCACCACAATCTCAAAAATTTACATTTTTGTATAGTATTTTATTGGCTATCTATTAAATTATTTTGGAAATTTTTCAGAACCCGTTCTGAAATTTTCTATTTTTTAAAAAAGTCAATTTATCAAAAGTCCGGCCACTTTTGTTTTTTTATACCCTCCAACCACAGTATGGGGTATACTCACTTTGTCATTCCGTTTGTAACGCATCGAAATATCAGTCGGATATCACATAAAGTACATATGGGGCATTCCATGTCAAATCGGACACTTTGAAATTTTTTTTTTTTAGATTTTCCCAATTTGTTGACAGTTTTTAGTACCCTTCGAAAACTCCTTCGTGGTAAATTTTCAGATTTTTTTGATGACCCGTTCAAAATATATCGAATTTTTAAAAATTGGTAGTTTGTTCCTTTACTCAAACTTCTTTTACTCATAATTTCTTCAATAATGGTCCAAATTTAATTGTTTTTTTTTTCAAAATTTTTGTTTTTTTTTCGTACTTTTAAAAAAAAATCCCAAAAAATGGGGACCGCCTTAACAATTAGAGATAGAGGGTAGGTGTGTTCAGAGAAAATGTTTGGACTAAAAAAATATAGTGGGTCGGTCATACATTTTGTTGCTCTAAGGGCACTATTAGGGCAGTTAGTTGGAGCAAATTTTTAAAAATGTCGTTTTGTGTGGGAGCCCCTTAGAAATTGGAGATAGAGTATTAGTTTGTTCCAAAGAAATGTTAAGACGTAAAAATTAATGGGGGTCGGTCTTATAAAGGACCCCTCTATGACGCACCATTGGAGCAGTAGAAATGATTTTAAGATTGGAAAATTACAATAAAATTTTTTCAAAAAATTTTAAAAAATAGTAATAATCGTTATCCCACGATCCTCCTGGGCAAAAAATTTGTAGAATCGATAGAAGTTTTACACAAAAAAATTTCAAAAAAAATCGAAGAGTACAAACATTTTCAAAAATGGGATTTAAATTTTAAAACTTAAATATCGCATACTAGAGCGCTTTTAAGAATTTTTTGGGATTTTTTTTTTAAAGTACGTAAAAAAACAAAAATTTTGAAATAAAAAAAATTTTAAATTTGGACCATTATTGAAGAAGTTATGAGTAAAAGAAATTTGAGTAAAGGAACAAACTACCAATTTTTAAAAATTCGATATCTTTTGAACGGTTCATCAAAAAAATATGAAAATTTACCACGAAGGAGTTTTCGTAGGGTACTAAAAACTGTAAACAAATTGGGAAAATTAAAAAAATTTTTTTTTCAAAGTGTCCGATTTGACATGGAATGCCCCATATGTATATTATTGATCCATGATCGATTCTAAGACATTCTGTGAATGTCCGTCCGTCCGTCCGTCCGTCCGTCCGTCCGTCCGTCCGTCCGTCCGTCCGTCTGTCTGTAAATGGCACGACGCAGTCCAAAATAAAAGAGCTAGCCTCCTGCAATTTGGCATGAATCTGTCTCATGGTCCTAGGCAGGTTAAGTTCGTAAATGGGCACAACCGGCCCAGAGGGAAAAAAGAAGAAGTATACCAACCTCTGAAAAAAAATACACTTTTTACATGTTTTTTTTGTATTTTTGTTAAATAAATGAAACATTTATTGGGTGCTATCAACGCCCCTAACAATTTTTTTTTAATTTTTTTTTACATTTTGGAGGGTATAAAAGCTTCGGCATAGCCGAATTTAACACTCTCATTTGTTTTTATTTTTTTTTTTTTAAGTTTAGATGTTTGTCTATCCACACAAAAAAAATCAGACATGGGGTTTTCGTTTTTTTTCGAGCAAATCGCATTTGAATTTTGAATTCATAACGATTTAGTAATTTGCTTGTATTTTCAACAATTTTGTATTTCAACAGAGCGTATGAGTAACATTTATGCAAATGTTTAATACTCATTCGCTACGTTGAAACAAGAAAATACAAGCAAATAACAAAATTGTTATGAAATTTAATACTCAAATGCAATTTTATAAAAAAAAAAAAAAAACAAAAAGACATGTCTGAATATTTTTGTGTGGATAGACAAACATCTAAACTTAAAAAAAACAAGAAGAAAAGTCAAATTCGACTTTGCCGAATCTATGAATACCCTCCACAATGCGTTTTTTTAAAGAATAGTAATGTGAAAAAATAAAAAATTTTGGTTAGAAATATTTTATTTTGAGTAAAAAACTCTTTTTTTGTCAAAAAAAATAAAGAAAAATACAGATTTTTTTGAGTGTAAAATTTTTTTTCGAGTGTAATGTTTTTTTTTACTGTAAAAATATTTCTGAGTGAACGCACGTACGTATGTACACAAAATACTGTAATTTTTGTAAAAAAAACAAAATTTTTTTTTGTGTAAAATTTTTTTTTGAGTGTAAAACTTTTTTTGAGTGTAAAATTTTTTTGGGTGTAAAATTTTTTTCTAAAGTAATTTTTAAGTTACCAATGCTTTAAAAACTAAACAAGTTTAAAAAGCATTGCTTTATTATTAAATAAGTTTGAAAAGCATTGTTTAGTTACCACCAATGCTTTTAAAACTTGTTAAAACACGTGGCATTTTAGATGAAACTAATCTGAAATTCAGGGTTTTGCTTATAACTTTTGAACCACTGGACCGATTGAGCTGAAATTTAATACCAAACAGTCCTGGGGAACATTAAAGGCACATGCCAAGCTTCAGCAGTCTTATTATTGTCTTTCGAAAGTTATCGTGTTTTTTATCTCGTAAATTCGCGAAACACCCTTGCCGAAATTTACTCTTTTGCTCATAACTTTTGAACCACTGGACCGATTTCGCTGGATTACATTACCAACCTGACCAGGTAAATGACCAACATATATGTTAAACTTCAGAAGCCTCTGTAAAGTCTTTCAAAAGTTAGCGTGTTTTCTACGGACGGACACACAGACAGACGGATTTATGATAGATTAACTTAAAAAAAATTGGGAAATTTCAGAACGGGTTCTAAAAATTTTCGAAAGAAAATTTGCATCGATATGCCATACAAAACTATACAAGAATGTGAATTTTCGAGATTGTGGTGCATTCCGTTTAAATTTTAAATTTGAGTATTTTTCCAATATTTGAGCCCAGTTTTTGAAAAATAGAAAAACCAAAAACGCAATTTTCTTAGTTATATATAGGGCTATTTATACAATCTATTTAGGAATTCACGGGACAAATGTTTTTCTGTAGCGGGACATTTGGTGTGGAATCCCTTACATTTAAAAAAAATCCAAAAAAAGTTTCAAAATATCATCAATTTCATAGTTTTATAAAAAAAAGATAAAACGTGTTAAATCTATTGGCATTACTTATTGTCTAACTTTTTTTTTGTTTGTTTTTTAAGTACCCATCTTATATAATAATTGTGCGAATGCAAACTGACTACTGAAAACTGCCAAATTATTCATAAAATGGCAGGGAAAAATGAAAATCTAAAAACTACAAAACAATTTCAAGGACATTTTCAGTATCAACAACAATAAATGCATTATTGCAGTGCTATAAATGTTGTATTCAAATAATAAATAATTCTTGGAATAGGATTCAGTTTTGGAAAACATATTATAAGGAAACGTAAAATTAAATTTATTGGAAAATAAAATACTCAGGATTAAAAAATTCAACATTAACAAGCAAAAAATAAAACAGAAACTTATTCAAAAAGTTATTATTAATGAATTTTTCATTTCAAGGAATTAACAAAAATTTACAAAAAAAAACTGCATACAAAAAGTTTATTAACTTTCCCGAGAAGAAGATGAGGAAATGAGAATATTTTAAATACAAAAAATGTTTACTGAATATTTTTCACAATAAGATGTGTATATATTATTTGAACTTTTTTAAAAAGAAAAAAGAATTAAGTAAATATGTGTACATACATATGTATGTAATGTTAATGAAAGTTTTTATGAATGGATAAAAAACACACACAAATTATATTGCAATTTTCATACACAAGACATTACACAAAAAATGTGCCGCTACAAAAATTTTAGACTTATCTCGGAACCTGAAACTTTTTTGAAAAAAAAAATTTATCTGAAAAATTTTCTTTTGGAAAATTGTATCAGAATTTCAAACTTTTTCTAGTTTATGGTTGTTTCAATTAAAAGCCACTTATATCAACCTTACTTATTGTTAGTTGTGACTACCGATATTTAATTGTGCCTAAATGTAAATTTTTCAAAAATGGTAAATTTGTTTTCCGTGTGTGAGACTTTTTCTATATTCCAATTTTCGATTAGGATTTCTGAAAAGTCCTATTCCGAATTTCAATTGGGGTTTTTAAGGAAAAAAGTGTTATTGTGGCAATTTTGATATTAATGACTACATTTTATATTCATGAGAACTTGTGTAAATAACTGCAAGCAAGTGATTGAAAAAAAAACATGTAAAGAAGAAAATGAAATATAAAAGAAAAACGATTTACTTTACAGTAAATTATATGAGAATGGTAAGTAATATGTATATTTTAAATACCAAACATATGCACATCATTAGACCGACATTTTTTTTTTGCTATAGACAACAGGAATCAAATTAACACGTTTGGATATAAGGATGTTAGTTAATTTATAAAACCTCAAAATATATGTAGGTTTAGAATGTCTGTTCGTCTGTCTATCCGTTTGTCTGTTGAAAACCGTGTCTAACTTTCGAAAGACTTCAAGTTATAAAAAAGACGGTTGTTTTCCAACGTTCAAGAAATTAAAAAAAAAATTCTAAAATTTATTTTCGTTGACACTTTAACAGAGCTTGAGACAAACTTTCATTTAAACTTTATTTGAGCAAAATCGTATATTAATCGGTGGCGCCCTTCAATCTAAATCGAAAAATCTTAAAATTTTATTCAAAGGTGCTACTGGTTAAAACTATCGGATTTAACTCAAATTAAGTTTCAATGAAAGTTTGTCACAAGTTCTATAAAAGTGTCAAGGGAAAGAAATTTTGAGATTTTTTATTTTTATTAACAAAAACTGTCGTTTTTTTCCTTCTGTCAAGAAATTAAAAATAAAGCTAAATTTTTTTTCTTTGACCCATTCATGGGGCTTGAGACAAACTTTTACTAAAAATGCCTGCGAATTTTGTACTCTTGCCCAAAACAATAAACCATGATAATGTTTTGCGGAAGATTTGGGTGTACTTGCCAAAGCAAAGTTTTTTTTAGAAAAAATAATGTTATATTACTTTACTATTCCATGCAAAACGAATTGAAATATCAGTCGAGGACCGCATTAAAAAACCAAAAGAGCTGTACATTTTGGAAGTGAGTGCAAAAATAAGTGCAAAAAAGTGTTTTTACATTTTGGAGAGTATAAAAGATTCGGCACCAAAGAATATATGTAACACTCTCACTTGTTTTACGTACATTTGATAAACAAATGGAAAATTTTTATGCGAAAAGCTTAGACTTTGTGAAAAAGTAGTTTTGGTAAAAAAAATTATTTTTTTTCACGAAAAACAAAATTATGTTAAAAAAAATTTAATGAACCTAAAATTTTTGGTGAAAAAAAAAATTTAGATGAAAAAAAGTTTTTGATGAATTTTTTTGATGAAAAGAAAAATTTTTTGATGTAAAAAAAAAATTTTGGTGTGAAAAAATTGATAATAAAAAATTTGATAAAAAAAATTTGATGAAAAAAAAATTTGATGAAAAAAAAATTTGGAAAAAAAATTAATGAAAAAAAAAAATTGATAAAAAAAATTAATGAGAAAAAAATTTGATGAAAAAAAAAAAAATTATGAAAAAAAATAATTTTCTTGAAAATTTTGCTATGAGAATATTATGGTTTTAATTTGTAAAGAAAATAATGACCTCGAGCCAAAATAAACATCCTCAAAATATAATATTTTAAAGGTCGATTAAAACAATTTATAGTTTTTAATAAAAATTAATCAGAATTATTCACCAAAAACTCTAAACTTTGATAGAATGGCGCCCATGGGTTAACATTTTTTGATTCGGCTCAAATTAAGTTTAACAGCTTGTCTCAATCTTTATGAGCTGTCAATGAATTTTTTTTATTTTTTTTTTTTTTATTTTTTAAAATTTCTTGGGAGTAGTATAAACTACCAATTATGGAAATTTGTTGCCAAATAATGGCGATATCTCCAAAACCGGTCAAGCGACTTCAGAAATTGTTTGATATTCGTATTCAGAATGCCAAAATAAAAATTTATTTTTTAATTTTAAAAAATTTAAAATTGTTGGAAATTTTCCAAAAATCCAATACATTGATCAAAGGGCGACACGGGTTAAAATTATCGAATTTGACTCAAATTAAGTTTAAATGAAAGATTGTCACAAGTTTTATAAAAGGGTAAAGGGAAAGAAATTTTGATATTTTGTTAAAAAAAATTTCTTGAACGTAAAAAAAACGCCATTTTGTTTGCCAATTTCTTATGGCGATATCTCGAAAAGCGTTCAACCGATTTAATTTTTGTTTTAATATTCGTGTTCATTAATTAATAATAAAATTAATAAATATGATGTTTCGAAGAAACATTTATCTAATGTAATTTTCTCCACTGATGACGTAGAGGTGGCTACAGAAACCATGGTCTGGAATAAATCCACATTAAAAATAATCTTTAGAAATACAATGTTTTCTTCTTCAATCACAAACCCTTAATAACAAAACAGAATATGGCATGCGCCGATAAAAACACTTAAAAAATACAGAATTGACAAAAATATATGCAAA
Source organism: Pegoplata infirma (assembly GCA_963921195.1). NCBI lineage: Eukaryota > Metazoa > Arthropoda > Insecta > Diptera > Anthomyiidae > Pegoplata > Pegoplata infirma. Next base: position 10,694,211 of record OY992540.1, read on the forward strand.
TATATGTCGCCCTACGGGCAAGTAGTCTCAAATATATGCACTCATCTTTAACGTGTATGAACAAATAATTCAGCGCTAAAATTGTTATGTGCAAAAACGAGACAAAGAGAGATTAAGGAATGTTGTTGTTTCTAAGGATCGTAATTGTTGGTGTAAAATAAAAATCTTCTGTTGACGTCACACACTTAACATCTGTAATGAAATACGAACAAACCAACTTCTGCTGTTAGTTTGTCAAGCAGGGCGATAGCTCTGATGGTAGAGTACTTGCTTTGCAAACTGATGGAAAATTTGAAGAACGTGGGTTCTATTCCACTCAGAGTTAAGTCTGTTGATGAAAAAACATATAGAAAAAAACAGTCTTACAAATAATCAAACAATTTATCTAATGTAATTTTCTCCACTGATGACGTAGAGGTGGCTACAGAAACCATGGTCTGGAATAAATCCACATTAAAAATAATCTTTAGAAATACAATGTGTTCTTCTTCAATCACAAACCCTTAATGACATATTTTTTTATTTCTTAATTTGTAATAATCCAAAACTTTGATTTCTGGGCGCCATACAGTGGGCCGAAATGCATTTTTTTGTCAGAATTACTCTGCAGCCTGCAATTCATAAACGATTTTTATAACTTTTTTGCTGTTTGTAGCTTATTCAATTTCGCATTGACTTATGAACCCAATTTTTTTATCTTAATTTTTATTTAAATTCACTGTAATATTTCCGAGTAGGGAAGACTGGGGCAACCCAGCAGACCTATTGGAAAATTACACGGATACTTTCTATATGGATGGATCCAGTACCTTTAATGGCTCTGGGGCTGTTTGGTATTTGGACGATACGACCAAATGCTATCTTGCTATGGGGAAAATGGCTACAGTATTTCAGACTGAGATATTTGCTATTTTGGACGTGACGACCTGGATAATTAGGAACAGATGGAGGGATAGGAGCATCAGTATATGCAGCGACAACCAGGCTGCGCTCATTGCACTTGAATCTCCAGTAACTTCATCTAAAATTGTCCAGGAATGTAGACGCAGACTCAATGAGGTATCATGTGGGAATAGCGTCTTTCATCATTCACCATTTTCGAAATATTTTTTTTTTTTTTTTTTTTTTTTTTTTTTTTATTAAAACAAATAATTGAATGTAAAATAATTACAAATCTTTTGTTTACTAAAACTACAACTAGTTCAAACTGAGAACTATCTAGTAGCATTATTCTATTGATATATGATTTAAAAATGATGATCTAAGGCAAATTTACCCCAAGCAGATCAATAGGTTTTGTACGAACCAATCTTCTTTCGTTAGATGGATTAAAGAAATATTGGCATTTGAAAAACTTAAACTCAACTGTTACACACTTAACTTAATATATAAAAACGTTTGTGCCGGGTACGTGTTCTCAAGAACCGCTGGACCGATTGACACTAAACTTGGACAATACTCGTATATTATTTTAGTCTGGAGCCAGGTTTCTCATAAGTTTAATCCCGGTAGGTGGCGCTGTTGTCGCAATGTTAAAATTTTTTGTATTCATGTTACGATTTGGCTGAAATTCACAAAATATATCTATTAAACAAAAATCAGTTTCCTGATTAAGGTTGGATCAAATAGGTGGCGTTGTTGTCGTCAAAATTTAATTTTTATACCCTCGACTCTAGTGATATAGGGTATATATAAGTTTGTCATTCCGTTTGTAACTCATCGAAATATCGGTGTGGGCCCCATAAAGTATATCTATCTTCTATATAAATAAAAATCAATTGTCGTTCGTTGGTAACCGCATCAGTTGAGAACGGCTAGACCGATTTGGACAATTTTTTTTGAAAATGTTCGTCATAGTCCAACTTAGGTTTTTACGTAAAGAAAAGTTGACCACGCCCACTTTTTTTGATTTATCTAAAATCGGAAAACGGCTGCACCGATTTGGGTAATTTTTTATTTAAATGTTCGTAGTAATCCAATTTAAGTTTTTAGTGAAAAAAAAATCGCCACGCCCACTTTTACGCCCACATTTTTAATTTATCTAAAATCTGAAAATGGCTGGACCGATTTTACAAAATTTTTTAAATGAATTTTCAATCATATTCCGACTTTGGTTTTTACGAAAAAGGAAAGTGACCTCGCCCACTTTGGCTAATTTTTGTTGAAATTTTTCATCATAATTCAACTAAGGTTTTTACGGATAGTAAAATTTCCCACGCCCACTTTTTCTATGTATCGAAAGAACTATAACGGCTAGACCGATTTGGTTATAGTCCGCAAAAGATTCTTAAGGAAAGAAAAATTGTCCACGCCTACTTTTACGCTCACTTTTCCCGATATGTATATTTTAAATAATGGAATGGCTAGATCAATTTGCCTATTTTAGTTTTTAATGTTCGTCATATTCCAACTAAGATTTTTTGGAAAGAACAATTTTCCATTTCTAAGCCCACTTTTGAATGTAGGGACCGAGTTGGATTAGTTCAAATAAAGTTTTTACTTTAAGAAAAGTTGTTTTCGATATATATAAAAACTGCTCTATAGAAAAATAAAATATAGAATACTAAAATATAAATACAAATCAAATGTAGTTCGTTGGTAATCGGATCACTTGAGAACTGACCGATTTGGATAATATTTTTTTTTTAAATGTTCGTCTTATTTTTTTTTAATGTTCGTCTTAGATTTTTTCGGAAAACAAATTAATCACTCCCACTTTTGCGCCTCCTTTTTTCGATATATCTAAAATCGGAGAACGGCTTAGAACTTAGATTTAAACGAAATTAAAAATTTTTCACGCCCACTTTTATTTCGATACATCTAAAATTGGCTATTTGTTTACGTTCGTGATAGCACAACTAAGGTTTTTACGGAAAGAAAAATTGTCCACTCCCACTTTTTTCAATGCATCTAAAATCGGAGAACGAATGATCTGATTCATAATTTTTTTCTTTAATGATCATTATAGTCCAATTAAGGATTTTACGGAAGTGATTATTGTCCTCCTCCACTTCAAATCCTTTCTCATTATCCTTAAAATTTACAACACTTGAGAACGCCTGGACCGATTTGGCTAATTTTTTTTGTTTTAAATGATCGTAATAGTCCATATAATTGGTCGGAAAGAAAATTGTCCTCGCCCACTTTTTTTCAATATATCTAAAATTAATTTTTGCTCTAATTCGATCTATTAAAAAACTATTTTTAATAGATTCCGCATAAACTTGATACAAATGACAAGTTTAACTTACCAAACAAATTTTAACGCCCACTTTTGTCAAAATATGTCGACTACTAATGACCGGACCGATATTTTTATGTTAACTGTAGTTCTAATTAGGTTTTTAAGGAAATATAAATGAGAAAAGTGTCCTGAAAAAAGGGAAAATTCGGGACAACTGTAAAGGTTGTTTGAACTCAAGGCAGTAGCTCACAGTAAGAACGAAGGATATGCGTAATAATTTTTGTGTTGTTCATAATGATACTAAAGAGGTTTTAAATTTGTACAGTTCGCAAAGTCGAAGACATGGTATTTTTTTTTTTGTTTTTATAATATAATTTGAAGATGATTATCTGCCTAATCGTCTCTTTAAAACCACGCCCACAAATGTTTCTAAGCCAAGAAATTCATTTTATTTTTTGCAGGGCTATATATTTGAAGTGAGACGAAATATAACACTGATCTTATATTTGGGCCAGCAACGCGGACCGGGCCAGCTAGTATATTTATAATTCCCGATCAATTTTAAGACATTCTAGCGATGTCCGTCTGTCTGTCTGTGGAAATGGTGATCACTGCCAAAATATTACACGGAGATGACTGAAACTTAACATATTTATTGGAAGTTCTTCCGAGAAGTTTGGTATTGCATTTGAACGATATCGGTTCAGCGGTTCAAAAGTTGTGAACGAAAATGTAAGGACACCTCAAAAATTTTAGTACATTCAACATAACCTAAAAATACAAAATGCTTAAATTCGGCTGCTGGTTGACACATGTCAACATAATTGAACACTAAATGGTGTTTAAACAAGTACGAACATATTTTTTTGACAAAAAAAAAGAAAAAAAAAACCGCGGTTTTTTTTTAACAAATTTTTTTTAACGCGGAATTTCTTTTTCCAAATTTTTTTTTTTCAAAAATAATTTCCTTTTAAATAAAGTTTTTTGCAATAATCTTTTAGAAATTGGGAAGGGTATCACTACATTCAGCAAGGCCGAATTTAACTTTTTTACTTGTTTTTATTTGTAAATTTTCAAATCTGGATCAAATAAATTTTAAATAAGTTACAGAATCAAGACAAAAAAATGCTACTCTATTAAACATTCTTATAAAAACACATACATTTACAAAAAAAAACAAAATTTAAAAAGCATTTGAAGGCTAAATATTATATTTTATGTGACATATGTATGCGAAAGTATTAAACGATCATTTAGAGACCTCCCAAGTGTGTATACAAGCAAAAGGTATGACAGTGTTGATATTAAAAAATGCTGTTAGTAGTAGTTGTAGTAGTGGCAGTGGTAGTAATGTCAATATAAACACTGATGACAAAACCGGAAATTAAAAAATATTAAAACCTAAACACAACATGAGTGGTGTACGTGTGTTAATTTAGTTTAAATTCAAAAAAATTAACAGTAATCACACTCTCATTCATACACACACGCACATACACCATTATTTAACTTAATTTATGTAAGTGTAAAATTTCACGTACAAACATCTGTTTTTATTTTGTGGTATTTTATTGTAAAATTCAATTGAATTTATACTGAATGTGCACCAGGGCATATAAACAAAAATTTTTCTAAAACAAATTATTTTATAATATTACACACTTTTTGAGCTGTAAAGCTGGTATGAAGATGTCTTTTCTTGAAAAATATTTTGGTATGTCTAAAAAGAGGGTTTATAGAAAATAATTGTAAAAAATTTAATTTTAAAGTATTTTTAAAACTTTCTCCGGAAAATCATAACAAAACAACTTGAGAAAGTTCCTTAAAAAAGCCACCGGCATACCAGCTTTATATATTTTTTTTTGGTTCATTCATTATTGTTATTAAATTTAAAATTTATGTAACACATGGAATAAACAAAAAATTTTTATTTTCAAATAGACAATTTCTTTTTATTAATTTAAACATACACAACTGTCTAAAATTTGTTACTGACTGACTGTGAGTGACGCATCTGATGTGGTAGCAAAATTTTTAAAGACTTCCGTTAATACCGGAAAATTATATTTTACTTTATGTATTCCAACTTTTTTTTTTGGGAAATTTTATCAAAAATACAAAACATAAACTTAAAGTTTTTTATACCACAACAACAACAGCTGTTACTAAATCAAACAAAAACTTTGTTTATTTGTTTTTTTGCAAACAAATTGCGCGCCAATTACTTTTAGCCAAATACACAAACACCACCAATACACCCAAATCTTATTTGTTTATAAGTTTTCACGCGTATTTTTATAATAAACTTCCGTTAAACACGTTGTAATCTTATAGACGGTATACAATTGACTAATGTATTTTTTTTGGAGGAGCTCAAAATAAAAGCTTGAAATGGCTGTCAATTTAACATCATCACAGAAAGTAACAAAAATACAAGGTGTTCCAGTGTCTAATGTTGTCATAAGTTTTGATTGTTTACATTTTTTGATTTTTGGAGACTCCAGTTTATTTGAATAGCTTTTATTAAACAAAAACAACTTTTTTCGAATTTGTAAAAGCATTGAGGTAAAGTTTAATAAAGCTTTCGGTTAAGTTTGATATGTTGAAAGAAAATTTTCTTGGTTGTTGAATTGAATAAAGTTTAATAAAAAGTTTATTTAAAAGCTTTATAAGCTTAAAAAAGTTTTTAGCGTTTAAAAAAGTTTATAAAGCTAAAAAAAGTTTTTAAAGCTAAAAAAGTTTTTAGAGCTAAAAAAGTTATTAGATCTAAATTAAACATTCTGAGCTTTAAAAGTTTTCACAGTTAAGTGTTTTAAAATTTATTAAAAACAAGTAGAAAAGTTAAATTCGACTTTGCCGAATTTATGAATACCCTCCACAATGCATTTTTTTTAAAGGGTAGTACATTTTTTAACGTGAAAAAATTAACAATTTTGATTAAAAATATTTTATTTTGAGTAAAAAAATCTTTTTTTGTAATTTTTTTTTTAAAAAAGAAAAATTACAATTTTTTTTTTTAGTGTAAAATTTTTTTCGAGTGTAATGTTTTTTTTACTGTAAAAATATTTCTGAGTGAACGCACATACGTATGTACACAAAATATTGCCATTTTTGTAAAAAAAAAATTTTTTTTGAGTGTAAAATTTTTTTCGAGTGTAATTTTTAAGTTACCAATGCTTTTAAAACTAAACAAGTTTAAAAAGCATTGCTTTAAAATTAAACTAGTTTGAACGGCATTGTTTAGTTACCACCAGTGCTTTTAAAACTTGTTAAAACACGTGGCATTTTATATGAAACTAATTTGAAATTCATTGTTTTGCTTATAACTTTTGAACCACTGGACCGATTGAGCTGAAATTTAATACCAAACATACCCGGGGAACGGCAAAGATACATGCCAAGCTTCAGTAGTCTCATCATTGTCTTTCGAAAGTTATTGTGTTTTTTATCTCGTAAATTCGCGAAACACCCTTGCCGAAATTTACTCTTTTGCTCATAACTTTTGAACCACTGGACCGATTTGGCTGGATTGCAATACCAACCTGACCAGGTAAATGACAAACATATATGCCAAACTTCAGTAGCCTCTGTAAAGTTTTTCAAAAGTTAGCGTGTTTTCTACGGACGGACAGACAGACAGACGGAAGGACCTACGGACGGACATCGCTAGATCGACTTAAAATCAATCGAGGATCATAAATATATATACTTTGTGGGGTCCTAGACCAATATTTCGAGGTGTTACAAACGGAATGACAAACTTATATATACCCTCTATCACTAGAGTGGAGGGTATAAAAACATCTTTAACATTTTAACCGTTAGAAAAGTTTTTTTTTATACCCTCCAATGGTGGTACACCATACTGTGGTTGTCATTCCGTGTGTAACGCATCGAAATATCGGTCTAGGACCCCATTAAGTATATATGGGGCATTCCATGTGAAATCGAACACTTTGAATTTTTTTTTTTTAGATTTTCCCAATTTGTTAACAGTTTTTAGTACCACTCGAAATCTCCTTCGTAGTAAATTTTCAGATTTTTTTGATGGCCCGTTCAAAAGATATCGAATTTTTTAAAATTGGTAGTTTGTTCCTTTACTCAAACTTCTTTTATTCATAACTTCTTCAATAATGGTCCAAATTGCAATTTTTTTTTTATTTTTTTTTTTACGTACACTCAAAAGAAAAACTCTGTCAAAAATTCTGTAAAACGACTTTCAATTTGAATAAGCAATCTTTTAGCTGATTGTTCTGCTGAGAAGGATATTTTTACAAAAATCTCTGTCATTCAGTTTAAGAAAATAACAGTCATTTTACTATGTTTATACTGATTTTGTTTGCTGAATTTCATTATTTTTTCAAGAAATTTTTTTATATAAAAAAAAAGCAGAACAGATTGTTCTGCTGAAATCAGCAGATTGCTCTGCTGAAATCAGCAGATTGTTCTGCGTATGTTTTTTTTTTCTTGTTATATTTATTCACCTCTTATGACAGATATTTAGCAAACCGTGTCTGCTAAAATCAGCAGATTTCTCATATGGCTCAAAATGGGTGTATTTTCAGCAGATTTTTCTGCTGATTGGACAGAGAATTTATTTTGAGTGTACTTTTGAAAAAAAAAATCCAAGAAAATTCTTAAAAACGCTTCAGTGTGCGATTTTTAAGTTTTAAAATTTAAATCTCATTTTTGAAAATGTTTGTACTCTTCGATTTTTTTTGGAAATTTTTTTGTGTAAAACTTCTATCGATTCTACGAATTTTTTGCCCAGGAGGATTGTGGGATAACAATTATTACTATTTTTTTAAAATTTTTTGAAAAAATTTTATTTTAATTTTCCAATGTTGTTTTTTTATTTTTAGTACCAAAAGGTACATAAAAATAAAATGTATTTATTCGGCCTTTATATATGTATATATATTCGATTAGAGTTTTATTCTAGTTCGAGGCCCAAAAATATTTCTATTTATGATATTGTCATAATAGAGTATTTTTAATTTATTGCTTTAAAAAAGTTACTATCTCATAGTATGTCTGTACTGATAAGTTTCATCCCCACTAAAGGAATCTTCAGCAGACTTTAGAGAATCATCGTTGGTCAATCAAACATCAAACCAGACATAATATTTGATATATTTCCCAAGTTATATGAGAAGTACTATTATGAAGGTCCGAAATCTGTTTTCCAACAAAAATAACTCTTTTAAAGCAAAAATAGTATATATTAAATCACCGTCGGTAACTATTAATATATGTGTTGCTGTTATTTTACAATAACAACAGTGCCTAACCAAACAATAGTGTTGGTAGGATAAGTCGTACTAAACTTTGTGTTAAATGTTTTTTTTTTATTTTTAGTACCAAAATCGAATATATATACATATATAAAGGCCGAATAAATACATTTTATTTTTATGTACCTTTTGGTACTAAAAATAAAAAAACAACATTTAACACAAAGTTTAGTACGACTTATCCTACCAACACTATTGTTTGGTTAGGCACTGTTGTTATTGTAAAATAACAGCAACACATCTATTAATAGTTACCGACGGTGATTTAATATATACAATTTTTGCTTTAAAAGAGTTATTTTTGTTGGAAAACAGATTTCGGACCTTCATAATAGTACTTCTCATATAACTTGGGAAATATATCAAATATTATGTCTGGTTTGATGTTTGATTGACCAACGATGATTCTCTAAAGTCTGCTGAAGATTCCTTTAGTGGGGATGAAACTGATCAGTACAGACATACTATGAGATAGTAACTTTTTTAAAGCAATAAATTAAAAATACTCTATTATGACAATATCATAAATAGAAATATTTTTGGGCCTCGAACTAGAATAAAACTCTAATCGAATATATATGCAATAAATTAAAAATACTCTATTATGACAATATCATAAATAGAAATATTTTTGGGCCTCGAACTAGAATAAAACTCTAATTTAATTTTCCAATCTTAAAATCATTTCTACTGCTCCAATTATGCGTCATAGAGGGGTCGTTTCCAAGGCCGAACCTCATTAATTTTTACATCTAAGCATTTCTTCGGAACAAACTAATACCCTATCTCCAATTTCTAAGGGGGCTCCCACAAAAAACGACATTTTTTAAAATTTGTTTCAACCGCTCTAACTGCCCTAAAAGTGCCCTTAGAGCAATCAAATGTATGACCGACCAACAATATTTTTTTAGTCCAAACATTTTCTCTGAACACACCTACCCTCTATCTCTAATTGTTAAGGCGGCCCCCATACATTTTTTTAAAACATACCTACATACCTATCTCCACTTCCTAAACTTACAAGGAATTCTCGTAAATTTATTAATTTTTTTTTAAAATTTGTAAAATTACAAAAAAAAATTTAAAATTACTAAAAAAAATGTGAATTTCGATAATTTTTTTTTATTAAAACAAGGAAAACTGCCAAATATTGGTAAAATGGGATTACGAAACTTTTTCTAGTAATTTGACAAGGATTTTTTTTGTGTGTACTCGTTTTATATAAATAACGTTTAGTATTGTTAACTTTGTATTAAGCAAATTTCATCTACTATATAAAAGTCTCCAATGTATTGTCGCCCACTGTATGCAGGACATTCCATGCCAAATCGCACACTTTCGGATCCTACCCCTTCGATTTATTTAATTTTTGTATATGTTTTAGAACATATCAAATGCAGATTGCACACCAATTTTCAGCCTTCTATTGCAATATGGTGTTTAGTAATCAATTTTTCAAAATGACGATTTTTTCAAGAAAATTAAGTAATTGAAATTTTGACCAGTAAAAATATCGAAATATTAAAAAAAAGTCGGACAACATTTTGTTGGTATTTAAATGTAGTTTTAGAAAAAAACTATTTTAAAATTATTCGAAGTAACTGTCACTTATTTTTTAACGTTTAAAAACTATAATCAACTTTTTGAAAAAGTCCGAAATTTTTATTTAGTTAGCTTAAAAAAAAAAATCGCAAAAGTTTAAAAAAAAAAATTGATTACTCAAAACCAACTTAGAATAAAAGGGATGAAAATTAGTGTGCAACTTGCACAAAATACGTACTGAAACATACCAAAGAATTAGCAAAATCAAAGGGGGGGGGGGGGGGGGTCGTGCACGAAATTGTGCGATTTGGCATGGTATGCCCCATAATAAGTTTATATAAGTGAGTTAGCTACTGTCTATTAGTGTTTGTGTTAATGTATACATTACACATACATACATTTAAAATCGTGTTGATACTGTGCATTAGTATTGTGTTAATTGCTGTTGACTTTTGTCGATTAAATTTAATGGCTTTATATGACAATACAAAAGTATTACACACACACATACATTCACACTCATATATTAACGTTAACACTAATACAAAGACAAACTGTTTTATGTGGTTGCCAGAGAAATTAAATTATATTAACTTGTCATCAAGGTAACTGTCATACGGTGTAGTTGTCAATTATTTTAAATAAAATGTGAACATAGCATATAATAGTTTATTTAAGTTGATGATACACTAAATTAAAGTGTTTTGCATAGTGTTGTTTAAAAGATAATTTTATAAAAAAAAAAATAAAGAAAGAGTTATATAATGTAATGTAAATGTTAATAATGGGCAATAAATTTATTTGTAAAAAATTATTTTTTTTAATTTATAAACATTCAACAGTGATTAAAAGTACTCATAATGTAAGTTTATGACCTCGAACTACAGTTAATGGTTTTTCATTGAACATTTCATTTTAAAAATGATGTTGCATGGTTTTGTAAACTTTTTACACAATAATTTTATATTAATTCAATCGTAATTTTCAGCATTCATTTAACTTTTTGTTTTTATATTGTATGTTATTTTTCATTTTTAAATAAATATTTAATAAAAGCGGTTATTTTTGTTCTTATTTTCTTAACAATTTTAATTTAATGATTTTTAGTTTGTGCACACATACATTTTTTATGTAAATTTCACTATAAATGAAATAATTAAATAATATTTTAATAAATTCTATTGTTATGCATTCACAGCTGTGCATAAAGTAGAAATATTTGAATACTTAACCACTATGCATGCATAATAGAGTAGGTGGAAAAATAAAGATTTCTTTTTTAACATGATAATGTTTTTAGGTCGGTGCCTAATTTGTTAATTAAAAGTGATGCTGGACGCCTCCTCAGTTTGACTATATAAGCTACCGACTTACAAAAAGAAAATAAGAATTACTGTTTTAATTTTCTTAAAACCAAAAAGGTTTGTAACTTCGATTTGTAACTTGGAGAATAATCCACTTGCTGGTGAATAAAACCATTTTTCACCAGCTGGTGGATAAAATGTAAGATAATTATTTTCCAACAAAATTTTTTTTCATAAATTTTTTTTAAAGCATTTTTCACCAGCTGGTGGATAAAATGTAACATAATTATTTTTCAACAAAAATTTTTTTCATCAATTTTTTTTCCTCAAATATTTTTTTATCAAATTGTTTGGTACAACATCTTGTTTTTTTTTTTTTTTTTTTTTTTCATCAATTTTTTTTACGTCAAATTTTTTTTACATCAAATTTTTTCTTATCAAATTTTTTATTACATCAACGTTTTTTTTCATCATTTTTTTTCCAAATTTTTTTTTTTTCATTAATTTTTTGTTTGATAAATTTTTTTTTCATAAATTTTTTTTCATCAAATATTTTTATCAAAAAAAAAAAAAAATTTCACCAATTTTTTTTTCTTTTATCAATTTTTTTTACATCAAAAAAAATTTTTTTTTCCTCAAAAATCTTTTTTCTTCAATTTTTTCTCATCAAAAATTTTTTCACCAAAAATTTTGTTTCCATCAATTTTTTTTTTATCATAATTTTGTTTTTTGTGAAAAAAAAAATAATTTTTTTCCAAAACTTCCTTTTTTACCAAGTCTAAACTTTCGACGTAAAAATGTTCCCTTTGTTTAACAAATGTACAAAAAACAAGTGAGAGTGTTAAATTTTTCGGTGCCGAATCTTTAATAGTCTCCAAAATGTAAAATACTTTTTGCACTATATAAACTTAATGGGGTCCTCGACCGATATTTCAATTCGTTTTGCATGAAATGGCAAATGAATATAACATTATTTTTGCTAAAAAAACTTTGCTTTGGCAAGTACACCCAAATCTTCTTCCTAGTGTCAAATTTCTAGGAAAAGTCTCGTAATCCCATTTTACCAATATTTGACAGTTTTCGTTGTTTTTTAACAAACAAATTTGGATCGAAATTTAATTTTTTTTTGTAATTTTACAATTTTTTTTTGTAATTTTACAAATTTCCAAGATAACTTTACAAAAAAAATTTAGTAACTTCACTTCTCGTGAAGTGTTTGCGACAAAAAGCTGTAAATTTTCAATTTCATTGGTAAAAAGCTTGTAAAATTACAAAGTTATTGGTAGGTTAGGTTAGGTTGTAAGTGGCTGCTGACGTTTTACGTCAACACACGTAGACTCAGAGGTCCGTAATAGGTTTCCATACTAGTCCCTGTCGTTAAACCAGTTTGAGCTTCTTATGAAACTCCTTAGATGTTGAATTTTGACATCCGACAAATCAGAAAGATCGTACAGCTCCCTAGATCCCAGTGAAGCAAGTCTCTGACTTGCAACTTCGGAAAAGTCATTCGATGGATCGTTTAACCGCTCTGCGTGCTTCCCTATAAGACAGTGTCCGGTAATTATAGAAACCACCGTCGAAATCTCTCCTCTTGGAAGCGATATCAGCTCACTTGTGCGCCCCTGATTAAGAGAAGGCCAAATCAGTCGTGTTGTCTCACACGTCCATCCATTTGCCCATCTTTGATTAGTCTCCGTCGCAGAACAAAGCCGTATGTTTTGTTTGCAAGTTTCTAGAGGCATACCAACACATTCCAATTCTGTTGGAACCTGTAAGGTAGTTCCTAGTCTTGTAAGCTCATCGGCTTTGCAATTCCCTGGAATGTCTCTGTGCCCTGGGACCCATATGAGTCGTATGTTAAATTGCTTGGCCATCTCATTTAAAGACGTGCGGCAGTTAAGGGCAGATCTTGTTTTCAGAAACATTGAATCCAAGGACTTCACCGCGGCTTGACTGTCAGTATAGATGTTGACTGCGGTTGTAGACAAGACATTGCAGCTCAACCAGTCAGCCACTTCCTTTATTGCCAGCATCTCTGTATGGTGAACACTGCAATAATCTGGAAATCTACGAGCCAGGCTCAACCCAAGCTCATCCGAATAGACTCCAAAACCCACTTGTTCGTGCAGCCTCGATCCATCTGTATAAAGATTTATGGTAGCTCCACTATCCCCCATCCAAGACTACCTGGATGGTATCATATTGGTAAAGTGGCGCTCAAAGAGGCTCAAAGAGGGAGCACAGTCCACATTTTGTGGTATTGTTATCTTCTTCAAGATCGCGCTATGGCCACAATCGCTGCTCCTCCATTGCAGCGTGCTATTAAGTCGAATTGCCGACGCCAGCCGCATACTGCCTACCCAATATGTCCATTGGTATCAGGTGAAGGAGGATTTCTAATGCAGCCGTAGGTGTAGTACGAAGAGCACCAGTGATGCACATCGACGCCATTCTCTGTACCTTCGTGATAAAGACACAGTTCGCTTTTGTTTCTAAAGCAGGCCACCAGACAATGATTCCATACAGCAAAATTAAACGCACCACTGCTGTATAGATCCAATGAACGACTTGAGGGCTAAAACCCCATCGTTTTCCAATGGCCATTTTACGGGAATATAAAGCAATCGTTGCTTTTCTCACCCGTTCCTCAATGTTACGCCTGAAATTCAACTTCCTATCTAGAAATACTCCAAAATACTTGGCTCAACGAGAAACCTTAGGTAAAGGTTTCTCGTCGGGCGAGAGCAACCTTTTACCAGACTTCGATGACGAGGCCGAAACAGCGCTCTGTTTGTCAGATGTGCGCATTGCCGAAAGTTTGTCCTGTTCTTCAATGACTCCTTTCGCCCATGATAGCGACGCCCTCTCACGTTAGGAGAGCTTCCTTCCATCGAGTTGGCTTAGTCTGTTAATTATTTTCAAACAAAGCCTTCTCGTGTTGTGCCTGACCTTTGATGGCTCAAGTTTCTTTTTATTTTTACCACCAATATTAGGCTGAGCACCCCTACCAGAATCATGGCCGGACTTCAAGGTCGCAGCCCTAAGACCAGTGCTAGGACCAGCACCAATCGGTGAGGCAGAGCCTCGAATTAAATCGGTATCAGGATTCAAGTTGAAAAAATGCAGAAGAAAAATTGAATTTCTAAAAATTATAGACATTTCTGGTATTTCCTATACCGGTTTCAAACACCCCAGTTAGTGCCATCATCAGTAGGATTTAAAATGTCGGTTTGTCTTGTTAATGAAATCATTTGTGTCCATATTTTAATTTTCCTTGATGTGGTAATGAAAATATCACAAAAATACCTATTACGAACAAACCTAATACGAACAATTTCAGTAATTCAATTAATGGCACGGAGTTAAATTAAAACACGTCCACACTTGTCAACAGTTGAACGAATAATAAGTTATTAGTAAAAAGCTTGTAAAATTACTAGGAATTCTCCTAAAATAGGAGGTAGCGAAAAATCTAGCAAAGTTACGAAACATCCTTGTAAATTTTATTGTGTCAAAAATATTGTAAATTTACAATTATGTTGGTAAAAACCTTGTAAAATTACAAAATTATTGGTAAAAAGCTTGCAAAAAAAAGTTACAAGTTTTTCTTGTAATTTTGCAAGGTTTTTTTGAGTGTACAGGTCTCTTAAAAAAATTAATTAGGGAAGCGCTTATGATCATATTACACCGTCCGTCAGTCAATATTTTACATGAACCAGATGATATATTTTTTTCTGAATCTACAGATAAAATGTTATGAAACCGTTTCATCAATACGATGAAAATCTTTTCTTTAAGTGTGATTTTGAGTTTGGTCGAACTGTAGTATAAAATAAAATTCGAAGAAACTCTAATTTGCAGTCCACTCTAATGTATATTACCATATTTAAATTCAAATTTGTATGCATCCAAACAATGTTTAACAAAATTCAATGACATTAGTTTGTTTCACCATAATATTTACATTCATTTATATATTTGGTTTTATAGTATTACATATTCAAATAAAAATACAAAAAAAATATTGTATAGCAATTTGTTATTTTAAAAAATTTAAAAAAACAATACACACATTTTAAATAAATACATATATTGTTTTGTATTCTATTCCATGCATTCATTCATACATAAATATAATAACTATTTGCATACAAAAGTTTGCAAGTGTATGGTATACAAAAAAAAATTGTATAATTAACTAAAAAATAAAAAGAGAAAATTAAAAAAAAACTAATTTAAAACTTCCCAGTCAGAAAAATACAAACGGGCCAACGTTGGAATGAAGTTGGCGGCGACGGTACCAACGTTGGCATATCATACCCGTTTCTAAGTCTACGACGTCATTTCGAAGTTGAAATGATAACAGTGGCCAACGATCGCTCGACTTTTGTTTTGACGTTGGGTTAACATTGATTTTACAAATTTACGACATTGGATTTGTGTTTTGCTTAGGGGTGTATTGAAAATCTCGTTGTAGTGCTTTTTAGTTACCATTTTGTGCAAATTGGTTAAAAAAGCAACTACACTCAAAAAATTATGTAGGTAAATTCCAGTGAATATTCACTTAAAACAAATGAAATTTTATTTAAAAAACATTCCACTGTTTTTTCATTTAAAATAAAAACACACTACAGTCAATTTTAAATGTTAATTTAATGACTAACCAAAACATTAAAAAACTACTGAATATTCACTTATTTTGTATTGAAAAACAGTAAAACTATAGAAGAAATTTTTTACTGCCGAAAATAAATGTAACAGAAAATTCGTTTTTAAGACAGTAAATTATATTTTTTAAACTACAGAAATAGTAAAAACATTAAATCCTTTATAAAATAAGTGATTTTTCTTTTAAAATAACTTTACTGATTACTTTTTAAAATAACCTACAAACAGTTAATGACATAATTTTCTTAGTGTACTTAAGTGTTCACTTAGATTAAAGAGTTGAGGTCTATGTAAATCAAAAACTAAAAAAAAAAAAAAAAAATGTTAAAACTTTTCAATTATAATCCATAGTGTAGTGTTTTATGTAAACGCAAAGTTGTGACAACACAATTTTTTTAGTAAAACTGTTTTACATTATACAATGTTGTGTTTTTGGCTAGCCCGATATTGTGCCAACACAAAATTTTTGGTACGGTTGGCAATTTCTGACTGGGTTGCCACTGATTTGATGAAATCTGCATGCCAAATCTTGTTGCCCAAAATGGTGGTTGAGTTAATTAAATAAAATTAGATGGCTGCATTGTGATAAAAACTTTTCTAAAATTTTGTTTGTGACAAATTTTAAATAAATAAAATTTCCAATATAAAATAAACTTTTAACAAATGTGTTGAACCAAATGGCATTTAATTGAATTTTTATTTATGAAATAAACTCAATTGAAAGAGTTTTTGCTGATTTAGCACTAATATAAGGTTTTTGAATGCAATCCAATTATTGGTTATTAAATGGGAAATGATTTTTAATAAAAATTTTATTAAATTTGTGCACTCAAAAAAAAAAAAAAACTTGTAAAATGACAAGAAAATTTTGCAACTTATGTTTTTTTTGCTAACTTCTATTTAACAAGAATTCTTTGTTATTTTACAAGCTTTTTACCAATAATTTTGTAGTTTTACAAGCTTTTTACCAATAAAATTGTAAATTTACAAATTTTTTGACGCGATAAAACTTACAAGGAGGTTTCGTAACTTTACTAGATTTTTTGCTACCTTCTGTTTTACGAGAATTCTTAATAAAAATTACGAGCTTTTTTGTAATTTTACAAGATTTTTACCAATAAATTTGTAAATTTACAACTCTTTTGGCGAAATAAAACCAACAAGAGGATTCCAAAATTTATTTGTAAAAAATCTTGGAAATTTGTAAAAAAATGTAATATTACAAAAAAAATATAAATTTCGATTGAAAATTGTTTGTTAAAAATCAAGGAAAATGGTCAAGTATTGGTAAAATGGGATCACGAGACTTTTTCTAGTAATTTCACAAGGTTTTTTTGCATGTAGTATTCATATAAATTGGGAGAATATTTAAATAAAAATATTAGATTTTAATTGAACTAAACTCTAGAGTTTCAAAAATTTAACTATGTTATATTAGGGTGGCAATTATTATGCAAAATTTCATGTTTTCTGAACAAACGATTGAATTCCAAAAGGTTTCAAATTTTGTATAAATTTATTGCAAACCAAAATTTTTGCTGGGTTAAGAACCTTGATATGAAAATGTGGATTAATTTGTAACTTGGTCATGAAAAAACGCAAACAAATATAAAAAAAACTAATTATATATATTTTTTTTTATAAATCTTATAAACATCAATGCAGATTTTTTTCTATAATTGCTAACTCTAGCATAAATTGCTGTTTCTTGTTACTATCTAAAGGTCAATTAATTTAAATTCAATATTTGATATGACGGAATGAAAGGTAGACAGACAAATAGTCAAATGGTAAAACAAATCAAAAACTGATGATGTTTGAATTGTATGTCAATGGTGATTGATGAACCAAAATAACAGCTACATAACACGGAGTGGAATTTTAGGGTTAGACTTATTTTTATACTTACAATTTTTCTAAAAGGAAAATTTCTGAGAACGTATTAGATACTGAAAAATATTTTCTTAGATTCTTAAAAATTTTTCCTATGGAAAAAGTCTCCGATTCTAAGATATTTTTCTTATAGAAACAGTTTTAGATTCTGAGACATTTTTACTCAGAATCTGAGACTTTTTCTATAAGAAAAATGTCTCATAATCTGAGAATTTTTCTATAAGAAAAATGTCTCAGAATCTGAGAATTTTTCTATAAGAAAAATGTCTCAGAATCTGAGAATTTTTCTATAAGAAAAATGTCTCAGAATCTGAGAATTTTTCTATAAGAAAAATGTCTCAGAATCTGAGAATTTTTCTATAAGAAAAATGTCTCAGAATCTGAGAATTTTTCTATAAGAAAAATGTCTCAGAATCTGAGAATTTTTCTATAAGAAAAATGTCTCAGAATCTGAGAATTTTTCTATAAGAAAAATGTCTCAGAATCTGAGACTTTTTCTATAAAAGAAATGTCTCAGAATCTGAGACTTTTTCTATAAGAAAAATGTCTCAGAATCTGAGACTTTTTCTATAAGAAAAATGTCTCAGAATCTGAGACTTTTTCTATAAGAAAAATGTCTCAGAATCTGAGACTTTTTCTATAAAAAAAATGTCTCAGAATCTGAGACTTTTTCTATAAGAAAAATGTCTCAGAATCTGAGACTTTTTCTATAAGAAAAATGTCTCAGAATCTGAGACTTTTTCTATAAGAAAAATGTCTCAGAATCTGAGACTTTTTCTATAAGAAAAATGTCTCAGAATCTGAGACTTTTTCTATAAGAAAAATGTCTCAGAATCTGAGACTTTTTCTATAAGAAAAATGTCTCAGAATCTGAGACTTTTTCTATAAGAAAAATGTCTCAGAATCTGAGACTTTTTCTATAAGAAAAATGTCTCAGAATCTGAGACTTTTTCTATAAGAAAAATGTCTCAGAATCTGAGACTTTTCTGAGACTTTTTCTATAAGAAAAATGTCTCAGAATCTGAGACTTTTTCTATAAGAAAAATGTCTCAGAATCTGAGACTTTTTCTATAAGAAAAATGTCTCAGAATCTGAGACTTTTTCTATAAGAAAAATATCTCAGAATCTGAGACTTTTTCTATAAGAAAAATGTCTCAGAATCTGAGACTTTTTCTATAAGAAAAATGTCTCAGAATCTGAGACTTTTTCTATAAGAAAAATGTCTCAGAATCTGAGACTTTTTCTATAAGAAAAATGTCTCAGAATCTGAGACTTTTTCTATAAGAAAAATGTCTCAGAATCTGAGACTTTTTCTATAAGAAAAATGTCTCAGAATCTGAGACTTTTTCTATAAGAAAAATGTCTCAGAATCTGAGACTTTTTCTATAAGAAAAATGTCTCAGAATCTGAGACTTTTTCTATAAGAAAAATGTCTCAGAATCTGAGACTTTTTCTATAAGAAAAATGTCTCAGAATCTGAGACTTTTTCTATAAGAAAAATTTCTCAGAATCTGAGACTTTTTCTATAAGAAAAATGTCTCAGAATCTGAGATTTTTTCTATAAGAAAAATGTCTCAGAATCTGAGACTTTTTCTATAAGAAAAATGTCTCAGAATCTGAGACTTTTTCTATAAGAAAAATGTCTCAGAATCTGAGACTTTTTCTATAAGAAAAATGTCTCAGAATCTGAGACTTTTTCTATAAGAAAAATGTCTCAGAATCTGAGACTTTTTCTATAAGAAAAATGTCTCAGAATCTGAGACTTTTTCTATAAGAAAAATGTGTCAGAATCTGAGACTTTTTCTATAAGAAAAATGTCTCAGAATCTGAGACTTTTTCTATAAGAAAAATGTCTCAGAATCTGAGACTTTTTCTATAAGAAAAATGTCTCAGAATCTGAGACTTTTTCTATAAGAAAAATGTCTCAGAATCTGAGACTTTTTCTATAAGAAAAATGTCTCAGAATCTGAGACTTTTTCTATAAGAAAAATGTCTCAGAATCTGAGACTTTTTCTATATGAAAAATGTCTCAGAATCTGAGACTTTTTCTATAAGAAAAATTTCTCAGAATCTGAGACTTTTTCTCTAAGAAAAATGTCTCAGAATCTGAGACTTTGTCTATAAGAAAAATGTCTCAAAATCTGAGACTTTGTCTATAAGAAAAACGTCTCAGAATCTGAGACTTTGTCTATAAGAAAAATGTCTCAGAATCTGAGACTTTGTCTATAAGAAAAATGTCTCAGAATCTGAGACTTTGTCTATAAGAAAAATGTCTCAGAATCTGAGACTTTTTCTTTTCTCTTAGAATCTGAGAAAAAATCTCAGAATCTGAGATATTTTTCCTATAGAAGAAGTATCAGATTCTGAGACAATTTTTATAAAAAAACATGTTAATGTTAATGTTAATGTTAATGTTAATGTTAATGTTAATGTTAATGTTAATGTTAATGTTAATGTTAATGTTAATGTTAATGTTAATGTTAATGTTAATGTTAATGTTAATGTTAATGTTAATGTTAATGTTAATGTTAATGTTAATGTTAATGTTAATGTTAATGTTAATGTTAATGTTAATGTTAATGTTAATGTTAATGTTAATGTTAATGTTAATGTTAATGTTAATGTTAATGTTAATGTTAATGTTAATGTTAATGTTAATGTTAATGTTAATGTTAATGTTAATGTTAATGTTAATGTTAATGTTAATGTTAATGTTAATGTTAATGTTAATGTTAATGTTAATGTTAATGTTAATGTTAATGTTAATGTTAATGTTAATGTTAATGTTAATGTTAATGTTAATGTTAATGTTAATGTTAATGTTAATGTTAATGTTAATGTTAATGTTAATGTTAATGTTAATGTTAATGTTAATGTTAATGTTAATGTTAATGTTAATGTTAATGTTAATGTTAATGTTAATGTTAATGTTAATGTTAATGTTAATGTTAATGTTAATGTTAATGTTAATGTTAATGTTAATGTTAATGTTAATGTTAATGTTAATGTTAATGTTAATGTTAATGTTAATGTTAATGTTAATGTTAATGTTAATGTTAATGTTAATGTTAATGTTAATGTTAATGTTAATGTTAATGTTAATGTTAATGTTAATGTTAATGTTAATGTTAATGTTAATGTTAATGTTAATGTTAATGTTAATGTTAATGTTAATGTTAATGTTAATGTTAATGTTAATGTTAATGTTAATGTTAATGTTAATGTTAATGTTAATGTTAATGTTAATGTTAATGTTAATGTTAATGTTAATGTTAATGTTAATGTTAATGTTAATGTTAATGTTAATGTTAATGTTAATGTTAATGTTAATGTTAATGTTAATGTTAATGTTAATGTTAATGTTAATGTTAATGTTAATGTTAATGTTAATGTTAATGTTAATGTTAATGTTAATGTTAATGTTAATGTTAATGTTAATGTTAATGTTAATGTTAATGTTAATGTTAATGTTAATGTTAATGTTAATGTTAATGTTAATGTTAATGTTAATGTTAATGTTAATGTTAATGTTAATGTTAATGTTAATGTTAATGTTAATGTTAATGTTAATGTTAATGTTAATGTTAATGTTAATGTTAATGTTAATGTTAATGTTAATGTTAATGTTAATGTTAATGTTAATGTTAGAAGGAATTTTCCTTTGGAAAATTTCTGATAAATCTTTAATAAGTAACACCCTTTTCATCATTCATAGTTTCCACATATGTTAACATAGTTTTCACTAAACCAACAAAACTAACAAAGCAAGCAACCAAATAACCAACCAAATTGATGTGGCTGCCAGTTATTGAGCAAAACGTTAAATTTGAAATTGAGATTTCACAGAAATTGTGGCAATTTTTCCTATTGAATCGCAACGAAGTGCTTGCCATATTGATGTTAATATAACTCATACGCCTAGATGTTTAGTTAAATTTTCTAGTGTTAAATATTAATTTGACATCAGTTTTGCTTACTTTGTTTTATTGTTGTTTTTGTTTAGTTTAATTCAGTTCTTCATTCAATTCATGTATTTTAAATAAAGTAAAATTTAATTTTCTCATTTTGGGTTTTGCTTTTGTTTTATATTTTTCTAGCATTTTCATCATTAGAAAATCTGTATTCAAATGGCATAAACTTTTTGTTAACTCCCTTTCCAATTGTCTGGTTTTGCTCCATGTAGTATTCTTGTTAATTTCTTTTATATTTTGTTGTATTCTGTTCAACTAATTTACAAGGAGGATAAAACTGGTGATTTGTGCAACAATATCAAAAGATTTTCTTGATACAGCATAGAAACACGCACACACAGAGACATTGTTGTTAATAACAACAACTACAGCGACAACTAGAATACAAACAAATACTTGTAGTCTTTGGATATTACAACTACAACTACAAAGACAAAATTAAATACCAAACAGAACAGAAACAAAAACATTGTACAATAGAGTGGAGCATATTTAGCTTTTTCGAATTCTGAAAAAGTCTGGATCGGAAAACTTTCATTTTAGGGTCGACACACAAAAATATTGGACCTGTACATAAATTCACTCAAAATTAAAAAACCCTGTCAAAAAATCTGTTATACGACTTTCAATATAATTTATCAAGTTTTCAACAGATTTTTCTGCTAAAACTAATATTTTTACTAAAATCTCTGTCAGTCAGTTTTACAAAATAACAGAAATTTTACTGAGTTTTTACTGATTCTGTTTGCTAAATTTCAAAATATTTTTGAACATATTTTAAGCAGATTATTTTTAATTATATAGAAATAGTTTGCTGTCATGCTTTTTTCAAGAAAATTTTCTAGATTTTTTTGGGCGGGCAGAAAAAAAAGACCCCCTCTTATTGCAGGACTTTGCACTAATTCTAATATAAAAAAGTTTCATTTGTTTAACAAAAAATATCAAAAAAAAACTGTAAAAATGGCGTTTTGAAGAGGTTGGTTTAGATCGTTAAGCGTTAATTTTTTGCCACTGACCAGATTTTGCCCATTTCCGAACTTAACCGGCCTATGATCATGAGACATATTCATGCCAGTTTTCAGGAATTAAGCTCTTTAACATTCCTAGAATGACGTAGAATCGATCGGAGATCAATAATATATGTATGAGCAAATCCATGGGAAATTTAACTGACGGATCACCGATTTTATTTATTTTTGGTTATTTGATAGAGCTACGTAAATGATTAAAAACCATATTTTTTTGATCAATACTTTGGAAGATATGGGCGTTTAAAAAAGCGCTTTATTGACAATATTGACTTTTAGACAGTTTTTAAACATTTTTGTACTCCAAAACCGTAAGTCGTACGAAAAAATATATAAAAACAATATTCTATACAGGGTGATTCAGTCACGACCCGTCGAATTTTACCAGCGTATTCCTTGGCTCATTTCATGAAAATATATCCATTACGACCATCCCCCGAAAATGCATGTGTGCGAAATGGCAGAGGTTTGAAAACTTTCCAACAAGCCCAAAAGCAAAAATCGGACCACAGGTTCAGAAGTTATCAATTTTACCCTACTACCCTTTAACCACTAATCCGAAAATTTTCAAACCGCTGCCATTTCGCACACATGCATTTTCGGGGGATGGTAGTAATGGACATATTTTCATGAAATGAGCCAAGGAATACGCTGGTAAAATTCGGCGGGTCGTGACTGAATCACCCTGTATAAAATAATGAAGATTCAAATTTTTTTTTTTTCAAAAATTTTAACAACAAATTTTAAAAACAATATTTGAATGTCATTTTTTCCTGGGAAGGACACCATTTATTTCCAAAAGCAAAATTTTATTTTAAAGTTTAGAATGCCCTTTTAACGCTGTTAAAATTTTAGAGAGGTGTTTTTTCGTTTTGTTGAGCAATAAATTTTCAAAGTTTGTTAGAGAGCCAAATATTTGATTTTTTTCAAAATTTTGGCAAAAAATCAAATAGTTGGCTCTAGAGTCTAGACAGTTTTTTTCGGAAACCGTTAGTCGTACGGAAAAACTTTCTGTGACAATATTGTTAATAAAATTATGGAGATTTTAAATTGAGGAACAAACTAAAATTAAAAAAAAATAACCAACATTTTTTAAAACAATATTGAATGTCCTTTTATCCTATCAACGACACCATGGATTTTCAAAACCAAAATTTTTTGTGAAAGTTTAGAATGTCCTTTTAACGCTGTTAAAATTTCAGGGAGGTGTTTTTTTGTGTTGTCCAGCAATAAATTTTCAAAGTTGGTGATAAAGCAAAATTTTAGATCTTATGCCAAAATTTTTAAAAAAATCTAATATTTGCCGATCTAGCAAATTTTAAAAATTAATTGCTCAACAATACGAAAAAACACCTCTCTGAAAATTTTACAGCGTTAAATGGACATTCCAGACATTAATACAAAATTTTCCTTTTGGAAATCCATGGTGTACTTCCCAGGAAAAAAGGACATTCAAATATGGTTTTCAACATTTTTTGTTGAAATTTAAAAAAAAAAAAAAAGTTTGTTTCTAAATTTTAAATCTTCATAATTTTATGCACAATATTGTTTTTATAAATTTTTTTGTACGACTTACGATTTTCGAGCACAAAAATGTTAGAAAACTGTCTAAAAGTCAATATTGTCAAAAAACGCTTTTTAAACGCCCATATCTTCCAGAGTATTGATAAAAAAGAAAATACTGGGTTTTAATCATTTACGAAGCTTTATCAAATAACCAAAAATAAACAAAATCGGTGATCCGTTAGTTAAATTTTACATGGATTTGCTCATAAATTATCAAATCCATGCGAAATTTAACTGGCTTCACTCACCGATTTTGTTAATATTTGGTTATTCGATAGATGCTCTGGCAAGGCCACCATGTATTTCCAAAAAAAAAATTGTATTAAAGTTTTGAATGCCATTTTAAAATTTCAGAGAGGTGTTTTTTCGTATTGTTGAGTAATTTATTTTTAAAGTTTTTTAGAGAGCCAAAT
This sequence comes from Pegoplata infirma, assembly GCA_963921195.1. Classification (NCBI taxonomy): domain Eukaryota; kingdom Metazoa; phylum Arthropoda; class Insecta; order Diptera; family Anthomyiidae; genus Pegoplata; species Pegoplata infirma. The sequence goes on from OY992540.1 coordinate 10,719,074, forward strand.
ATAAATATGTTTTTTTTTCAAAATTGTTGGTAAAAATAAAAAATTTAGCTTTGTCGCTTTGAAAATTTTTTGCTCGATAACACCAAAAAAACACCACACTTAAATTTTAACAGCGTAAAAAGGACATTCTAAATTTAAATAAAAAATTTTGGGTTTTGAAATCCATTGTGGCCTTGCCAGGAAAAAGGACATTCCGATATTGTTTTTAAAAATTTTTGGTTAAAAATTGTTTGAATTTTTGTTTTGTTTTTCAATTTTAAATCTCCATAATTTTATCAACAATATTGTCACCGATTGTTTTTTCATACAACTTACGGTTTCTGAGTAAAAAAACACAAAAAAATTGTCTAGAGTCAACTATTTGATTTCTTAAAAATTATAGCAAAAAGTCAATTATTGGACTTTCCAACAAACTTTGAAAATTGATTGCTCAACAGAACGAAATTTTAACAGCGTTAAAAAAGGAAATTCTAAACATTAATACAAATTCTTTTTTGGAAATCCATGGTGTTTTTGCCAGGAAAAATAAACATTCCAATTTTTTTTTTTAATTTTTGTTGAATTTTCTTTTTTTTATTTGATTTTTTCTGTAAGTACAGATCGAGCACGGGCTCTAATTATATTTGTTATAAGGGTTCAAGTTGAAAAAATGCAGAAGAAAAATTTAATTTCTAAAAATTATAGACATTTCTGGTATTTCCCATACCGGTTTCAAACACCCCAGTTAGTGTCATCATCAGTAGGATTTTAAATGTCGGTTTGTCTTGTTAATGAAAACTGTTTTTTAGTTTTAAAATTTCATAATTTTATTTACCATATTGTTTTTGAAAAATTGTTCATACGACTTACGGCTTCCGAGTACAAAAATGGTAAATAACTGTCTAAAAGTCATTATTGTCAAAAAACAAATTTTTAATAGCCCATATCAAAAGTATTGATAAAAAAAATATGGGTTTTAATAACACTGTGCTCGAATTTGACACTTTTTTTAACAAGCTGGGCACCCTACTGGTTTTTCGGAGTTAGCGCTCGTATTCGCGATTTAAAATTTAGATGCTTTAGTACAATAAAAACGATATTTTTAAACTTTTGCGATAATTTTTAAATTTAAAACCATTCAAGTCTGTTAACCTAACACAACAAACCATAATACCGTGAATTTTTTCGCGAAAAATTTTTTGTTCGCGAAAAATCTTTATTTTTTTCAATACAAATATTTTTAGTTTGCTTTGAATTTACGACAGCCATCTGGTAAAGCTAGTTCCTGTACACTAAATCCCATTGTAATATCAATTTTTTCAAAGTTTGCATATAGCGATATTCGTGATTATTTTTTTTTTTATTTTTAAGTAAAAAAACTTTTTCTTTCATATTATTTAGACAATTGCTGAATTTTTATCATCTAAACTCTATTGAATATACAAAAAAAACTTTATTCGCTGAAATTTTTTTTTCAATTTTTTATTTTGCAATTAATTTATGAAAATGAGTAGAATACGATACATTACAGACACAAAATTTTTCAAATAAAATTTTTTTCGCGGATTTTTTTTTCTCGCGAAATTTTTTTTTTGCGTAAAAACAATGGATTTTGTAAATTTATATTTGAAAACTATCCCAAAAGCATAAAAATTAATTTTTTGTAGGCTTTACAATTTTAAATCGCGAATATCGCGAATACGAGCGCTAACTTCGAAAAACGGCCAGGACCATTGAATTCAGAGTACCCGAATTAGCTTTACCAGCAGGGTACCAGCTGATTATTTTTTGCGACTAGCACAGTGTAATTTTTAAAGCTTTATCAAATAACCAAAGATTAACAAAATTGGTGATCCGCTAGTTATATTTCCCATGGAGTTGCTCATATACAATCAAAAAAATACGTTAGTAGATTTACTAATTTTTTTTTGCTAATGCTAGTTAGCTAACTTTTAGCAAATTTTTAGTTTAGCATGTTAGCAAAAAATTCTTGTAAACTTCATTTAGCACATTAGCAATTTTAAACAAACTTTGAACTAATTTCTTTTGCTAAGATTTGAAATTGAGTTGACAACATTTTTACAAGATTTTTTGCTAATATTAACAAAAATAAATGGTATTTTTTTTTTTAATTTTCAAAAAACTTAAAATGGCGCTATCTCAGAAACTAAGCCAGATAGAGCAAAATGGAGGCCACTTTTGGTTCTCGGGCTCTTTTAGTATCGGCGGCCCTCTTCACATGTGTGGACCCTAATGGGTCCGAACTTTGGATCCAAAAAAGTTAGCATTCCCGAAAATTTTAAAATGCTCATATCTCGGTAAATATTGCCGACACAACAAAAAAATCAAAAGCTCTCCGAGTAATATTTTTGAAGTTATCGAGTTTTGTAATTCTCAAAACCCAAGTGGTCCCCTAAAATCACGTATCTCAAAAACTAAGCAAGGTAGAGCGAAACGGACACAAATTTTGGATCAAAAACTATGACGATTTTTAAGGAACCCAACTAGGTCTAGGCCCATCGGGGTCTGGACCTATCGGGTCCGAACCCAATGGGGTCCTCAAATGTGTCTGAACTAAGTTGAAAAAAAAATCAGTTAACTAATTTTTGGCAAAACATTTTTGCTAACTTTACCAAAAAAATTGTGGGTTCAAAATCAGCAAATTTTCTTGTAGGTTTACAAACTTTTTTTGCTAACATTACAGTTTTTTTTTGAGTGAACTTAATGGGGTTCCCTACCGATATTTTTACGCATTATGAACAGAATAAAAAGGTATAAAAATGGAGAGATCAAACATTTTTTTTGCCATAAATATACTCTTCCAGTAATGTCCGAATATAAACTAATATTTTAAATTAAAAAAAATAATTAAAATTTCTGTTTTTCCCTTTGTTCGAAATTTTCTGATTTTCAAATTAAAAACAGGAACCCAAATACATTGCCCTTCAGGTACAATATTTTCTAATGTTTATATTGACCCTAATAGGCAACTTCCCCCCCCCCCCGAAGATTTAAAAATTCGAAAAAAGAAAAATTTGCTTCACCCTATTGTTTATGTAGGTGGGAGTACATGTATTAAAGAACACAATTAAAAATTCTTACAAAGTAAAATAAAATAACATGCTTAGCATACACAAATACAAATACATGAGCACACTTTGTTGTTTGTGTCTAAGTATGTGTACGAGTATTTATGTGTGGTAATGGTATTTAGCAAACTCATACATACTTTACAAAGGGAAGGATAAAACATATAAAGTTGTTACAGTTGAAAATATTGCAACCTCATCTTTGAGGTTGTCCTCAACGGTCAATAAGCTGTCACGAACACCTTGCGGTTAACATAGCCAAAGTGAGGTGTTAATTTGATTTCATAACGCAATACGATTGTTATTATACAACGTGATGGTTGCGACAACTTCAAAAGTGAGGTCGAAATAAATGAGGTTGTGATAATTGAATTTTATCTAATGCTTGTCTTTAATCCATCATTTTCTTTTAAAGTTGGTTCTCATAAAATGTCAAGGAAAATTTAATTTTTTTTTGATAATTTTTGGTATACTTCCCTTCTTAACATCTAATTTGAATTGTTTTTCCTTTATAGTAAACAAGTGCCTTTTTTTACAATCCACTTATAATTTGTGATAGTTGGTATATAAAAGTTTATCATTCCGTTTGTAACTGATCAAAATATCGATCAGCGACGCTGAAAAGCATACATATATATTCGTTTTTTAAAATGCCAATATCTCGAAAACCACTCGATCGAAAAATTTTCAAGTAAACAAATTCTAAGCAGATTTTTTTTTCCTTAAAAAAATATTTTTTACAAATTTTCTGTCATTAAATTTTAGAAAACATCTTCTGCTATAACAAAACATTTTAGTTCGAGTGTATTCATACAGTGGCCTTAGGACGTAAATATATAAAAGTAATTTTTGTAATTATCTACTCTTAAGAATTTTATTCTTTTTTTTGTTGTAGGAAACATAACAACAAAAAAGACTCCCACGCAATAAACATAATTATGTTAATTAATGTATAAAAGAAGGATAGGTTAGATTTTATAATTTATGGTTTTGAGAAAATTGTAAATGAAATAATGAAATTTCATTGAAAGCAGGTGCTAATTAAATTACTAGTTAATTTATTATTTAATTATTGCACTTGATTGCAGACCTTTGAAGAATTAATTCACTTTTTGATTTGATTCGCAAAAAGATTAATTCATATTAATAAATCAAGGAATTAATTCTTGATGATTTGATTCAAAAGAATTAATTTCAACTATTTGTTGAAAGAATTAACTAATTTTTTGTTTAATTCCTTGTTTAAATAATGATTTGAATCAATTGATTTGAATCAAATTGATTTGAATCAATTGATTCAAATCAATTTGATTCAAATCAATTGATTCAAATCAATTTGATTCAAATCAATTTATTCAAATCAATTTGATTCAAATCAATTGATTCAAATCAAAAATGTTTTGAATCAGTTGATTTAAACATTTTTTTCTTAAATCAAAGTATTTACTTTACACACGCACACACATACTATAACATTTATGCTTGTGCGGTAGTAGCAAGCAAAAAGTCAAAGCAACAGAATTTAATAGTGTACATTTTATTGGCAGCGCACAAGCTGCATTTTTAACCCATGCCCGCATGCATAGGAATCACAAAAATACAAGACATTGCTTTATATATTAAAGCATTTATTAATTTGCACATATATATTAAGGGTGGGATAATGCACGACTTTTCGATATAATGGAAATGTATGTGTATAATAAAAATGTTAATCATTAATTGTTTTTGTGTTAAATTTAAAGTTATTTTTATGCTGAAGAAAATTCGTTATTGACTAAAGTAGAGATAGGCGCGTGAGTGGATTTTGACTCACACTCACTCACGCAAAAAATAATCGGATCACTCACGCAATATTTTTTTACTCACGCTCACTCACTACCCGAGTAAAAATTTTTATATGATGCAATACATAATGATATATAACACAATATATATTTATACGCAATTTAATCCGAATAATGGTGGATGTTTTTGCATTAAAAAAGATCAACTTGTATAAAATATGATTCGATTTCATCTGAGTTTTGACCAGACATTGCCATATTTCATTGGATCCGATTAGATCTAATTGCATAAAAACATAAAAAATCTTGGTGTGTTTTGGTTTGGGTGAGTTACACCACAGGTCAACGATACATTCACCAAACATATAATTTTCTAAAACAAAAAAAATGTTTGGATACGCTTCGAACCAGATAGGTGATATACATATCCCTAACAAGGAAATGTTTAGGAACATTTTAAAAGTTTCTTATACTTTGCTTAGAAGACTTAGAACATTTTTGGTTAATTGGAAACATTTATATATGGAACAGAATAAGCTATATATAATTTTATAATAAATTATACAGAAAAACAAATTTTGTATTGGCCCTAATATTATTTCATATATTTATATCAACCGTATACCTTTTAATCCGAATCATGATTAAATTATATATTACAACATATGACTGCATTTAAAAAAATTAGAAAATACCTCACGGGATGTATAATCATATATGATTTATTATGTTTGTATTAAGTTATATGTTGTTATATATGTTTATTTTTACTCGGGTATTCACGTGAGTAGTAAAAAACTTACTCACACGCACGCGTGACTCACGCCAGATTCAATCACGCTCACGCGTGAGTCACGGAAAATCCACTCACGCAATAAAATTTTCTTACCAAAAAAAAAAAAAAATTTAAAAAAAAAAATTTTCACGAAAATTTAAAAAAAATTGGGCAAATCAAAAAATCTAATCACGCAAACTCACGCATAAAATAAATGATTCACTCACTAATCACTCACTCAGTTTTTTTTTCAAATCACGCTCACTCACAATTACGTGATTGCAATGAAAATCACTCACGCGTGATTCACGTGAATCAAGCAAATCACGTGACCAGCGCCCAACTCTAGACTAAAGGTACACATTTAATAAAACTGTACAATTTGGAGTGTTGTTTATTGATGGCGTGTGTTTAAAATTGACGATATTCCAATGACTTTAACGCAATCAGATATGATAAGATTTTTATAATGTGCATTTTTAGTGTTTGATTTAAGTAAAAAAAATTTAAATCAAGTTGATTCAAACCAAAAGTGATTTGAATCAGTTGATTTAAATCAAAAGTGATTTGAATCAGTTGATTCAAATCAAAGTGATTTGAATCAATTGATTCAAATTAAAATGTATTAATTCAATTTAATCAAATCAAAGAATTAATTCTTTGCAATGAAATTAAGTGATTTAAATAATGAATTAATTCTTTTCGATTTATAGAAACAGGGAATTAATTCAATTATTTTAAATCAGATTTAAGAAATTGAATTAGGGAATTAAATCTTCAAAGGTCTGCTTGATTGAAATACTTTTTTTTTTAACTATTTTTTTTACAAAACTAATGATATCGCTTATTTACTTAAGGAGTGACATAAATCAAAAAGGGGATTTTTGAGTTAATGCTGCAGAATAACACAATTCCAAATATTTCAACAAAAAACTTTGAAAGCAATATTTGATTGTCGTTTTTTCCTGGGAAGGGCACGGCACCATGGATTTCCAAAAACAAAATTTTGTTTTAAAGTTTAAAATGCCCTTTTAATGCTGTTTAAATCTCAGAGAGGTGTTTTTTTGAATTGTTGAGCAATAAATTTTCAAAGTTTATTAGATAGCCTAATATTTGATTTGTTTTCAAAATTTTGTCAAAAAATAAAAAATTTGACTATATCACCAACTTTGAAAATTTATTGCTCGATAACAAGAAAAAACACCTCCCTAAAATTTTAACAGCGTTAAAAGGACATTCTAAACTTTAATAAACAAATTTGGGTTTACAGATCCATGGTGTCCTTGACAGGAGAAAAGGACATTCCAAATTTTTTTTTTTTAATTTATTTTTTAGTTTCTAAATTTTAAATCTCCATAATTTTATCAACAATATTGTCACTGAAAGTTTTTTCGTAAAACTTACGGTTTGCGAGTAACAAAACTAAAAATTTATTATTAAAATTTAACTGTCTAAAGCCAACTATTTGATTTTTTGTCCAAATTTTGAAAAAAAAATCAAATATTTGGCTCTCTAACAAACTTTGAAAATTTATTGCTCAACAATACAAAAAAAAACCTCTTTGAAATTTCAATAGCGTTAAAAGGACATTCTAAACTTTAATAAAAATTTTGTTTTTGGAAATCCATGGTGTCCTTACCAGGAATAAAGACATTCAAACATAGGCCCTTACCACAAGAAAACAAAAAGTCTATTTTAACAAAAGTTTTATTTTAAATTTCAAATTTTCAATACATTTTTGAAAGTTGATTTTAAAAACAAAAACAATTTGTTTGGAAATAAAATTAAAAGCAAATTTTAAATATATTTTATTTTTCTATGGTAAGGCTGATAGTTTTCAAAATTTTTTGTTGAAATTAAAAAAATAAAATAATTTAAAAATTTAAATCTTCATTATATCGAGGGCCTATATTCCAAACCCTCTATCTTCCATTTTCACGAAAATTACTTTTTGATGGCAAAATATTCAGTAAAACGGCCCGCATCTATGGTGTAAAATTTAGAACAAAAATATTTTTTTTTTTGCTATTTTATTTGCATTTTTGGTTTTCTCTATCTCTTACACATTTAATTTTTCTGAATGCAAAACCCTCTATTTTTTCAAATAATTAATTTATAAATATTTTTTTGAATAATTTCATCATGCATTACATGTCTTCATACTAAATTTAGCATTCTGAACATGAATTTGTCAACAAAATTTCCAGAACCACAATTTGGTCCACTAATGCTAATTTTTTCTAAAAAATCTTGTTTGACTTTTTTGAAAAATATGGCTCCAAATTTGAATGTCTTTTGTACATTATGAAACAAAAATTTTAATCTTAAAAATCCCGATGCTGATCAGCATTTGTGGACCAAAATCTAGTTTTTAAATTTTTTTACTATTTTTTGCATAACATACTCAACAGTTTGTCAACTTTTGATATGAGTTCGGAAAAAAAAATAATTTTTGTCTTAAAAATCAGACCAAAACCGCGATTTCGGAATTTTTTATAAGCCGTTATCATTAATAAATCACGTTAAAAATTTACCGATGTCGTAAATGAAATAATAATAATTCATTTTTATAAAAATGCAAAACCCTCTATCTGATCATTTTCATTCATATACTTAATATTTTTGAGAAACAAAACCCTCTATCTATCATAAAATCCCTAATAGCCCTAGTAAAAATGGTTTTGTATATATCCATGTATAAATTGATACAAATATATCTAATTTTACATAAAGTTATCTAATTATGTAAAATTATATAAAAAACTTCTCAGATAAGACCAAAACTCGTATCAAATTTTATAAAATTTTATCGGGAGTTATATCAAATTTTATCTAATTTGATACGAAATTTGGTCATATCTGATTGATTTTTTATATAATTAAATATAATAAGATCTCAATATGTATAAAAAGATAAATTTGTATAAATTTATACATGGCTATATACGAAATGATTTTTACTAGGGAGTACAAAATTTTAAAAATCAATCATATGTGAGATTCAGTAGTTGATTTAAAAAAAAATATTGTAGAAAATCGAATTTTAATTACTCTAACAATACGCGAAATAAACAGTTTTTTGGCTCTCCTGAAAAGTTGTGTTTTTTTAAATAGAGGGTTTTGAATATAGGCCCTCGATATTATTAACAATATTGTTTTTATAAGTTTTTTTCGTAAGAATTTCTTTTTAGTAGTTGTTGGACAATTTTATAATTACCATAAAATGTTGGTATATTTACACACTGTGTGTAAAATATTTGAATTAACGAATAATATTTAAAATTTGCTGCATTTAATTTGTTTGAAATTATTAAACGCATTTTGTGCTTACATTAATATAAAATGCGTGCTATTTAACAAAAATATAACCAATATATAATAGTTAACATGCGTTTTTTTGAGTGTATCTTTTAAGTCATCGCTTGAGAAGTAAATATGACATTCAATTTTATATGTACAGTCCTTTTTTTATTGAAAACTTTTTAAACACGCAGTTTTTGTCCAATTTAATGTGCTATGTTATTTTTTGTGATCTCCCGTTATCTGTCAAAAAGGAGTTGTGAATATATGGAACTATATGTTTTCTGGGTTTTCAAATTACCCTGTTATTATTTTTTTTGAAGTTCAAATGTTTACTGGGTAAAATAAAAATATTTTTTTTTTAACTTTAAAGAAAAAAAAATTCCTTTGCTAAAACTCTCTTGGCTTTGAGTATGTTTTTAAATTTATATTTTCAAACTTTAAAAATTTTTTTTTTTATTAAAAATGTTGTTTAAAAGGAAAACTAAACATTAACACAAGTTTATACTTGTATGTGTACTTACTTTAACGCATATAAACATTTAACCTTGAATGCACTGACAATTATTATAACGTAGATTGCACTTTATACTCCACACATGAATACAACCAACCATCCATATAAGGAACATCTCCGTTTATTTGAACTTACCTGAAAATGAAAAAAAAAAAAAAAATTTTATTAGAAAATAAACAAGCAAATTACTTGGGAAATATCAAGGGGGAAAAGAAACTCTACATAGAAAAACTTTAGTTATTATTAGGGATGTGTGCCATAAAAATCTTGTTTTCATAGGAAAAACTTCTTAAAAAGCAAAAAGTAACTCCGGGTTTAAATAGTACCATTTCAAACTTTATATAAGCAATATTTTTTTAGATATTAAGACAATCTGTAAAAAAAAAAATAGAAGAAAAAAAACAATAATTTTTCTTATTTTCAAAATAAATTTTTAAAATTTAAAATAGTTTTTGAAACAAATAAATTTCAACTTGTGTTTTTGCTAATTTATGCCAAAATATGCAAAAATATGCACTTAAAAGTTGGAAATATGCTTAAAATATGCATTTAAAACCAAAATATGCAAAAACATGCATTCTCACCAAAATATGCAAAAATATGCAATAACAAATCGATGCCATTTTAACGCAAATTTCTTGATTCGGAAAGATAATTGGTCGATATCGTTTTTAGACTATCGACAAAAAATATGCATTTGCATGGAAATTTCATCCCTAGTTATTATACTTAGAAAACATAGTAAAATACAGAAGTTGCCAGTGTTATTTGAAAATGAGCATATATTTGATGTTAAAAGTATGTAAACAAAGAATTTCTACACTCAAAAAAAAACGTGGGTATTCAATACTAAAAATTTAGCTACGAGTACTAATGTTTTAGTCCAAAAGGACCTAGTGCAGGAATTGGTAATCAATACTAAAACTTGTTACTAATATCTAGTACATGAAAAATACTAAAAAAACAGTAAATATTACTGCAATTTACTACAGTTTTAGTAAATATAATTACTAAAAAAATCATAAATATTTTAAATTTGTGTCCTATTTAGTAAAAAAAATTACTAATTTTAGTAAATAAAATTGCTAATTTTAGTGAATAAAATTACTACCTATATCAATTTTAATAAATAAAAACCAGAAAAAAATTATATATATGTAAATGATTTTTATTTTACTTTGGGTTTAAGATATACTTAATTACATGTCTTCTTAAGCTGTTAAAAAAAATTTTAGCGTTGATTGTACCACATTTGAAAAAATAAATGATTGATGTCGCCATACCATTGAAATATATTTTGCAAACGATCGCTAAAAATATAAAAAAGAAATAATATTTTTTCAATACATGTTCAAATGTATGTACAAACATTTTACCACAGAGGGTGCTTTTTTAACATACATTTTTTTGTATACGTGTGTGTATCCATATTCTCTTCAGCTTGAGTTTTTTTCACACAGCCATTGAAATAAAAAACTATTAAACAAAAAAACTGACGGAGTTTTATTATTAATGTTATTTTATTAAATGAGCATATTTAAATAAATAACGTGCATATATTTAATTACTTTAACACAATTTAAATTAATAAATTTATAATATATATTTTTTTACAAACACTCCGTGACCGGGTATCGCGTTGTTTCGGTTTTAATTCTTTTTCGCACTAAACAAACAGAAAAATCAGTTGGTAGCACTGCAGGTAAATGCGAGAAAATGTGGTGATCGCACACACTGCAGCAGCAAGCAGCAGACGGCAAGAAATATAAAGAACTGGGTTTAATTATAAATAATACATTTAAAAAATAAGAACTTTTTGTATTTGCAGCTAGGAGTATGCTCTTTTAATGTTAAGAAATAAAAAATGCGTCATTTTAGTGAAATTATAATTAAATAGAGTACTCTTCATTTTTTCTGTCTGCTGCTTACTGCTGAATTGTGAAGAAGAATGTAGTGGTTATTACAGACAGTGTTGCCATTACCAATATGAAAAAAAAAACGCAAAAATCGTAGGAAAAGGGTAAAAATTTACAAAAAAAAATCAGCTACAAGAAAAAAGAGAAAATTAAAAAAATGGAAATGTGCTTTTTAAGGTTAAAAGAATAAAAAGCGCAAAAAAACAATAATAAAAATATTTGTTTTTATCATAAATTAAATAAATAAGCTGATACAATCACGAGTAAAAATAATATTACATTCATATTACTTAAAAACACAATAAATTTAATACAAACTTTTGTATTACATTCAATCAACACGCCCCATATCATTTTTAATGAAATGTTTGGATATTTTATCAGTTTAATTTTTATGCATTTTACTTCATTTTGACAGTAAACAAAATTGTTTCAAAAAACAACAGTCATTAAATATTTTATAAAATACGTAGTTGTAAAAAAATGTAGAAAATATGTACCAAAAAGTTTATAATACATTTTCATTAAAAATTATTATATAATATAATACATTTTCTTTAAAAAATATTGTTAGTATTTCCAATCCGTATGAAGTGATATTAGACAGGTAGTTTAGTAAAATATTTTACTCATATCTTTCGTGGGGAATCCCAATATTTAAATGTTATAATTAGTGTTTGGGGTCCGGGAATTCCCGGGTCGGATTTCCCGGGAATTCCCGGGAAAAGACTGACGGGAATTCCCGGGAATTTTTTTAATTTTTCCCGGGAAATCCGGGAATTCTATAAAATAAACCATTTTACATAAAAAACGTTTATTTCAATTTAATTTTTAATATTTTTTTTTACATACAGGTATAATTACATTTGTTATTTTTTGTATTTTTTCTATTTGGAAGAACAGTGCAAATATAAATTCATAGGAAAACTGACCAAGTGTAAAAAGTATGAGAAATATCATGAAAAAACTTAAAAAGGCAAAAAATATACGTCGGTTAATGATAATTTTGCTAAGACTGTCTAAAAAATATAAAAATTTTTAACCTAGAATTTACATTTCCAGAACAAATATTGAAAGTGCTGCCAACTACATTAGTTTTTGCTCGAATAACGCTGTTTTAATTTTTCTTGCGATTTTTAGCTATTTTTTGCGATTTTTTGTGGGGAAAAAAGTTGCAATATTTTTTTGTTTTATTGTATTTCATGTTTTTATGTTTTAATTAATTGTTTATCTCTAATAAAACTGTTTTTAGTAAAAAGTTGGTCAAATTTTTATTTTTTTTTATGATTTATATTAATAATGAATATTTCCCGGGATTCCCGGGAATCCTGGGAAATAAATAATTTTTTTCCCGTTTCCCGGGAAATTGAAAAGTCCGGTAATTCCCAAACACTAGTTATAATCCAAAAACTAAATTGTCTTGATGAAGAAAAAAAATATAATCCAAAAACTAAATTTGCTAAATGAAACAAAAAAAATAAATGGCGAAAAATTTTAATTTTTGTACGACCGGTACAAAACTTAATTAAATTTTGAATCAAATAACAACCAAAAACAGCGATGCCAATTCAGCGCGCTTCGTGCTGGATTTGAAGCTATCCGACCACCCAAAAAGCGCATTTTTAAATGAAATGGAAAACTTTGTTGAAAATTTTTAAAAAAAGATATTTCACAATTTTAAGACTTATTCTGTGAATAGGCCTGATGATTTTCTAATTTTTTTTTAACCTTGAATTAAAATTATTTTTTTAACGCTTTTTACTTTATTCAAATTTAGCGCTTTTTGAGTCACTGTTTTGCGCGTTTTGCCTGTTACACAATTTTCGAAATTAAACCCAAATTTTCTTTATTTAAATCTGTCAAAAATACATATTTTGATTGCATCATTAGAAAAATACATCTACATAAGAAATCCGCCGTCGGCAAGCAAAATGGGCCGAGCCGCCAGTGGCCAGCGGCCCGCCACCGCCAAAAATTCCTAGTCGGCTTGGTTACCTGCTCACGCATACTAATAAAGTATAAATCAATTATTATTTATTTTCATGAATTTTGAGAGAACATTTGGGATCTTGATTTGTGAACACAAAACACGTTTACCTGCAAATTTTGAAAGGATACCTTGAGTCAAATTTAAAGGGGACTGTTTTTTTCCAATTTCATTAGGTCTTAGGCGTAAGTATAATATAAAAATTGATAATATAAAAATCACAAATTAAAAAAAAAATGTCGCGAAAAAAATGGAAAAACACCATAAATACCCTATTTACGAATTAAAAAAACCCTAAACGCGTATTTAAAAAACGGCAAGACCAAAAAAGCACCAGCAAATACCCGAAATGTAACATAATGACAACACTGAATTCAAATTTAACGATTTTGCAAAAAAAAAATAGTTGGTAGCTCTGTTTGTAAACAAGCGCCCCCTTACGGAATTATTACTAACAAAAATAAATTAAAAACCTAATAAATTACTATATATTAGTACTTTTATGAACTAAAAATAGTAAAAAAATTAGTAAAACCAACTACCAACAAAAATTACTCATAAACAGTAAGAAATACTAATTTTAGCTCTTTGAAGATACTAAAAAAACTACTGTAATACTGGTAATTGGTAACTTATTAGTAGATTTGGGTTACCAACGCACTTACTAATTTTTTTACTGTAGAATTATTTTGAGTGTATAGAAATCTGGCAACTTTATATTTGTATGTTGAAAATATAAAACCAAGCAATAAATTTTGTCATAGACTTAAGTTAGACTTCCAATACAAAGTTTTATAACAACAACGAAAATTCATTTAAAATTTTAAGCCCAAGTTTAGCTTAAAAGTGATTTTTCCGTTTTAAATTTTAAATTTTCCTTATTTGAAGCAAACTAAAAAATTTTTGTAGCAAAATATATTTTTATTAGTCAACCGACATTCGTGTATCATCCCCATTTTGATTGCATCGAGTTGAAAATCAGAAAACTAAATTTCACTGTGATTTTTTTTCTTTAAATTTCGTTGGGTTATTTGTTGATAACAGCATTTTATTGTTGTTACATAAGTGTGTCAGGTAATTTTAGAAAAAAAAAACTCATTAACAAGATAATGAAAAAAGTTTTTCTTTTGCATTTTACCATTACAAAATAAAAATATTCAAATATAGTTTTTTGATTAGGTACTTAGCTGATGAAAGAACACTCTTGTTAGAAGAAAACTATTATTTTTTTTCACTGTCACCTTTTTTTAATTTTACTTAAAAAATTGGTTCAGAGTCCTTTAGAAAAACTTAGGAAACATTAACGAAATTTTTTAGTGTAGGACAATGGCTTTGGGCTTATTTTTTGACTTTAAAATCGGAATGTTCCAAACAAAGCAAAAAAGATTTTTGAACTTTTTTTTTGCTTAAAATATTAGTTAAAAAGTATTTGTGTTTATCGTTTTGCAAGAAAAATATTTTTTATTAGTATTTTGCTAAAAATATAACGTAATATTAGCTCAGTGCTGAGAAGGTGTATATTTTTAATTATCGTATTTATTTATTTGGCATTTAATGCAATGTAATTAATTTAAAAAAAAAAAGTTATTTTTCAAGAAAAAATTAAAAAAAAAATTTTTTTACAGAGAAAAAACTATTATTTTTTACCATAAAAACCCTTTTTCAGTAATGTCCAAATATTAACAATTTATTTATTGAACTTTTAAAATAAAATTACAAATCATATCACGAATTCGACCAGAGATTTTACAAAATCTGACCGAGAGTCTTCAAATTTGTCTAATTTTTTATACACATTTGTACTATGGATCCAACAAAACATACCCATTTTCAGTTTTTTATATTAAAAAATTCGCGAATTTTATTTTCTTCAAAAATTTTAAAAATAATAAAAATACTTTGAAGAGCCATGTCTCCGAAAGTATTTATCCGTATTCTATCATTCAAAAAGCATTCGACTCTAACAATTGTCCTTTTTTATACCAATCCACTAAAAAAAAGATTTTTTTAAAAAAGTATGTTTTTGATGCAAATGCAATTTTTAGATGCATTTTTCAAAACTTTCTCCCCCCCTTCATTTTTCTGGAACCTGGATAAATCGAAATAACAAAATTTTTTTCATAAAACTAACAAGGGAAGTCTCCCTAGTGTCACCCGCGGATCTTTATGGTATTGGTTTTATTTTGTAGAGCAGAAAAAATAAAGGGACACGTATTTTTTTTTAGCGGCCCAAATTCATATTTAGGGGGTAAAAAGGAGGGGGGAAGACAATGCCATTTTTCATTTTTTTTAGTTTATCTCCTATATTTTGCAAAGAAACCTAGTCATGTTACATAGCAAATGAAAGGTCTTTGGAAAACCTATCTACTTGTGCTAAGAACTTGTCCAAACATGCACAACTTTTTGACATATTGAGTAAAATACCAAAATTTTAGGACATTTTTGTTAATAAGTCGAAAAATAATAACTTCTTTGGCCCGTTGTTAGTACCATGAGATAGGTATTTTTAATACCTTTAATGATACCACACATGCCAATATTTATTTTGTTTAAATAGGCGTAAATCGTAAAAAACTGAAAAAGAACAATTTCCCCCCCATACAAATCGACCCCCCCTAAAAAAATACGTGTCGAATTAATTTTCGATCTTAACAACATATTCAAATTTCATGAAGATCGGAGGGTGACACCAGGGAGACTTCCCTTGTAAGTGCACATTTTTGAGGGCCTTCAGTTTTTTTCACCATTCGTAATTTTTCTAAAAACTACTTATGAGATTTTTCCATACAAAAATAAATTTTATGTTTATTCTGTAATTTTATCAAAAAAGTATTTAACTTTGAAGAGCCATATTTTTTAAAGTATTTATTTGATTTTTACGATTCAAAAAGCATTCGACTCTGACAATTGTCGTTTCAAAATATTTTTAAAAAAAACTGCATTTTTGATGCAAATGAATGCATGTTTCAAAACTTTATCCCCGTTATTTTTTGAAACCTGCATAAATCGAAAATATAGCATTTTTTACTTAAAATTTAGTACCTATTTTTTTGTGACGGAGTTTTTAAATTATTTTTATTATAATCATCACGAAAATTAAAAAAAACGTCGCCCAAAAAATTCGGTACTTAATTTTATGTAAAATATTCTATATTTTCGATTTATGCAGGTTTAAAAAAAAATTAAGTTTTGAAAAATGCATCAAAAAGTAGTATTGCATCAAAATTTTTTTTTGTTAAAAATAATATTTTTTTATTGCATTGATATACAGAAGAATTGTTAGAGTTACATACATTTTTGATAAAATTATATAAAATTTAGTTTTTGTATGAAAAATCTCATCAACAGTTTTTAAAAAAATCACGAAAGGTGAAAAAAACGAAGGTCCTAAAAAAAGCGGTACTTACATAGCTTTACATAAAAAATGTTATTACTTCGAATATTTAAAAAAAAGTCGAAGGGGGTTTAAAAAGATCGAAGGAGATAAAGTTTTAATAAATGCATCTAAAAATTGTATTTGAATCAAAAACGTATTTTTTTAAAAAATATATTTTTTTTTTCAAGTAATGCACTTGGTATAAAAAAGATGATTCTTACAGCCTTATGCATTTTAAATGGTAGAATCCAGATAAATAGTTTCGAAGATATGGATCTTTAAAGTATTATACTTTTTTAAATTTTTGAAGAAAATTAAATTCGCGAAAAAATCGTGATTTTTTAAAATTAAAAAAAAAAAAAAAACAGAAATGGATATGTTGTGTTTGCTCTATAGCAATGATGCCCAAGCACTTGTTAAAGATCGACGAAGATACACGTACACAATCCGAACGAAAACGAAACTAACAACAGAGAGCGTAAAAAACAAAAAAAAACTCCTTAGTTGTTTGCCATCATTCAAAGAAGCAGGTCGATGTCGCTTTGTTTGATAAAAAACTACACAAATAATATTTGTTGTTGTTATAACAAAGCGTAGATTTCTTTCAGAGCAATAGTAATAATACACTCTCATATTTGTTAAAAATTACCGTTATATTATCGTTTCTCTTTTTGGGCACCACTGCTCTATAGTACAAATGTGTACATTTTTTATAATCTCTGGTGGAATTTTTGATTTATATTAATAATAAAATTATAAAATTCCCGGTATTCCTGGCATTCCCGTAAAAATTATTTGTTTCCCGTTTCCCGGGAAAAAGTTCATGAAATCCCAAACACTACTGTTGAGACATTTTGATATTATACATTTATTATATTTTTTCGACAAGGCAAAATTTTATTTTATATGTATGTGCTTTTTTTTCGTGAATATTGTCTTAATTTTTTTGCTGCAGGTTTCAAAAAGTTTTCTTTAAAAACAAATGTGTAAGGGTCAGTCTTAGTGAAATCAATCAAAAATAGCTAAAAATTTTCGTGACCCCCTCCGATTTTGATGAAATTTGGTTTAGTTGTAACACTAAGTGATAAACTAATGCACACTTATTTTCAGCCCTCTAAGTAAACAGTGGGCGAAAACACGGAGGGTCAAAATTTCCCCCAAAATCTCCCAATTTGCACCGTAAAAACTTAATATCGTTGGTTCTATTATAGCTAGAAAGCCCATTTTTGGTTTGTTTTGAAGCTCATAATATGCTCTATAAGACCTACCATAATCAAAAAATTTTCGAAAAAAATAAGGGTTACCACCCTTATTTTAAGGTCGTGATAAAGGGAGGAGAAAATGGGGATGATGGTATCCCCCGATTTTTTTTTTACTTGATAATCTTATAGAGAAAGTCCTAAAGAATATATTCTCAAATTTTTAAGTTGGGACAACAATGGGATCGCTCAAAATCAAAATTTTTCACAATTTTCCCCAAAATCTCCAAATCGCAACACTCTTTAACCTTAAAAATTTAATATCATAAGTGCTTATGTAGCTACAGAGCCAATTTTTTTTGTTTTAAAGCTTATAATACGCTCTACAAGACATACCAAAACCAAAAAATTTTCCAAAAAAAAGGAATTGGTGCCCCCCTTATTTGAAGGTCGTGGCAAAGGGTGGAGGAAATGGGGGGAAAGTATCCCCCGATTTTTTTTTACTTGGGATTCAAAAAGTGCAAGTCCTAATGAATATAGTTTACAATTTTTATGTTGGGACAACAATGGGATCGACCAAAATCAAAATTTTTCAAAATTTTCCCCCAAAATCATCAAATCGCGACATTCTTGCGCCTCCCATTGTAGTCCCAAGATAAAAATTTCAGGATATGCTCTCTAGAACTTACTCTTTAAAAAAAAAAAAAGGTAAAAAAAATTGGGGGATACTATCCCCCGATTTCCCCCACCCCTTGCCACGATCTTATAATACAAGAGGCACCCCTAATTTTTTTTATTTTTTTTTTGTAATAGTAATATTGTTGGGCATATTAAGAGCTTTAAAACAAACCAAAAATGGACTCTGTAGCTACAATACAGTCCACGATATTAAATTTGTAATGGGCAAGAGTGTCGCGATTTGGAGATTTTGGGGGAAGTTGTGAAAAATTTTGATTTTGGTCGATCTGATTGTTGTCCCAACATAAAAATTTTAGGATATGTTCATTAGGACTTGTTCTTTGACAATACCAAATAAAAAAAAAATCGGGGGATACTTTCCCCCCATTTCCTCCACCCTTTGCCACGACCTTTAAATAAGGGGAGCACCCTTCCTTTTTTTCTAAAATTTTTTGGTTAAGGTAGGTATTGTAGAGCGTAATATAAGCTTTAAAACAAACAAAAATGGACTCTGTAGCTACAATAGCACATATGATATTAAATTTTTAAGGTTCAAGAGTGTTGCGATTTGGAGATTTTAGGGGAAATTGTGAAAAATTTTGATTTTGAGTGATCCCATTGTTGTCCCAACTTAAAAATTTGAGAATATATTCTTTATGACTTTCTCTATAAGATTATCAAGTAAAAAAAAAATCGGGGGATACCATCATCCCCATTTTCTCCTCCCTTTATCACGACCTTAAAATAAGGGAGGTAACCCTTACTTTTTTTTCGAAAATTTTTTGGTTATGGTAGGTCTTATAGAGCATATTATGAGCTTCAAAACAAACCAAAAATGGGCTTTCTAGCTATAATAGAACCAACGATATTAAGTTTTTACGGTGTAAAGTGTCGCGACTGGGAGATTTTGGGGGAAATTTTGACCCTCCGTATTTTCGGCCCCTGTTGACTTAGAGGGCTGAAAATTTGCATTTGTTAGTTTTTTACGTAGTGTAAGAACTTAACCAAATTTCATAAATATCGGAGGGGGTCAAGAATATTCATGATTGATTTCACTAATAATGACCCGTAAATCATTTGTAAATAACACCGTCTTGTGTAAACAACTTAAATTTATTAAAAAATGATTTGTTGTAACAACAGATTTCAGTTAAATCTCTTTTAAAAATACTTTATTGACAGTGCGTATGATTAATATTAATAAAAAGCGTACGTAAAGTATACGCAACAAGGCACCTGCCATTAAACTCAAAAACCATTATATACTTAAACTCAGCAGTAGGAAGGTAAACATATTTTAAAAAATATTGATATATCTTAGATCTGAAGCAAATATGTACAAGAGCCATATTTTTACTCTGTATAAAATAATTCCTCTCAAAAAAGTTTTTTTGTTTTTTTTAAAAATTCTTTCTTACTTGTTTTTACTGACCTCCTCTAGAGTAAGCTGCATTAATTAAGCTCACGTATGGAAAAAGTTTTAAAAATGCTTTTGTTTTTTGCAGAATTTTTTCAGTTTTTAAGTAAAACTGTAAATCATTGTTTAATTGATTAAGTGCTTCTTGTAAGTAAACAAAACTTTCATGTGAACAGAAAATACATGCATTAAAATAAAGCATCGAATCAATAAGTAAATAAATCTGTTGTTTGAGACACAAAACAAACATCCAGGAGTGCTTAAAGGTCAGATTTAACACTAAAGATACAATATTTAATAACGAAAATTTTGGGAAATAAGAACTACAACTTTTAAAATGTTATTTGGCCAGTTTTGTTGTTTTAGTGCGCCTTCTAGCGGTATATTAATATAATACGAAAAGCTAATCTTTCAGTAAAAAAGACTACATTTTGTATAATAAATTTTAATTTACGTGATTGAAAAACAGAGCATTTTTACTCGGGTAAGTAAACTATTTATAAGCAAAATCGCTATGACAAATGTTATTACGACAAGTTAATGAAAGGCACTAATTTATATAATTAAAAAAAAAAAAACGTAATTCATACACTGAAAAAAAAAAATCTGTCTAAAACTTTTAATTGACATTATACAAAATTTAAGCGTTTGGTAATTGGAGTGTATGATGTTTATTTGTTTGTATATTGCATTAAAATAAATTTCTTAATAATCACTCACATGTTGACGTCAATCATAAATTTTTTTTACATTTATTTTTCTCTTTAATAATCCATATTAATATGTACACCAGCACCTCGATCTACAGCTGTTTTTGGTATTTTATTGCAATAGCAATTTCAGAGGCACTAAATTTTACAAAAAGACCTTTTAACACTGAAAAAAAAAACTTGAGGCAAAAAAACCCATAAACTTTACTGCACTTAAAAAAAATCTTGTAAAAAATCGTATTTTACGAGAGTTCCTAGTAAAAATTAAAATTTTATTGATAAAAAGCTTGTAAAATTGCAAACAATTTACAAATTTTCTACCCAAAAAATTGTAAATTTACAACTTTTTTTTACGCGATGAAAATTACAAGGACTTTTCGTGACTTTACTAAATTTTGTGCTACCTCGAAAATTTCTAGTAAAAGTTACGAACTTTTTTGTAAGTTTTTTCACCAATAAAATTGTAAATTTACAACTTTTTTGATGCGATAATACTTACAAGTAGAGTTTTTTACGGGAATTCCCGGGAATTCCCATAAATTTTCGATCCCGAAATCCCGGGAAATAGAGCGGGAATTCCCGGGAATTTTCGTGTCTTTGAAATTGTTGATTTTTCGACTTATATTGACTATTTTGTATGTGATATTTTAGAGATTTTATTAAAATTCTTGATAATTGATGGCAAAAAACGTACGCAGGGACCAGGAGGGCCCAAAAAGTATTCCTTCTAAATAAGACTGAGACTTACGAAATGAAAAAAGTCTCACAATATCTGAATCTTCGATAGGATATTTTTATCAGAACCTGATACTGCTGAGAAATTTTCTTTCTGAGACCTGCATTAGTAAAATTTGCAGTGTTTTTTTTGTTTCTATAAAAAATATTTAGCTCTCTGGACATAATTCTTTTAAAATCGATAAATTGATATAAAATTTCTGTAAGGAATGACTCTGAAATTAATGGATTTTTCTTTTAGAAACTAAAATTGTGTAATTTTTTTAATAATTTTTTGGGGTAAATTTCTTATAATTTGATTTCTCTGAAACAGTTATATTCAGTTTCAGAGACATAATTGAGAAATTCCTCCGAATCAGTTTCATTGTGTTTTAGATGCAAAGCATTGAGAAACAATTGTAAAATAAACTCAGATGAATTTGAATAAATGATGAATTTTTATTATTAAAACAGATAAAGCGAAGTGAAATTATATATTCCCTTAAAAATACTTTTAAGAGACTTCTACATATTTGAGCCGTTTTTTATAAAAACTGTGTAACAAAAATTGTTTTTTTTTTTGGAACTTATTTTTTTTGTGTTAAAGGTACTAAATACGATTTTTATGGTGTTAATAAACATTATAAATAGTGTAATCGCATTCATAAGATCTTTACATATTTTTTTGACAAAAAATTTGGGTTTTTTAGTTTTTGCGGGAATTTCCGGGATCCCGGGAAATTCAAAAATGAATCCCGCTTTCCCGGGAAATGAAAAAGTCCGGGAAAAGAAAAACTTTACTTACAAGGAATTCTGGTGACTTACTAGATTATTATACCCTCCAACTACAATATGGGGGTATACTCACTTTGTCGTTCCGTGTGTAACGCATTAAAATATCGGTCTAGGACCCCATAAAGTATATATATATTTATGATCAGTGATCGATTCTAGGACATTCTAGCGATGTCCGTCCGCCTGTCCGTCTGTAGTTAACACGACGCAGTCTAAAATAATAGAGCTAGACTCCCCACATTTGGCACGAATATGTCTTATGTTCCTAGGCAGGTTAAGTTCGTAAATGAGAAAAATCGGACCAGGGGAAAAATAGTTCCCCCTTGAAGAACTAAACCAATCTCTGAAAAATACCATTTTTTACATGATTTTTTGTGTTATTGTTTAACAAATGCACCATTATTATGCTACAAGAAGTTCAAAGTCCTGCACTTGGACCCAGAGAATTAGAAAATGTCGTTTTTTTTCTGTCCGCCCCCCTTTTATGGGCGTGGAATAACTATTTTTTTAAAATAATGATAAATAAACTTGTATTTATTTAGTGCAAAAACCATAAGAATGAATTTTTAAACACATATTATAGAGGAAATTCCCCTCCCCCCCCAATAACCACTACCGAGCCCCCCCCAAAAAAAAAAAAAAAACAAAATAAAATGCCCCTGTAATTTTTTTTTGTTTTTTTGCTTGTTGGAGGGTATAAAAAAAATTGGCACAGCCAAATTTAACACTCTTACTTTTTTTTTTTGGAAAGTTACCTTTGAAATTTGAATATTTACAAAAAAAATTGTAAAATTACAATGAAAAATTTAAATTTCCATCGAAATTTTTTTTTGTTAAAAAACAAGGTCTGTCAAATATTGGTAAAATGTGATTACGGGACCTTTTCTATTATTTTGAAAAGTTTTGTTTTTGAGTGCAGAAATTCTCGTAAAATAAAAAAATAAATAAAATTTACATACAAATGTTGTAAAATAAAATAAAACTTTAAATGAAAATTTTTTTTTTTCAAAATTTGAAAAAAAAAAAATTCTAAAATCATTTGTAATAAAATTTTTTTAACAAAAGCATTTTTAATATTTTTTTTGGCTCTAAAACACAAAAAGAAAATAATTCTGATTAAGTTTTATTCAAAAATAAAAATTGTTTTATTCGACTTTTAAAATATTACCTTTTGTGTAGGTTTTTTCTAGCTCGAGGTCATTATTTCTAATTTACTAATTTAAGCTAGTATATTTTCTTAGAATAGTTTTAAATAGTTAAAATTATTTTTCAAGAAAATTTATTTATGTTGGTCATTTTAACAAGACTTAATCGACACGTGTATAATTTTGTAAAATTTGTCAAAAAAAATTTTGGAACATGAAAATTTCCTAAAACTTTTTTTTTGTAAAAGCATTTTTAGCAAAATTTTTACTCAAAACGCAAGAGACTGCTAATTTTTTATAAAATTGTTTGAATTTGTCAAAATTTTTTGGCACGAATATGTGCCTGGTTTTCTGCAGGTTAAGTTCGTAAATGGGCAAAATCGGACAAGGGGGAAAAAGATTCCCCTCGAAGACATAAACCAATCTCTGAAAATAGGCATTTCTAAGATCTTCCGATGACTTCCCTCCCCTTTCCAAGACGCACAAGTCATTTATTTACATTTGAAGGGTATAAACGATTTGCCACAACCGAATGTAACACTCTTACATTTTTTGACCGTCAAATTTTTTTCCTAGCTGAAACAGTGAATTGATGTATAATGTAAAAGACCGTTAAACGAAATTTTGGTGTAGTCAAACATCCCAATAAGCAATTTTAAAATTCAAGTGCAAATCAAGTATAAAACAAGTGTAAATCAAGCCCTAAATTCCAGCCCCTGCTTGATTTATACTTGAATTACACTTGAATTCAATAGCATACTCCAGCAAAACGGACACTGGAATTCAAGCCCTGTTTTTACAGCCTTTTCCCTGGTTTTCAAGCGTAAAAACAGCGCTTGAATTCAAGTATCCGTTTTGCTGGAGAATGCTATTGAATTCAAGTGTAATTCAAGTATAAATCAAGCATAGACTGGAAATAAGGGCTTGATTTACACTTGATTTATACTTGATTTGCACTTGAATTTTAAATGTGCTTATTGGGTATATTTCACACATTATAGCAAAATTAAACCTTCTGTCCCAAATTTAATCATACTACTGATATTATACTATCTTATACCCTTAACTCCTCATATTCTTGAGAGTAGAAAAGAATTTACCACACTCACAGCAAAATACGGTTGTCTCAACCGTACAAGGTTCCAACCTCAGATTGAGGTTGCGGCAACCGGTAAATATACGGTTGTAGCAACCGACAATTTACAGTTGTGGCAACCGGCAAATTCCGGTTGCAGCAACCTAAAATAACGACATTTGCCGGTTGTAGCAACCGTATTGCCGGTTGCTCCAACCAGAGCTGTGTTTAATATATTTTCGATATTATGCCAAAATACAAAATAAAATTCCAAAAATAAAACACATTTTTAATTTTTTTTTTTGCTTTTTTTATTGTTTAAAAAAAATATAGTTATATTAATGACTTATACTTAAAATACTAAACCAAATGTTACATTTTTAGGCGGTTTTAATTCGTTTGCAAAACATCCGATATAAAGAATTCTCCTTCTCAGAATCTGAGACTTTTTCTAAAGTAAAAGTATTTCAGAATCTGGTCTGTTTTCTATGAGAAAAATAACTCTGAATCTAAGAGTTTTTCTATCGGAAAAATCTAAATCTTGTTCTGTAATAAAAATGTCCCAGAAAAGTCATAGATTCTGAGACAGTTTTTCTATAGAAAAGTCGCAGATTCTGAGACAGTTTTTCTACAGAAAAAGTTTCAGATTCTGAGACAGTTTTTCAGTAGAAAAAGTCTCAGATTTTGAGTTTTTCTATAGAAAAAGTCTCAGATTCTGAGTTTTTCTATAGAAAAAGTCTCAGATTCTGAGTTTTTCTATTGAAAAAATCTCAGATTCTGAGTTTTTCTATAGAAAAAGTCTCAGATTCTGAGTTTTTCTATAGAAAAAGTCTCAGATTCTGAGTTTTTCTATAGAAAAAGTCTCAGATTCTGAGACAGTTTTTCTATAGAAAAAGTCTCAGATTCTGAGACAGTTTTTCTATAGAAAAAGTCTCAGATTCTGAGACAGTTTTTCTATAGAAAAAGTCTCAGATTCTGAGACAGTTTTTCTATAGAAAAAGTCTCAGATTCTGAGACAGTTTTTCTATAGAAAAAGTCTCAGATTCTGAGACAGTTTTTCTATAGAAAAAGTCTCAGATTCTGAGACAGTTTTTCTATAGAAAAAGTCTCAGATTCTGAGACAGTTTTTCTATAGAAAAAGTCTCAGATTCTGAGACAGTTTTTCTATAGAAAAAGTCTCAGATTCTGAGACAGTTTTTCTATAGAAAAAGTCTCAGATTCTGAGACAGTTTTTCTATAGAAAAAGTCTCAGAGTCTGAGACAGTTTTTCTATTGAAAAAGTATCAGATTCTGAGACAGTTTTTCTATAGAAAAAGTCTCAGATTCTGAGACAGTTTTTCTATAGAAAAAGTCTCAGATTCTGAGACAGTTTTTCTATAGAAAAAGTCTCAGATTCTGAGACAGTTTTTCTATAGAAAAAGTCTCAGATTCTGAGACAGTTTTTCTATAGAAAAAGTCTCAGATTCTGAGACAGTTTTTCTATAGAAAAAGTCTCAGATTCTGAGACAGTTTTTCTATAGAAAAAGTCTCAGATTCTGAGACAGTTTTTCTATAGAAAAAGTCTCAGATTCTGAGACAGTTTTTCTATAGAAAAAGTCTCAGATTCTGAGACAGTTTTTCTATAGAAAAAGTTTCAGATTCTGAGACAGTTTTTCTATAGAAAAAGTCTTAGATTCTGAGACAATTTTTCTATAGAAAAAGTCTCAGATTCTGAGACAGTTTTTCTAAAGAAAAAGTCGCAGATTCTGGGTCAGTTTTTCTATAGATTTTATGGAATTTTCAAAAACTACCTTTCCTGATCTTTTAATGTCACCATATTCTGCAGAGCTTAAACTTGAGGACTTCCTTCGCATGGGGTTAATTCGAGATGCATGTTCTGCGTGGCGCTGGTTTACCAAAAAAATAAACATAGAGTTGTTATTTTCGATCTAACATGAGTTCCTTACATACATATCTTCTCGTAATGAGGAAAAAATTGCTGCTTCAGAGAGTATTTTCTGGTATCCGTAATGTGGAAATCCTGTTTGCCGAAATGGAAATCGTGTTTGCCGAAACATATTCCAATGTATCTATAAATTTAAAGAAAAAACTGCCGTGAAAATTTTTCAGAATCTAAGAATATGATTCAGAAGCATTTTTGCTACACTAAAATTCTAAAGTTCTGAGATATTTTTCCTATAGAAAAAGTTTTAGATCCTGAGATTTTTTTCTGTAGAAAAAGTCTCAGATGGTGAGACATTTTTCCTTAAAAAAAGATCTCAGGTTCTAAGACATATTTTATACAGAAAAAGTGTCAGATTCTGAGACATTTTTTCAATGGAAACAGTCTCAGATTCTGAGACATTTTTTCTATAGAAGAATTTCTTAAAATCCGAAGGTTTTTAAATATATTTAATATAAAACTTACACTAAAAAAATTATGTAGGTAAATTCCAGTGAATATTCACTTAAAACAAATGAAATTTCATTTAAAAACCATTCCACTGTTTTTTCATTTAAAATAAAAACATATTACAGTCAATTTTTAATGTTAATTTAATGACTATCCAAAACATTAAAAAACTACTGAATATTCACTTATTTTGTATTGAAAAACAGTAAAACTATAGAAGAAATTTTTTACTGCCGAAATTGAATGTAACAGAAAATTCAGTTTTAAGACAGTAAATATATATTTTTTAAACTACAGAAACAGTAGAAAACAAGAAATCCATAATAAAATTAATGATTTTTCTTTTAAAATAACTTTACTGATTACTTTTTAAAATAACCTACAAACAGTTAATGACAAAATTTTCTTAGTGTACTTGAATTTATGCTGAATTCGCGTTATTTGATGTGCTGACATCCAAACGATTTTTATTTTTTCCGTAATTATTTCTTATCGTAATTTTTTATTTTTGTTAATTTTATTTTTTTTTTATTAAATATTTTTTTTGGTTGTCAGTCAGGCACAAATTGAATTCAAAAAGTTATTGCAACCTCAATTTGCGGTTGCTACAACCGGGGTTGGAAGTTGTAGCAACTTTTTTTTGAGTTTGTGGCAACTACCGACAAATGCCGTTATTTACGGTTGCTACAACCGGGGTTTGCAGTTGTGGTAACTTTTTTTTTTAATTTTGTGGCAACTGGCACAAAAATATTTTAAAAAAGTTATAACAACCTCAATTTACGGTTGCTGCAACCGCGTATTGCGGTTGTGGCAACCTCATTCCAACCGATTTTTCATGTGAGTGCAATCCCACTTTTTTTTATATCCTTCACTTATAAGGGAGGAAGCTAAGGCTGTCTATGACGGCTAAGGAGAGGACTTTTATGCAAATGCATGTTTTTTTCCCGTTAGTCTTAGAGCAGCATAAACCAAATGTCTTTTCAAATCAAAGGATTTGCTTTAAAATGGCAACGATTCGTTAGTGCATATTTTTGGCATATTTTGCTGAAAATGCGTATTTTTGCATATTTTGCTTGTATTCTGCAATATATGCATATGTTTAGGTCATATTTTGTATGTAATTTTAGTTTTAGATTATTTTTTAAATTTTGTATGATTTTTTTTGCAAACATTTTTTATGATTTTTTATGATTTTTTTGCAAACATTTGCATTGGCATGCTTCACAATTTTGTGGTCAAATACTTGTCTGATTTTAAGTGCATATTTTTTTAGTTTTTATTGCATATTTCAAGATTTTTAGTGCATTTTTTAGTAGTTTTTTAGTTCATGAAGGTCTTGTCCCTGATGATGACTTACAAGGAAGGTCTTTTAATGGACACCCACAAATTTGTCGCAAAATTGCATATGAGAAAAAGGGAAGAAAACTAAAATAAAAAACCTATTTTTGCTAAAAAATCCCGAATCACGATTAAGTCTTGCAAAAAAAGACCAACATAAATAAATTTAAAACAGAAAAATTACTTTCTTGAAAATTATTCTATGAGAATATCATAGTTTTAATTACCCGAGTAAAAATTTTAATATGATGCAATATATAATGATATGTAACACAATATATATTTATACGCAATTTGATCCGAATAATGGTGGATCTTTTTGCATTAAAAAAGATCAACTTGTATAAAATATGATTTGATTTCATCCGAGTTTTGACCAGACATTGTCATATATTGGTGGATCTAATTAGATCTAATTGCATAAAAACATATAAAATCCTGGTGTTTTTTTGGTTTGGTTTGAGATACACCACAGGTCAACGATACATTCACCAAACATATAATTTTCTAAAACAAAAAAAAATGTTTGGGTACGCTTCGAACCAGATAGGTGATATACATAACCCTGACAAGGAAATGTTTAGGAACATTTTAAAAAGTTTCTTATACTTTGCCTAAAAAACTTGGAAATTTTTTGGTTAATTTGAAACATATATATAGTTTTGTATGGAACAGAATAAGCTATATATAATTTTATGTTAAATTATACAGAAAAACAAATTTTGTATTGACCCTCATATAATTTTATATAATTATATCAACCGTACACCTTTTAATCCGAATCATGATTAAATTATATATCTAACTGCATATGATTGCATTTAAAAATTTAGAAAATATCCAACGAGATATATAATCATATATGATATATTATGTTTGTATCAAATTATATATTGTTATATATGTTTATTTTTACTCGGGTAGTAAAGGAAATAATGACCTCGAGCTAGAAAAAAACCTACTCAAAATATAATATTTTATAGGTCGAATAAAACAATTTAAATTTTTTAATAAAAATTAATCGGAATTTTTACTTAAAAATATTTACTTTTGAATGCCTAGTGGCGGTGTTTGAATTTCAATATGGCGGATCCAATATGGTTCCCAATTTTTTAAAAACATTACAGATTCGCTTAAAACTCTTTATACACGGGTTTTTGTAATCGCTTAAGAAGAATCTGAAGTTGGAATTTAAGAATTCAACATGGTGGATTCAACACGGCTACCTTTATTTTTAAAAAACGAACCGATTTGCTTGAAACTTTTTATAGTATACTACGAGTTTTTGGGGTCGAAGAATCTGGAGTTAGATTTTCAAATGACATATTCTAATAAGGCAATCCAAAAAACCTGTGCGTAAATTGTTTTTGGTGAATCTGTTATTGAAAAAAAAATTGCTTGTTGGATCCGCCATTTTGAAAATCCAATTGCAATTTTTTTAAGTAACCCCAAGAACCCGTGTATAATGAGCTTTAAGCGAATCTGTAATATTTTTTAAAAAAAATGGACGCCATATTGGATCCGCCATATTGAAATACAAAACTGCCACTCAGCATTCAAAAGTAAATATTTTTAAGTAATTTAGATTTTTTTGGTCCTGCTCTCGAAAGACTTCCCTTGTAAGCTGAGTTTAACTTTTTTCAATTGTTTGTATACACAAAATCTCCAGATTTGGTACTGACATTTTATCCATAACCCTGATAAAACAAATGGATCATTATAATTGAAGAACGTGCTTGACAATGTATAAAACATAAAGAAAATTTGCATAAAAATGAAATTAATTCATAGCGAACTACAGTGTTAAAGCCATAATTAATCATCAACAAACAGCTTTCACAAAGTAAAATGAAGAATATAAGAAATGGGTATGAATGGCAGAATATTTATTTAAAGAAAATAATATGTTAATACTCGTATCATACATATTGCATACTACTTAACTTAATTAAGTCTTATTATTAAAAGGAAAACAAATTTAAATGTATGTTTTAATACCAAACAACACTTACACAAATCTACTTTTAACTTTATCTTGGAGTATATATATCAATGTTAAAAATCCCATCGAGAGTAAGTAGCAGTAAGTCGATGTTGTTAGTAGAATTTTCAACAATAAAATCCAATCAATCATGAAATTATGGTAACCAATTAATCAGTGTTACAAAAAAAGAAGAAGTAAAATTACAAGTAAAAGGATGTTCCAAAGGATGTTCCATAGGATGTTCATTTATATCTTTTCACGCTATTATAACCAGTTTCATTATAAATTCCTCATAGATACAGTGACTCAAACAAGTCGTGGAACAGTATTTATTTGATAGAAGTTCTTTAAATAAAAAGTTTTTAATACTAAACCGGATTATTACACTGTACAACAATTTCAAACTTTTTCCAAAATTACGAGGTTCCAACGATTGATTTTGGTCGAGGAGATTAAAAAAAAAAAAAATATATCCGTGTTGGCGTTTTAAAAGATCACATCGAGGTCAAATTTAACTTTTTTACTTTTTTTACATTGTTTTATCAACATCATAAATTTTCTTGTTAGACAAGCCTCAAAATTTTTTTCGATTTCAAAACTGTTCTGACCGATATGATTTTTTTTTTTCGTTAATAGACTAACAAAGTAAAAAATTATGAATTTTTTTACATTTTGAGTGGGTTTATTCTAGCTCGAGGTCATTATTTCCTTTACTAACTTAAACTATGATATTCTCATAGAATAATTTTCAAGAAAATTATACTGTGCTCGAATTTGACACTTTTTTTTTAACACGCGACGGCAAAAGATTACAGACCAATCAGTTTAACATCTTTTCTTTTGAAAACACTGGAAAGGATAATTGATCTATATATACGAGAGCATTTAGGTACAAATTTTCTATCGGATGCACAGCATGCTTACCAGCAGGGTAAATCCATAGAGACTGCGCCTCATTCACTTGTACAGAAGGTAGAAGTATCCCTGGAGTATAAGGAATTTGCTCTTGCAGCATTTCTGGAATAGAAGGGGCTTTTAACAATGTAAATACAAAGACGATAGTTAATGCTTTGGACAAGGCTTCAACTAACAGTTGTTTGAGTAAATGGATAGAGCAAATGCTTTCATGTCGGGAAATAACGGCCGAATGGGGTCATGCAAAAACATCTCGTTACGCTACTAGAGGAACACCACAAGGTGGGGTTCTGTCACCACTGCTCTGGCTCCTGATGTTGGACCCCATTTTAAAGGAACTGAAGACTTTAGGAACCACAACAATAGCATACGCTGATGATGTGGTTATTCTATCATGTGGCAAATATCTGGATACTGTATCCGAGATTTTAGAGGGCTCACTTAAGGCTATGTGGAAGTGGGCTTCAGGAAATGGACTTAATGTTAACCCGCAGAAAACGGAAATGGTTCTTTTTACTAGAAAATACAAAATCCCGGAATTTAGAAAGGTTCGAGTGGGAGGAGTTGAAATTCCAATATAACCGCATGCCAAATTTCTTGGAGTGTTCTTGGACAGTAAGCTGTTCTGGAACAAGAACTCTGAAGAAAGAGTAAAAAAGGCAAACAACGCGTATTACGCGTGTAAGAAAATGTTCGGCAGTACCTGGGGTCTAGAACCTAAAGTCACTTACTGGATTTATACTTCAATCGTAAGACCAATCTTACTCTATGGAGTTTTAGTCTGGCATAAGGCACTCGAAAAGGATGTGACGCTTAAAATGTTTCAGAAGCTTCAACGGCAAATGGGACGGAGTATCACTGGCGCTTTGAGAACAACATCAGCCGACTCTATCGACACTTTATTGCACTTATTACCAATTGATCTCTTTGCTAAGGGCGAGGCTTACAAAGCTTGCCTCAGACTCAAAGAGTCAAATTGGTTCAAGTATCGCAACTTTGGACACAGTAACATTGCTAATATGGACCGTATTGACTCTGATTACACAGTGCCCAAACTATTTTTCGACCGGAAATATGAAGTTAGATTTCCGGATCGAGAATTCTGGTCGACCTGGCAGGGCCCTCCTGCGAACTCAATAGATATCTTTACTGATGGATCGAAGCAATCGCATTATGTTGGAGCTGGTTTCACGATACTGGAACTAGACCAACACTTATCTTTTAAATTACCCGTGGACTCGAGTATCTTTCAGGCTGAGATAGCTGCTATATCAAAAGCTGTGGAATATATGGCAAAGGAAAAAGGTGCCACCCTTAAGTTCTACGTGGATAGTCAAGCTGCTCTAAAGGCACTCTTGAGCTACCAAATTAAATCGAAAACGGTTTTAAAGTATTACGAGAATTTAAAACAACTTTGTTTAAATAATGAAGTTACCTTATTATGGGTACCAGGGCACGAAGGAATAGAAGGAAACGAGAAAGCAGATGAACTCGCGAAACTTGGATCAGATGGCATAGGTACCACCATAATGCTTTCACCGCCACTCCAGCATTTCAAACTAAAACGAAATACCCTTACTGTCGCCAAAGCAAATCGAAGATGGAAGGAACTTGGGACAAGTCGTATAAGCAGAATTTTATG
The DNA here is from genome assembly GCA_963921195.1 of Pegoplata infirma. Taxonomy (NCBI): domain Eukaryota; kingdom Metazoa; phylum Arthropoda; class Insecta; order Diptera; family Anthomyiidae; genus Pegoplata; species Pegoplata infirma. Next base: position 10,751,804 of record OY992540.1, read on the forward strand.
GCCACGCTATGATTTAGGAAGAACTAAATTCTTACTTACACTTACGAGAATAGAATGTCGTATGTTGACAGGTTTAATAACGGGACACTGTCTTGTCGGAAAACATGCCAAGAACATGAATCTTATTACGGACGCAAGCTGTAAAAGGTGCGAGACACCAGACGTCGAAGAGACCATTGAACACATCCTGTGTCACTGCCCGGCTTTGGCACGAACTCGACTATCAATTATAGGAAGTTCACAGTTCGAGACTTTGGAGGAAATTACGAGGATAGACCTGAAGAGCTTGAAACAATTCGCAATGAAGGTCAATGTATTTAGTTTACATCGATAAGCGGAAAAAGTTTTGTGGTATCGCTATGGACCAATTGGTCTATGCGGAGTGCCCATCTGGCACCGCCACCCTAACCTAACCTAACCTTAACACGCTGAATTCTGTTTTTTGAAGTTAGCGCTCGTATTCGCGATATTCGAGATATAAAATTTTGATATAAAAAAATATATTTTTAAACTTTTGCGATAATTTTAAAATCTTAAACCATTCAAGTCTGTTAAACTAACACAACAAAATATAAGACCGAGAATTTGTTTTCGCGAAAAATATTTTTTGTTCCCGAAAAATCTTTATTTTCGTGAAAAAATTGGTCCAATACAAATATTTTTAGTTTGATTTGAATTTACGACAGCCATCTGGTAAAGCAAGTTCGTGTACACTAAATCCCATTGTAATATCGGTTTTTTTTTTAAGTTAGGGTATGTATTAGCGATATTCGCGATAATTATTTTTTTATTTTAAAGTAAAAAACTATTTCTTTCAAATTATTTAGACAATTGCTGAATTTTAATCATCTTAACTCTATTAAATATAAAAAAAAAAAATTTATCGCGTAATTTTTTTTTTTGCGAATTTTTTTTCGCGAAATTTTTTTCCAAATTTTTTTTATTTTCCTATTAATTTATGAAAATTAATAGAATACGATAAATTACAGACACATAACTTTTCGAAAAAAAATTTTTTTCGCAATTTTTTTTTTGTCACGTTTATGTTTTTTAGCGGAAAAAAATTTTTCCCGAAAAAAATTGCATTTTCTAAATTTATATTTAAAACCTATAGCAAAAGCATAAAAATTTAGTTTTTGTAGTACCAAGGCTTTACAACGTTAAATCGCGAATATGGTGAATACGAGAGCTAACACTCAAAATATTTTGTAAGTAAATTCAACTGAAAAAACATTTAAAACAATCGTTTTTCCTTTTAAAAAACGGACTACTTATATTTCACTTGAAACAACGTACTTTTTCAGTTATTTTTAAACGTTAATAAATGACTAGACATTCCGTAAAAACAAACGATATTTCAGTTATTTTAACTGTTTACAATTTTTTATTTTGTGAAGTAAAAATACATTTTTTTGAATAACAAACTACAAAACCGTACTTCTGTAAAATTATACGGTATAATCAGTTACAAATAATTTAACTGATAAAAATTTTTTCCGTAAATTTTTGTAGTTTATTGTTTTAACAACTGTATAAATCTTTCAATAATTTTGTTTTTTTGAAAAACAAACGATAAAACGTTTAAAACAACTTTACCTAAAAACTGTTTTGAATAACCGTAAATAGTTACTGTAAAACTTTTCTAGGTGAACTTTCAAAACGGCTAACACCATTGAATTCAGCGTACCCGAATTAGCTTTACCAGGAGTGTGCCCAGCTTATTTATTTTTGCGACTAGCACAGTTTTATTTTTCTGTTTTAAATTTATTTGTGTGGGTCATTTTTGCAAAACCTTATCGACACGTGTTTTGGAATTTGTCAGATTCCATTGTCAAGATTATTTATCAAATATACTACAAGTAGCAAAAGGATTTTAATGACAAATCCCAATGATCAATCCAAAATATTAATAAGTATTCGACTCTACTCCCATTGGGAATTAGAAGACCAAAATTGTACCATTGTAGTATTATCACGATCATCAACTAACCAAAAATCAAATATCAGTTCTTTGAAGAACTGTTATCAAAAAAATTCTGTTCCAATAAATGTTTGAGTCACTGTAATTTACTACAACAGAATGAATGTACGTTGTAGTCATTAGTAACACTTGATTGGGTATCATATGGCCGGACAACAATAATAATACTAACACACACGCATACACACATGCACACAAACATGCTCTGATAAATATCGATAAATGCAGCTTAGACTGGTATTTTTTTTTGTATGGCAAACATTTTTTTCCGATTTTTAACGTCCGGACACATTTCTATTATACTGGGCCTTAATCTTAGAAGGAACAAATTTGAGACTAATTGGAATAAATTTATTAAATAAAATTTCTAAAAATTACATTTTTTTCAACGTTTAAACGTTAAAAAAAAAATGTATGTCCATTTCATAGAGACAAACTTTCATTTAAATTGAAAACAGATTATTTTAGGGGAAAAAACCGTAATATTCTGAAAATTTCAAACAAAAAAAAAAATTCACAAAAAAATCAACCGATAATAAAAATTTTTTGATACTCGTGCTTCAAAACTAAAGCCGATTAAGTCTTGCAAAAATGACCAACATAAATAAATTTAAAACAGAAAACTAATTTTCGTGAAAATTATTCTATGAAAATATCATAGTTTTAATTAGTAAAAGAAATAATAACCTCGAGCTAGAATAAAACTACTCAAAATATAATATATCATGTAAAATAAATAGTGACTATTATGGTGTGAATTCCCTTAATGTTAGAAAACGTGGACTTGAGTAAGTTTTTGTGATTACAAACTCCACGAATTTATCCCAAGTCTTCGCTAAACAAATTTTTTTAAAGAGCTTTTTTTTGTCGATTTTCCATCGATTTGAACTACCCTATTATCCATGCGTCAAAGTGTTTGCAATTATACAACAAAATTGCAATATTGTTGTGGACTTTTCTCCAGGAACTGAACAATATGTATTTCCACACTCAACAATATGTATTTCCACATAAGATTATTAATGAACATATTCTTTTGTAACGTAACAAAGTAAAAATATTTTACAAATTGAGGAAAGTCATTTAAAAGGCTTTTAAAGACTTTTTTATGACTTCCTTATAGTAATAGGATATGTATTAGTTTGTCATTTCGTTTGTAACACCTCGTAAAATCGGTTTAGGAGCTATTAACGTATATCGTTGGAGAGCCAACCAGAACTGCTACACTAAAAAAAAAAAAACATATAAAATTACAAGAAAAACTTGCAACTTTTTTTGCTATCTTCTATTTGACAAAAACTCCTAGTAATTTTACAAACTTTTTAACAATAATTGTAATTTTATTCTGTAGAGACTATAAATATTCACATATATAAAAAACAGTTTTCATTAACAAGACAAACCGACATTTAAAATCCTACTGATGATGACACTAACTGGGGTGTTTGAAACCGGTATAGAAAATACCAGAAATGTCTATAATTTTTAGAAATTAAATTTTTCTTCTGCATTTTTTCAACTTGAACCCTTATAACAAATATAATTAGAGCCCGTGCTCGATCTGTACTTACAGAAAAAATCAAATAAAATTACTGACAAAATATGTCGCCATTAGGCACGTCTCCGAAACAGAAAATGCAAATTCCTTCATTTGTGTCTGCAATGCCAGATCATGTTGGTGACCATTGCAAAATAATGTAAAATTCGACAAACTTGGCGTTTTCGATTGAAAAAAAATAAAAATTGGGAAAAAAACTCTAAATTTTTCCCACTAAATCCAAAAAAAAGCGCTAGATTTTCCCGCTAAAGCATCGTTCCCGCTAAAACCAATTTTCCCCCGCTAAATCCAAAGAAAAGGCGCTAGATTTAGCGGGAAAACCTCCAACTTGGCAACAGTGTTCCTATGAATAATTTTTTTGTTCTCGTGTATATCAAGGGCCTTTATTAAAGGGTTGATTTTTTTTATTACTGAAAGTAGTACTGACAATTTTGTGTCTCTTCATACATTTTGAATCACAATACAGCAGCAGACAGAAAAATATTTTATACAAACAACAGCAAAAAAATAAAGCAGGATATTTTTCTGTCTGCCGGCGGCAGACTGCCGCTTGCTGTTGTATTGTGAAGAGGCACTGTGTAATTTTCTTTCTTTCTTTTCTTAAACCTATCAAAAGGACCTATCCTTTTCCCATTAAAAGGAGATATCCTTAAACCTATCAAAAGGACCTATCCATGGACCTATCAAAAGGACCTATCCATGGACCGATTAAAAGGACCTATCCATGGACCTATCAAAATGACCTATCCATGGACCTATCAAAGGACCTATCCTTTTCCCATCAAAAGGACCTATCGTTAAACCTATCAAAAGGACCTATCCTTAAACCTACACTCAAAAAAATACGTTAGTAAAAAAATTTGTAAAGTGGTTTGTAACTCAACTTTACCACTTTTTTACTAAATTCTACTAAAAAATCAATTTTTAGTAATTCTTATTAGTAAACTCGCTTTACAAACTATTAATTTTATACTGATTTTTTAATAATTTTTTCAGTTGATTTTTTAAAAATTATCGTACTAACTTTTGATAATTATTTTGTAAATTTTACAATATTAGTTAGTAAATTTCGTTTTTTTTTCTCTAGAAAACCTATACACTATAATTAAAAATATTTTATTTTATTAAAATATTTGGAAATTTAAAAAAAAATAAATAAAATAAATATATTATTAGTTATTTTTTAACGATAAAACTGCGCTTTGATGAGTATGAATATGTTTATTATTTTTAATATTCATTTACGCTTCATTAGTTTTTTTTTTCAATTTAAAAACAAAAATAGAGACAAGAGAAGACATGCAAAATTTAAAAAACAATGCCGACCTTCACTGTTGCCAACTATTTTTAACCAAAAACCTCTAAATTTCACGAAAAAAGCGCTAGAAACCGCCAAAAATTAATTTAGGGGGGAAAATTTAAAAATTTCCCGCTAAATTACAAAAAAAAGCGCTGAAAACCGAAAAACTTGGCATTTTTGATTGACAAAAAAGAAAAATTTAAAAAAAAACCTCCAAATTATTTTTTCTACAAAAATTTACTTTTCATTAAAAATGCGCAAGAAACGGTCGAAAAAATTTTAGCGGGAAAATACAAAATTCTCCCGCTAAATTTAAAAAAAGCGCTAAAATTAGACAAACTTGGCGTTTTCGATTGAAAAATTGGAAAAAAACTCTAAATTTGTCCCACTAAATCCAAATAAAAAGCGCTAGATTTTCCCGCTAAAGCACCGTTCCCGCTAAACCCAATTTTTCCCCGCTAAATCCAAACAAAAAGCGCTAGATTTAGCGGGAAAACCTCCAACTTGGCAACAGTGCCGACCTTTTCAAATGGAAAATTTCCATAAAACATCAGTTTTTTTTCTTTCTTCTTTACTTGCAGAATTTTTTGTTTATGCTATCCACGAATATTTTTTTCTCACGCACATAAAGGGTTGATTTTTGTGTAACTTACTTTATGCCTTTCTTTGAATATTTTCACTGTTGCCAACTATTTTTAACCAAAAACCTCTAAATTTGACGAAAAAAGCGCTAGAAACCGCCAAAAATTAATTTAGCGGGGAATATTTAAAATTTTCCCGCTAAATTACAAAAAAAAGCGCTGAAAACCGAAAAACTTGGCATTTTTGATTGACAAAAAAGAAAAATTTAAAAAAAAAACCTCCAAATTATTTTTTCTACGAAAATTTACTTTTCATTAAAAACGCGCAAGAAACGGTCGAAAAAATTTTAGCGGGAAAATACAAAATTCTCCCGCTAAATTACAAAAAAAAGCGCTAAAATTCGACAAACTTGGCGTTTTCGATTGAAAAAAAAAAAAAGAAAAATTGGGAAAAACCTCAAAATTTGTCCCACTAAATCCAAATAAAAAGCGCTAGATTTTCCCGCTAAAGCACCGTTCCCGCTAAAACCAATTTTCCCCCGCTAAATCCAAACAAAAAGCGCTAGATTTAGCGGGAAAACCTCCAACTTGACAACAGTGAATATTTTAGTCACAAAATAACATTCGATCGGTAAACATCGCGCGACGGGTAAAATGAATAAAAAAGTGTACAAAAAAAATATTACAACAAAAAAAGCATAGCAGGTAAAAATTTTAAAGTATTTTTTGTTTAAAATTATGTAACTCGTTTTTTTATTTTTAGAATAATAAAGCAAAATAGAAAATGATGACAACAGGTAACAATTGTATATTTATGTGATCTATTTAAAACACTATGTTGATATTTTTTTTGATTTTAGTTCACCGTACACCAATTTATTCAACATCAATCTTCAAAGAATTAATTTTATATGGTAGTATGTATATTTTGTATTAAAAAAATGTGTTCAATATTTTCTCTTTTTTAGATCGAAAATTCTAACAAAAACTGACTTGCATGGAAATAGTTATTGGCGACAACAAGTGCAATACGCAATTTACATGATGTATACAAATACCAAAAATTAAAAATACACAATTTACAATTTTTTTACAAAAAAAGTTTATATTATTTACAAACGCGTTTTAAAATCCATTTTACAAAAATTGTACAAAAAAATTTAGTAATACTAATTTTTTTAGTATTTTTAAGATTACTAATTTTTGAAAACCAAAGTTTGTAATGGTAACTGAAAAAGTTATCGGGCACAAATTGAAAACTTTATTAGTAATGGTAACAGACTTTTTTGTAAGGAATACTAACAAATTTTTATGAGTGTATCAAAAGGACCTATCCATGTACCTATTAAAAGGACCTATCCATGGACCTATCAAAAGGACCTATCCTTAAACCAATCAAAAGGACCTATCCATGGCCCATCAAAAGGACCTATCCTTAAACCAAAAGGACCTATCCATGAACCTATCAAAAGGACCTATCCATGGACCTATCAAAAGGACCTATCCATGCATCTTCAAAAGGTCGTATCCTTTTCCCATCAAAAGGACCTATACCTATCAAAAGGACCTATCCATGCATCTTCAATAGGTCGTATCCTTTTCCCATCAAAAGGACCTATCCTTTTCCCATCAAAAGGACCTATGCTTAAACCTATCAAAAGGACCTATCCATGGACCTATCAAAAGGACCTATCAAAAGGACCTATCCATGGACCTTCAAAAGGACCTATCCTTTTCCCAACAAAAGGACCTATTCTTAAACCTATCAAAAGGACCTATCCTTAAACTTATCAAAAGGACCTATCTATGGACCTATCAAAAGGACCTATCCTTTTCCCATCAAAAGGACCTATCCTTAAACCTATCAAGAGGACCTATCCTTAAACCTATCAAAAGGACCTATCCCTGGACCTATCAAAAGGACCTATCCATGGACCTATCAAAAGGACCTATCCTTTTCCCATCAAAAGGACCTATCCTAAAACCTATCCAAAGGACCTATCCATGGACCTATCAAAAAAACCTATCCTTTTCCCATCAAAAGGACATATCCTTAAACCTATCAAAAGGACCTATCCATGGACCTATCAAAAGGACCTATCCATGGACCTATCAAAAGGACCTATCCATGGACCTATCAAAAGGACCTATCCATGGACCTTCAAAAGGACCTATCCTTAAACCTATCAAAAGGACCTATCCTTTTCCCATCAAAAGGACCTATCCTTAAACCTATCAAAAGGACCAATCCTTAAACCAATCAAAAGGACCTATCCTTGCCCATCAAAAGGACCTATCATTGGACCTAACAAAAGGACCTATCCTTAAACCTATCAAAAGGACCTATCCTTAAACCTATCAAAAGGACCTATCCATGGACCTATCAAAAGGACATATCCATGGACCTATTACAGGACCTATCCATGGACCTATCAAAAGGACCTATCCTTTTCCCATCACAAGGACCTATCCTTAAACCTATCAAAAGGACCTATCCTTGGCCCATCAAAAGGACCTATCCTTAAACCTATCAAAAGGACCTATCCTTTTCCCATCAAAAGGACATATCCTTAAACCTATCAAAAGGACCTATCCATGGACCTATCAAAAGGACCTATCCATGGACCTATTAAAAGGACCTATCCATGGACCTATCAAAAGGACCTATCCTTTTCCCATCAAAAGGACCTATCCTTAAACCTATCAAAAGGACCTATCCATGGACCTATCAAAAGGACCTATCCTTGGACCTATCAAAAGGACCTATCCTAGGACTTATCAAAAGGACCTATCCATGGACCTATCAAAAGGACCTATCCTTGGACCTATTAAAAGGACCTATCCATGGACCTATCAAAAGGACCCATCCTTGGCCTATTAAAAGGACCTATCCATGGACCTATCAAAAGGACCTATCCATGGACCTATCAAAAGGACCTATCTTTTTCCCATCAAAAGGACCTATCCTAAAACCTATCAAAAGGACCTATCCATGGACCTATCAAAAAAACCTATCCTTTTCCCTTCAAAAGCACCTATCCTTAAACCTATCAAAAGGACCTATCCATGGACCTATCAAAAGGACCTATCCATGGACCTATCAAAAGGACCTATCCATGGACCATCAAAAGGACCTATCCTTAAACCTATCAAAAGGACCTATCCTTTTCCCACCAAAAGGACCTATCCTTAAACCTATCAAAAGGACCTATCAAAAGGACCTATCCATCGACCTATCAAAAGGACCTATCCTTGGACCTATCAAAAGGACTTATCCTTAGACCTATCAAAAGGATCTATCCTTAAACCTATCAAAAGGACCTATCCACGGACCTATCAAAAGGACCTATACATGGAGCTTCAAAAGGACCTATCCTTAAACCTATCAAAAGGACCTATCCTTTTCCCATCAAAAGGACCTATCCTTAAACCTATCAAAAGGACCTATCCTTAAACCAATCAAAAGGACCTATCCTTGCCCATCAAAAGGACCTATCCTTGGACCTAACAAAAGAACCTATCCTTAAACCTATCAAAAGGACCTATCCCTGGACCTATCAAAAGGACCTATCCATGGACCTATCAAAAGGACCTATCCTTTTCCCATCAAAAGGACCTATCCTAAAACCTATCAAAAGGACTTCCATGGACCTATCAAAAAAACCTATCCTTTTCCCATCAAAAGGACATATCCTTAAACCTATCAAAAGAACCTATCCATGGACCTATCAAAAGGACTATCCATGGACCTATCCATGGACCTTCAAAAGGACCTATCCTTAAACCTATTAAAAAGACCTATCCTTAAACCTATCAAAAGGACCTATCCTTAAACCAATCAAAAGGACCTATCCTTAAACCAATCAAAAGGACCTATCCTTGCCCATCAAAAGGACCTATCCTTGGACCTAACAAAAGGACCTATCCTTAAACCTATCAAAAGGACCTATCCATGGACCTATTAAAAGGACCTATCCATGGACCTATCAAAAGGACCTATCCAAGGACCTATCATATCCTTTTCCCATCAAAAGGACCTATGCTTAAACCTATCAAAAGGACCTATCCATGGACCTATCAAAAGGACCAATCCTTTTCCCATCAAAAGGACCTATCATAAAACCTATCAAAAGGACCTATCCATGGACCTATCAAAAAAACCTATCCTTTTCCCTTCAAAAGCACCTATCCTTAAACCTATCAAAAGGACCTATCCATGGACCTATCAAAAGGACCTATCCATGGACCTTCAAAAGGACCTATCCTTAAACCTATCAAAAGGACCGATCCTTTTCCCACCAAAAGGACCTATCCTTAAACCTATCAAAAGGACCTATCAAAAGGACCTATCAAAAGGACCTATCCATGGACCTATCCTTAAACCTATCAAAAGGACCTATCCTTTTCCCATCAAAAGGACCTATTCTTAAATCTATCAAAAGGACCTATCCATGGTCCTATCAAAAGGACCTATCCATGGACCTATTAAAAGGGCCTATCCATGGACCTATCAAAAGGACCTATCCTTAAACCTATCAAAAGGACCTATCCACGGACCTATCAAAAGGACCTATCCATGGACCTATCAAAAGGACCTATCCATGTATCTTCAAAAGTCCCTATCCTTTTCCCATCAAAAGGACCTATCCTTAAACCTATCAAAAGGACCTATCCTTAAACCTATCAAAAGGAACTATACATGGACCTATCAAAAGGACCTATCCGTGGACCTATCAAAAGGACCTATCCTTAAACCAATCAAATGGACCTATCCTTGGCCCATCAAAAGGACCTATCCTTAAACCTATCAAAAGGACCTATCCATGGACCTATCAAAAGGATCTATCCTTGGACCTATCAAAAGGACTTATATTTGGACCTTTCAAAAGGACCTATCCTTAAATCTATCAAAAAGACCTATCCATGGACCTATCCTTAAACCTATCAAAAGGACCAATCCTTAAACCTATCAAAAGGTCCTATCCATGGACCTATCAAAAGGACCTATCCTTGAACCTATCAAAAGGACCTATCAAAAGGACCTATACTTAAACCTATCAAAAGGACCTATCCTAGGACCTATCAAAAGGACCTATCTCTAAACCTATCAAAAGGACCTATCCATGGACCTATAAAAAGGACGTATTCATGGACCTATCAAAAGGACCTATCCTTAAACCTATCAAAAGGACCTATCAAAAGGACCTATCAATGGACCTATCAAAAGGACCTATTCTTGGACCTATCAAAAGGACCTATCCTTAAACCTATCCTTAAACCTATCAAAAGGACCTATCCATGGACCTATCAAAAGGACCTATCCTTAAACCTATCAAAAGGATAGGGCAAGGGATGAAATGAAAAAAATACAAATATTACAACACAAAGTACGTAGCAGGTAACCTAATTGTAAATTATTTTTTATTTAAAATTAACTCTTTTTTAGGATAATAAATAAAACCCTCGTAAAACAAAATAGGAAATGCTGAAACAGGTAACAATTGTATATTTATGTGTTCCATTTAAAAAATTATGTTTATATTTTTTATTCTAGAACATCATACATAAATAAATACATATTGTACAAAAATACCAAAAATTAAAACAACACAATTTTCATTTTTTTTACAAAGAAAGTTAATAATATTTACAAATGTGTTTTTAAATTCATTTTACAAAAATTGTACAGAAAAATTCTGTATTACTAATTTTTACCAGTTATTTTAAGTTTACTAAATTTTGAAAACCAAAGTTTGTAATGGTAGCTGAAAAAGTTATCGGGCACAAATTAAAAACTTTTTTAGTAATGGTAACAGACTTTTTTGTAAGGAATACTAACATATTTTTATGAGTGTAGAAACTTTAAATATTCACATATATAAAAAACAGTTTTCATTAACAAGACAAACCGACATTTAAAATCCTACTGATGATGACACTAACTGGGGTGTTTGAAACCGGTATAGGAAATACCACCCAGTCGGCAAAAAATATCACACCTGACTTACTGCTGACTCGCCCTTTATAAAATTGCTGACATCTTCATACAATTTTTCAAAATGTCATCAATGACATGTCAGCAGTTGGTCAGGGGTTGTTTAAACGAATTGTTAGTGGGCACCGATACTGGTGGACACTGCTGACCAACTGCTGACATGTCATTGATGACATTTTGAAAAATTGTATGAAGATGTCAGCGATTTCATACAGGGAGAGTCAGCAGTATGTCAGGTGTGATTTTATTTTGCCAACTGGGCAGAAATGTCTATAATTTTTAGAAATTTAATTTTTCTTCTGCATTTTTTCAACTTGAACCCTTATGTAATTTTACAAGCTTTTTACCAATTAAATTTAAAATCTACAAAATTTTTGACACGATAAAAATTTACTAGGAGGTTTCGTAACTTTACTAGATTTGCTACCTCCTATTTTACGGGAATTCCTAGTAATTTTACAAGCTTTTTATCAATAATTTTGTAATTTTACAAGATTTTACCAATAAAAAAAAAAAGTAAATTTACAGTTTTTTTTGGCGCAATAAAAATAACAAGGAATTCTCGTAAATTTACAAGATTTTTTTTGTAAAATTATTTTAAAAATTTGTAATGTTACAAAAAAAATTGTAAAAAATTTTTTAAAAAACAAGGAAAACTGTCAAATATTGGTAACATGGGATAATGAGACTTTTCCTAGTAATTTGACAAAGTGTTTTTTTTGTGTGTATAAAGCTAGAATCCTCTACCTGAAACGTAAAAGTTCACAAAAAATGTCTAAACATAAAAACGCATTTTAAAGGCAAATGCAAATTTTTAATGCATCAAAAATGCATTTTTTATTGACACAATTTTTTTAACTTTTTCGTTAAAAATGAAAAACAATTTAGAAAACATTTACTAACAAAATTTTGAAAAACAAAAAAAAAATGAGCAAAATTTTTAAAAAAATATATTAAAACTAGAAGACCTTTCTGTCCCATGAAAGTGATGACCAGGGACAGGACCTTCATGCACTAAAAAACTATGTTTTAGGCGCCAAAAATATGCACTAAAAAATCTTGAAATATGCACTAAAAATCATAAAATATGCACTAAAAATCATAAATATCCACTTGTTTTTTAACTTTTATTAAAAAAAAAAATAATATTTAAATTTAGTTTGGGATTGTAAGCTCAGATATACATATGTATATGCAGGTGTATAAAATGTTGTTAAAAAAATAAAAATAATCTAAAAAAATTTAACAATTGCTTTAATACAAAAAATAAACCAAAAATCATAAAAAAAAATTAAATCGCTAAACATAATAAAAAAATAGCTAAAAAACTAAAATTTATACAAAATATGACCTAAAAATATGCATTTATAGCGAAATAATAGCAAAATATGCCAAAATATGCATTTTAAGCAAAATATGCCAAAATATGCACTAACGAATCGATGCCATTTTAAAGCAAATTTATTTTGTTTATGCTGTTCTATAACCAAAGGGGAAAAACATGCATTTGCATGAAAGTCCTCCCCTTGGTGATGACTGACTTTGTTTGTTAAAATGCTGTAAAAAAATAAATTAAAAATAGAAGACCTTTCTGTCCCATGAAAATGACGACTGACTTTGTTTGTAAAAGTTGACGAAAATGCCGCCCCAAAAATGCATTTGTATTTAGAATGCATTTTTTTAATGACACAATTTTTTTGAACTTTTATGTGTAAAGTAGAGGACTTTACCTTTTAATTTCAATTTCGATTATAAAAATCCGATATTTCCTTACAAAGTTATAGTTCTTCAAACTACACCATTTTTTTAAATGGCGAATAAAATCGCGAGTTTTTGGAATTTAATTAAACTGTAAATGGGAATGTCTAAATGGGTCCGTAGGGTATATTTATACATAATATGAAAAAAATTTAAGACACCAGCTCAAAAAATACCCTTTTTATACCCTCCAACCACAGTATGGGGGTATACTCACTTTGTCATTCCGTGTGTAACACATCGAAATATCGGTCGGGGACCCTACAAAGTATATATAATATTGATCCATGATAGAATCTAAGACATGTCCGTCCGTCCGTCCGTCTGTAGAAATAACGATGCAGTCCAAACCAAAAGAGCTAGACCCTTGAAATTGGGCAAGAATATTTCTTATGTTACTGGTAAGGTTAAGTTCGAAGATGGGCAAAATCGGACCAGGGGGAAAAAAGTTCCCCCTTGAAGAACTAAAACGACCCCTGAAAAATACGATATTTTTAGGAGTTTTTTTTTTAATTTTTGCTCAACAAATGTAACATTTGTATGCCATATTATGTTCATAGACCTGCGCTTGGACCAAGGGGGTTCGAAAGTTCGATTTTTTTCATGCAGCCCCCCTTTGGGGGCGTGGTTATAGAAATTAATTAAAAATAACGATACAAATTTATTATTTAAGCGTAAATATCATAGACAAATAATTTGTAAACATATATAGCGTGGGGACAGGTGTCCCTCACCCACTCCGCCGACCCCCCCCCACTACAAAAAATGACGCCCCTGGGATTTTTTTTTTTTTTTAATTTTAAACGTGTTGGAGGTTATAAAAGATTCGGCACAGCCGAATTTAACACTCTTACTTGCTTTCGTACTGTTTGATGGAATAGGTGATATATAAAATTGTATTGCAAAATTTAAAAATCATCCTAAAATTAAATTCACTTTAATTTTTTTTTTGCCTATTTCACAAAATTTATTTGACTGTCAACAAATAGTTATTGCTTGCTGTTTCATACATATATTTCACATATAAAAATGTAAATTTAAGTGTCGTTTTTGTTAAAATTTCCCAAAAAAAAAAAATAAAGTAGAACAACAAAGAGAAAACTTTTCATTCTGACATAAAATGAGCACATGAGTGGTAACCCATAATTTGTACATTATTGTTCTACTGCTGATGTTGTAGTATAATATTCATTTATAAGTTTTTAGGTGGCCTAGCTGGTTGTGGTTAACCCGCAATGATGGTATGCCAAGAGATATTTATGGATTTTAACAAAATTGTTTTTAAAGAATTTTCCTTCATTCACAATTTTAATGCTCACACTGACATTTTTTAAAATATCGGTGTAGGGCTTCAAAAAGTATGTATATTGTTGATCCATGATCATAGTCCTGCACTTGGATCTGGGGAATATGGAAAACCCATTTGTTTTTGGTCTGCCCCCTTTTGTGGGCGTGGATATAAAAATAATGTAAATAGTAAAAATCTTCAAAGTCCTGCATTTGGACTAGGGAAATCGAGAAAAACTATTTGTTTTTGGAACGCCCCCTTTTGTGGGCGTGGATACAAGAAATAATATCAATAATGGTAGATTTTGTAGGACTTTTATCTAATTTCAATGGATTTTTTTCATATATGTTGATCAAAAAACGTAATCCCTAAATCTCGGATATAAATTACAAAGTTTACCATTTCAGTTTTGATAATTTGGTTTGGGCTACCTTCCCGGTGTTAGTACACAGAAAATAATATCGTAATTTTTTTTTAATTAAAAATGGATTTGATATTAAATTTAACTTCAATTAAACATTTTAATTGATTCAATTAATGTTTTAATTGAATTCTTGACTTTACTGAAAACAAAAATAAAATAAACAAACGAAACCGGTTTTGTATGCATTAGTGTTAGTAGCCAATGAAAAAATAAAAATGCAAAAAACAACAAAAAAAACTTTTGAACTATTGTTTTGTATATTTTGGTGGTAGCAGCCAATGAATACATAAAAACGCAAGAACAAAATTTAGTTTTATTGTTTTCTTTAAGGCGACTGGTCGTTGCGGATAAATTGTTTGCTGATAAAATTTGTACAGTTGAAACAAAAAAAAATAATATGATGTGTTTTGCACATTGAAATATAATACAATTTTTTTTTGTTTCAACTTTACTAAAGCGACAAAAATGCATGCAATAACAAGATTTATGTTTCTATGCAAAACTATACCAACTGTTTATATTTAATAAAGAAAAAAAAAATCTTAATAACAAAAAACAAAAAAATTCTATGTTTATTTATTTTAGGGCATTTTTTGAAGTTTAACTTTAAAATTAAATTGAGTTTTGGTCTTTTTTCAATTAAACATTTTATGTGAATCAATAAATCTATATTATTGATTTTTAATTTAATATTATTTTTTTTTTTAGTTTATTTAATTACAACTTTAATTGGTTTTCCATTTTATTTTCAATTAAAACTTTAATTAATTCAATTAACAATTTAATTAAGTTTTGGCGCCCCAGTAGGCTAGTTGGTAGCGTGCTAGCCTATGAGTCTGGGGGTCGTGGGTTCGATTCCCACCAGAGGCCTTGGTCTTTTTCGCTACAACGAGACGAAGGTCATTGCTACCAGTTCTCGGTTAGGTAAAATTAGTATATGATTTGTAATTATATGGTAATTCTTAATAAAAAATAAAAATTAAGTTTTAAAACTGTTTTCAAACAAAATGAGTAATTAATATGCGCATTTTCGTGATACGTCCGAAATCAATTAATTTTTTAATTGAATCAACGAATTTCGTAATTGAAATTCATTTTTATTTTTTTCTGTGTATAAAAGTTGTTGACATTTTTAATATTAAATATTATAAAATTTTAACATTTTCAACATCATTTATCTTTTGATGTTGCTTTCCTCTCTGTGTGTGTGTGTGTTTGTCCTTAGAAAACTTTTAAATAAGCATATTTTTTGAGAAATTAGTTTCATAATCTGGGATTTTTGTGGTTAAAATATTATAGCAATTTTACAAGATTCACAAGGATTTAAACATAATTATAAATAGTTATTTAGGAATTTACAGAAATAGGGTTTCAAAAGGTAATTAATATTAATTAAAAGTTTTTTTAGCACAT
Organism: Pegoplata infirma; assembly: GCA_963921195.1. Lineage (NCBI taxonomy): Eukaryota > Metazoa > Arthropoda > Insecta > Diptera > Anthomyiidae > Pegoplata > Pegoplata infirma. The sequence continues at coordinate 10,768,102 of OY992540.1, forward strand.
TTTAATATTACAAATGTTTTTTTAAGGCTTCTAATAGATTTTTATGATAAATTGAAGTTTGTTTAACAAAAGTGTTTTCGAAATATTTAAACAGATATGTAATTTTTTAAATCCTTAGTAAATTAAGATCTGTTAAGTTGTCTTTAAAATTGTCAAACACTAGAATTTGTAAAAAAAACTTCCTTAGGACAACCTGCACATGATTTGAATACTAATTTTCAAATAGTTTTCAAATTGTTTAACAAACAAAACAAACAATTCTATTTTACTAAATGATTATCTAAATGTATTGCAAATTGTAGCTAAAGTTTAAATTAAATATTCATTTCTTGTTATATATGCAAAGTCTTTATTTTTTTTAAATTCTTTCATTCTATTTGTCCAATGTGAAATAAGAAAATCATCACATGATTTTTTGATGTTTTATAATCAGCATTTTTTATTTTATATATAAAAGAGAAAAACTCAACAACAAAACAAAAGCTTTATCAAGCAACATCAACAGGCCTATTTTTATTATATTTTACACCATTTCCATGTTTTGCACAAAAAAAACATAAAAAAATTTAAATCCTACGAAATGGAAAACACGTTTTGTAACTGAAGATCTAATGATTTAATATCACTCCGATCGGAGTTTATCTTCTGTCCCCACCAGTGTTGCCAGAACTTGGTAGTCAAAAACGGCTAAATTTTTTAGAAAAAACGGATAAAAAACGGCTAAAAAATGGCTAAAAAAGGCTAAAATATATTTTTTACTTTTTTAATAAAAACTAATGTAAATTTATATTTTATTTCATTTTTACACATAAAATTAAATAAGGAGATCTTTTGTTATACATTTGGTACGGATTTGACTTAATCTAGATAAAAACTACTATATTTTAAAACACTTTTGCAATGATTTACATTTTTTAATATATTTAGTCCTTTAAAAATTCCTAGTTGGAACATAGGGCCATTACAAATGATTTCCATTGAATTCTGTCTGTTGCCAATCTTTTAGCTTCGCTCCAACTCTTTCCAGCTGTGCGTAGTTCAGCTTCTACTTGCCGTCGCCATGTATTTGCTGGTCTGCCTCATCGCATGCTACCTTGAGGGTTGTATTCAATTGCTTTTCTGGTGACGTCATCATGTGGCTTTCTGAATGTATGACCCAGCCAATTCATCTTTCGCATTTGTATGTCAACTGTGACAGGGTTTTGTTGCGTTTTTTGCCATAGATCGTTGTTTGATATAGTGTCTGGCCAGAAGACATGTAATATTCTACGTAAACATCGGTTGACAAGGACTTGAAGAGAATTCGAATCTCTTTCCGTGATATTCCATGTCTCGCTTCCATATAATAATACCGACTTTACATTTGAGTTGAATAATTTCAACTTCGTGCGAAGCGTAATACGGGATGAACTCCAAACTTTGTTTAAAGCACCAAATGCTTGGTTTGATTTTGATATTCAGTATGCAATATCTTCTTTACTATTTCATTTGTGATGGTTTCAGTAATCATTGGATTTCAGATGAGTAGGTGAGTGGCCGACAGCATCCTAGGCTGGTGTTGGGGCTGCCAACTTTTAGTCTCCAGTCCGACGTTCAAAGTTGCTCACATTTGCTAGTTTCATAACGGATGTTACAAAACCATTGCCCGGTGTCCACCTGCACCTGAGGGTCGGAGGTAGTGAGTCTTCTTAGTTGGTTACAAAAACAAGGATTGGTTCTGGACTTTACCAAGTTAAAGGCGATCAGTTCCGTTACCTTGTATGCCCAACTCTGGCAACCAGACAAAAATATAAAAATTTTGACTAGAAAAAATTAGTTTTGAGTGAAAAAATTTTTTTAACATTTTTTTTGTTTAAAAAAAATCAGCACAATTTTTTATTGAGTGCAAATATTTTTTTTTGAGTTCGATTTTTTTTTTTTATTTTTTGTTGTGATTAAAACACTGCGTACATTTTTTCTTGACTTTCTTATGAAAGTTAGAATATTTACAACACGTGAATTCTAGGTAAAACTTTTTACTCCAGGGACCGTTTTGGCTAAAACCTGACGAGAAAAATGCAAAAATATTCATATATGCCAAGATTCATCAACCAGTCTTAAAGTTGAGTTTTGAACGTTGTCGTATTATTAACAGAGAAACGGACATCGCTAGATCGTCAAATGGCATGAAAATGACAAAAATATCCGTGGTTCGATGCCAGATTGGAACTATTTAAAATTCAGATATATAAAAACTAGTACCTATTAACAAAACAAAGCGATTCAAAATCCTGCTGATGATAACACTTTAACTGGAGTGTTTGAAACTGGTACGGGAACACCAGAACTGTCAGTAATTTTTAGAAATCAAATTTTCTTTCACATTTTTTAACTTAAACGTTTATATTAAATAGAATTGGAGCCTTTTCTTGATCTGTTCTGACAAAAAACCAAATATTTCTTTATTTTAGTATAAAAAACCACATAAAACTACTTTTAAATCAAAAAGCACAAAAATGGCTAAAAAACTGCTAAAATAATTTCGAAAATGGCTAAAAAACGGATAAGGGCTAAATGCATTTTTCTCTGGCTAAACGAGTTCAAAAGGAGCTAAATCAAGCCGGAAAATGGCTAAATTGGCAACACTGGTCCCCACTTTGAGCCTAAAAATTGGGATTTTTGCACATGAGGACTTTAAAAAATAAAAATAATTACAAGTTTTTTTTATTAAAATATATAAAAAAAATTTTTGTATAATATTTGATCGTAAATACTTATATATGAAATTTAAAGATTTTACGGTATCATTTACCCGTTCAAACTTGATACCAATAAAATATCATTTACCCGTTCAAACTTGATACCAATAAAATGGCATGATTTTTTCAAAATTTTTTTAAAAAACAAGTAATAACACTCTTACTGTGTGTTCGGCTGTGCCGAATCTTTTATACCCTCCAACATGCAAAAAAATAAATGCAGGGGCGTTTTATTTGTTTTCGGGAGGGGGGGGGGGTTCGGCAATTCCTTCTCGAATATGTGTTTAAAAATTCCTTGTTATGCTTTTTGCACTAAAGAAATGCAAGTTTATCATAATTTAAATATTTTTTTATTCTACGCCCATAAAAGGGGGTGGGGGAACGGAAAAAACGACATTTTCTAATTCTCAGGGTCCAAATGCTGGACTTTGAACTTCTTGTAGCATAAAAATGTTGCATTTGTAAAACAAAAACACAAAAATCATGTAAAAAAATTATATTTTTCAGAAGTTGGTTTAGTTCTTCAAGGCGGAACTTTTCCCCCTAGTCCGATTTTACCCATTTCCGATCTTGACCTGCCTAGGACCATAAGACATATTCGTGCCAAACTTGAGGAGTCTAGCTCATTTATTTTGGACTCTTTTCCACAGACGAACGGACGGACATCGCTAGAATGTCTTAGAATCGATCACTGATCAATAATATAAAGTACTGCTCAAAATTATAGCGCACTTTAAATTATTTTTTACAACTCATTGTTTCTATTCAAAATATCAAAAAAATGTCAAGTTTTTTTGTGTCAATTAAACATTTTTATTCAAATTTATTTAATTAAAGTCTCAATTCAGTTTTAAATAACACAATAAAAAATATCAGAGGTGGTTTTATAAAAAAGGTCTTAAATTGACTGTTCATAATTATAGCGCACTAAAAAAAATTAATTCATTAAATGAAAAGTTTATCAAAATTTAAACACAGCCTGATGAAAAACTTGTTCCTTTAGCTTTTAAAAATACATTTATTCCTATTTGAAATCGATTTGACCGATTTGGAGCAGTCATTTATGGTTGCTTTCGATTAGATATCCTTCATAGCGCTGATCAATTCACTTTTATAGTTATTTGGTAGATTTAAGGGGCACGATCGATAGTAGACCCAATGTTTTTAATTGGGTTAATGTCTGGTGACTATTTTAATATCTTTTGTCCAATATAATTGGGGAAAATTGTTGTTTCCGAACCAGTCCATCGAGAATTTCGCCTTATGACAGGGGGCATTATCACTTTGAATGCAGGTCTGGGTCGATTCAGACCCAAATATTTGATCAAAATATGATGGAAATTCTTCGGAAATTGAATTAATGTAGCTTCTAGCATTTAAAAGTCCTTCTCAAAGAGTAATAAGGCGGTACCATGGGCTGTAAAACAATTGCATACGCTAACAGAACCACCACCACGTTGTGTGCTTGGCTGGAACCATAATGATTGATCCTTATCTTGCATTGTGCATTGAAAAAATGAAAAAGATCAATTAAAGATCAATTCGTCATGAATAAATTATTATAATGAAGTAATAAATGGTTAAAATTCATAATTTTTTCGATGTACAATGCAGGATAAGGATCAACCATATTGGTTCCACCCAAGCGCACAACGTGGTGGTGGTTCTGTTAGCGTATGCAAATATTTTACAGCCCATTTTACCGGCTTATTACTCTTTTCAGAAAGACTTTCAATAATTATGAACAGTTTATTTAAGACTTTTTTTATAAAACCACCTCTGAAATTTTTATTGTGTTATTTAAAACTGAATTGTGACTTTAATTAAATAAATTTGAATAAAAATATTTAATTGACACAAAAAAACTTGACATTTTTTTGATATTTTGAATAGAAACAATAAGTTGTAAAAAATAATTTAAAGTGCGCTATAATTTTGAGCAGTACTTTATATGGGGCATTCCATCTCAAATCAAAACTTTGAATAATTTTTTTTTTTTAGATTTCCCCAATTTGTTGACAGTGTTTAGTTCCCTTTGAAAACTCCTTCGTGGTAAATTTTCAGATTTTTTTGATGACCCGTTCAAAAGATATCGAATTTTTAAAAATTAGTAGTTTGTTCCCTTACTCAAACTTCTTTTACTCATAACTTCTTTAATAATGGTCCAAATTGCAAATTTAAAAAAAAAAATTCAAAAAAATTCTTAAAAGTGCTATCGTATGCGATTTTTAAGTTTTAAAATTTAAATCTCATTTTTGAAAATGTATGTACTCTTTGATTTTTTTGATTTTTTTTTTTTTGTAAAACTTTTTTCGAATCTACAAATTTCACTGCGGAACACTAAAAAATAAACAAGAGTTACGACAATCATTTCTATATATTTCGGACATGCTGATTCGAATGGCGTACTCCGTTTTTCGATGTATGTTACAGTTTTCTTGCAAAATGTCATTAAAGATTTGCTGATTTAGAGACAGTTTTTTAACAAAAAAATTTGCAAAGTTAATGATTTACAAATTTTATGGCATGGAAAACAAAGATATGACTTGTAGCAATATTTCTTATGCAAATTTGGTTTAAAGCTTTTCATCTTAAGTCATAAAATTCGCGAATTTCTTAATTTTTTAAGGTTTTCGCGAAATTAACAACCAAATTGGTCTTTGATAAAATACTTGCTTTTAGTGAATCAAAAAGACAATACGGATAGTGGAATAAAACAGCTATATTATATTGACCATCAGGATGAAAATCGCGAAAACCCGTTTTTTTGTATATGGCAGCATCACTTTACGAGATGATTTAAGGCTCCATCTTTTAGTATATAATGTTGTAACCTTAAACAACTAACTCGCCAAAAATTTGGCCAAAAAAGTTTTCATTTGCAAAAGTTATCTTAACAAAAACTAATATTTCAGTGTTTTCCTGCAATAATTATAGTTTTTGTTAAGATAACTTTTGCAAATGAAAATTTTTTTGGACAAATTTTGGGTCAGTTCATTATTTAAGGTTCCCACATTATATACTAAAAGATGGGGCCTCAAATCATCTCGTAAAGTGATGCTGCCATATACAAAAAAACGGTTTTTCGCGATTTTCATCATGATGGTCCACATAACATATATGTTTTTTGTTCACTATTCGTAGTGTCATGGGTACCTTTATAATAATGCAAGTTTTTTTTATCAGAGACCAATTTAGGGGTTAATTTCGCGAAAACGTAAAAGAATTAAGAAATCCGCGATCTTAAGGGCTTAAGATGAAAAGCTTTAAACCAAATTTACATTAGAAATATTGCTACAAGTTATATCTTTGTTTTCCATGCCATAGCATTTAAAAATCATTAGCTTTGGAATTTTTTTTGTTAAAAAGCAGCTGAAAATCAGCCAATCTTTAATGACATTTTGCAAGAAAACTGTACCATACATCGAAAAACGGAGTACGCCATTCGATTCAGTATGTCCGAAATATTTAGAAATGATGGTCGTACCTCTTGTTTTCTAAAATAGTGGTAAGTTAGCGGTTAGCAAAAAACACTGCGTGACAAGTGTTTTTTGCCCAGTAGGATCGTGGGATAACGATTATTACTATTTTTTTAAATTTTTTTAAAAAAATTTATTGTAATTTTACAATCTTAAAATCATTTCTAGTGCTCCAATGGTGCGTCATAGAGGGGTCATTTCCAAGACCGACCCCCATTAATTTTAACGTCTAAACATTTCTTCGAACAAACTAATACCCTATCTCTAATTACTAAGGGGGCTCCCAAACAAAATGATTTTTTTAAATTTGCTCCAACCGCTCTATCTGCCCTAAGAGTGTCATTAGAGCAATCAAATGTATTACCGACCCACAACATTTTTTTAGTCCAAACATTTTCTCTGAACTCACTTACCCTTTATCTTTAACTATTTAGTCGGTCCCCATACAATTTTTTTTTATTTTTTGTAAATTTGTTTTATTTAATCTGCTTCTACTCGTCCGAGAGGGGTCATTAGTGAGACCGACCCCCATTTATTTTTAACCTAAAACATTTTTTTAAAACATACCTACGCCCTATCTCCACTCCCTAAGTGGGCTTCCATACAAATAACAGGAGCAAATTTTATAAAAATGTAATTTTGAATGGAGGTCTACTTAGGAAGTGGAGATAGGGCGTAGGTATGATTTAAAAAAATGTTTTAGGGTAAAAATAAATGGGGGTCGGTCTCACTAATTACCCCTCTCGGACGCACCGCTGCACACTGGGTAATTTGAGCCAATTAGGCCAAAAATAATTACAGCCAAAGTTTTGGACCGATATGGCTGAAATTTTAAATTTAAGAGTTTTAAAATCGAAACAGTTTTCCCCACAAAAAGTTTTTAGATTCTTAGACAATTTTCAGAAATTAGCAAGGTTGGCAATCGATACCCACCAATAATAACGGTATTTGGCTATTGTACCAAAACCAATAAAGATATGAACATTTTTAAAAGCAATTATGAAATTCGATTAAATTTCTAGTATTTCTGATGTGTTACTTCGTGTTTGTAGCGGTTGCTATTCAAAATATAGGCCAATACCTTTATAATACCGTTTGAAACGGTATTTTGAAGGTATTGGCCTATATATCGAAAATGAACCGGTACAAACACGAAGTAACACATCAAAAATACTTGAAATTTCATCTACTTTCATAATTGCCTTTAAAAATGTCCATATCTTTATTGGTTGCCGTACAATAAACGAATACCGTTATTTTGGGTGGGTATCGATTGCCAACCTTGGAAATTAGTTTGGATTTTAAAAATTTTATCTCACTGTAAAATACATTTTTTTGTTTTCTCCTCTTTCTTTCTTGTTTTTCGTCTGTTTTCATCTTTTTTATTCTTTTTCAAATTTTGAATTTGAATTTGATATTAATAGCTAGTTTTAATCTGGCACACATTAAGTTTGGCTATCGAAAAGCGCTGATGATGGAAGACTGGCAGCTTCCGAAAGCTATCGACAATACAAAATTATATTTCTTTTGGAATTTTGTTAAAAGAAATACCACGAAATGGTGTTGAATTGTAGGCATTATTTAAATAACATTTTAACTAGTCTTGATGGCTTGCACAGCTGTTCTTAAAAGAAAACAACAATAATTTTATAGTCTTGTATTTTTCTTCTCACTGTTGTTATTCTGTGTTGTTGGCAAACTAATGTTTGTCTTTCCATTATTATTTTTATAACTTGATGTGGTTGATGCTTTAAATGTTGTTGGAGATGCTGGCGATGCTGCTGATACTGCTTCTGATGATTTTCATCATGTTGAAGTGTATAACAATTTCATAAATTATTCAAAAGTATTATTCAAAATACAAGAAATATGCATAAAAACGAAATTTAAATGAATTTTTAATGTAAACATGGATAGACTTGCAAATAACGTACTAACTGTAAAAGTTGTGGCTGAAAATTCATTTGCAATAAATTTTGTTTTTGGGAAAAATAAAAAAATAATGATATTGTTTGGTTATTTGGACTGAAGGTTGATTTTAATGGAAGTTAAATTTCAAAATGGACAGTTGAATAGAAAATAGTTAAATTCGTTGCCGCAAAATCAATCAATACCCTCCTTAATGTACAAAAAAAAAAAAAACTGATACACTGAAACTATATGTGAAATTGAAAAAAAAAATTTAGAGGAGTCCATTTTTACTTATAATTTTTGGAACCAAAATACTCTTAATTATCAAACTAATTCCATTACTTTATTGGCGCCCAAGTCGGGGTACCAATCAAAACTCTTGTGTTCTATAGTTTTAAGAGAGTTATAATGAAACTAAAACTTGTTGGCGACCAACCCAAGCGGAAATCAAAAGTTTTGTATCCAGAGTTTTAAAGGAATTATTTTAAAACTGAAAATATTTGCTCGCCTGTTCAAAATAAAAACTACTTTGTAAACTTTTCAAATTTTAAATCCAATAATAAACTTTTAAATCGGTCAACCCAAAGTCTTGTGTTAATTTTATTTTTTTAAGAAATGAATATGATTCAACAATAAGTTGTTTTGATGAGAATTCTTATTAGCGCCCCATGTTGGGCGCCATTTTGGGCTAAAAGAACTAAAAACTAACATTTGTATCAAAGTTGATCTTTTTACCAGAAAACTAAAAACCAAACACCTTCCACCACAACTGTGTTTCGGTTACAATAAAACAAAACAACAAGATATAAAAAATGGTTGTTTCATGTCAACAATAAATCCATAACAAATTGGCCCTTACCACAAGAAAACAAAAAGTCTATTTTAACAAAAGTTTTATTTTAAATTTCAAATTTTCAATACATTTTTTGAAAGTCGATTTTAAAAACAAAAACAATTTGTATGGAAATAAAATTAAAAGCTCATTTTAAATTTATATTTTTTCTTGTGGTAAGGCTGATTGTTTTTAAAATTCCCAGCAAAAACTTGGTAATAGGTACCCCTTCCTGCCTCGCTTACGTGGTAATGGCTTTGAATACCACTAATTACCATTAGCATTACATTACGTCAAAAAAGGCAAAATGTGGTTACCTCCAATGACATCACCGTGTTAAAGTAATTAATATTGAAATTGGGAAGTAACTAGTTACTCATATTTTTGCTAACCCCTTAAGTTAATTACTTGGTAAGCGAAGTTTTTGCTGGGTTGCTGATGTTTAAAGTTTTTTTTAAATTTTTTGTTTTGTTTCTGGTTTCAATTTATATTGTTTTTAAGTCGAGAATTGAAAAACAAAAAAAAAATCTTTGAACGCATGACCACTTTTAACCAATATTTTCAATATTTTGTTACTGTTTTTGGTGAAATTTATTGCCAATATTGCAAAAAAATATATTTTTTTGTTTAACGGGAAGTAAGCAAGTTTTTTCCTAAAAATAATAGGTTTAAGGAAAAAAAGTTTAATAGCTTGCATGCATGTGAATATGTAGGAGTATATGTATGTTATTTTATGTATGTGTATGAGAACAACATTTTAGCATGTAAATCCATTAGAGTGCTTGGATTTGTGAGGGACAAAAAACCCACTTAGAATTAACATTTTATAAACTTTATGATGATTTTCGATCACATACTACATGGTGAGCCTCAGCGATGTTTAGGTTGAACTTTAATGTCGACGAAAAGTGTAAGCGCAGTTCGATTTCTAAAAGATTAAATGTCACAAAACTGTTAACAGCGAAATCGTAGCTGCTCGCATTCGCGAGATAACGCGAAATTAGTGTTTTTTTATTTTTTAAAATTTTGACATTGAAGTTTTTTAAATATTTTCAAAAACTGAGTATGCAGTTTCAATTGTACTTATTTAAAGGTCACAAAACAGTAAACATCAAAATCCTATCATGTTTAGTTCGCGAGAAATCGCGAAATTAATTTTTTCCTGTTTTTTTTTTTTATCTTTAGATAGGTTTCATTAAAATTTCGTAAAAACATGGTATGCAGTTTTATTGATTTTTTAAACATTTTAAAACTAGTAAAAATATTTTATAAGATGTAGTCCTTTAAAATTTTAAAGTCCTTTTAAAAGGAAGCGGGATCACGAAATAAAAAACTGTAAATGCATTTATACTCCATTTGATCTCTACATTTAGACGTATAGCATCTGATTCATGTTTAATATTTGCTCTCGGATATATCCATATGATTAAGAAAAAATCTTTATTAAATTTAAGTCGACAAGTATTTTTGCTCTAGACGATATTCCTGTTAATTCGGGAGTTTTCGAAATTTTTCCAAATGTCAACGTTGTTTCATAAGGGGACAACGAAATTATTAATCACTGATATAGCCAATGAGCCGAGACACACCAACTTTAAAATCGTCGCTTTTATATATATTTAAAGTTTCAGGCAAATCGGTTCATAAGGGTTAAGATACTTCCCGATTGATTGTTTTGTATGTCAAAAAATTGATTTTTTTTTTAGTAGTAATTTCTATTGATTTTTTTTCATATCAATTGATCTTTTTTAAGGATTTCCCATTTATATACTTCTTTTCGAACATAAATTTCTATTTTTAAAAATTTTTATTACTGTTTTAGAATTTCAAGCGATAATTTTGTCAAATCTTGTCATCTCAAGTCTTTTCAGGAAATTATTGAATAATTGAATAGAGTATTTTTCAATCATTTAGAATTTTTTCAAGGCACTTTAATGTGTCTAAACACGAACCACATTCAGAATAAAACTATAAATTCTGAATTGAAAGCCAAAAAAAGTTTGTTATCAGATCCGAAAAACAAATTTAAGCTCTTAAATGTTTTTTAAACAAGTACCAACAATCTTGAATACACTAACAAAAAAAAAAAAATTATTAAAAAAACTAAAATCCACTTGACCAAATCTGTAAATAACATTTATAATGTCTAAGATATTTTGAATATTAATAAAAAACCTTTTTTAACAAAATCCAAAATCGGACAGCTTTAATTTAAAATTTTTGTTTACGAAAAGGCTTGCTGGGCCAAGCTCAAAAACCTCTTTCGGCAATTCAACTTGAAACTTTGTTTCCTGGACGTCGATGCCGCTGCTAAAATGGTTGAAAATAAAGTGCTAGGAATGAAGACTTTCATTCCATCTAAGCACATTTCGGTTAAACCAAGACACGGTTTGCTGAAAATCTGTCATGATTGGGGATGAGATTTCCATGCAAATGCATGTTTTTTGTCGACAGTCTAAAAACGATATCGACCAATTATCTTTCCGAATCAAGAAATTTGCGTTAAAATGGCATCGATTTGTTTTTGCATATTTTGGTAAAAATGCATATTTTTGCATATTTTGATTTTAAATGCATATTTTGTGCATATTTCTAACTTTTAAATGCATATTATTGCATATTATGGCAAAACTAGCAAAAACACAAATTGAAATTTATTTTTTTAAACAACTATTTTTAATTTTAAATATTTATTTTGAAAATAAGAAAAATATTTTTTTTTTCTTTTTAACTTTATTTATAAATTTTCTTAATTTCTAAAAAAAATCTTGCTTATATAAAGTTTTAAATGTTACTATTTAAACCCGGTGCGATTTTTTGCTTTTTAAGAAGTTTTTCCTATGAAAACAAGATTTCCCAGCAAAACTTTGGTAATGGGTAGTGATTATATAACACATTACCAGGTAATATATATACCTTATTTGTAGCATTATTTTATGATGTCTTACCAAACATTTGTTCCACAACGTATTATTTTCAAGTGAAAAATAATGCATTACTAATAATTTGCTACGTAATGCATGATTATTGGAAAAAATGTATTTCATATTTATTATTTCTAAACATTAAATCATGGATGACTTATATTTGGTTACATTATGTATTATTTGAATGTTTGAAATAATGCATTATAATAACATAAAAAATAATTATTTTTAAAAAAATTTATAAGTTTAAACTAGAGATGGACTCACGACAGGAAATTTGTAACGACACACACTCACTCACGAGCATATTTTATCTACTTACACTCACTTACGTGAGTAAATTTAATACAAAATTACTTTTTCACTACTCGTAACACCTTATATATTATCTTCTGGTATGCTATATTATTTAATTTCTCGTAACCTATAAAATATCATATATTTTACACCTTACTCGTATTCTTCGTTATAAATTTATGACTTATTTTATACCTTACTGGTATTCTTTGTGATAATGTGGATGCATTACTTTGAGTCTCATCGCCTGTTAAAATCATCAATGCTGCAATGTATAAAATAAGAGATCCTATACCTTATTTTATACCTTATTTGGTAATCTAAGTTTTGCTGGGTTTTATTGAACACATTTTATTTTTTAGTGCAATTTTAAGGATTTTTAGTGCACATTTTGAATTTTTTAGCGCATATTTTCGATTTTTTAGTGCATGAAAATCTCATCCCTAGTCATGAGATTATCTAGGTGAAATCAGCAGGAAAATCTGTCAAAACAGCAGAGAAATCTGCTAAGACATTTTTTTAAAAAATTTTGTTTTTAGAAAAAAAAGGATGATAGCAAACTATTTCTGTAAAATTACAAAATAATCTGCTTAAAATATGTTTAAAAATATCGTTTTGTTTGCATAAAAAAACAAAAAAAAAAAAAAATTAACACTTTGAAAAAAAGTTTTGAAAATTTTCTTGCAAAAAGAATGACAGCAAACTATTTTTGTATAAGTAAAAAATTATCTGCTTGAAATATGTTCAAAAATATTTTGAAATTCAGCAAACAGAATCATTAAAAACGCAGTAAAATTTCTGTTATTTTGTAAAAATGAATGACAGAGATTATAGAAAAAATTTCAATTTTAGCAAAAAAATCAGTTGAAAGTTTGCTGAATCAAATTGAAAGTCGTTTTACAGATTTTTTTGGCAGATTTTCATTTGAGTGTAGTAAAAATCAACCAAATTGTGAAATTTTTATTTATTTTTTAATGTTTAGTGTTTTCTGTAATTTTTTTTTTAAATATTTTTTTTATTACTAACCAATTGTATTTTTCTGCCTGCTTAACTATCCGGATGACTATTGCATTGTTTTACTTTTATGTATTTTTTTTTTTCACAAAGTTCTTTTAAAATAATTGTTTACACTTAAAAAATTATGTTAGTAATATCAACTGAAAATGTCAGTTAAAATAACTACTTTGTAAGTTGTTTTGGGGTCAACTACTTTTTCAGTTAAATCAACTAACAATGTTAGTTATTTTAACTGACAAAAAACAACTGACTTATGTAGTAAAAACTACTTACATTTGTAGTCAAAACAACTAAAATGTAGTAAAATAAAAAATCAATATATATATTTTTTTTCAAAACATTTTTCAGAAAAAAAAAATTTAAGACCAAATTTTTTCCAAGTTTTTTTTTTTTTAAAAAAGTTGTGAAAAATAAAAATAACAAAATTTTTTTTGTTTTTTTGGAAAAAAAAACTTTAAAACTTTTCAGAGATAAAATAAATAAAATTAACTACTTTAAATAACTGTTACTACATCACAGTACTTTTTTATTAGTTCAAAAAAACGATTTAAAATAACTAACAGAAAAAGTTGTTTGATATTTTTCATACAAAAACAACTGACTTTGTAGTTGAAAACAACTACACTCAAAAAAAAAAGTTTGTAAAATTACAAGCAAAAGGTCTTGTAATTCTATTTTACTAATATTTTTGTCTATTTACAAAAATTCTTGTATTTTTAATAAAACAAAAACTACCGTGCGCTTTGTAATTTTACTATAATATGTTGGTAAATTTATTTAACAATTTTTTTAGGTAAATTAACAAAAAAAATAATTATTTTACAAATTAAAAAAAAAAATACAAGGTGTTTAGTTGTTTTACACAAGAAAATTGTAATTGTACAACAACATTTTATTTGATAGTATTTAGTCTTTCTACCAAAAAATGTTTTATTACAAACAATTTTTTTTCAAGATTTTTTAGTTTACAAGGTTTTCAGTATTTTGACACAAAAAAATGTAATTAAACAAAAATTTGTATTGAAAAATAATTATGCAACAATAGGAGACGCAAAAATTTTCTAAGTCCATATTTTGTTAAAAATTTATTTTTATAAATAAAAAATTTCATAAAAAAATTTTTTAAATTTTTTAAGTTCCGGATACAAACATTTTTCAATTAGTTGTAAGCTTTTTTTTTTGGTAACTTGCTTTAAGTAAAATACCACAATTTTTATATGTTTTTACTATATTATTGTTCTAGTTTTTTTGTTTGTATTTTTACCATTTTTTTGGTAATTTTACCATTTTTTTTTGGTACTTTTTTTTAAATCTGGCACTAAAATGTCAATCAAAAGCTGTCAATTATGGAAAATTAAGTTTTTTCTTATTTTATCAGGTACTTAAACGTCCAATCTACAATATCCAAAGTTTTTTTATAATTTTTTAAAAATACTTGCTAAAATAATTAAAAATTCGAAAAAAAGGTAATTTTTTTGACTAGTTTTTCTTGAAAATATAAGAAATTTCTTGTGTAGCCTCCTTCGCAATTCTCATATGTTCTACTTAAGAAAAACAAAATTCTGAAAAAAAAAATAAAAAAGTGCAGTGTTATACTCTAAAAAGTTTGTTAAAAGTGTTCAAGTGAAAAAAAAAAAAATCATTTCAGGTTGTTAAAGTGCTACTCCAGCTGCCGAAGAAGGAAAAATAAGATGCACCAATGGAAAAAAACCTTTAAATTTACAAAACCAATATGTAAATATACCAAATTTTTTGTAAATTTACAAAATAAATATGAAAGTTTAGAAAACAAAATTGTATACTTACAGAAAAAGTTGTAATTTTACAAAAATGAAGTAAAAATTACAAAAACAATATTGTAAATTTACAAATTATTTGGTTAAACTACTGTTTTTACGGCAAAAAAATAAGAAAAAATGGTATATTTACAATAAAAATTGTAAATTTACCACTTTTTACTGTAAATATACAAGTTTTTTGCCATAAAAAACTGTAGTTAAACCAAAAAATTTGTAAATTTACAATTTTATTTTTTGGTTTTCTACTTTATTTCGTAAATTTACAACTTTTTTTGTAAGTCTACAATAATATTTTACAAAAAAAATTGTAAATTTACACTTTCTCCCCGTAATTTTTTTGTTAAATCAATTTACAAATTATCCCCGTAACATTACGGGGATTCTTGCTAGTACATATTTTACAAAACCTGCCCCGTAAAATCACGGGGATTTTATGTCATTTTACAAACTTTTTTTTTTGAGTGTAACTACTGTAAAATATACAAATAACTAACATGTAGTAACTTACATAATTTTCTGAGTGTATGGTTAGGTTAGGTTGTGAAGGATGACGTCGGTTTATACAAAACTAACGTCCATAGAGGCCTTGATGTGGCCCATTATGATTCCTTTAATGGTCGAAACCTTCTCTCTTCAATTTTATCACTCGCATTGTTTCCAGTTATGCATCCCATTTTGAAGCTTTTATAAATGCCAGTAGAGTCCAAGGATTCTCGCTTCGAATTTCCAATAAGCTCTGAAAGAAATAAGAGCCAAATAGTTTAAATCTTCTAAAAGACAGCGCAGGGCATTCACATAAGAAGTGATAGCTGTCTTCGACAGCTTCCCCACACCATCTACAAGTATCATCATTCAATCTACATATTCTTACCATATGTTTACCTAATGTATTATGACCAGTTATAAGATTTATTACCATTCTTAGTTGTCTTCTATTCATATCTAGGAGAATTTGGGTGTGTTTTGTCAAGTTTTCATCCCATAATGATTTAGTCTGAATATATCTGTCTGAATTTGTCCATCTGCATATCCAGGTATCTCTAGCTTTGCACTTGATCCGTAGTGAATTCAGTGACAAAGGGGGGTAAACATCGGATTCCGACGCTTCCTCTGGAAGGCTGGCACCTTTTTTTGCCAGTTCATCTGCTTTCTCGTTGCCTAGAATATCTTTATGTCCGGGTACCCAGCACAGTCTAATGTTATGCTGCTCGCTGAGAGCCTTAAGTTCTCTGTGGCAGCGGCTGACTACCTTAGACCTGATGTTGTCATTTCTAAGAGCCAATAGTGCAGCTTGACTATCAATGAAAAAACTAATATCGCTTCTGTATATTGGCAACATTGAAATCTGTTCCGCAGCTTTGGCAATAGCATATATTTCAGCTTGAAAAATACTGCAGTCATCCTTTAATCGATAAGATCTGTTAATGTTTAGCTCCATACAGTGAAAACCACTACCAGTTCCTGTGTCAGTTTTGGAACCATCTGTATAGATATTAATTTGATAAAAATCTATTTTACTCTCCAGCCAATCCTCTTGCGATGGTATTACAATATTCAACTTCCCATCAATGACATTATATGGAGGAATGTAATCCGTTATCATGTTCCTCTCCATATTACTAATGAGGTTCGTATGACAGACTTGTCTATTTTTCAGGGAGCCTGCTTGATTAAGTCTGTTAAGAGTAATCGCAGCATTTACCTTAATATGAATATCCAATGGTGTGATGTTCAAAAGTATTTCTAATGCTTCAGTAGAGGTCGTATTCATAGCTCCAGTGAGACTCAACAAAGCTATCCTGTTCACCCTCTTTATCATGTCCGCACGTGTTTTATGTTCCACAATTGGCCACCAAACATGACAACCATAAGATAATACAGGTCTAACGACCGCTGTGTATAGCCAATGAAAAAGTTTAGGCTGTAATCCCCATTTTTTCCCCACTAATTTCCTACACGAGTATAATGCAGCAAAAGTCTTTTTAATACGTTCGTCTAAGTTCCTTATCCAATTTAGTTTGCTGTCTAAAATCACACCTAAAAATTTAGCAGAGTCCGATAGTGTTAACCTAATACCATTTAGTCTAGGAGGAATAAAATTAGGTATAATTCTTCTCCTAGTAAAAAGAACCAGTTCCGTTTTCGTTGGATTCACGTTGAGCCCACAACCCCTTGCCCATGCTGAAAGTGTACTTAAAGCATTGCCCAAAATGTCAGAGACAGTGTCAATGAATTTGCCTGAGGATAGGATGACGACGTCATCAGCGTAAGCCACAACAGTTGTACCTGTTCTATCCAATTTTACTAATATCTCATTTACAACGAGAAGCCATAGCAATGGAGAGATGACTCCACCTTGCGGAGTACCCCTTGTTGCCACTGCCCGAACTTTAGCATTACCCAATTCGGATGAAATAACCCTATTTGTCAAC
Organism: Pegoplata infirma; assembly: GCA_963921195.1. Taxonomy (NCBI): domain Eukaryota; kingdom Metazoa; phylum Arthropoda; class Insecta; order Diptera; family Anthomyiidae; genus Pegoplata; species Pegoplata infirma. The sequence continues at coordinate 10,785,534 of OY992540.1, forward strand.
ATGGCCATAAGCCAATTAACTATCGGTGTACCAATCCCCGCTCCGATCAGAGCATTATTAATTGCCTCTGATCTAACATTGTTAAAAGCCCCTTCAATATCAAGAAAAGCACCAAGTGTATAATCCTTAACTGAGAGGGCCTTCTCAACATGGTGCACTGCAGCGTGGAGCGCTGAATCAACTGATTTACCCTTAATATAAGCATGCTGTTTCCCCGAAATAAATGCGGGATCTAATTTTTTAAATTGCATATTTATAAAACTATTACAGAAATTCTAACAGAATAGAATCCCTTATAGAATTTAAAATAAAAAAACTCCTATTGCTTAAATATATTTTCTTTAGAACCAGCACTAACAAGCAAAAGAAACACAAGAAAACTCCATTTTGTTTTTTATTTCCTTCATTGTGTAAATGTTTTCCACTTAATAAAAAGTTCATTTAAAATGTATTAAAATTCTTACAAATTCTGATCATCATCATCTTTATGGAGTCGTTTCAATGCTATTTGGTATAAATGGTAAATGAACTTGAAGAACGAAAACAATAGAAAAATATGAATTTTTTTAAATAAAATAAAAAAAAACATTGTTTTTGGTTTTATCATATTTATATACATATGTACGTATATTAGTGTGGGTCGAAAAAAGTTTTTTGTTTAGCGATTTATATTTGTTTTTTGGAAATACCCAGCAAAACTTAGATTACCAAATAAGGTATAAAATAAGGTATAGGATCTCTTATTTTATACATTGCAGCATTGATGATTTTAACAGGCGATGAGACTCAAAGTAATGCATCCACATTATCACAAAGAATACCAGTAAGGTATAAAATAAGTCATAAATTTATAACGAAGAATACGAGTAAGGTGTAAAATATATGATATTTTATAGGTTACGAGAAATGAAATAATATACTTAGCATACCAGAAGATAATATATAAGGTGTTACGAGTAGTGAAAATATAATTTTGTATTTAATTTACTCACGTGATTGCAAGTGAGTGTAAGTAGATAAAATATGCTCGTGAGTGTGTGTCGTTAGAAATTTCCTGTCGTAAGCCCATCTCTAGTTTTAACTTATGCATTTTTTTTTAAAATAATTATTTTTTATGTTATGCATTATGCATTCAATTATAAACAATACATTATTTCAAACTTTCAAATAATACATAATGTAACCAAATATAAGTTATCCATGATTTAATGTTTCGAAATAATAAATATGAAATACATTTTTTCCAATAATCATGCATTACGTAGCAAATTATTAGTAATGCATTATTTTTCACTTTAAAATAATACGTTGTGGAACAAATGTTTGGTAAGACATTCTAAAATAATGCTACAAATAAGGTATATACATTACCTGGTAATGTGTTATATAATCACTACCCATTACCAAAGTTTTGCTGGGTAGTTAATAAACTTAAAAAATAATAATAAATAATAAAATGATCGGATTTGACTAAAATTAATTTAAATGAAAGTTTGGCTCAAGATCTATAAATTTTAAAATATCGTCGCTGCTCCGTCGTAATTTGGTATGTGTTTTTAATGAAGTTTTCAGGAGAGCAAAAAAACCGTTTTATTTTGCCATTTTGCCATATTTTATAAAAGTCAAGCGTCTTTAAAATACATAAAGATGTTTTATAGATGTGTACCACAAAAAAAAGAATGATTTTTTAGCTAAAACGAAGATATTAACGAATTACATAAAAAACTACACATAACACATTTTGTTGGAACATTTTTGGTATTAATTTTTTTATTTTTGGACATTTTTATACACATGACCGTTTTTGTTCATAGAACTTAAGTTATAAAATTTAATAATAGTGCAAAAAATTGTCATATTCATTAAAGTGATAGTAAATACACTTTTAAATCCCATATTTTGTACAAATCTGCATCCAAGTGCTGTTGCTTCAATGAATTTTGTTTTTTTTTAGCGAAAAAAATTTTACTCAAAAAAATGTTCCTGAAATTTGTGCCATGAGATCTGACCATCATTTCTATATAATTGGGGCATGCTTATTTCAATGGTGAAGTCCGTTTTTGAATCAATGGAACAGTTTTCATGGAAATCATCGTTAAAGTTATGCACATTTTGTTGCAGTTTTTTTATTAAAAAAATTCTTCTTTTACAAATGCAAATTTGTTTGGTATGGGAAATGGGAATTAGACTCATAACGATATAATAGTACAAATTTGGATAAAAATGTTTGCGTTAAAATGTTGAAAATCGCGATTTTTCTCATATTTTAATGATTTTGCGTTTTTTTTGCAACCCTATAATTAATTTTCCGAATTGATTTCATGTGTATGAAAAGACTAATGTATGTAATTAATTTCTGCAAAAAAACTTTTTAGATACATATAACTTTTTTTTGAAAATCGCGAAAAATCGTTTTTTTATAATGGCAGCATCCCTTTAAAATGTGATCTCATACTTCATTTTTTAGTATAGTATGTAAGCATGCTTAAAACCGTTATGTTAAAAATTTTAAGCAAAAATGTTTATATTTGCAAAAGTTTTCTTAACAAAAACTTGTTTTTAACTACACATACCATTTTTTTTTTGGAACATTTTTATATGGATTTCACATAGCTACTTTTGCTAACTTCCAAACCATTCAAGATATCGCTAAACGGTTTAGTGGGCAGACGGATGCCCTATAGAGGTTTCATATTATGCAATAAAAAAAAATCCAAAAATGTCACATACCAAATCACGACGGAGCAGCGACGATATATTAATAAATTAAAATACAATTATAAAAATATTTTTTTTTTAAACCAAAAAAATAAGGTGTATAAGTATTTTTTTAGGCCACTCTAAAATTATTTATCCCTCTATGGTTTAAGTGTGTGTGTATAACAGGATATGGAACATTTAATAATCCTTGACCTACACAACACACAACTTATTGTTAAGCGTGTTCACTTGTATTTGCCATTAGTTTTTATTATATGAAGTTGGTTGGTTTCATTGTATTTTGTGTACTCTACAAAATAATAAGGTATCACAAAAATATTTCCTACTTTTGTATGTTTGAAATTTTAGCCATATTCCCCGGTTAAGCGCAACGAAATTAACCCGTTAAAATAAGGGACCATTTACACGTACACCCAAAAAAAAACGTGGGTATTCAATACTAAAAATTTAACTAATTTTAGTCCAAAAGGACCTAGTGCAGAAATTGGTAACCAATACTAAAATTTTTAACTAATATTAGTCAAATCCAGTAAAAATTACTAATGTTAGTACTTTGAAGATACTAAAATTAGTAACGAATTAGTAGATTTTGGTACAATATCACTTACTAAACCTTTTACTGTAGAATTATTTTGAGTGTAGTTCGTAAGCTACTGATTTCAAATCGGGTCTCGAAGGTTTTTATATAAGAGCAATTTAGACTAGAATTTTTATTATTTCACATTTCTGAAAATAGATCCACTAAGAAAATTCCAATTTTAAGGGGGTAAAATAGTAAACTTTTGGTACTTTAGGCACCCAATAGATCACAAAAATGGACATTAAACTTGCCAGACAATAACAATTTTAGAGTTATTGTCAATAAACGTTTTTTTGGGACTTTTCTCACTAAACCTTGTGTAATTCAGAAAATTTTTAACCGATTTTAAATTTTTAAACTGTTTTGTATAGAAAAATGATAGGGCGTTCTATGTGTGTGAATTGGTCAATACGTAAAAGAAAGATATCTATTGATTTTTTCTATCAAATCAATTTTTTTTTGTTATTTTTTGAAAATTTTTCGAGTTTATCGATTTTATTCGGCTATAGTTCGTTTAACAACCTTTATATTTATGAGCGTTCTAAATACGATAAGCTTTATCCTAATAAAATCGGATAATAATTGACAGAGTTGTGATAATTTTTCTAAAAAAGAAAATTAAGATTTTGCAGGAAATCGCCTTCAGATAACCCAGGCAAAAAAAAAAAAAAATATATCATAATTGGTCATGTACACTATTATTAAAGGTTTTTGGCGCGCTGAATCCGAATCTGGCCTTTTAATTGCTCTATCTCGTCAGGTTTTTGAGATATTTAACATAAATTGATGTATCAAAAACTTAATAAGATAGCGTAATTTCAAGGTCAAATTCGAATTCAGGAGGTCAAAAACCTTTAAAATAATGATACGCGACCTCTCAGTATGTTAGTTTATTTTTTTATTATTTTTTGACTGGGTTATCCGCACGGCAATTTCATACAAACTCTTAATTTTCTTTTTTAGAAAAATTATCACAACTCAGTCAATTGTTATCCGATTTTTTTGGCATCAAGCTCATCGTATTCACAATTAAATTTTCTTTAGGAATACGTTTATTAATATAAATGTTGTTGAACAAACTATAGCAGAAAAAATCGATAAACTCAAAAAATTTAAAAAAAATAACAAAAAAATTAGATATTGTTGAAAAAATCAATACATATATTTCTTATATGTGTAGACCAATTCACACACATGAAAAGCCCTATCCTTCTTCTATTGAAAACAGTTGAATAATTTAAAATCGGTTGAAAAATGTTTAAGTTACACGTGGTTTAGTGAGAAAAGTCACAAAAAAACGTTTTTTGACAATAACTTTAAAATTTGAGGGTGTCTGGCAAGTTTGATGTACATTTCTGTGATCTTTTCGATGAGACCTACAACCTTAACTACCTCATTTTAAAAGTATATTCGATTTTGTGTTTTTTGTAGCACAGTGTAATGGTCGGAGAAATTTTATATTTGGAATGTACACTAGGGCGGGTCGATTTGTATGGATCGAAAAAAACTGAAAAATCGTATAGCAAAAACAAAATCTACAAGAAATTCTAAGAAACTTTTCCAAAGAAACCATTGGTCTAAAATCAAACCCTATACCGCGCCTAACGACATGAAAATTCGTCCGTCCGTCTGTCTTACTGTCTGTGCGAAACACGCTAACTTTCAAATGTTAACGGAAGAATGAAAAATATATATGGCAAGCTACTGAAGCGTGGCGTATATATGTTTTACTTCTGGTCAGATTAATACTAAATTTTAGCGAAATCTGTCCAGTGGTTCATAAGTTATTAGCAAAATGGGGAATTTCAGATGGGGTTTAACCCGAACTCCCGTGTTGAAAAAAACACTAAACAAGCTTTGAAAAAGAATGGTAAACAAAAAAAAAATATTTTAGAAACTATTTTTGTCACTCAAAAAAACTAAAAAAAAAAATATTACACTCAAAAAAAAAATACACTCGAAATTTTTTTTTTTTTACAAAAATTAAAAAAAAAAAATTATTCAAAATTAATCAAATACTGATGTAAAAAAATATTCAGTTATCAAAAATTTTTATCGAACGCAGCTTTTTTCCTCTCCGATATGCAACTCTCCAATTTCATCACACAAATGTTTCTATGTGTTTTTTTTTACGAAATATCATTATGATCCTCAATTACATACTTTTATATACTAAGAAAAATCCACTGCACCAGCTTCCCTTTGTAATTAACATACAAGGGCTTTGGTGGGAATCGAACCCACAACCCCTGCACTTACTTTCAGAGTATCACGCTACATGTTAGTATACCGCAGCCCAATATAAAATAAATAATGGAGTAAAATTATCATAGATTAACGATAAAAGCAGCGATTTATTGTTAAAATTTCTTATTCTAATTTTTCGTCTGTGGCGTTTCATTACAAATTAATCTAATTATTTGTTTCTCCATTTCAGGGATTATGTCTAATATACTTTCCGGTCATGGTCCCAAACATTGTTCGAATTATATCCAGCGGCAATTAGTAAAACATTGCCGCTGGATATGTTCTTGCAGCATATCGGTATAAAAAACTATGATTTCTTTACATCTGAGGTGTAGGGTATGTTCAGCAACTTTGTAGAAAATATTATGGCAAATATTTTTGTGAAACATATTAACCCTCTAACTGCCTCTCATAACGGTATTTTTTGGCTCTATTCTAACAAATCGCGAAAAACACCCCGAAAGAGGGGGAGGGTGGGGATGAAATGTTCTACAAAAATGTTGCCAATAAAATTTTACTATATAACTTAGAGCACACCAAAGTCCAAAAATTAACACAAACACTAAAAAAGAGTCAAGTTCTATGTTTTGCTTATGAAAAAAAGGACGGACGGACAAATCTTCATGTCGTTAGGCGCGGTATAGGGTTTGATTTTAGAAACATGGTTTCTTTGGAAAATATTCTTAGAATTTCTTGTAGATTATGTTTTTGCTATACGATTTTTGACAAAAAAAATCGACCCGCCCTAATGTACACTAAAAAACAAACCTTGTAAAACTACAGGAAAAGTTTTTTTTGCAACCTCCTATTTGACAAGAATTCCTTGTTATTTTACAAGCTTTTTACCAATAATTTTGTAATTTTACAAGCTTTTTACCAAAAAAAATTGTAAATTTAAAATTTTTTCGACGCGATAAAACTTATAAGAAGGTTTCGTGATTTTACTAGATTTTTTGCTACCTCCTATTTTACGAGAATTCCTATTTTCGTAATTTTACAAGATTTTTACTAATAAAATTTACAACTTTTTTTGCGAAATAAAACTTACAAGAAATTCTCGTTAATTTACTAGATTTTTTTGTAAAAAAATCTTGGAATTTGTAAAATTACAAGAAAAACTGTAAAATTACAAAAAAAAATAAATTTCGATCGAAAATTATTTGTTTAAAAACAGGGAAAACTGTCAAATATAAATTTACAACTTTTTTTGCGAAATAAAACTTACAAGAAATTTTCGTTAATTTACTAGATTTTTTTTGTAAAGAAATCTTGGAATTTGTAAAATTACAAGAAAAACTGTAAAATTACAAAAAAAATAAATTTCGATCGAAAATTATTTGTTTAAAAACAAGGAAAACTGTCAAATATTGGTAAAATGGGATTACGACCCTTCTTCTAGTAATTTGACAAGTTTTTTTTTTTTTTTAATGTAGGATCCTTCATTCAAAACAACACTCTGAAAGAAGTACTCTCCATTTGTAAAGGCCGTAAAAATAGTTAAAAGTACTTTTTATATTTGCTGATTTTGGTAATGTTCATATTTCCTGAAATAATGATTCTACACTCAAAAAAAAAAGTTTGTAAAATGACATAAAATCCCCGTGATTTTACGGGGCAGGTTTTGTAAAATATGTACTAGCAAGAATCCCCGTAATGTTACGGGGATAATTTGTAAATTGATTTAACAAAAAAATTACGGGGAGAAAGTGTAAATTTACAATTTTTTTGTAAAATATTATTGTAGACTTACTAAAAAAGTTGTAAATTTACGAAATAAAGTAGAAAATCAAAAAATAAAATTGTAAATTTACAAATTGTTTGGTTTAACTACAGTTTTTTATGGCAAAAAAATTCTATATTTACAGTAAAAAGTGGTAAATTTACAATTTTTATTGTAAATAAACCATTTTTTCTTATTTTTTTGCCGTAAAAACAGTAGTTTAACCAAATAATTTGTAAATTTACAATATTGTTTTTGTATTTTCTACTTCATTTTTGTAAAATTACAACTTTTTCTGTAAGTATACAACTTTGTTTTCTAAACTTTCATATTTGTTTTGTAAATTTACAAAAAATTTGGTATATTTACATATTGGTTTTGTAAATTTAAAGGTTTTTTCCATTGGTGCATCTTATTTTTCCTTCTTCGGCAGCTGGAGTAGCACTTTAACAACCTGAAATGATTTTTTTTTTCACTTGAACACTTTTAACAAACTTTTTAGAGTATAACACTGCACTTTTTATTTTTTTTTCGGAATTTCGTTTTTCTTAAGTAGAACATATGAGAATTGCGAAGGAGGCTACACAAGAAATTTCTTATATTTTCAAGAAAAACTAGTCAAAAAAATTACCTTTTTTTTTCGAATTTTTAATTATTTTAGCAAGTATTTTTAAAAAATTATAAAAAAAACTTTGGATATTGCAGATTGAACGTTTAAGTACCTGATAAAATAAGAAAAAACTTAATTTTTCATAATTGACAGCTTTTGATTGACATTTTAGTGCCAGAAAAGAAAAGTACCAAAAAAATATGGTAAAATTACCAAAAAATGGTAAAAATACAAACAAAAAAACTAGATCAATAATATAGTAAAAACATATAAAAATTGTGGTATTTTACTTAAAGCAAGTTACCAAAGAATTGTCTTAATATTCAATTTCTTTGATAAAGCTTACAACTAATTGAAAAATGTTTGTATACGGAACTTAAAAAATTTTCAAATTTTTTTTATGAAATTTTTTATTTATAAAAAATAATTTTTAACAAAATATGGACTTAGAAAATTTTTGCGTCTCCTATTGTTGCATAATTATTTTTCAATACAAATTTTTGTTTAATTACATTTTTTTGTGTCAAAATACTGAAAACCTTGTAAACTAAAAAATCTTGAAAAAAAAAAAATTGTTTGTAATAAAACATTTTTTGGTAGAAAGACTAAGTAAATACTATCAAATAAAATGTTGTTGTACAATTACAATTTTCTTGTGTAAAACAACTAAACACCTTGTAATTTTTTTTTAATTTGTAAAATAATTATTTTTTTTGTTAATTTACCTAAAAAAATTGTTAAATAAATTTACCAACATATTATAGTAAAATTACAAAGCGCACGGTAGTTTTTGTTTTATTAAAAATACAAGAATTTTTGTAAATAGACAAAAATATTAGTAAAATAGAATTACAAGACCTTTTGCTTGTAATTTTACAAACTTTTTTTTTTGAGTGTACCCACTGGAAATTTGAAAAGCGGGATATTTCAGTGAAAAAAACATTATGGAAAAGTTCTTTTTGGAATTTAAGTTTCTTTCGGGGGTAAGTGGGGTAAAAATGTAATGTTAGTACTTTTAATTTCTTTTTTCTGAAATAATGATCCTAGACACTTGAAATTTGGAACGTAGAATTGTTCGGTGATAACATTCCTAAAAACTTGATAGTTTGAATGAAGGATTATTTAGAAAAAATCACAGTTTTTGGAAAATTTAATTCTAAGGGGGATAAAAAAGGGGGAAGGAAAAATTGGTTCTTTTCATATCTATTGAGCTGAAAATCCCAGATTGTATAAATTTGGCATGTAGGATCCTCCAGCAGAAATAACATCCAAATGAAAACCTGTGTTCAGTTATTTCTACATTTCTCTAAAAAAAATTAAATTTAACAGTAATTTTCTTTTATATTTTCCAATAAATCACAATCATGCAATTAGTCGTAATCTTAAATTTCTTTTTTTATTGCATTTAACTTCTTTATCCTTTAATCTGCATAAAAAAAAATATTTGTCTGATGATATAACAAGTAAAAGCCTAATAGCTTCTTAAGAAAAAACACCAAACACCCTTGGGTTAAATAAATCATCTTATTGATAAAAATCATCAAGTCACAAAGAATCCATCAACAGCACACATCACAAATGAATATATTATGGCAAATGTGTATCCATTTGATATGAATTTTTTCATCTTACAAATGATACATCCTTTTAAATGCAAAATAAGAAAAAAACCGAAAAAAACAACTATGAATAAGGGTTAAACCAGTGGCAAATTACGTACACTTAAACAAATTATGCAGGTAAATTCGAGTTATTATTATATTCGAAGTAAATGAAGTTGTATTTAAAAATGCAAAATTCATTTAAAACAAAAATTAATTTATATTTTGTCACAAAAGACCAAAAAATGTCGCAAAACGAGATCGTCTCTTGATTTCACAGAATTGGAAAAATTTTCTAAGTTAAAAAAATGTATTTTTGTCATTTTAATTAAATTTTTTCATTTGTCATTTTCATTAAAAAACAGTTCACTGAATAAATTTTTTTTCAAGTGTATGCGTGTTATTCTAACAAACTCAACATCTGTTGGAGGCATTGAATTGTTAACATAAATTTATAAAAAATTTCATCAAAAACAAGTCAATTCATAGAATATTTATGAGTTATTGATAAGTTGTATACAAAAAAACTTTTAAAAGGGACTAAAACTTGTTGATTAGGCTTAAGTTACTGGCTTTAAAAAACATGAGACCCAATAATTTAATTTTGTTGTAAAAGAAAAAAAGAGTTTCTAATGAATGATTCCTTGAGAAAACTACCATCATTTTTTTAGTTTTCAAAACATAATTCAATTTTTTACTTTAAATATGTTGTTTGTTTTATTTACGCTTCAACAACAATTTTTTAAAAGACACATGGAATTGTTTTGGAAAATGTGTTTTTAAATGTAAGAAAATTTATGCGAGGGTAAATTTAAAATTTTTCGGTAAAACGTGATTTTTACTGTTCATTGTACAAGTGTTAAGAAAAGTAAGAAAAATTAAGAAATTTGAAAAAAAAATATTTGAAACTTGTTAAGAAAATTAAAAAATATTAAAAATTAAAAAAAAAATTATATTAAAAAAATCAACATGTTTAAAAGACAAATTTGACTTGAATACAATAAAAAAAAAAACAAGTATAAAAGTTAAATTCGACTTGGCCGAATCTATGAATACCCTCCACAATGCCCCTTTTAAAGGATATTAAATTTTTTAATGGGGAAAAATTAACAATGTTGATTAGAAATATTTTATTTTGAGTAAAAAACTTTTTTTTTTTTTCATTTTTGTAAAAAAAAAAATAATTTACTAATTTTATTTTAAGTGTATTTTTTTTTTGTGTAAAAATATTTCTGAGTGACAAAAATACTATGTTAAGTAATTTTGTGGCTTATCATTGTTATTAAAGCTTGTTTTTTTAGAGCCCGGGTTTTTCAACACGTGAATTTTAGGTGAAACCAATCTGAACTTTTGAACCACTAGACCAATTTTTCTGAGATTTGAAACGAACCGGGCCAGAGGAAGGACAAATATATATGCCACACTTCAGCACTCTCAGAATTGTCGTTCGAAAGTTACCGTGTGTTTTATCTCGTAATTTCATGAAAAACCCTTGCCGAAATTCAGTCTTTTGCTCATAACTTTTGAACCACTGCACTATGATTCCGATGGACACTTTTCTTGGCCAAAATTATCAAAACGATTTTTTTTTATTTTTGAAATAGGATTCGTGTTGAAATTTATTATCATTTTAATCATTATTTTTTAAATATTAACATTTTAGGGCACTTTACTAAATAATTTTTTTTTTTTTTTAGTTTCATAAATTCGTTTTTGGGTTGAATTTTAATGGAAAAAGTGTTCTGGAAATTTTCTTCCAGTACACTTACTAACAAAAACTAGCATCATCTGACAATGTGGAAATGTAGTCCTGATCCCATTCTATGATTCTGAATTGGTCTGATAGCTAAATTTTGCTAAAAACTTTTTGTAGGCCCATCTAAAGTTATGTTTTATTTACCACCAATTTTTTATCTGGTTTGCATGAACCACTTATTTTTTTTTAAATGACGCCAATTTTATTACACTATTTGAAATTAAAATTATTGTAATACTAATCTCCAACTTTGTTTTCCATGTGTAATATTATAAGAAACTCTTTGTATTTAAACTCAAAAAAATTATTGAAAAATTTAAAAAAATAAGTTGTTTTTCTTTTCTTGTCCTAGATTTGTTGTAAAACTTAAACTTTAATCTGTTGTATTATAACGGAAGTGTTTATTGTTTATTATTGTTAGATCACAAAGCGATTTTTTAAAACAGCAATTTTGAGGAGGTCTGCGAGACCATAGTGCACTGGACCGATTTCGCTGGATTGCAATACCAACCTGACCTGGTAAATGCCCAACATATATGACAAACTTCAGGAGCTTCTGTGAAGTCTTTCAAAAGTTAGCGTGTTTTCAACAGACAGACAGACGGACAGACGGACGGACGGACATCGCTAGATCGTCTTAAAATCGATCGATGATCATGAATATATATACTTTATGGGGTACACTCAAAAAATTATGTAGGTAAATTCCAGTGAATATTCACTTAAAACAAATGAAATTTTATTTAAAAACCATTCCACTGTTTTTTCATTTAAAATAAAAACACATTACAGTCAATTTTAAATGTTAATTTAATGACTAACCAAAACATTAAAAAACTACTGAATATTCATTTATTTTGTATTGCAAAACAGTAAAACTATAGAAGAAATTTTTTACTGCCGAAAATAAATGTAACAGAAAATTCAGTTTTAAGACAGTAAATTATATTTTTTAAACTACAGAAATAGTAAAAAAATTAAATCCTTTATAAAATAAGTGATTTTTCTTTTAAAATAACTTTACTGATTACTTTTTAAAATAACCTACAAACAGTTAATGACATAATTTTCTTAGTGTATTAGACCAATATTTCGAGGTGTTACAAACGGAATGACAAACTTACATATACCCTCTATCACTAGAGTGGAGGGTATAAAAACTTATAAAATGAGAAGAAAAGTTCTTTTTTTTGCTACCTAGCAAAAACTTGGTAATGGGTACCCCTTCCTGCCTTGCTTACGCTTAATGGCTTTGAATACTACTAATTACCATTAGCATTACATTACGCCAAAAAAGGCAAAATGTGGTTACCTCCAATGACATCACCGTGTTAAAGTAATTAACATTGAAATTAGGAGGTAACTAGTTACTCATATTTTTGCTAACACCTTAAGTTAATTACTTGGTAAGCGAAGTTTTTGCTGGGTACCTCCTATTTCACAAGAATTCCTAGAAATTTTACAAAGTTCTTACCAATAATTTTGTAATTTTACAAGATTTTTACCAATAAAATTGTAAATTTACAATTTTTTGTCGCGAATTCTAAATAAATCTGTAAATTAACAAATTTTTTGGTGCAATAAAACTTACAAGGAGTTCTCGCAATTTACTAGACTTTTTTTGTAAAATTTTCTTGAAAATTTGTAAAATTACAAAAACAAACAATGTAAAATTACAGAATAAATGTACATTTCGATCGAAAATTTTTTGTGAAAAAACAACGAAAACTGTCAAATATTGGTAAAATGGGATTACGTCAATTTTTTCACAAATGAATTTGAGTGCAAAATTTTTAATTGATTTGTATTTATTTATGTAAAAAATTTGCGTTAAATTGTTTTTAAAGAAAATTTTTATTTGGAATAAAAAACTTTTTTTTTTTTTTAATTTTTTTGAGTCTAAAATTTTTATAAGTGAGAACATTTTTGTGGTTTACCAATATCATTCAAAGCGTGTTGGGCGACATTCTCTCTTGCGATAAAAGTAAACAAATTCATTTGTTATGATTTTTGCTCTTAAGTATACAAAAAAAGAGGCCTACAAAAAATATTTTCTCGTCCCATTGATTCAAGTGCAGGACTTTCAACTACTTCTAACATAAAATTGTTTTAATTGTTTAACAAAATTAAAAAAAAAATCGTTTTTATGAGGTTGCTTTAGTTCTTCAAGAAACTTTCCCCCCAGTCCGATTTTGCCCATTTCCTTACACCATAAGACATATTTGTCCTAATCTTCAGGAGTCCAGCTCTTTTAGTTTGGACAGCATCGTGATTTTCACAGACGGACGGATAGCCGGACAGATGGACATTGCAAAAATGTCTTAGAATCAGTCATGGATCAATAACACAAGCCAACAAATTTTTAACCCATAAACCAGATGTAGCTTTCCCAAGGGTTTGAGTTGCGCTGAATCCGAATCTGGTCTCAGAATTTTCCTAAAACATCAGGTTTTCGAGATATCTTAGCTTGAAGTTGAAAAAAACCGTTGTTCGCCATACTCGAGACATTATAACTGCGAAAATTCAGCTTTGTTTATAAAACCTGACATGTAGTCTGAAATTCCTACAAATTACCTTTAAAATGAATGTTTAACCTTTATAATATCTTGTTTCATCTCCAAAAAGTTAATATTTTTCGAATTATGTATTAACAAAAATGTCAAAAAATTTTGGTATTTTACTCAATACGTAGATAGGTTTTCTAAAGACCTTTCATTTGGTATGTAACATGACTAGGTTTCTTTGCATAATATAGGAGATAAACGAAAAAAATTTAAAAATTGTCGTTTCTTCCCCCATCATTTGCACCTCCTAAATATAAATTTTTACCGCTAAAAAAATACGTTTCCCTTTATTTTTCCTCATCTACAAAATAAAACCAATTCCATAAAGATCGGTGGGTGACACTAGGGAGACTTCCCTTGTCAGGGAAATCCGAACCACATTTAAAATATATTCAAAAAAGTGTTGGTTCCGATATTGGATTTATTGTGTTAGAAATTTTATTTCAATACCTTTTCATGTCTAGTTAATTTTCAATCAATCCTTGTTTGTTTGTCTATACAGTGAAAGCTCGGTTTGCCGCAGCTCACTTTAAACAATATAAAGAAATAACACAAAAAATTTAATTTTAGTTTAATTTAATTTTCAATTTTATAAAAATTATTTTTATACCCTCCACTCTAGTGATAGAGGGTATATATAAGTTTGTCATTCCGTTTGTAACACCTCGAAATATTGGTCTAGGACCCCATAAAGTATATATATTTATGATTATCGATCGATTTTAAGTCGATCTAGCGATGTCCGTCCGTCCGTCCGTCCGTCCGTCCGTCTGTCTGTCCGTCCGTAGAAAACACGCTAACTTTTGAAAGACTTTACAGAGGCTACTGAAGTTTGGCATATATGTTTGTCATTTACCTGGTCAGGTTGGTATTGCAATCCAGCCAAATCGGTCCAGTGGTTCAAAAGTTATGAGCAAAAGAGTAAATTTCGGCAAGGGTGTTTCGCGAATTTACGAGATAAAAAACACGATAACTTCCGAAAGACGATAATGAGACTACTGAAGCTTGGCATGTACCTTTGTCGTTCCCCGGGTCTGTTTGGTATTAAATTTCAGCTCAATCGGTCCAGTTGTTCAAAAGTTATAAGCAAAACCCTGAATTTCTGATTAGTTTCATCTAAAATGCCACGTGTTTTAACAAGTTTTAAAAGCATTGGTGGTAACTAAACAATGCTTTTCAAACTTGTTTAATTTTAAAGCAATGCTTTTTAAACTTGTTTAGTTTAAAAAGCATTGGTAACTTAAAAATTACACACTCAAAAAATTTTACACTCAAAAAAATTTTACACTCAAAAAAAATTTTACACTCAAAAAAATTTTACACAAAAAAAAATTAGTTTTTTTTTTACAAAAATGACAATATTTTCTGTACATACGTACGTGCATTCACTCAGAAATATTTTTACCGTAAAAAAACATTACACTCGAAAAAAATTTTACACTCAAAAAAAAAAATTAGTATTTTTTTTTTTTTAAATAACAAAAAAGAGTTTTTTTATTTAAAATAAAATATTTACCGTAAAAAAACATTACACTCGAAAAAAATTTTTACACTCAAAAAAAAAAATAGTATTTTTTTTTTTTAAATGACAAAACAGAGTTTTCACTCAAAATAAAATATTTCTAATCAAAATTGTTAATTTTTTCACTTTAAAAAATGTACTATCCTTTAAAAAAAATGCATTGTGGAGGGTATTCATAGATTCGGCAAAGTAGAATTTAACTTTTCTACTTGTTTGATATAAAGTGTTTCTCATTTGTTCTATTGAGCATTCACTGTAAGTGTTTTTGTTCGTTCGATGATAAAGACATGTTACCAAATGATACTAGATTTTTTTTTTTTGAAAGTTAAAATAAAGTTTAAAAAGGATGATAAAAATTTCGTAACACGTTTTAATGATACGTGTTCATATTGTTGATTTAGCAATTGACTATTTCAACACAAACAAGCGAGCGTATAATATTCGGCTGTGACGAATTTTACATGCCCTCTATTTTAGAAATAAAAAAAAAAAATGGCGAGTGTGCTTTTCTTTTCGTGATTCTGTTTCCTTTTAAAAGGAAAGAAAGAAAGTTTAGAGGCCTAAATTCTATAAAATATTTTTTTAATATTTATACTTGTCCTATGATGCTACTAGTAATAGAAAATTGGAGAGGAGGGTCTCCCCTGATTTTTCTATTTAATTATTTTTACTTATCAGGAAAAAGGAGGTAAGTTACAACCTTTCAAAACTTTATTTTTCAATATCATTCAAAATTTTCAACAAAATATTTTGATAAAGTTTTCAAAGGACTTTATTCACAACTTTTTATCCTAATATGTCAAAATAAAAAAATTTAATAATTAGGGGATCTTTCATTTGCAATCACCAGTGGCATCCTAGGACAAGTACAAATATTTCAGAAATATTTTACAAAATGTATCCTTTAAAACTTTGAAGTCCTTTTAAAAGGAAACTGGATGACTGCAAAATGAAAAACTGTAAATGCAGTTTTACTCTACTTTCAGACGTATATCATCCGGTTCATATTTAATATTGACTGTCGGACGGTGTTACAGCTGTGTAATTTAAAGTAGAATTTTAAGTTTAAAAAAATTAAGGTTTCGGACTTTTTCAAAAAGTCGATTTTAATTATTAAACGTTAAAAACTAAGTTATATTTAAAATTTAAGTTATAATTAAACGTTAAAAATTAAGTTTTAATTACTTTGGAGAATTCTTTCAAGTTTTTTTTTCTAAAACTACATTTAAATACCAACAAAATGTTGTCCAACTTTTTTTCAGTTATCGACATTTTTACTGGTCAAAATTAATTGAAAATTTTAATTTCTTAACTTTTTTTTTGAAAAAATCGACATTTTTAAAAATTGATTACTCAAAACTGTCTTAAACCAAAAGGCTGAATATTGTTATAACAGTTAATGCGGACTAAAACATATACAAAAATGAGCGAAATCGAAGGAGGTCGGGTCCAAAAGTCTGCGATTTGTCATGGAATGTCTTATCGACAGTGTTGCCACCGGTCAACTAAAAAATTATCCAGTAGTTTGTCCGAAATTATCCAAAATCCCAAAAATTATCCAAAAAAAAAAAAAAATTATCAAAAACGATTTTTTAACGAAACAAGTTTTTTTTTAAATTTAATTTAAAGAATACATAAAATAAGTAGGAGTTTGTCCAAAATTATCCAAAATCCCAAAAATTATACAAAAAAAATATCGAAAACGATTTTTTTTACGAAATTGTTTTTTTTTCAATTCAATTTAAAGAATACTTCATGTATTAGTTTTAAATAAAAATCATACATTTTGTACTGTTCAAAATAAAAAATATGTTATATCTAGGGATGAGATTTCCATGCAATTGCATGTTTTTTGTCGAAAGTCTAAAAACGATATCGACTAATTATCTTTCCGAATCAAGAAATTTTCGTTAAAATGGCATTGATTTGTTTTTGCATATTTTTGCATATTTTAATGTAAATGCATATTTTTGCATATTTTGATTTTAAATGCACATTTTGTGCATATTTAAAACTTTTAAGTGCATATTTTTTGTATATTTGGCATAAATTAGTAAAAACACAAATTGAAATTTATTTTTTTCAAAAACTATTTTAAGTTTTAAAAATTTATTTGGAAAATAAGAAAAATATTTTTTTTTGTTTTTAATTTTTTTTTATAGATTTTCTTAATTTCTAAAAAAATCCTGCCTACATAAAGTCTTAAATTTTACTATTTAAACCCGGCGTTATTTTTTGCTTTATAAGAAGTTTTCCTATGAAATCAAGATTTTTATTACACAGATTTAATTTTTTAGTGCATATTTTAAGGTTTTTTAGTGCATATTTTGTAAGCAAAAGTTAGGTCGATTCTGAGAGTAGGGGTGAAAATACAGGCTAAATGAAGACCCGTATCGCAGCGTTTGTTTATGTTCATTCGAATTTTTTTTTAATCGACCGTCGAACTTTGCAGTCAAATGCCGATTTTCAGCATATTGTTTATATGGTTTTTTGGTTTTTTTCAAATTGTTGGACAGGTCTCTAGCAACAATTTGGCTTTCACAGATTGAAAAATATCAATCAGTCGACGAGTTATAGCCAAAAAACCATAAAAACAATATGCTGAAAATCGGCATTTGACTGCAAAGTTCAAGGGTCGATTAAAAAAAAAGTCGAACTAACATAAACAAACGCCGCGATACGGGTCTTCAAATTTAGCCTCTATTTTCACCCCTCACTCTCAGAATCGACCTAACTTTTGATAACCTGAATTAGTTCCACAGAGTTACTCTTTCGTGGGCTCAAAATTTGTACCCCCATTTCTTTCAATGCCTTCTTTTGTAAAAAGAATTGAAGCAACAGTATTTGAAGATAATTTATTTCGTAAATCGGTTTTTGTTTTCTTTAAAAAAAAATTATATTTTGTCCATGTAAAACTTAAAATTATAAATGATAAAATTATCCATAAATTATCCAAAAATGTAATTATCCAAAGAGTATCCAAAAAATTTTAAATTATCCATTTTTTGGATAATTATCCAAGAAGTGGCAACACTGCTTATCGACTAATTTTCAGTCATTCTATGAATGTCGGTACATCCGCCTGTCTATATAAAACACGACGCGGTCTTAAATAAAATAGCTAGACTTCTGATGTTTTGCACAAATATACCTTATAATGATAGGCCGCTTAAGTTGGTAAATCGGCCCAAGGGGAAAAAGTTTCTCTTGAAGAACTAAACAAACCTATGAAAAACCGTAGTTTTTTAACTCATTTTTTTTGTATTTTAATTAAACAAATAAAACAATTTTATGCCGGAAGAAGTTCAAGATGATTAGAAAATTACAATTTTTCGGTCCGCCCCTTTTTGTGGGGGTGGATATATGCCTTAAGTGCAAAAAGCATAATAAATGCAATGGTACACTCAAAAAAAAAAACTGTAATGTTAGCAAAAAAAGCTTGTAAACCTACAAGAAAATTTGCTGATTTTGAACCCACAATTTTTTTGCTAAAGTTAGCAAAAATGTTTTGCCAATAATTAGTTAACTAAATATTTTTTTTTGAACTTAGTTTATACACATCTGAGGACCCCATTGGGTTCGGACCCGATAGGTCCAGACCCCGATGGGCCTAGACCTAGTTGGGTTCCTTAAAAATCGTCATAGTTTTTGATCCAAAATTTGTGTCCGTTTCGCTCTACCTTACTTAGTTTTTGAGATACGTGATTATAGGGGACCACTGGGGTCTTGAGAATTAAAAAACTCGATAACTTCAAAAATATTACTCGGAGAGCTTTTGACTATTTTGCGGTCTTGTTCTACGTGTTGAGAGCTACAAAAATGCTCTAAGACTTTTTGTTGTATCGGCAATATTTACCGAGATATGAGCATTTTAAAATTTTCGGGAATGCTAACTTTTTTGGATCCAAAGTTAGGGCCCATTAGGGTCCACACATGTGAAGAGGACCGGCGATACTATGGAGATTCTAAGAACCAAAAATGGCCTCCATTTTGCTCTATCTGGCTTAGTTTCCGAGATAGCGCCATTTTAAGTTTTCTGAAAATAAAAAAAAATTTACCATTTATTTTGCTAATATTAGCAAAAAATCTTGTAAAAATGTAGTCAACTCAATTTCAAATTTAGCAAAAGAAATTAGTTCAAAGTTTGTTTAAAATTGCTAATGTGCTAAATGAAGTTTACAAGAATTTTTTGCTAACATGCTAATCTCAACTAAAAGTTTGCTAAAAGTTAGCTAACTAGCGTTAGCAAAAAAAAATTAGTAAATCTACTAACGTATTTTTTTGAGTGTATACATTCATCGCAAAAGGAAAGGTACAAAGGTACAACCTGAATAAAAAACTTAATATACCTCCATTTTTCATGGAGGTTATAAAAAGTAAAATGACAGTTATAAAAAACCTAGAAAAAGGAAACTCATTATAAATGAAACAGAAAAAAAGGAAAGCAGAGCACTTTGAAACTAAAAGTTTAAAATATCGACATCTGTCTATTCTAAAAATTTTGATAATATCACTGCTTTCAATTAAAATGATTTTGCAAAAAAAAAAATGAAAAAATAAAATTTCTATAAAATTAATATGGCTTCAAGTAAAGCTACATAATCAAATATTAGTTAACGTTTCGATGTGGAGAAAAATAAAGCAAACATATCAACCTTGTTTGAAAATACTTCAAACCACATACTTACTGACAGTTCAAAAGTACTAACTAATATGAAGGGATTCTGAAATTGCGGGTTTTTTTCTGTTTCGAGGGAAACATAATTGCTGTTTTGAAAAAAATATAATTTCCCGAAATTTGAAAAAAATTATTTTTTTGGGCTATCCGATATTTCTGAGCGTCTGTTTTAGAAACTTCCCAGATTTTAGGCCGCATATATTCCTCACCAAAAACCCTACTAACATGATACACTACTAACATTGAAAAACTGTTCGAACTCATATTGCAACTATGGTGCTGCTGATGATGATAACGATAATGATGATGATGATATGTAGTGGTGTTATGTTTGCTCTAGTTCGTATGCTTCCAACGATAAATCAATCAATTGTTACCTGTAACATACTACCTACCACATACATATCAAACAGTTGGGTATTACGTTATATATGGGTCTTGAGTTTGTTTTATAAAAACGATGATATTCAATACCCAGTAATACCTTCAATAACTTTCATTCTTGTCGTTGTCATTTCATTGGTAAAACTAAGTTACATTCGAAAAGCTCTTTTTTGTCCGCATAACAAACACTTACAAAAATGAAGTTAAACCTCAACTCCTCTATTGGGATAAAGAGTGATATATTTAGGTAAACTATGGTTAAAAAGTATTACACAATTTTTATTAAATTTTAAAAGGTTGGGTAACGTTTCCACTCGGTTAAGATTTTCAAAGGTTGAGAAAGTTTCCCCTAGCTTAAGATGTTAACAAATCATATAATGATTTTTGCACTTAATAAAACAATTTTATCATTATTTAAATTCTAGTTCGAGGTCAGTTATTATTATGGCTTATGACTTTCATGCAAAATCTTAATTTTCTTTTTTAAGAAAAATTATCACAACTCTATCAATTGTTTTCCGATTTTTTTAGGATAAAGCTCATCGTATTCATAATTAAATTTTCTTCAAGAATACGTTTATAAAAATAAAGGCTGTTAAACAAACTATTGCAGAAAAAAATTGACAAACAAAAAAATATGTATTGTTAAAAAAATACATATGGACTTTTGTCATTAACTTTTAACGCTTGTGATATTTTACTAATTTTGCAATAACATTTTTATTTATAAACTAGGTGGTACCTGTGAATCTAGATATGTTAAGGGAGCCATAATGAGTAATTCTGCAAAGGCACAGCACAAATAGTATCAATATCTCATGGTAAGGAACGTGCAAAGTTGAAAAATGTAAAAAAATCGCTTGATACTCTCATGAAATTTTTCGTTCAAAGTTCCATATTGTTGGGTGCGTTAAAGCTATTGCTCCAAATTTAATATCGTTTAATCAGTAGACTTGGGCAATTATTTGGTGTAGGTTCAGTGGATGTGCCATCAATAAGAAAAAAGTTACATGGACCTAAATCTTTGATACCAATTTTTTTCAATTTTCAATTTTTCGAGGTTTTTTGATTGTAGCTTTTGGTGCAAACTGTAATTTTAAAATTCAAATACACGTGGTAAAAGCCCTTGTAAATATGCACAATCTGAGACTGATTCGAGTGATGTGCTCGCAATGGTTACAAAGCTGCAGCTCTCCAAAGATGGGAAGAAAAAACGTGAATTTTTTACAAAGTCTGTTTTTTGCGAGGCACACTCCCAGTTTTATTCCGAATGGTTCCGAATGCTTTGTGAACTTTATAATTTACCATTTTCCACTTGAATGGTATGTGCAAATATAATAAATCATGGAAAGCAACATTGATCAAAAGTTAATATTGGCGAATTCCGCGGTGTTTTTCAGTTTTCACTTTTTTGTAAGGCACATCCAGGCCGCTTATAGAAATTGGTCGGTGAGGGCGCGTTTGGTAGTCTTTTTAATTCTCTATTTTCAATTAATTCGCACCCAAAAAAATTTAACGTTTAAGCGGTTTTTCGGTGGTTTTAAATTTTTGATACCTTTAAATTTAATGGTTATATAAAATCTTACATTACTTAAATAAAGTAGAAAAGAAATGTATTTTGATAGATTTTGACATGTCTTATTCAAATAATATTTCAAAATTGGTCCATTGATTTTTGCAGTCGCGAAAATCGCGAAAAATCGCTAAAATTTTTTATAACCATGATAAAATTAGTAATAACGTTAAAATATTTCGTAATAACCTTAATATTAGCATTATTAATCATACTTTGAATAGTTTAAATATTCAGTGAAGGACAACACTGTAAAATCAGACATTTAATATTAAAAAAAAAAAAAAAAAATTCAAAATTATTAAATTTTTTTTCAAAAATGTTCCCTTTAAACCACTGCTGTTTTTTACCTATTAGAGATAGAATAATGGTGTTAACTAATAATTTGTGGAGATTTTGTTAATGCATTTGGTAATATTTTTCTAAAAAAAATTGCTCAAATTAATGCACGCGGACGGCTTTGAATTACTTATTTATAATGTTATTTACCTACAAAGTCTTATCAATGTGACACGAAAAAAAAATCGCAATTTTTTTTTCTTAAATATTAAAAGTTAATGACAATTGCTCATATATGAAATTTAAAGATTTTACGGTATCATTTACCCGTTCAAACTTGATACCAAAAAAATGGCATGATTTGAACGGGCGAGGTGGAGGGGGGGGGGGGGTTGGTTTCAAAACACCTTTTTTAAAAATTTAAAAATTTTATTAAAAAACAAGTAAGGGCTGGTAACTCATCACAATATAATCAATGATTAGGGCTAATCAATGTTTGCAAACGTCAAATTTATATGAAATTGATCAATGATTAGTATTAATCATTGATTACCCTAAGAGTGATAACATGCAAAAAAAAATAAATGCAGGTGGGTTTTATTTTTTTGGGGGGGCTGCAAATTCCCTCTCGAATATGTGTTTCAAAATTCATTGTTATGCTTTTTGCACTAAAGAAATGCAAGTGTATCATAATTTAAAATTTTTTTTATTCTGCGCCCATAAAAGTGGGGGGGGGGGGGGGGGCGAAAATAACGACATTTTCTAATTCTCTGGGTCCAAATGCTGGACTTTGAACTTCTTGTAGCATAAAAATGTTGCATTTGTTAAACCAAAACACAAAAAATCATGTAAAAAAATTATATTTTTCAGAGGTTGGTTTAGTTCTTCAAGGCGGAACTTTTCCCCCTAGTCCGATTTTACCCATTTCCGATCTTGACCTGCCTAGGACCATAAGACATATTCGTGCCAAACTTGAGGAGTCTAGCTCATTTATTTTGGACTCTTTTCCACAGACGAACGGACGGACATCGCTAGAATGTCTTACAATCGATCACTGATCAATAATATATATGGGGCATTCCATCTCAAATCGGACACTTTGAAGAATTTTTTTTTAGATTTTCCCAATTAGTTAAAAGTTTTTAGTACGCTTCGAAAACTCTTCCGTGGTAAGTTTTCAGATTTTTTGATGAACCGTTCAAAAGATATAGGATTTTTAAAAATTGGTAGTTTGTTCCCTTACTCAAACTTCTTTTACTCATAACTTCTTCAATAATGGTCCAAATTGCAAATTTAAAAAAAAAATCCAAAAAAATTCTTAAAAGTGCTATCGTATGCGATTTTTAAGTTTTAAAATTTAAATCTCATTTTTGAAAATGTATGTACTCTTTGATTTTTTTGAAATTTTTTTATGTAAAACTTCTTTTGAATCTACAAATTTCACTGCGGAACACTAAAAAATAAACAAGAGTTACGACCATCATTTCTATATATTTCGGACATGCTGATTCGAATGGCGTACTCCGTTTTTCGATGTATGGTACAGTTTTCTTGCAAAATGTGATTAAAGATTTGCTGATTTAGAGACAGTTTTTTAACAAAAAAATTTGCAAAGTTAATGATTTATAAATTTTATGGCATGGAAAACAAAGATATGACTTGTAGCAATATTTCTTATGCAAATTTGGTTTAAAGCTTTTCATCTTAAGTCATAAAATTCGCGAATTTCTTAATTTTTTACGGTTTTCGCGAAATTAACAACCAAATTGGTCTTTGATAAAATACTTGCTTTTAGTGAATCAAAAAGGCATCCCTAACAATACGGATAGTGGAATAAAACAGCTATATTATATTGACCATCATGATGAAAATCGCGAAAACCCGTTTTTTTGTATATGGCAGCATCACTTTACGAGATGATTTAAGGCTCCATCTTTTAGTATATAATGTTGTAACCTTAAACAACTAACTCGCCAAAAATTTGGCCAAAAAAGTTTTCATTTGCAAAAGTTATATTGCTACAAGTTATATCTTTGTTTTCCATGCCATAGCATTTAAAAATCATTAGCTTTGGAAATTTTTCTGTTAAAAAAGCAGCTGAAAATCAGCCAATCTTTAATGACATTTTGCAAGAAAACTGTACCATACATCGAAAAACGGAGTATAGAAATGATGGTCGTACCTCTTGTTTTCTAAAATAGTGGTTAGTTTTGTCACGCAGTGTTTTTTACCCAGTAGGATCGTGGGATAACGATTATTACTATTTTTAAAATTTTTTGAAAAAATTTATTGTAATTTTACAATCTTAAAATCATTTCTACTGCTCCAATGGTGCGTCATAGAGGGGTCATTTCCAAGACCGACCCCCATTAATTTTAACGTCTAAACATTTCTTCGAACAAACTAATACCCTATCTCTAATTACTAAGGGGGCTCCCAAACAAAATGATTTTTTTAAATTTGCTCCAACCGCTCTATCTGCCCTAAGAGTGTCATTAGAGCAATCAAATGTATTACCGACCCACAACATTTTTTTAGTCCAAACATTTTCTCTGAACTCACTTATCCTTTATCTTTAACTATTTAGTCGGTCCCCATACAATTTTTTTTTATTTTTTGTAAATTTGTTTTATTTAATCTGCTTCTACTCGTCCGAGAGGGGTCATTAGTGAGACCGACGCCCATTTATTTTTAACCTAAAACATTTTTTTAAAACATACCTACGCCCTATCTCCACTCCCTAAATGGGCTTCCATACAAATAACAGGAGCAAATTTTATAGGAGCAAATTTTATAAAAATGTAATTTTGAATGGAAGTCTACTTAGGGAGTGGAATGGAAGTCTACTTAGGCATAGGTATGATTTAAAAAAATGTTTTAGGGTAAAAATAAATGGGGGTCGGTCTCACTAATGACCCCTATCGGACGCACCGTTGCACACTGGGTAATTTGAGCCAATTTTTAGGCCAAAAATAATTACAGCCAAAGTTTTGGACCGATATGGCTGAAATTTTAAATTTAAGAGTTTTAAAATCGAAACAGTTTTCCCCACAAAAAGTTTTTAGATTCTTAGACAATTTTCAGAAATTAGTTTGGATTTTAAAAATTTTATCTCACTGTAAAATAAATTTTTTTGTTTTCTCCTCTTTCTTTCTTGTTTTTCGTCTGTTTTCATCTTTTTTATTCTTTTTAAAATTTTGTATTTGAATTTGATATTAATAGCTAGTTTTAATCTGGCACACATTAAGTTTGGCTATCGAAAAGCGCTGATGATGGAAGGATGGCAGCTTCCGAAAGCTATCGACATTACACAAAATTATATTTCTTTTGGAATTTTGTTAAAAAAAAAATACCACGAAATGGTGTTGAAATGTAGGCATTATTTAAATAATATTTTAACTAGTCCTGACAGGCTTGCACAGCTGTTCTTAAAAGAAAACAACAAAAATTTTATAGTCTTGTATTTTTCTTTTCACTGTTGTTGTTATTCTGTGTTGTTAGCAAACTAATGTTTGTCTTTCCATTATTTTTTTTATAACTTGATGTGGTTGGTGCTTTAAATGTTGTTGGAGATGCTGGCGATGCTGTTGATGCTGCTTCTGATGATTTTCATCATGTTGAAGTGTATAACAATTTAATAAATTATTCAAAAGTATTATTCAAAATACAAGAAATATGCATAAAAACAAAATTTAAAGGAATTTTTAATGTAAACATGGATATACTTGCAAATAACGTACTAACTGTAAAAGTTGTGGCTGAAAATTCATTTGCAATAAATTCTGTTTTTATTGGGAAAAATCAAAAAATAATAGTTATTTGGACTGAAGATTGATTTTAATGGAAGTTAAGTTTCAAAATGGACAGTTCAAAAGAAAATAGTTAAATTCGATGCAGTAAAATCAATCAATACACTCCTTAATGTACAAAAAAAAACTGATACACTGAAACTATATGTGAAATTGAAAAAAAATTTTAGAGGAGTCCATTTTTACTTATAATTTTTGAACCAAAATACTCTTAATTATCAAACTAATTCCATTACTTTATTGGCGCCCAAGTCGGGGCACTAATCGAAACTCTTGTGTTCTATAGTTTTAAGAGAGTAATAATGAAACTAAAACTTGTTGGCGACCAACCCAAGCGGAAATCAAAAGTTTTGTATCCAGAGTTTTAAAGGAATTATTTTAAAACTGAAAATATTTGCTCGCCTGTTCAAAATAAAAACTACTTTGTAAACTTTTCAAATTTTAAATCCAATAATAAACTTTTAAATCGGTCAACCCAAAGTCTTGTGTTAATTTTATTTTTTTAAGAAATGAATATGATTCAACAATAAGTTGTTTTGATGAGAATTCTTATTAGCGCCCCATGTTGGGCGCCATTTTGGGCTAAAAGAACTAAAAACTAACATTTGTATCAAAGTTGATCTTTTTACCAGAAAACTAAAAACCAAACACCTTCCACCACAACTGTGTTTCGGTTACAATAAAACAAAACAACAAGATATAAAAAATGGTTGTTTCATGTCAACAATAAATCCATAACAAATTGGCCCTTACCACAAGAAAACAAAAAGTCTATTTTAACAAAAGTTTTATTTTAAATTTCAAATTTTCAATACATTTTTTGAAAGTCGATTTTAAAAACAAAAACAATTTGTATGGAAATAAAATTAAAAGCTCATTTTAAATTTATATTTTTTCTTGTGGTAAGGCTGATTGTTTTTAAAATTGCTGATGTTTAAAGTTTTTTTTAAATTTTTTGTTTTGTTTCTGGTTTCAATTTATATTGTTTTTAAGTCGAGAATTGAAAAACAAAAAAAAAATCTTTGAACGCATGACCACTTTTAACCAAGGTTGGCAATCGAAACGAATAACGGTATCGATATCGGTATTGGTATCGTTTTTTTTTATTTATTTCGGTATCGGTATCGGTTACGGTATCTGAGTTGAATCGGTTACGGTATTACCGATACCGAAACGTCAATACCGGTACGTACCGGTATTATCGAAAAAATGTTAAAAAAATAAAAAAAACGTATAAAAACTTTAAAAAAATTTGTAAAAACAAGTAGTAAAGTTAAATTCGACTTAGACGAATCCATTAATACCCTCCACAATGCCCTTCTAAATTAATATTTAATTTTCTAACGTGAATCATTTTAACAATTTTGATAAGAAATATTTTATTTTGAGTAAAAAACTTTTTTTAGTCATTTTTGAAAAAAAAAAAAAATTGGCAACATTTTTTTTTTTTTGAGTATAAATTCTTTTTCGAATGTAAGTTTTTTTTTGTTTTAGTATAAAATTTTTTGTTAGTGACAAGAATAATTTGTAAAATATTTTCCTGATTCATTAATTTTTTTAAAGCTGGTTTAACGGGTTTTTCAACAAGTGAATTTAAGGTGAAACCAATCTGAAATTCACGGTTTTCTTAATAACTTTTGAACCACTGGCCCGATTTGGCTGAAATTCAATACGAACCAGGCCAGGGAAACGGCAAATATATATGTTAAGCTTCAACATCCTCAGGAATGCCTTTCGAAAGTTAGCGTGTTTTTTTATCTCGAAAATTCACGAAAAACCGTTGCCGAAATTCAGTCTTTTGCTCTAAATTTTTGAAGCACTGGACCGCTTTTGCTTGACATTTTCCTATGCACCCAGAAAAGTTTTACAGTAACTTTTTTTCGGTTATTCAAAAAGTTTTTAGTTAAAGTTGTTTTAAACGTTTTATCGTTTGTTTTTCAAAGAAAATAAAATATTGAATGAATTATACAGTTAATAAAACAATAAACTGCAAAAGTTACGGAAAAATATTTTTATCAGTTAAATTATTTGTCACTGATTATACCGTATAATTTTACAGAAGAACGGTTTTTGTAGTTTGTTATTCAAAAAATTTAATTTTTACTCCACAAAATGAAAAATTGTAAACAGTTAAAATAACTGAAATATCATTTGTTTTTACGGAATGTCTAGTCATTTATTAACGTTTAAAAATAACTGAAAAAGTCTGTTGTTTCAAATGAAATATAAGTAGTCCGTTTTTTAAAAGGAAAAACGATTGTTTTAAACGTTTTTTCAGTTGAATTTACTTACAAAATATTTTTAGTGTGTCTTTAGTACATAAATATAAGGCCGTATAGTAGAGATGGGCGCGAGAGTGATTTTTGACTCACACTCACTCACGCTCACGACAGGAATTTTTGCATCATGTACACTCACTCATGACCATATTTTTTCTACTCACACTCAGTCACAATCACGTGAGTAAATTTAATACAACTCACACTCACGTGCACTCACGCAAGCTTCAGTCACACTCACGTTACCTCACACTCACAAAACTGTTATTAATACCAAAAAAAAATTCAAAAACTAAAATTTCAAAAATCTTTCAAAATTTTCAGCAAAATTTAAAGTTCAGCGAAATTTCAAATGTTTTTTTGACGAAATCTTAAATTAAGCCAAATTTTCCAAATTTTTTGTTGCTTTTTTTGGTACAAAAGGAAGTATGAAAGTAAATAAAGCACGCAAACTCACGCAAAAAATCGACTCGCGCACACTCACTCACGCAAAAATCTTGCTCACGCACACTCACTCACGCAATTTTTTTCTCCACTCACACTCACTCACAATCACGTGATTAAAATTGAATTCAGTCACACTCACGCGTGATCACGCGTGAATCACGCTTTAATTTGCTCATGTGCCCATCTCTACCGTATAGATTTTTACCTTTCTTTTTTGTTTGAGCTGAAAATGGTCCAATAAGTTTCTATTGGGTGTCAAAATGACTCCATAAAATATATTTCCCTCCCGCATCGCGGTTAAAGTAAGAACCCCAACAAATCACATATTTCATCTTATTTCTAGGCAACCAAGTTTTTTTGTTGGTGTTATCTATTTGGAAAAATAGACAAGATCACATTTAAAAACATTGCAAACAATTTTTTTCGCGAATTATGGGACCTTTATGGACGATTTCTACGAGTTAAGCCACTTCAAAAAATTATGCTTTGGCGGAAAACCTCCTGCTAGTATTCCAAATGCCTTCCCCGAAGTCCTGTAAATATCAAAAAGAAATTCTTGGACACCCACATCACGGATTAAATAAAAATCCCCAAAAAACTATACTATACAAAAAGGGTCCAGAAAGTTTCTATTGGGAGTCCAAATAAATCCATAAAAATTTCGTGAAAATCAATAATTTTCTTTTGCTCTCGCATCGCGGTTGAACTATGGATTTTTTGAAATTTTTATTTAATTCAGGATGTGGGTGCCAAAAGATTTTTTTTGATTTTTTTTGAGACTTCGGGGAGGCATTTGGAGTACTATTTTTTATTTACAAAAACCAAAAAATTTACAAACTTTCTATTATTTTTTTTTTAAAAAAACATGGTTTTTTAGAAAAACCGTTTCAATACCGGTACGTACCGATACCGAAGGAAAAGGTTTTTGGATACCGGTATCCGATACCAAAACTGAGTTTCGGTATTGGTATTGGTACCGGTATTCAATTTAAAGGGTTTTGAAACGGATAACGGTATTGAAAAGGTATCGATTGCCAACATTGCTTTTAACCAATATTTTCAATATTTTGTTACTGTTTTTGGTGAAATTTATTGCCAATATTGCAAAAAAATATATTTTTTTGTTTAACGGGAAGTAAGCAAGTTTTTTCCTAAAAATAATAGGTTTAAGGAAAAAAAGTTTAATAGCTTGCATGCATGTAAATATGTAGGAGTATATGTATGTTATTTTATGTATGTGTATGAGAACAACATTTTAGCATGTAAATCCATTAGAGTGCTTGGATTTGTGAGGGACAAAAAACCCACTTAGAATTAACATTTTATAAACTTTATGATGATTTTCGATCACATACTACATGGTGAGCCTCAGCGATGTTTAGGTTGAACTTTAATGTCGACGAAAAGTGTAAGCGCAGTTCGATTTCTAGAAGATTAAATGTCACAAAACTGTTAACAGCGAAATCGTAGCTGCTCGCATTCGCGAGATAACGCGAAATTAGTGTTTTTTTATTTATTAAAATTTTGACATTGAAGTTTTTTAAATATTTTCAAAAACTGAGTATGCAGTTTCAATTGTACTTATTTAAAGGTCACAAAACAGTAAACATCAAAATCCTATCATGTTTAGTTCGCGAGAAATCGCGAAATTAATTTTTTCCTGTTTTTGTTTTTTATCTTTAGATAGGTTTCATTAAAATTTCGTAAAAACATGGTATGCAGTTTTATTGATTTTTTAAACATTTTAAAACTAGTAAAAATATTTTACAAGATGTAGTCCTTTAAAATTTTAAAGTCCTTTTAAAAGGAAGCGGGATCACGAAATAAAAAACTGTAAATGCATTTATACTCCATTTGATCTCTACATTTAGACGTATAGCATCTGATTCATGTTTAATATTTGCTCTCGGATATATCCATATGATTAAGAAAAAATCTTTATTAAATTTAAGTCGACAAGTATTTTTGCTCTAGACGATATTCCTGTTAATTCGGGAGTTTTCGAAATTTTTCCAAATGTCAACGTTGTTTCATAAGGGGACAACGAAATTATTAATCACTGATATAGCCAATGAGCCGAGACACACCAACTTTAAAATCGTCTCTTTTATATATATTTAAAGTTTCAGAGAAATCGGTTCATAAGGGTTAAGATACTTCCCGATTGATTGTTTTGTATGTCAAAAAATTGATTTTTTTTTTAGTAGTAATTTCTATTGATTTTTTTTCATATCAATTGATCTTTTTTAAGGATTTCCCATTTATATACTTCTTTTCGAACATAAATTTCTATTTTTAAAAGTTTTTATTACTGTTTTAGAATTTCAAGCGATAATTTTGTCAAATCTTGTCATCTCAAGTCTTTTCAGAAAATTATTGAATAATTGAATAGAGTATTTTTCAATCATTTAGAATTTTTTCAAGGCACTTTAATGTGTCTAAACACGAACCACATTCAGAATAAAACTATAAATTCTGAATTGAAAGCCAAAAAAAGTTTGTTATCAGATCCGAAAAACAAATTTAAGCTCTTAAATGTTTTTTAACCCTGCTGTTAGGTTAGAAAAAACTTACGGATGTTAGGTTAGTGGACCATTTGGTCCATACTTAATATTCAAACAAAAAAACAATTTAATATTATATTTGTATATATTTTGGATCATTTCTACCTAAATACGATTATTTTAAGCTAAAGTCAACGTTAGAGATGGGTGCGTGAGTGAATTTTGGGTCACGCTCACGCAAGAAATATTATAATCGCTCATGAATCACTCACTCGATTTTTTTCTTTACTCACGCTCACTTACTACTCACGTCAGTAAAACTAAAATAAGTTCCGCTCACGCGTGACTCACGTGATTCATAATTACGCTCACCCCAATTCACGCAATATTCACTTACAAATACACAATTTTAAGGAAATTAAAAAAAAAAAATTTCATATATTAGCAGACCGTTAATTTGAATTTTAACTGATTGCTAAACGAAAAATAAAAATAAAACTGTAAATAAAACTGAAAACAATACAAAAAAATTATATTGAATCACGCAAGCAAAATGGCACTCACGCAAAAATTAGGCTCGATTTCTAATCACTCCCACATAAAAGTTTTGGAATCACACTCACTCAAGCATGATTCTCGTAATTAACTAGACTTTCGCTCGAGCGTGAGTCACGCGTGATTCACGAGAACCTCGCAAATCACGTGACCAGCACCCATCTCTACTCAACACAGCTAATGTAAACATTTGTTGAAGGATTCCCTTTTTTCATATTCTTTACTTTAGAGATTGTTTTGTATTACAATTCAACAAAAGGAACATATGTTAGTTTTGTTTTTTCTATAATTTCTAATGATTCATCTCATTTAGGTGGCGTGGATATTGCTGATCAAATGGTTGGTTCCTACAGCACGAAACGCGCAAGAAATCGATGTCCTAACGTTGTATTTGCAAACATACTTGATATCCCAGCAAAACCATAAACATGGTAACGGTTATGTAATGCATTACCATGTAATGCATTGCCCAAAAAAAAATAAAAAATGTGCATTAATTTTCGCCTACCGCTTACCATAGGCATTCACTATATTTATTTTTCATGCATTATGTAAAACTCATGCATAACTTTGAGTGACATCCCAAACAAAAAGAATCAATCAAGTATAGGGTATTGTAAGGTTGCCTTATTCTATACT
The DNA here is from genome assembly GCA_963921195.1 of Pegoplata infirma. NCBI lineage: Eukaryota > Metazoa > Arthropoda > Insecta > Diptera > Anthomyiidae > Pegoplata > Pegoplata infirma. The sequence continues at coordinate 10,818,002 of OY992540.1, forward strand.
GGATTAATTATTTTTGTTTGGGATAAGAAAAATACAAAAAAGTTATGCCTATGGTAAGCGATGGGGAAAAAATGCATATTTTTGTTTTTTTTGCTATGCATTACATGGTAATGCATTACATGGCCGTCACCATTTTAAAAGTTTTGCCGGAATACCAGCTTTGAATGCGTGCATCCTATTTTCTAAAATCGACGTTTCATGGGCTCCGGCTATCGAAATCGCAGGTGAAAATATACTATGGACCAAATGGTCCCTTAACCTAAGAAACGTAACTTTTTATTTTTCTCAGTCCTGGTTTAAGTCAGAACCTAGATTTTTTGTAAATAACATTGTTTTATAAAAAGACCCCATGAGCAAAAAATCTAAGCTAGTATATATCACCGTTCAAAAGTTACAAAGGAAACAATCCAAAAATTGGACCAAATGGGCTTAACCTAACAGCAGGGTTAAACAAGTACCAACAATCTTGAATACACTAACAAAAAAAAAAAAAATTATTAAAAAAACTAAAATCCACTTGACCAAATCTGTAAATAACCTTTATAATGTCTAAGATATTTTGAATATTAATAAAAAACCTTTTTTAACAAAATCCAAAATCGGACAGCTTTAATTTAAAATTTTTGTTTACGAAAAGGCTTGCTGGGCCAAGCTCAAAAACCTCTTTCGGCAATTCAACTTGAATCTTTGTTTCCTGGACTTTGATGCCACTGCTAAGATGATTGAAAATAAAGTGCTAGGAATGAAGACTTTCATTCTATATAAGAGGATTTTGGTTAACACAAGACACGGTTTGCTGAAAATCTGTCATGATTATCTAGGTGAAATCAACAGGAAAATCTGTCAAAACACAAGAGAAATCTGCTAAGACTATTTTGAGGATTTTTATTCCGGCTCGAGGTCATTATTTTCTTTACTAATCAAAACCATGATATTCTCATAGCATAATTTTCAAGAAAATTACTATTTTTTTTTCTTGAAAATTATGCTATGAGAATATCATGGTTTTGATTAGTAAAGAAAATAATGGCCTCGAGCCAGAATAAACATCCTCAAAATATAATATTTTAAAGGTCGAATAAAACAATTTTTATTTTTTAAATAAAAATTAATCAGAATTTGAACATTATGGTTGGCACGCCATAGTGATGAATAACCCTAATATGGATTATTAACTCACAACAACACAAATAACATATTGTTGTAGTCCAATGGATTATCATATGTAAAATTGTTTTAAATATTTTTGTTGGTTATTGACAATCATTGCCTTATTAGTATGGTACAATTTCTTCGTCTTTCTAATTCTCATTATGAATAGAGGCGAATATGTATTAATATTTTAGTTTGTGCACAAACGATTTGTCATTAGACTTGTTTGCTACTTTGTAGTAAATCGTTTCTATTTTTGCTAAATAATCTTGACAATGGAATCTGACAAATTTCGAAACACGTGTCGATTAAGTCTTGCAAAAATGACCAACGTAAATAAATTTAAAACAGAAAAATAATTTTCTTGAAAATTATGCTATTAGGATATCATGGTTTTAATTAGTAAAGAAAATAATGACCTCGAGCCAGATAAACATCCTCAAAATATAATAATTTAAAGGTCGAATAAAACAATTTTTATTTTTTAATAAAAATTAATCAGAAAATAAAAAATAATCTGCTTAAAATATGTTCAAAAATATTTTGAAATTCAGCAAACAGAATCAGTAAAAACGCAATAAAATTTCTGTTATTTTGTAAAACTGAATGACAGATTTAAGTCAAATGTGAATTTTAGCATAAAAAACAGCGGAAATCAAGATTTTTTGATTTACAGATTTTTTTGACAGTTTTTCATTTGAGTGTAGTAAAAATCAACCAAATTGTGAAATTTTTATTTATTTTTTAATGTTTAGTGTTTTTTGTAAATTTTTTTTTAGAATAATTTTTTTTACCACTAACCAATTGTATTTTTCTGCCTGCTTAACTACCACGAAAACTATTGCATTATTTTACTTTTAATGTATTTTTTTTAACACAGTTCTTTTAAAACAATTGTTTATTAAATTGCATATTTATAAAACTATTAAAGAAATTCTAACAGAGTAGAATCCCTTATTGAATTTAAAATAAAAAACTCGTATTGCTTAAATATATTTTCTTTAGAACCAGCATTAACAAGCAAAAGAAACACAAGGAAACTCCATTTTGTTTTTTGTTTTCTTCATTGTGTAAATGTTTTCCACTTAATAAAAAGTTCATTTAAAATGTATAAAAATTCTTACAAATTCTGATCATCATCATCTTTATAGAGTCGTTTCAATGTTATTTGGTATAAATGGTAAATGAACTTGAAGAACGAAAACAATGGAAAAATATGAATTTTTTTTAAATAAAATAAAAAAACATTGTTTTTTTTTATCATATTTATATACACATGTTCGTATATTAGAATGGATCGAAAAACGTTTTTTGTATAGGGATTAATTTTTGTTTTTTTTTTGGAAATAGATAATAAACTTAAACAAATAATAATAATAAAATTCGAATGATCGGATTTGACTGAAATTAATTTAAATGAATGTTTGGCTCAAGATCTATTAATTTTTAAATATGTTAATAAATTAAAATATAATAATAAAAATATTTTTTTTTAACAAAAAAAAAAAAAAAACACGGTGCATTATTATTTTTTCGGGCCACTCTGAAGATATTTATCCCTGTATGTTTTAAGTGTGTGTGTATAACAGGATATGGAACATTTAATAATCCTTGACCTACACAACACACAACTTAATGTTAAGTGTGTTCACTTGTATTTGCCATTAGTTTTTATTATATGAAGTTGGTTGGTTTCATGTATTTTGTGTACTCTATGTACAAAATAATAAGGTATCACAAAAATATTTCTTACTTTTGTATGTTTGCAATTTTAACTATATTTCCCGGTTAAGCGCCACAAAATTAACCGGTTAAAATAAGGGACCATTTACAAGTAGTTAGTAAGCTCCTGATTTCAAATCAGTTCTCGATGGTTAGGGGGGGGGGGGGGGGGGGGAAATAAACTTTTTATATAAGAGCAATTTAGACTAGAATTTAGGATTTCACATTTCCGAAAATAGATTCACTAAGAAAACTCCAATTTTAAGGGGGTAAAATAGTAAGCTTTTGGTACTTTTGACCAAAACCGCTAAAGATAGACCAGACCTTCGAAAATTTAATTCACCATTTAATTTCTCAAATCAGAAATTTGAATTAAGGGGCCTATCCACAAAAAAAGTCATAACTCAATCACAACTCAATTTTTTCCACGTGGTTGTTGTAAACAATCATAAAAAAATTCAAATTTTGTTTGAAAATTTCAAAAAATAAAGACCTGCGTCGTCTCAAAATTGACAAATAATTTTAAATTTTGAGACTTTTTATGATTGTGTTTACAACAAACACAGGGAATATGAAGTTTAAAGAAAAATAATAAAATTAGTCATAACCAGTCATAACTGTGAATAGGCCTGTAAATTTGAATTATTTAAAAAAATAATTAATTAATTTTGTGAATAATTATTTTTGAATTAAATTAATAAATTAATTATTTTTGAATTAATTTATTTTGAATTAATTAATTTTCAATTAATTTTTTTAACTAATTAATTTTTTGAATTATTTTTTTTCTTTTTTTGAATTAATTCATTTTTTGAATTAAATTTTTTTGCGACGTTGACGCATGTACAAAAAAATGTTGTTGCTTGGTTGATTTTTTTCTTGCTACTTTCGCGCAAGCATAAATGTGATAGTATGAGTGTGCTTTCCAAAAATTTAATTCAAAACAAGTAGAACAGTTAAATTCGACTTGGCCAATCTATGAATACCCTCCACAATGCCCTTTTTAACTGATAGTAAATTTTCTAACGTGAAAAAATAACAGTTTCGATAAGAAAATATTACTTGACAAAACTTTTTTGTCAAGTAATTAAAAAAAAAAAAAAATTACTACATTTTTTTTTTGAGTGTAAAATTTTTTTTGAGTGTAAAATTTGTTTCGAGCGTATTTTTTTTAATGCAAAAATATTTTTAAGTGACAAAAATACGTTGCAAAATATTTTTGTGACTTACCAATGTTTTAAAACATGTTTAACGGGGTTTCACCACGTGAATTTAAGGTGAAACTAATCTGAAATTCACGGTTTTACTAATAGCTTTTGAACCACTGGACCGATTTGGCTGAAATTCAACACGAGCAGGCAAATATATATGCCAAGCGTCAGCATCCTCAGAACTGCCCTTCGAAAGTTAGCGTTTTTTATCTTAGAAATTCACGAAAAGACATAGCCGAAATTCAGTCTTTTGCTCATAGCTTTTGAACCACTGGACCGATTTCCCTGGATTGCAATACCAAACTGAACAGTATATGCCCAACATATATGCCAAACTTCAGGAGCATCCGTAAAGTCTTTGAAAAGTTAGAGTGTTTTCAACAGACAGACGAACAGACGGACGGACATCGATAGATCGTCTTGAAATCGATCGAGGATCATGAATATATATACTTTATGGGGTCTTAGACCAATATTTTGAGGTGTTACACACGGAATGACAAACTTATATATACCCTCTATCACTAGAGTGGAGGGTATAAAAAGAATTAATTTAAAAATTAATTAATTCACAAAATTAATTGGAAATTAAGTAATTTAAAATGAATTAATTAAAAATGAATTAATTCAAAAAGAATCAATTCAAAATGAATTAATTCTTTAAATTAAAATTGAATTATTCGCAAAATGAATTGATTATTTTTTAAATAATTAAAACTTTATTCAAAGAATTAATTCAAGCATGAATTAATTCATTAATGAAAAAAATAAAAAAAATAATGTGAATTAATTCACAAATTGAATTAATTCTTTAAAGATCTGAAATAGACACTAAAACTTGTAACTGGATTTTTACCAATTTAAATTTTAAGGGGGTAAAAAGAGTAAAAATTTACTTTTTGTACTTTTTATATATCCTGTCCTGGGTAATTTGAGCCAATTTTTAGGCCAAAAATAGTTACAGCCAAAGTTTTGGGCCAATATGGCTGAAATTTTAAATTTAAGAGTTTTTTGTGAACACGCACAGCTGGATTTTATGAATTTGGTAATCGTGGAAATTTTTAGGGTTCCCACCATACGAAAAAAAGTGAAAAGCCTGAATATCTCGAAAACGAACAGGCTAATTTTTTTGTAACTCGGCACGAAGAAAATACGCAAGGAGGCTAACAAAAATAAACCATTTTGTTAGATTTTGCTCGAAAAAGCTGTTATTTTTTGAGCGGGCCTTGTACCACCTTAACGAAAAATGTTCACAAAAAGTTCGTACTATTTCCTTAAACGAAGCCAAATTTTGGTTTTAAACATTATTTTAATCAATTTTACGGATTATAAAATTATAAACAGCAACAGGGTTTTTTCTCTTAGTTCTTTACCCAATCCAAACGTTAGAAAGTTCAACATATTGCAAGCTGAGGCTGTCTGAAAGAAATTATATATCTCAAAAACTGCAAAAGCCGCAACGTAAAATAAAAAAAAATGAATTCAGAATTATTTTCTTACCACTTTTCATCAATCAAAAACACGGCACACCACGGCTAACATTATTAAAAGCTTATGCGAAGTTTATATTTATTGAAAAAGTCATTTATTTGAGGTTAAGTTAGAATTACACATTTTGTTAAAAAAGCAATAACGTCCACCAAAATATTTAGTTTTTTTTAATTACTTACTATCCCCTCTCTTCACCATAGTATGCATGATTTCCTTCTTTTTGTTTAATTACTGACAAAACCGTTTTGAATTATATCAAAATTACACTTTTTAAGCTGCAATGAGTACGTTGCTTGCAAATGCCAAATTCGACTCCCCATAAATCAGCTGATTTTTTTTTTTAAACCAAATATGCAGTTATTTGCTTTGATATTTTCTTAATCGAACGTCATTAACAAAAATATTATAATTATTATTGCGAAAAATGATTTTTGGGCAAGATTTCGGGTCAAATTACCTACTGTGCTATGGCTGGGTTTTTACCCATATTGATTTTAAAGGCCCGTGCTAATCACACATGATCATATATGATCATGTGTGATTAGCAAGGAGAGGACTTTCATGCAAATGCATGTTTTTTCCCTTTGGTCATAGAACAGCATAAACAAGATATCTTTGCAAATCAAAGAATTTGATTTAAAATGGCATCGATTCGTTAGTGCATATTTTGCTTAAAATGCATATTTTTGCATATTTTGCTATTATTTCGCTATAAATGCATATTTTTAGGTCATATTTTGTATAAATTTTAGTTTTTTTAGATATTTTTTAGTATTTTTAGCTATTTTTAAGATTTTTTTTTGATTTTTTTTAAGATTTTTAATGCATATTTCAACACTTTTTAGTGCATATTTTAGGATTTTTAATGCATATTTCAACACTTTTTAGTGCATATTTTAGGCGCCTAAAACATAGTTTTTTAGTGCATGAAGATCCTGTCCCTGGTGATTAGATATAATTATACTTTAAATGACCAAAATCGAGATCTAATCATATCTTGGATTTGGTCAACATTGACACAAATTTGATATTTTATTATATCTGATCAGATACAATTATATACAATCGGATGCAATTATATATAATAAGATCAAATCAGATCTGATAAGATCAACTCGATTTTTAGACGGTGTACTTTTGGTACTTTTTTACCAATAATTTTGTAATTTTACAAGCTTTTTACCAAAAAAATTGTAAATTAACAATTACCCAGCAAAATTTTCGGTTGCAAAGAACCGATTGTGGAACAACTTATACTTCCCTATAACCTGTTCTAATTCTTGTGCAACACCGATTCTTTTTACAAAGGGATTGTCCCAAAAGCAACAGGTGTTTGTAAGCAAAATTAGAACATATTTTTGTTCCTCGGAATCGGTTCTAGAAGTAAATTTGGAACAGAAATAAGAATTAAAGACATATTTGGAATTGCATTAAATTATTAAAGAGAGATAAAGACAATGATTTAAAAAATGAAATATATACATTTTTTAACACACATTTATCCTTTTCCGCCTCCAAAGTTGCATTTTGGGCCTTACAATAATGACATACCAGAACATGGATTTTCTGCAAACAAAAATAAAAAAAAATAGTATTATTAGTATTTGACCCGACCAGACAATGAAAATTGATTTTACTCACCTTAATTTCAACAATTTTCACGATTATAATCTGCTATTTTAATAGAATTTCGCTTTTTTTCTTGATTAACAAAAATAAATTGATATTTATTTTTTTAATTTTTTTGACACATAATTTTTTTTTAATTCCTGAGAACCAAAATGTTATGAAACTTTGATTGCAGAGAACAAGCTTCACAAAAATTTTCACTTAACTTGTTCTGAATAATTAAAGTGTAATAGTGTATGGTTACCGAAGAACCTGTTCTAGAACAAGTGTTGTCAGAATCGGTTCTGAAAAATTTTCCTCGGTATTTCGACGCAGTAACACTTCCAAAGAGGTTTCGTTTTTACTAGATTTTTTTGCTACCTCCTATTTTACGAAAGTTCCTATTTTTTAATTTTACAAGATTTTTACCAATAAAATTGTAAATTTACAAATTTTGTTGCGAAATATTTTACAAATTCTTTGACGAAAAATTTTGGCGAAATTCTCGTACTAGATTTTTTTTTTTTGTAAAAAATCTTGGAAATTTATAAAATTACAAGAAAAACTGTAAAAATGTATTTGTTAAAAAAACAAGGAAAACTGTCAAATATTAGTAAAATGGGATTACGAGCCGTTTTCTAGTAACTTGACAAGGTTTTTTTTTGAGTGTAGGATCCTTCATTCAAAACAACACTCTGAAAATGGTACATTCCATTTGTAAGGGCCGTAAAAATGGTTAAAAGTACTTTTTATAGTTGCTGAATTTGGTACTTTTCATATTTACTGAAATAATGATTCTACCCACTGGAAATTTGAAAAGCGAGATCCTTCCGCGAAAAAAAACATTCTGGAAAAGTTCAGTTAAGTTTCTTTCGGGGGTAAGTGGGGTAAAAAGTGTAATTTTAGTACTTTTAATATTTTCTGAAATAATGATTTTTGACACTTGAAATTTGGAACGTAGAATTGCTCGGTGATAACATTCCTAAAAACTTGATATTTTGAATGAAGGATCATTTAGAAAAAATCACAGTTTTTGGAAAATTTAATTTTAAGGGGGATAAAAAGGGGGAAGGGAAAATTGGTTCTTTTCATATCTATTGAGCTGAAAATCACAGATTGTATAAATTTGGCATGTAGGATCCTCCAGCAGAAATAACATCCAAGACAAAATCGGTGTTCAGTTATTTCTAAATTTTTCTAAAATTTTCTGAATTTAACAGTATTTATCTTTTATTTTCGCCAATAAATCACAATCATAAAATTAGTCGTAATCTTAACTTTCCTTTTTTATTGCATTTAACTTCTTTATCCTTTAATCTGCATAAAAAATATTTGTCTGATGATATAACAAGTAAACGCCTAATAGCTTCTTAGGAAAAAAACACCAAACACCCTTGGGTTAAATAAATCAACCTTTTGATAAAAATCATCAAGTCACAAAGAACCCATCAGCAGCACACATCACAAATGAATATATTATGGCAAATGTGTATCCATTTGATATGAATTTTTTCATCTTACAAATGATACAGCCTTTTAAATGGTAAATAAGAAAAAAAAAACCGAAAAAACAACTATGAATAAGGGTTAAACCAGTGGCAATTTGCGTACACTCAGAAAATTATGTTGGTAAATTCCAGTCCTTATTCGAAGTAAATGTAGTTTCAAAAATGCACAACTTATTTAAAACAAAAAGTAGTTGACATTTTTTTTGTCACAAAAGACTCAAAAACGTCGCAAAACTAGATCGTCTATTGATTTCACAGAATTGGAAAAATTTTCTTATTGTTAGTTAAAAAATTTATTTTTTGTCATTTTCATCAAATTTGTTTATTAGTCATTTTCATTAAAAAACAACTCACTGAATAATTTTTTTTCAAGTGTATGCATGTTATTCTCACAAATTCAACATCTGTTAGAAGAGGCATTGAATTGTTAACATAAATTTATAAAAAATTTCATAAAAAACAAGTCAATTCATAGAATATTTATGAGTTATTGAAAAGTTGTAAAAAAAAACATTTTGAAAAGGACTAAAAACTTGTTGATTAAGCTAAAGTTGTTTGCTTAAAAAAAGATGAGACCCAATAATTTAATTTTGTTGTAAAAGAAAAAAAGAGTTTATAATGAATGATTCCTTGAGACAACTACCATCACTTCTTTTAGTTTTCAAAACATAATTCAATTTTTTACTTTAAATATGTTGTTTGTTTTATTTACGCCTCAACAACACTTTGCTAAGAGACACATAAAATTGTTTTGGAAAATGTGTTTTTAAATGTAAGAAAATTTATGCGAGGGTAAATTTAAAGTTTTTCGGTAAAACGTGATTTTTACTGTTCATTGTACAAATGTTAAGAAAAGTAAGAAAAATTAAGAAATTTGAAAAAAGGATTAGAAACTTGTTAAGAAAATTAAAAAATATTAAAAATTAAAAAAATTAAATTAAAAAAATCAACATGTTTAAAAGACAAATTTGACTTCCCAGCTAACAAAAGTTAGAGCCCTTAAAAATTTTTGGCTTTAAAATGAGTACAAAAATAAAAGTTTTCGGCGCACACATATTTTGGAGTCGAAAAAGATTCATATATGAAACTTTTATTTGAAGTTTAAATTTTGTTCGTCATAAAACGCTCCTTTATTTTATTTAAAAAGGAGCCATCTAAAATGCGTCCAAAAAGACTCCAAAATGGAAGGGAAATATTTTTTAAAAAATTGAGTTTAAAATGACTCTAAAAAGTAGAAAAATTAAACTGTTTTTTTAACACTCCAAAAAGACTACAAAAAATTATTCTTTTTGGAGCCTACAAATTATTGTTTTGAAAACAAAAAAGAATTTTAAGTCAAAAATTTTCAAAATAAATAAAATCAATTTTTTTTCCTGCTCGCATTTAATTTCTGGTCATAATATAATTGTTAAACGAATATAGAATCTACAAAATAAAATCATCAAAAAAATCAGGAATAACACCGCTTGTAAGTACAGGAGGATGGGAATCAATTTCACGACAGTCGGATCTAATCGGAGCCCCGCAGCACTAACCAAGGACTGTCAACCAGAATGCTGCTACAACAATAACAGGAGTGAGTCTAGGAGAAAGTGTTTGTCAACCGTACCGTTTTTGCTTTTAATTTATTTTTCTTATAAATTTGTATTGTACATTATTAAAATAAAATATGAGATAAAACATTTAAAATGTCTATTATTTTATCAATAAAGATTAAAAATATTAGAAACCAAAAAACCCTCCGTTAACGATCCTAAAAGTGCTCAAAAATGTTTCCAAAAATGCTCAAAAATGAGTCTTTAAAGGCTCCAATATAGGAGGGAAATTTCCCCTCACACGCTCAATTCCCAGACTCATTTTGGAATCCAAAAATAAGGCTCTTTTGGATGAACCACTTTCATACAAAAATTTGAATTTCTTGTTATGTTTTTGGAGCCCATTTTGGAGTCTAAATTGAGTCTGCTTGTTTGCTGGGTTGAATACAATTAAAAAAAAAAAAAAAAAACAAGTATAAAAGTTACATTCGACTTGGCCGAATCTATGAATACCCTCCACAAGGCCCCTTTTAAAGGATATTAAATTTTTTAATGGGAAAAAATTAACAATTTTGATTAGAAATATTTTATTTTGAGTAAAAAACTTTTTTTTTTTTCATTTTTGTAAAAAAAAAAAAAATAATTTACTAATTTTAATTTGAGTGTAAAATTTTTTTCGAGTGTATTTTTTTTTTGTTTAAAAACATTTCTGAGTGACAAAAATACTATGTAAAGTAATTTTGTGGCTTATCATTGTTTTTAAAGCTTGATTTTTTAGAACCCGGGTTTTTCAACACGTGAATTTTAGGTGAAACCAATCTGAAATTCAGGGCTCTGGTTACAACTTTAGAACCACTAGACCAATTTTTCTGAGATTTGAAACGAACTGGGCCAGAGGAAGGACAAATATATATGACACACTTCAGCACTCTCAGAATTGTCGTTCGAAAGTTACCGTGTGTTTTATCTCGTAATTTCATGAAAAACCGTTGCCGAAATTCAGTCTTTTGCTCATAACTTTTGAACCACTGGACCGATTTCGCTGGATTGCAATACCAACCTGACCAGGTAAATGCCCAACATATATGACAAACTTCAGGAGCTTCTGTGACGTCTTTCAAAAGTTAGCGTGTTTTCAACAGACAGACAGACGGACGGACATCGCTAGATCGTCTTAAAATCGATCGAGGATCATGAATATTAAGGGTGGGATAGTGTTGTGTGAGATTTTAAGCAGCAATATTTGGAAGCGCTAGAACCGCTCATTTTGTGAGGTTGGTAAAAAAAGTGTATGAGCCAAAAAATGGGGGAGGTCGGATAGGATCTAGGGGTCGCTCATCGGGGTCAAAGTTGGGAGTAGAGGGGAAAAAATCCACAAAAAGCCCCAAAACTCCCCTGGTTTTGCTCCTAGAGGGGTCAAATGTGAGACCGGCCCCCATTATTTTTTCCCCCTGAACACTTTTGCCAAACGTACCTAAGCCCTATCTCCAATCCCTAAGGGGTGTCCCATACAAAGGTTCAATTTTTAAAAAATCTTGCTCATACCGCTCTAGCTGTCCTAGAAGTCACCCTAGAGGAATCAAATGTATGACCGACCCCCAATATTTTTTCAACCCCAACATTTTCTTAGAACAAACCTACCCCCTATCTTCAATCCTTAGGGTGGTCCCCATACATTTTTTTTATTTTTTCTTAAATTGTCATATTAAATCAGCTCCTACCGGTCCAATGGTGCCTCCTAGAGGGGTCATTATCAAGACCAACCCCCATTAATTTTTAGCCCCCAACACTTCTTCTGAACATACCAATTCCATATCTCCAATTCCTAAGGGGTCTCCCACACAAAATGACATTTTTGTAAAACTTGCTCTCACCGCTCTAACTATCGCAGGGGTGACCCTAGAGAAGTTAAATGTGTGACCGACCCCCCACATTTTTTTTTCAGCCCCAACATTTTCCCCAAACAAACCTACCCTTTTTTTTTAAGCCTTAAGGGTGTCCCCACCCTACCGCGCCTACCGCGCCCACTGTGCCTTTTAGGGATGGGAAATGAAGACTGACCCCCATTATTTTTGCCCCCTACATTTTTTCTGAACATACCTACGCCGTATTTCCACTTTGTAGGGGTGCTCCCCTGGGGAAAACTAAGTGTTTGAAACCAAATTCGGCAAAACGTCTGGACCAGGAGTGCTAATGTTTGCGCGTTTTAAAGAGCAGTGGGAAAATATAAAAGACAAACCGTACTGTCTTGGCATATAAGATGAGGAAGTGGCAGACAACATACAAGCTCAAGTCCAAACTGACATCAAGTTGTTTTGTTGGGCTCAAATAAAAGAAAATCAACCCAGAGACGACTACAAGGAGTTTCTTGAAATTGTTTTATTCCTAATAAGCATTTTAGCCCACCAGGACCCATCAGTCATGCTCGATGGATGGCAAAAGGCATATATTGCCTAAAAATGTTTTTCTTCCGAAAATATATCGGTTTGGCCAAAAAAGAATTAAATGCACTTCTTGATATGACCGTTTTCATCATAACAATTTACGTAAGTAAAAGCTTGGTTTAGCGCTACCAAAGCAATAGAAGCTCCAAATAATGATTTGAATTTTTTGAAAACGATTGCCAATTATGCTGCAATTGATAAGATTCTGTCGCAACGATTGGTCAAGAGATTCTGTGGACATCTCTAGTATCTCAGTGGGGAAGCTGTTGCTCTCGCACTATTTGATCCGAATATCTCTTGTGAGATAAAACGAAAAATGTCGAATGCAATTCGTATATTTGAAGAAGAGAAAGAGGAATTGGAGGAAGAGTTATCTGACGATGAGATGGACTAATCGTCTAACGAAGACAGCGAGGAAGAAGAAGACGATGATATCGGGGAAGAAGATGCCTCAGAGGATAGCGGCGACAGTGGCAACAAGGATTGTAATCCTCCAGTACATGTTGTTGGATTCGAAGGTGTGAAAAGAATTAACATGGCATCGAAACAAGTGAATCAAGAACTCATGAAAACTGATTTAAGCCACTACGTCACACCTGAGACTCCAAAATTTTTTGCACGCTTCGGAATAACAACAAATTTCATTGCTTCCGATCCAAATACTTGGGAAAATCGTCAGGACTACCAGCGAGCGCTGCAAATATTATGTAAATTACATGTTGTCAACGACGCTGCCAAAAGAGGCGTAAAATTAATAGAAGACTATAACAACGTGTTGTGCCGTAACGAGGAGGAAAAAATAGTTTTGCTTCAGGTCGTGCCCGAAAATCGGAAACAATATCCATCACACGATAAAAATAAATTAATTTGATTTATAGTTATATTATTTATCATTTTTTATTATTTTCAAGTTAAAAAAAATATTTTTTTTACGCTTAACAAAAGTTACTATTAAATTACAAATTAAAGACCTCGGATTTCTCGATAAAATAAATAAAAAAATTGTGGGGTAACACCTTGAAGATAGAGGGTAGGTATGTTTGAAGAAAATGTTTTGGCTAAAAAAATATATGGGCAGGTCATACATTTGACTTCTTTACATACATTACTAATTTAGTTTTTCCCAGGGGAGCACGCCTACAAAGTGGAAATACGGCGTAGGTATGTTCAGAAAAAATGTAGCGGGCAAAAATTAATGGAGGTCAGTCTGCATTTACCGTTCCTAAAAGGCAGAATGGGAGCGGTAGGCGCAGTTTTTATAAAAAAAAAAATTAAAAAATAAAAAAAATGTGTGGGGACACCCTTAAGGCTTTAAAATAGAGGGTAGGTTTGTTTGGGGAAAATGTTGGGGCTGAAAAAATATTGGGGGTCGGTCACACATTTAACTTCTCTAGGGTCACCCCTGCGATAGTTAGAGCGGTGAGAGCAAGTTTTACAAAAATGTCATTTTGTGTGGGAGACCCCTTAGGAATTGGAGATATGGAATTGGTATGTTCAGAAGAAGTGTTGGGGGCTAAAAATTAATGGGGGTTGGTCTTGATAATGATCCCTCTAGGAGGCACCATTGGACCGGTAGGAGCTGATTTAATATGACAATTTAAGAAAAAATAAAAAAATGTATGGGGACCACCCTAAGGATTGAAGATAGGGGGTAGGTATGTTCTAAGAAAATGTTGGGGTTGAAAAAATATTGGGGGTCGGTCATACATTTGATTCCTCTAGGGTGACTTCTAGGACAGCTAGAGCGGTAGGAGCAAGATTTTTTAAAAATTGAACCTTTGTATGGGACCCCCCTTAGGGATTGGAGATAGGGCTTAGGTATGTTTGGCAAAAGTGTTCAGGGGGAAAAAATAATGGGGGCCGGTCTCACTTTTTACCCCTCTAGGAGCAAAACCAGGGGAGTTTTGGGGCTTTTTGTGGATTTTTTCCCCTCTACGCCCATCTTTCACCCCGATGAGCGACCCCTAGATCCTATCCGATCTGCCCCATTTTTTGGCCCATGCATTTTTTTTACGAACCTCACAAAATAAGCGGTTCTAGCGTGTCGAAATCGAAAACTCGTGCACTATCCCACCCCTAATGAATATATATACTTTACGGGGTATTAGACCAATATTTCAAGGTGTTACAAACGGAATGACAAACTTACATATACCCTCTATCACTAGAGTGGAGGGTATAAAAACTTATAAAATGAGAAGAAAAGTTCTTTTTTTTGGTACCTAGCAAAAACTTGGTAATGGGTACCCCTTCCAGCCTTGCTTACGCTTAATGGCTTTGAATACTACTAATTACCATTAGCATTACATTACGCCAAAAAAAGGCAAAATGTGGTTACCTCCAATGACATCACCGTGTTAAAGTAATTAACATTGAAATTAGGAGGTAACTAGTTACTCATATTTTTGCTAACACCTTAAGTTAATTACTTGGTAAGCGAAGTTTTTGCTGGGTACCTCCTATTTGACAAGAATTCCTAGAAATTTTACAAAGTTCTTACCAATAATTTTGTAATTTTACAAGATTTTTACCAATAAAATTGTAAATTTACAATTTTTTTTGTCGCGAATTCTAAATAAATCTATAAATTAACAAATTTCTTTGGTGCAATAAAACTTACAAGGAGTTCTCGTGAATTTACAAGACGTTTTTTGTAAAATTTTCTTGAAAATTTGTAAAATTACAAAAACAAACAATGTAAAATTACAGAATAAATGTACATTTCGATCTAAAATTTTTTGTTAAAAAAAAACGAAAACTGTCAAATATTGGTAAAATGGGATTACGTCAATTTTTCCACAAATGAATTTGAGTGCAAAATTTTTTATTGATTTGTATTTATTTATGTAAAAAATTTGCATTAAATTGTCTTTAAAGAAAATTTTTATTTGGAATAAAAAACTTTTTTTTTTTTTAATTTTTTTGAGTCTAAAATTTTTATAAGTGAGAACATTTTTGTGGTTTACCAACAGGGATGCCAACTTAGTGCTTTTCGCGCTAGATCTAGTGCTTTTTGATGTGTCAAAACGCAAAAATTTTTGGCCTAGTGCGAAATTATAAAAACGCACTAAATTGGTGCTTTATATATTTTCAGTTGGTGCTTTTAGTGCTTTTTAAAATAAATTTTTATAGCCTCCAAACAAAGTATATTTCGAGCGCAACGTATCGAAGTATTAGTCGGAGACTTTACAAAGTATATTTGATTTATGATTTATGATTTATGATCGATTCAAAGACATTTTTTGAATGTCCGTCTGTCTGTCTGTGAAAAGCAGTATGCAGTTCAAACTATAATATGGAACGAATATATTATTATGGTCAATGACCATTGGTCGTATTAACTTCGGAAAAAATGGGCAAATCGGACTAAGGGGAAAATGTTTTCCCTTGAAAAACTAAACCAACTTCTAAAAAAAAACGCCATTCTTTGTAGGTTTTTTTTTTATTTTGGCTTAATATTTGAATTCTGTTCTGGGTGAAGTTCAAAGACTAAACTTGGATTTTGAAGCGGAAAATGCAGACCATGTAAAATTGTAAAACGATTTATATCGGTTGTACAAATTTTAACCAACAAACTTATCAAAAATTTTGTTTGAATAAAAATATTATTTGTTTACTTTTTTATCTATTTACAAAAACTGTCAAGTGCTTTTTTACCCTTTTTTTCAAACAAATTTACGCGTTTTTACCCGTTTATAAAATTTTTGTGCGCGTTTTGCTCTCAAATAGTTGGCATCTCTGTTTACCAATATCATTCAAAGCGTGTTGGGCGACATTATATCTTACGATAAAAGTAAACAGATTCATTTGTTATGATTTTTGCTCTGAAGTGCACAAAAAGGAGGCCAACAAAAAACTTTTTTTAGTCCCATTGATTCAAGTGCAGGACTTTCAATTACTTCTAACATAATTTTTTTTTAATTGTTTAACAAAATTAAAAAAAAATATTTTTATGAGGTTGCTTTAGTTCAATGGTTCCCAACCTTTGATTCTCGCCCCACTGGGGGGCAATTTGAAGGTTCCAGGGGGGCAACGAGCAAATTTTCAAGATTTTTTTTAGTCAAATTAACTTCAAAAACTATTTTTTTAGCAAAATTTACTGCAAAAATTTGGTTAACTGTTAAAAATGTTTACTAAAAACTTAGTTTAAATGCTTACTTTACAAAAACTTTGCTGAACCTGTAGTAATTTTTCATTAGAAACAAAAATTAGAAAAATTAAAAAAATTTTCTTGAGTGTAGGGGGGACAAAGCAATTTTTTTAACTTAAAAGTGGGGCGTGGCGTAAAAAAGGTTGGGAACCATTGCTTTAGTTCTTCAAGAAACTTTCCCCCCAGTCCGATTTTGCCCATTTCCTTACACCATAAGATATATTTGTCCTAATCTTCAGGAGTCCAGCTCTTTTAGTTTGGACAGCATCGTGATTTTCACAGATGGACGGATAGCCGGACAGATGGACATTACAAAAATGTCTTAGAATCAGTCATGGATCAATAACACAAGCCAACAAATTTTTAACCCATAAACCAGATGTAGCTTTTCCAAGGGTTTGAGTTGCGCTGAAACTGAATCTTGTCTCAGAATTTTCCTAGAACATCAGGTTTTCGAGATATCTTAGCTTGAAGTTAAAAAAAAACGTTGTTCGCCATACTCGAGACATTATAACTGCGAAAATTCACCTTTGTTTGTAAAACCTGATATGTAGTCTGAAATTCCTACAAATTACCTTTAAAATGAATGTTTAACCTTTATAATATCTTGTTTCATCTCCAAAAAGTTAATATTTTTCCAATTATGTATAAACAAAAATGTCAAAAAATTTTGTTATTTTACTCAATACGTAGATAGGTTTTTTTAAGACCTTTCATTTGGTATGTAACATGACTAGGTTTCTTTGCATAATATAGGAGATAAACGAAAAAAATTTAAAAATTGCCGTTTCTTCCCCCAGCATTTGCACCTCCTAAATATAAATTTTTACCGCTAAAAAAAATACGTTTCCCTTTATTTTTCCTGATCTACAAAATAAAACCAATTCCATAAAGATCGGCGGGTGACACTAGGAAGACTTCCCTTGTCAGGGAAATCCGAACCACATTCAAAATATATTCAAAAAAGAGTTGGTTCCGATTACTGGATTTATTGTGTTAGAAATTTTATTTCAATACCTTTTCATGTCTAGTTAATTTTCAATCAATCCTTGTTTGTTTGTCTATACAGTGAAAGCTCGTTTTGCCGCATCTCACTTTAAACAATATAAAGAAATAACACAAAAAAAGTTAATTTTAGTTTAATTTTATTTTAAATTTTATAAAAATGATTTTTTGGTATAAAGTGTTTCTCATTTGTTCTATTGAGCATTCACTGTAAGCGTTTTTGTTCGTTCGATGATAAAGACATGTTACCAAATGATACAAGATTTTTTTTATTTTTGAAAGTTAAAATAAAGTTTAAAGGGTCAGTCTTAGTGAAATCAATCAAAAATAGCTAAAAATTTTCGTGACCCCCTCCGATTTTGATGAAATTTGGTTTAGTTGTAACCCTAAGTGATAAACTGACGCACACTTATTTTCAGCCCTCTAAGTAAACAGTGGGCGAAAATACGGAGGGTCGAAATTTCCCCCAAAATCTCCCATTCGCGACACTTTGCACCGTAAAAACTTAATATCGTTGGTTCTATTATAGCTAGAAAGCCCATTTTTGGTTTGTTTTGAAGCTCATAATATGCTCTACAAGACCTACCATAACCAAAAAATTTTCGAAAAAAATAAGGGTTACCTCCCTTATTTTAATGTCGTGATATACGGAGGAGAAAATGGGGAAGATGGTATCCCCCGATTTTTTTTTTACTTGATAATCTTATAGAGAAAGTCCTAAAGAATATATTCTAAAATTTTTATGTTGGGACAACAATGGGATCGCTCAAAATCAAAATTTTTCACAATTTTCCCCAAAATCTCCTAATCGCAACACTCTTTAACCTTAAAAATTTAATATCATAAGTGCTATTGTAGCTACAGAGCCCATTTTTTTTTTGTTTTAAATCTTATAATACGCTCTACAAGACATACCAAAATCAAGAAATTTTCCAAAAAAAAGGAATTGGTGTCCCCCTTATTTGAAGGTCGTGGCAAAGGGTGGAGGAAATGGGGGGAAAGTATCCCCCGATTTTTTTTTTTACTTGGTATTCTCAAAGTGAAAGTCGTAATGAACATAGTCTACAATTTTTATGTTGGGACAACAATGGGATCGACCAAAATCAAAATTTTTCAAAATTTTCCCCCAAAACCAACAAATCGCGACATTCTTCCGCCTCCCATTGGAGTCCCAAGATAAAAATTTCAGGATATGCTCTCTATAACTTACTCTTAAAAAAAAACAAGGTAAAAAAAATTGGGGGATACTATCCCCCTATTTCCCCACCCCTTGCCACGATCTTTTAATACAAGAGGCACCCCTCATTTTTTTTATTTTTTTTTTTTGTGATAGTAATATTGTAGGGCATATTAAGAGCTTTAAAACAAGCCAAAAATGGGCTCTGTAGCTACAATACAGTTCACGATATTAAATTTGTAAAGCGCAAGAGTGTAGCGATTTGGAGATTTTGGGGGGAAATTGTGAGAAATTTTGATTTTGGTCGATCTGATTATTGTCCCAACATAAAAATTTTAGGATATGTTCATTAGGACTTGCACTTTGAGAATCTGGGGATAATTCCGCCCCTTTCCTCCACCCTTTGCCACGACCTTTAAATAAGGGGGGCACCCTTCTTTTTTTCTAAAATTTTTTGGTTAAAGTAGGTATTGTAGAGCGTACTATAAGCTTTAAAACAAACAAAAATGGGCTCTGTAGCTACAATAGCACTTGTGATATTAAATTTTTAAGGTTCAAGAGCGTTGCGATTTGGAGATTTTAGTGGAAATTGTGAAAAATTTTGATTTTGAGTGATCCCATTGTTGTCCCAACATAAAAATTTTAGAATATATTCTTTGGGACTTGCTCTGTAAAAAAAAAATCGGGGGATACCATCCTTCCCATTTTCTCCTCCCTTCATCACGACCTTAAAATAAGGGTGGTAACCCTTATTTTTTGTCGAACATTTTTTGATTGTGGTAGGTCTTGTAGAGCATATTATGAGCTTCAAAACAAACCAAAAATGGGCTTTCTAGCTATAATAGAACCAACGATATTAAGTTTTTACCGTGTAAAGTGTCGCGACTGGGAGATTTTGGGGGAAATTTTGACCCTTCGTATTTTCGGCCCCTGTTGACTTAGACGGCTGAAAATTTGCATTTGTTAGTTTTTTACGTAGTG
Source organism: Pegoplata infirma (assembly GCA_963921195.1). NCBI lineage: Eukaryota > Metazoa > Arthropoda > Insecta > Diptera > Anthomyiidae > Pegoplata > Pegoplata infirma. The sequence goes on from OY992540.1 coordinate 10,837,986, forward strand.
TAAGAACTAAACCAAATTTCATCAATATCGGAGGGGGTCAAGAATATTCATGATTGATTTCACTAATAATGACCCTAAAAGGGATGATAAAAATTTCGTAACACGTTTTAATGATACGTGTTCATATTGTTGATTTAGCAATTGACTATTTCAACACAAACAAGTAAGCGTATAATATTTTGGCTGAGCCGAATTTTGCAAGCCCTCCATTTTATTTTCCAAAAAACAAAAACATGGCGAGGACGCTTTTTGAACTTTTCCTGTAACACGGTGTAGTTTTTCCGGAATAACAATGTTTGATATGGTTACAAAAAATCAAACAAATTAAAATATTGGGGTTTTTTTTAGAGATGGTGTCAGTTTTACAAAGGGAAACTTTTTTCCTTTTAATTGATTTGAGCCATTAACAAACATAACTTCTTCTTCTTATACCCTCCTTCTTCTTCTTATACCCTCCAACCACAATACATTCACTTTGTGTATTGTGGTTGGAGGGTATATACCGGTCGGGGACCCCATAAAGTGTATATGGGGCATTCCATGTGAAATCGGACACTTTGAAAAACTTTTTTTTTAGATTTTCCCAATTTGTTTACAGTTTTCAGTACCCTTCGAAAACTCCTTCGTGGTAAATTTTCCGATTTTTTTGATGACCCGTTCAAAAGATATCGAATTTTGAAAAATTGGTAGTTTGTTCCTTTACTCAAACTTCTTTTAATCATAACATCTTCAATAATGGCCCAAATTTAAATTTTTTTTTCAAGATTTTTGTTTTTTTACGTACTTTTAAAAAAAAAATCCCAAAAAATTCTAAAAAGCGCTCTAGTATGGGATTTTTAAGTTTTAAAATTTAAATCTCATTTCTGAAAATGTTTGTACTCTTCGATTTTTTTGAAATTTTTTTGTGTAAAACTTCTATCAATTCTACAAATTTTTTGCCCAGGAGGATCGTGGGATAACGATTATTACCAATTTTAAAAATTTTTTGAAAAAATTTTATTGTAATTTTCCAATCTTAAAATCATTTCTACTGCTCCAATGGTGCGTCATAGAGGGGTCCTTTATAAGACCGACCCCCATTAATTTTTACGTCTTAACATTTCTTTGGAACAAACTAATACCCTATCTCCAATTTCTAAGGGGTCTCCCACACAAAACGACATTTTTAAAAATTTGTTCCAACCGCTCTAACTGCCCTAATAATGCCCTTAGAGCAACAAAATGTGTGACGGACCCACAATATTTTTTTAGTCCAAACATTTTCTCTGAATACACCTACCCTTTATCTTTAACTGTTAAGGCGGTCCCCATACAAGTTTTTTTATTTTTTGTAAATTTGTTTTATTTAATCAGCTTCTACCGGTCCAATGGTGAGTCCGAGAGGGGTCATTAGTGAGACCGATCCCCATTTATTTTTACCCTGCAACATTTTTTCAAAACATACCTACGCCCTATCTCCACTCCCTAAGTAGGCTCCCATACAAATAACAGTTGGAGCAAATTTTATAAAAATGTAATTTTGTATGGGAGCCTACTTAGGGAGTTGAGATAGGGCGTAGGTATATTTTGAAAAAATGTTGTAGGGTAAAAATAAATGGGGGTCGGTCTCACTAATGACCCCTCTCGGACGCACCATTGGACCGGTAGAAGCTGATTAAATAAAACAAATTTACAAAAAAAATAAAAATTGTATGGGGGCCGCCTTAACAGTTGAAGATAGAGGGTAGATGTGTTCAGAGAAAATGTTTGGACTAAAAAACTATTGTGGGTCGTTCATACATTTTGTTGCTCTAAGGGCATTATTAGGGCAGGTAGAGCAGTTGGAACGAACTTTTAAAAATGTCGTTTTGTGTGGGAGCCCCCTTAGAAATTGGAGATAGGGTATTAGTTTGTTCCAAAGAAATGTTAAGACGTAAAAATTAATGGGGGTCGGTCTTATAAAGGACCCCTCTATGACGCACTATTGGAGCAGTAGAAATGATTTTAAGATTGGAAAATTACAATAAAATTTTTTTAAAAAATTTTAAAAAATAGTAATAATCGTTATCCCACGATCCTCCTGGGCAAAAAATTTGTAGAATTGATAGAAGTTTTACACAAAAAAATTTCAAAAAAATCGAAGAGTACAAACATTTTCAAAAATGAGATTTAAATTTTAAAACTTAAAAATCGCATACTAGAGCGCTTTTAAGAATTTTTAAAGAATTTTTTTTTTAAAAAGTACGTAAAAAAACAAAAATTTTGAAAAAAAAACAATTTGAAATTTGGACCATTATTGAAGAAGTTATGATTAAAAGAAATTTGAGTAAAATACTTAACAAACTACCAATTTTTAAAAATTCGATATCTTTTGAACGGGTCATCAAAAAAATCTGAAAATTTACCACGAAGGAGTTTTCGAAGGGAACTAAAAACTGTAAACAAATTGGGAAAATCTAAAAAAAAAGTTTTTCAAAGTGTCCGATTTCACATGGAATGCCCCATATACAAAAATGAGCAAAATCGAACGAGGTCGGGTCCAAAAGTCTGCGATTTGTCATGGAATGTCTTATCGATTGATTCTCAGTCATTGTATGAATGTCGGTCCATCCGCCTGTCTATATAAAACACGACGCGGTCCTAAATAAAATAGTTAGACTTCTGATGTTTTGCACAAATATACCTTATAATGATAGGCCGCTTAAGTTGGTAAATCGGTCCAAGGGGAAAAAGTTTCTCTTAAAGAACTAAACAAACCTATGAAAAACCTTATTTTTTTAACTCATTTTTTTGTATTTTAATTAAACAAATAAAACAATTTATGCCAGAAGAAGTTCAGGGAGATTAGAAAATTACACTTTTTTGGTCCGTCCCTTTTTGTGGGCGTGGATATATGAATTAAGTGCTAAAAGTATTACAAATACAATTGTAAACATATATCACGAGAGAAAAGGTACAAAGGTATAAACTAAATAAAAAATTTAATATACCTTCATTTTACATGGAGGGTATAAAAAGTAAAATGACAGTTAGAAAAAACCTAGAAAAAGGAAACTCATTATAAATGAAACAGAAAAAATGGAAAGCAGAGCACTTTGAAACTAAAAGTTTAAAATATCGACATGTATCTATTCTATAAATTTTGATAATATCACTGCTTTCAATTAAAATGATTTTGCAAAAAAAATTGAAAAAATAAAATTTCTATAAAATTAATGTGGCTTCAAGTAGTAAAGCTACATAATCAAATATTAGTTAACGTTTCGATGTGGAAAAAAACTAAAGCAAACATATCAACCTTGTTGATAGTACTCCAAACCACATATACTGACAGTTCAAAAGTACTAACTAATATGAAGGGATTCTGAATTTGCGTGTTTTTCAGTTTCGGGGAAAACATAATTGCTGTTTTGGTTAAAATATTATTTCAGGAAATTTGGAAAAATAAATTTTTTAAGGCTATCCGATAGTTCTGAGAATCTAGACAGATATTTTTTTGCAAAATTGCACAGATTTACGGCCAGAAACCCTACAAACATGATACACTACTAACTTTGAAAAACTGTTCATGTTCATATTACAAATATGGTGCTGCTGATGATGATACCGATAATGATGATGATATGTAGTGGTGATATGTTTGCTCTAGTTCGTATGCTTCCAACGATAAATCAATCAATTGTTACCTGTAACATACTACATACCGCAGACATACATATCAAACAGTTGGGTATTACGTTATATGGGTCTTACGTTTCTTTTATAAAAACGATGATATTCAATACCCAGTAATACACCTTCAATAACTTTCATTCTTGTCGTTGTCATTTCATTGGTAAAACTAAGTTACATTCGAAAAGCTCTTTTTTGTCCGCATAACAAACACTTACAAAAATGAAGTTAAACCTCAACTCCTCTATTGGGATAAAGAGTGATATATTTAGGTAAACTATGGTTAAAAAGTATTACAAAATTTTTATTGAATTTTGAAAGGTTGGGGGACGTTTCCACTCGGTTAAGATTTTCAAAGGTTGGGAAAGTTTTTCCTCGTTTAAGATTGTTAACAAATCATATAATGATTTTTGCGCTAAAATAAAATAATTTTATCATTATTTAAATTCTAGTTCGAGGTCAGTTATTATTATGACTTATGACTTTCATGCAAAATCTTAATTTTCTTTTTTAAGAAAAATTATCACAACTCTGTCAATTGTTATCCGATTTTTTTAAGATAAAGCTCATCGTATTCAGAATTAAATTTTCTTCAAGAATACGTTTATAAGTATAAAGGTTGTTGAACAAACTATTGCAGAAAAAAATTGACATACTCAACATTTTTTTGCAAAAGTAACAAAAAAAAAAAAATTAGATATTGTTGAAAAAATCAATACATATATATCTTACTTACACATACAGACCAATTCACACAAGTAAAAAATCCTATCCTTTTGCTATCTAAAACAGCTTAAAAATTGAAAATCGGTTGAACACTTTATAAGTAACACGTGGTTTAGTGAGAAAAGTCCCAAAAAACGTTTTTTTTTTGACAATAACTTTAAAATTTGAGTGTGTCTGGCAAGTTTGATGGGCATTTCCGTGATCTTTTCGGCGAGACCTCGACGAAAATGGGTTATAAAATAAAAGTTTCAAACTTTTCTTGTCTTTTACAAAGTCTTTTTAACATGATAATGTTTTTAGGCTGGTGTCTAATTTTAAAAAAGTTGCAGGACGCCACACACAAAAAATTGTTTTTTCCATGAACGATTTTCATAGTATTTATGAACAAATTCATACAATTTATTACTTTTTCATAATATTTATAAACTTTTTCATAGTATTTATGAAAAATGTTAAAAATTCTTAAATTTCACATGTTATGATTTATTCATAAATACTATGAAAAAGTTTATAAATATTATGAAAAAGTAATAAATTGTATGAATTTGTGTATAAATATTATGAAAATCGTTCATGGAAAAACAAATTTTTTGTGTGCACCTCAGTTTGACTATATAAGCTAACAATTAACGAAAAAGAAAACAAGAATTACTATTCTTAAAACCAAACATTTTAATAACTTGGGTTTGTAACTTGGATAATAATTCACCACGTGGTGAATAAACCCGTTTTTCACCAGCTGGTGTATAAAAAGTAACATAATTGTTTTTCAACAAAATTTTTTTTTTTGTTCAACAAAAACTTTTTTTTAAAATTTTTTTTTTTCATAATTTTTTTTTCCATAAATTTTTTTTTTCCATCATTTTTTTTTTTATCAATTTTTTTTTTCATCTAACTTTTTTTTCATCATCGTGAAAAAAAAAAAAAAAAAATTTTTTACCAAAACTACTTTTTCACCAAGTCTAAGCTTTTCGCATAAAAATTTTCCGTTTGTTTATCAAATGTACATAAAACAAGTGAGTGTGGCATATTCTTTGGTGCCGAATCTTTTATACTCTCCAAAATGTAAAAACACTTTTTTGCACTTACCTTTGCACTCACTTACGAAATATACAGCTCTTTTGGGTTTCTAATGGGGTCCTCGACTGATATTTCAATTCGTTTTGCAAGGAACAGCAAAGTAATATAACATTATTTTTTCTAAAAAAACTTTGGTTTGGCAAGTACACCCAAATCTTCCGCAAAACATTATCATTATTTAATGTTTTGGGCAAGAGTACAAAATTCGCAGGCATTTTTTGTGTGTAGGACACCTTTAACTGTCATTTGCTGGTTAAGTTCGTAAATTGGAAAAATCGAAACCCTTCAATATCGAGACCAACCAAATATCACTTTTTCGGCACGAATCCTTGTATGGGCTTGGATACAAAAAATAATTTAAAAATAATCTTAAATGAATTTGCTAATATTTTTCGAGAGAAGTATTCCACACACAAAAATAAAATTTTTTTATATTTTTTTATATTTGCATGTTATAAAAAATTTGGCACAGCTGAATTAAACAATCTTGTTTTTACACTTTCTGAAATTTTTGAGATTTTTAGAATTTTTCTAAATTTTATTTATAAATTATTACAAATTTTTCTTAGCACGTTCCAGTGAATTTCGAAAGTTTGGATACCCGAGTAAAAATAAACATATATTACAATATATAACTTGATACAAACATAATAAATTATATATGATTATACATCCCTGAGATATTTTCAAAATTTTTTTAATGCAGTCATATGTAGTAATATATAATTTAATCATGATACGGATTAAAAGGTGTACGGTTGACATAATTACATAAAATTATATCAGGGTCAATACAAAATTTGTTTTTCTGTATAATTTAACATAACATTATTTATAGCTTATTCTGTTCCATATAAAACTATATATGTTTCCAATTAACAAAAAATTTTCTAAGTTTTTTAGGCAAACTATAAATTTTTTTTAAAATGTTCCTAAGCATTTCCTTGTTAGGGTTATGTATATCACCTATCTGGTTCGAAGCGTACCCAAACATTTTTTTTGTCTTTGGAAATTATATGTTTGGTGAATGTATCGTTGACCTGTGGTGTATCTCAACCCAAACCAAAAAACACCAGGATTTTATATGTTTTTGTGCAATTAGATCTAATTAGATCCACCAATATAAGGCAATGTCTGGTCAAAACTCGGATGAAATCAAATCATATTTTATACAAGTAGATCTTTTTTAATACAAAAACATCCACCATTATTCGGATCAAATTGCATATTAATATATATTGTGACAAATATCATTATATATTGCATCATATAAAAATTTTTACTCGGGTACTACCAATTTAAAAAAAATATCTCTTTATCTGAAAATTCCATTCTTTTCGGCCATAGTCTTTCCAAAAAAAAGAAAAAAACTAATACATACATGACTTTTTTGCAGCAACATGATAATACAAACACGTTCAAGTTTTTACCCAAAATAAACGAGTTCTTACAGTCTGCATATCTAAGTAGTATTTGCAAGAGTGTGTGGTATAGTGGTAAGTGTAGTAGTACATTTGCTGTACGTGTAAATTAAATGTAACTGTATGAGTACGAGTCTGTGTGTTTGTAGCCCAAGTGCAAGCAGGCGCTTGACAGTTTGACAGTTACAAAAACGTTTTGGTAAAATAAAAAAAAAAAAAATTGCAAATAAAACTACCATAAAAAAAGAGCAGTGTAGACAAGACTAAATTTTGACTTGTTTTTTATGTTTTACCTAAAGATTACTACTGTATAATGATATAAAAAGAACGAACAAAATTATTTTACAATATACTACTAAATTTTTATATTTGTTTTTTTAAGTTTGAATAACTATAAAAACTGATGCTGTACTTTATATATGTAGATTGTTCAATAAATATTATTTTAAAAAGATTATAATGGAAAAAAGGTTTTTTTAAGAAAAATGTGAATGTGAAAGAAAATAATTCAATTTTAGATTATAAAAAAATGGTAGCATATTTTCGGGTGCATAAAATATATGAAAAATTGAAGTATATTTTAAGGAGTTAAAACGATATGTAAATAAGAATACACTTATTCATAATGTATGTGCGAAAAAATTTTTTATATTTTTATTTTGAAAGCTGATTGAAAATTATTTTGAATATATTATGGGAAACATCAATTTTTGCACTTAAAAATATATTTTCACTATTTTAGCTGGTTTTTAGGGATTCGCCAATGCGCAATACAAACACAAAGAGAAATATTTTAAAATTTTATATATTAAAATTACTACATTATTTTTAAATTAGGAAGAGATTTACATTTTTGTTTGGGTGTTAAGACAATTCGTAAAACGGGGAAATATATATTTCTAAAATCTCGGTTAATTTAATTTTTCATCCTCTACTCGCAGTTTTTTTTTGGGATAAGAACAAATATTTTTATATAATAATTCTTTTATTTAAAATTCAAACTCAAGTTTTTTAAATTAGTCAAAAATTTTACTAGTTTAATTTTAAAACAAACTGCACTTTATTAAAATTTAAGTAAAGTCAAAAAGATTGCATACTTTACGGTACATTAAGTAAAACACAAATGAAGCATACACTTAGGAGCTTTTTCGTGAAACAAGTTACAAAAACAATTTAGAAAATGAAATTTGGAGAAAAAAAAATTCAATATGCAATTGAAAAAAAAACATGCAATGTATTGCACATTTGATAAATTGAGGCAAGCTGCTGGAAGAAAAAAATTAATTGAAAATTTATTTTTTCAAAAACTTTGGGAAATTTAAAATGATTTAAGAGCGTTTAAGGTAATTTTTTTACTAGTGCCATCTTTTGCGATTTAAAACTTTCACTTTTTACATTTTACAGCATTTTACAGCACACTTTTAGGATAATAAATACGAGAGATCTAAATTTTTTTTTAACTTAAATTTCAATAATATGTTTAATTTCAGTCTGAAATTTAAATTTTGCATTAAAACATTCAATCAATAAATAACTAAATAAAATCTAATTAAATTTTTTTATTAAATAACACTGTGCTACAGTAAAAAAATACTGCTGATGTGACATAGTATAGGTTGTTGGTTTTGTCGAGTAGACAATAAAAATGCCCAGACACCCTCAAAATTTAGAGTTATTATCAATAAACTTTTTTTTGGGACTTTGCTCACTAAACCTTGTGTAATTCAAAAAATTTTGAACGGATTTTAAATTTTTTAACTGTTTTGGATAGAAGAAGGATAGGGCTTTCCATGTGTGTGAATTGGTCTACACATATAAGAAAGATATCTATTGATTTTTTCTATAATATTTATTTTTTTTGTTATTTTTTGAAAACTTTTCGAGTTTACCGATTTTTTTCTTCTATAGTTCGTTTAACAACCTTTATATGAGGCATTCCACACCAACTGTTTCACTACAGAAAAACCATAGTGGTTTCAATGGGATATCATTTGCAAAGTATTCGCTCTTAGGGTACTATTAAATATCAAAAATAAAATTTAAGTTTTTTCAAAAAGTGGGCCTTGTAGGCGTGGTCAAATATTGAAAATATCTAACTTTTTTGCCTGAGCATCTTTATTTCAATATTTATGCAAATTAAATGAAACACAGTAAAGTCTTAAGGACAAACGTTTTTATAGATTTTTGTATGGGCTATCGATTAAAAAAATAAAAATTGGAAAATTTTCAGAAGAAGTTCTGAATTTTTTAAATTTAAACTTAAACTTTATTTATCAAAAAACACGCCGCAATTTTATTTTTTTTTAATTTTTAAAAAAAAGTTAAAGTGCTTTTCTATCTGTTCTGAAATTTTCAGAGATGTGTTTTGCCTTGTTTTCGAGAAATCAAATGTCAAAGATTGCAATACGCTAATTTTATACAATAATTGTGTATAAAACGTGTGCGTATGAGTAATATCAATACTTAAAAAATATTTTAAGAGGCGATGGGAGCGTGAGTGAGTTTTTATTTACGATCACGCACGCTAATGAAAGAAAAAAAATTATTCAAGCACGATATTTTATTTTACTCACGCTCATTCACACACACGTGCGTAGAAAAAAATAAGTCACGGTCACGATGTTCACGTGAAATAAAGATGCTCAGGCAAAAAAGTTACATATTTTCAATTTTTGACCACGCCTATAAGGCCCACTTTTTGAAAAAACTTAAATTTTATTTTTGTTATTTAATAGTACCCTAAGAGCGAATACTTTGCAAATGATTTTATATTGACACGACACAACTTTTTTTTGCTGAACATTTGGTGTGGAATGCCTCATATTTATAAACGTATTTTTAAAGAAAATTTAATTCTGAATACGATGAGCTTTATCCTGAAAATCAGATAAGAATTGGCAGAGTTGTGATTATTTTTTTAAAAAAGAAAATTAAGATTTTGCAGGAAATCGCCCTTAAGATAACCCAGGCAAAAAAAATATATTTATTATAAGAGGTCATGTACAATATTTTTAAAGGCTTTTGGCGCGCTGAATCCGAATCTGGTCTTTTAGTTTCTCTATCGCGTCAGGTTTTTGAGATATTTAACATAAATTGATATATCAAAAACTTAATACGATACGCGACCCCTCAGTATGTTCGTTTAGTTTTTTGCCAGGGTTGTCTGAACGGCAATAATAATTTTCTTTTTTAGAAAAATTATCACAACTCTGTCAATTGTTATTCCATTTTTTCAGCATAAAGCTTATCGTTTTCACAATTAAATTTTCTTTAAGAATACGTTTATAAATATAAATATTGTTGAACGAACTATAGCAGAAAAAAATCGATAAATTCAAAAAATGTTCAAAAATTAACAAAAAAATTAGACATTGTTGAAAAAATCAATACATATCTTTCTTATATGTATAGACCAATTTACACATATAAAAATCTCTATCCTTCTTCTATCTAAAACAGTTAAAAAATTGTAAATTGGTTGAAAACTTTTTAAGTTACACGTGGTTTAGTTAGAAAAGTCCCAAAAAAAGTGATTGTCAAACTTTAAAATTTGAGGGTGTCTGGCAAGTTTGATGGCCATTTTTGTGATCTTTTCGACGAGACCTACAACCTTAACTACCTCATTTCAAAAGTATATTAGATTTTGTGTTTTTTGTAGCACAGTGTAATTATTTCTTTTTCAGTCTAAAGAGCTTATTATAAATACAAATTTTGTAAATAAATTTCATTTAATTTTTAAAACGTCAATCTGTTGTCTTAATTTAAAAACAATATAATTGTTAGTCATGGTTTTATTCATTTCCTTAAACAATTATTTTTTTGTTTCATCCTTCTTGTTGCTTTTTTGTCATCACAGATTCATTCATTTAGATTTGTATTTGTTTCAATTTATAAACGTTACTCCCTCATTTAACGGCAACTGGCGGTGCGACAAGGCTGAATACATATTTTTATATCCTCCACTTATTGTTAGTGGAAGAGGGTATAGATTAGTTTGTTGTTCAGTTTGTAATTTATTAAAACGTCGGTCTGGGACAGCTTAAAGTGTATACATTCACGATCAGTGATCGATACAGGCATTCTACCGATACCCTTCTACCTGTTGAAAAGGCAATCACGGCCAAAATATTACACAGATATAGCTGCAACTATACTTTATTTACTTCTTGTTGCTTTGAGAAGTTTGATATCGGATTTGAGCGCTATCGGTTCAGCGGTTCAGAAGGTATTTACAAAAATATAAGAAAAAACCCCGTACATTTCGGCACAAAAAAACTTTTGATTTTCTCAAGTGTACGGCCAATTTTTTTTTCTACTACACCATTTACAGATGTAATTCGAAAAAGATCAATTGTAATTCGAAGATTCTATTTGTAATTCGAAGATTCCATTTGTAATTCGAAGATTCCATTTGTAATTCGAAGATTCCATTTGTAATTCGAAGATTCCATTTGTAATTGGAAGACTCCAATTGTAATTCGAAGATTCCATTTGTTTTCGAATTCCAATTTGTCTTCGAATTCCAATTGTAATTCAACTGTATTTCCATTGATATTTTTCGAATTACAATTGGAATCTTCGAATTACAATTGATCTTTTTCGAATTACAATTGATCTTTTTTGAAATACAATTGATCTTTTTGGAATTACAATTGATCTTTTTCGAATTAAAATTGGAATCTTTGAATTACAAATGGAATCTTCGAATTACATGGAATCTTCGAATTACAAATGGAATCTTCGAATTAGAAATAGAATCTTCGAATTACAATTGATCTTTTTCGAATTACATCTGTAAATGGTGTAGACCTAAAAGCTATGTGTTACAAATTTGAAGCCAATAGGTTTAAATTAACCCGTGGCACAGTTTTGGATTTTTGAAATTAAAAAAAAAAATATGCCTTGCGACATCAAGAACATCACGAAAAAAATTAAAATCGGTTAAACGTTTTCGAGATATAGCGGTGTGAAATTGGAAAAAAATTTCGGTTTTTTCCTATATTCAAAATAAAAAAAAAATTTTTGCCCTTGACGAATTTTTCGAGCTTGAGACAAACTTTCATTTAGACATAGTTTGAGCCAAATCTGATCCGAAATTTATTTTTTATTTTTTAGAAAACGCATACAATCAAGGTTGACTGTACTTATTTGTCTCATTGTAAACAACACTATTTTGCAATTACATCAACTGTCAACAACAGAGAGAGAAAAAAATAATAGAAGCAAAAAAATATCATAATAAATACAAAACAGCAAGAAAACAACTTAAAAAAAAAAATATTGTATTATTGTCACTAAAGATATATCTAGAAAAAGGAAAACATAAATATTTTAAAAACAAATTCGAGGACAAATATTAATTTTAAATTCTGCAAGGCAATTGTTTATGAACTAAAGCTGTCAAATATGTAATTTAAAATGTTGACAGACCACAATATTGGATTTTGAATTCATAAATTTTTAAATTCATAAATTAGATATTTTAGAAAATTGGAAAAAAACCAAGAGCAATAGTCTGTTAAAGCCTTGAAAAATTTCGAAGAATTCTGATGCATGGAAATTACAAAAAAAATACGCAATGGTGCACAGTGGTTTATTTTTAATAATTCGGCCATTCAGTAAGTACTGGACCCATGCGCGGGTACAAGGGGGGGGAAAAAGGGGAAATTTCCCCCCCCAGACCAAATTTCGAAAAGAAAAAAAAGAAGAAAAAAAAAAAAGAAAAAAGAAAGAAAAGGAAAGAAAAAGAAGAAAAAAAGAAAGAAAGAAAATTTCTAAAAAAATTTCGAAGTCCAAAAATTTTTCATAGAAAAAGATCTGAAAATTTTAAAAGGAAACATTTTTTAAGGAAAAAGTGAATCAATCTGAAAATTTTCTGTGAAAAATATCTGTCAATCTTATTATGAATTTTTGCATAAACAAATTACTTAGAATATGCTTTTTTTGTTTAGAAAAATGTTACAGGATCTTAATTTGGTTTATATAAAAAGTGTTTGTCTTCTACATAGCAATAAAAAAAATATCTTAAAATCTTAAAAATGTTGATAGTCGAACTTACTTTTGTAAAACTATTTTAAAATTTTTTTTTCTAAAGAAAAAATTTTCAGAATCTGAGACTTTTTTATTTGAAAAAGGTCTCAAAACTTATTTATGGAAAAAGGTCGCAGAAGAATTTTTCTATAGGAAAAAAGTCTCAGAATTTCTGAATTTGAGATTTATTTTACGGAAAAATGTCTCAGAATCTGAGTCTTTTTTAAGAAGAAAAAAGACTCAAAGTCTGACACTTTTTATTATTGAAAAATAGTCTCAGAAGTTGAAACTAACTGAATTGGTAGAAGGTCGCAAAATCTGAGACTTTTTCAACGTGAAAAAGATCTTAGAATCTAATACTTTTTTTTATAGGAATATGGTCTCAGAATCTCAGAAAAATGTCTCAGAATCTTAGACTTTTCCTATAGGAAACAGGTCTCAGAATTTATGACCTTTCTACAGGAAAAAGGTCTTAAAGTCTGAGACGTTTTGTATAGAAAAAACATTTCGGAATCTAGGACTTTTTCTATAGGAAAAGTGTCTTAGAATCGGAAAAGATTTCAGAATCAGAAAAAGGTCTCAGAATCCGTCATTTCTTCCTTTGAGAAAAAGTGCCAGAATTTTAAACTTTCTCTATATAAGAAAAAGCTACCAGAATCTGAGACTTTTTCTTTAGGAAAAATGTGTGAGAATCTGAGCCTTATTCTTTAGGAATAAGATCTCAGAATTTGAAACTTTTTCTTTAGGAAAAAGGTCTTAGAATCTGAGACTTTTTCTATTGGGAAAAGGTCAAAAAATCTAAGACTTTTTCTATAGAAAAAAGGTCTCAGAATCTAAAATTTTTTCAGTACGAAACAAATCTAATAATCAGAGACCTCTCTATAGGAAAAATGTCTCAGTAATGCTTTATAATATAAGACTTTTTCTATAGTAAAATGTCTCTGTGGAAAAAAAATCTTAGAATCTGAAAATTTTTCTATACGAAAAAAGTCTCAGATTCTGAGACATTTTTCGTTAAGAAGAAGTCTTATATTCTTAGAAAGTCTTACATTCTATAAAAAAAAAAATTCACGAAAAATGTCTCAAAATCTGATATTTTCTATGTAGGAAGAATTTCTTCTATTAAATTCACAGATTTAAACTCTTCTTATGTATACGAAAAATATACAATTTTCTTTTAAATTTCTTTTAAAAATCCGAAAATTTTTCTATACGAAAATAGTCGTAGATTCTGAGACATTTAGTCTTATATTCTGAGACATTTCCCTATAAAAAATAATTTTTTCACGAAAAATGTCTCAACATCTGATGTTTTCTATGTTGGGAGTATTTCTTCTATTTAAAAATTCTCTTCTTATGTATACGAAAAATATACAATTTTCTTTAAAAAAAAATTTTAAAAAATTTATCTAAACGAAATATGATCATGAAAAACAAACCTTATTCGGCAAAAATAAATTTGATGATTTTATAGCTTTCCCATCACATTTTTTTTTGTAAAAAAACGTATCCCTTTTTTTGCTCGTCAACAAAGGAGAATTTATGATTTTTTTTCGAAGTAAAAAAAAATTTCCCCCCCCAGACCCAAAAGCTGTACCCGCCACTGACTGGACCGATTGCAGCGAAATTCATACCGGTTATAGCCGATTTTGTTATGGAAAATGACAACTTTCATTTGCTTTAGTTTTCATATAATTCCGAATTTTTCTTGGTAGTCGAAGAGCTCACAACCTTCGGACAAACTATTTTGATACATTTATATTCACTAAGGGTGGGATAGTGTTGTGTGAGATTTTAAGCAGCAATATTTGGAAGCGCTAGAACCGCTCATTTTGTGAGGTTGATAAAAAAAGTGTACGAGCCAAAAAATGGGGGACGTCGGATAGGATCTAGGGGTCGCTCATCGGGGTCAAAGTTGGGCGTAGAGGGGAAAAAATCCACAAAAAGCCCAAAAACTGCCCTGGTTTTGCTCCTAGAGGGGTCAAATGTGAGACCGGCCCCCATTATTTTTTCCCCTTGAACACTTTTGCCAAACATACCTAACCCCTATCTCCAATCCCTAAGGGGGGTCCCATACAAAGGTTCAATTTTTAAAAAATCTTGCTCCTACCGCTCTAGCTGTCCTAGAAGTCACCCTAGAGGAATCAAATGTATGACCGACCCCCAATATTTTTTCAACCCCAACATTTTCTTAGAACATACCTACCCCCTATGTTCAATCCTTAGGGTGGTCCCCATACATTTTTTTTATTTTTTCTTAAATTGTCATATTAAATCAGCTCCTACCGGTCCAATGGTGCCTCCTAGAGGGGTCATTATCAAGACCAACCCCTATTAATTTTTAGCCCCCAACACTTCTTCTGAACATACCAATTCCATATCTCCAATTCCTAAGGAGTCTCCCAAACAAAATGAAATTTTTGTAAAACTTGCTCTCACCGCTCTAACTATCGCAGGGGTGACCCTAGAGAAGTTAAATGTGTGACCGACCCCCAATATTTTTTCAGCCCCAACATTTTCCCCAAACAAACCTACCCTCTATTTTAAAGCCTTAAGGGTGTCCCCACACATTTTTTTTTTTTTAATTTTTTTTATAAAATCTGCGCCTACCGCTCCCATTCTGCCTTTTAGGAACGGTAAATGCAGACTGACCCCCATTAATTTTTGCCCCCTACATTTTTTCTGAACATACCTACGCCGTATTTCCACTTTGTAGGGGTGCTCCCCTGGGGAAAACTAAATTAGTAATGTATGTACAGAAGTCAAATGTATGACCTGCCCATATATTTTTTTAGCCAAAACATTTTCTTCAAACATACCTACCCTCTATCTTCAAGGTGTTACCCCACAATTTTTTTATTTATTTTATCGAGAAATCCGAGGTCTTTAATTTGTAATTTAATAGTAACTTTTGTTAAGCGTAAAAAAATATTTTTTTTAACTTGAAAATAATAAAAAATGATAAATAATATAACTATAAATCAAAATAAATCATTTTTATCGTGTGATGGATATTGTTTCCGATTTTCGGCCACGACCTGAAGCAAAACTATTTTTTCCTCCTCGTTACGGCACAACACGTTGTTATAGTCTTCTATTAATTTTACGCCTCTTTCGGCAGCGTCGTTGACAACATGTAATTTACGTAATATTTGCAGCGCTCGCTGGTAGTCCTGACGATTTTCCCAAGTATTTGGATCGGAAGCAATGAAATGGTTGTTATTCCGAAGCGTGCAAAAAATTTTGGAGTCTCAGGTGTGACCTAGTGGCTTAAATCAGTTTTCATGAGTTCTTGATTCACTTGTTTCGATGCCATGTTAATTCTTTTCACACCTTCGAATCCAACAATATGTACTGGAGGATTACAATCCATGTTGCCACTGTCGCCGCTATCCTCTGAGGCATCTTCTTCCCCGATATCATCGTCTTCTTCTTCCTCGCGTTAGACGATTCGTCCATCTCATCGTCAGATAACTCTTCCTCCAATTCCTCTTTCACTTCTTCAAATATACCAATTGCATTCGACATTTTTCGTTTTATTTCACAAGAGATATTCGGATCAAATAGTGCGAGAGCAACATCTTCGCCACTGAGATACCAGAGATGTCCACAGAATCTCTTGACCAATCGTTGCGACAGAATCGCTTTCAAAAAATTCAAATCATTATTTGGAGCTTCTATTGCTTTGGTAGCGCTAAACCAAGCTTTTACGTAATGTTATGATGAAAACGGTCACATCAAGAAGTGCATTTAATTCTTTTTTGGCCAAACCGATATATTTTCGGAACAAAAACATTTTTAGGCAATATATGCCTTTTGCCATCCATCGAGCATGACTGATGGGTCCTGGTGGGCTAAAATGCTTATTAGGAATATTTTCGCCAAGGTATAATAAAACAATTTCAAGAAACTCCTTGTAGTCGTCTCTGGGTTGCTTTTCTTTTATTTGAGCCCAACAAAACAACTTGATGTCAGTTTGGACTTGAGCTGGTATGTTGCCTGCCACTTCCTTCCACCAAGACTGTACGGTTTGTCTTTTATATTTTCCCACTGCTCTTTAAAACGCGCAAACATTAGCACTCCTGGTCCAGACGTTTTGCCGAATTTGGTTTCAAACACTTAGTTTTACCCAGGGGAGCACCCCTACAAAGTGTAAATACGGCGTAGGTATGTTCAGAAAAATGTAGGGGGCAAAAATTAATGGGGGTCAGTCTGCATTTCCCGTCCCTAAAAGGTACAGTGGGAGCGGTAGGCGCAAATTTTATAAAAAAAATAAAAAAAAAAAAAAATTGTGTGGGGACACCCTTAAGGCTTAAAAATAGAGGGTAGGTTTGTTTGGGGAAAATGTTGGGGCTGAAAAAATATTGGGGGTCGGTCACACATTTAACTTCTCTAGGGTCACCCCTGCGATAGTTAGAACGGTGGGAGCAAGATTTACAAAAATATCGTTTTGTGTGGGAGACCCCTTAGGAATTGGAGATATGGAATTTGTATGTTGAGAAGAAGTGTTGGGGGCTAAAAATTGATGGGGGTTGGTCTTGATAATGACCCCTCTAGGAGGCACCATTGGACCGGTAGGAGCTGATTTAATATGACAATTTAAGAAAAAATAAAAAAAAATGCATGGGGACCACCCTAAGGATTGAAGATAGGGGGTAGGTATGTTCTAAGAAAATGTTGGGGTTGAAAAAATATTGGGGGTCGGTCATACATTTGATTCCTCTAGGGTGACTTCTAGGACAGCTAGAGCGGTAGGAGCAAGATTTTTTTAAAATTGAACCTTTGTATGGGACCCCCCTTAGGGATTGGAGATAGGGCTTAGGTATGTTTGGTAAAAGTGTTCAGGGGGAAAAAATAATGGGGGCCGGTCTCACATTTGACCCCTCTAGGAGCAAAACCAGGGGAGTTTTGGGCCTTTTTGTGGATTTTTTCCCCTCTACGCCCAACTTTGACCCCGATGAGCGACCCCTAGATCCTATCCGATCTGCCCCATTTTTTGGCCCATGCATTTTTTTTACGAACCTCACAAAATAAGCGGTTCTAGCGTGTCGAAATCGAAAACTCGTGCACTATCCCACCCCTAATATTCACCTTAGCCCAACTCTGGACTTCAAAATCTTCTGATTTGAATCATAGGTGCAAAAATAAACGTGTGCTTTTTTGTTGAACAGTGTAATAAAAATGCCTGCGAATTTTGTACTGTTGCCCAAAACATTAAATCATGATAATGTTTTGCGGATGATTTGGGTGTACTTGCCAAATCAAAGTTTTTTTAGAAAAAATAATGTTATATTACTTTGCTATTCCATGCAAAACGAATTGAAATATCAGTCGAAGACCCCATTAAAAACCAAAAGAGCTGTACATTTCGTAAGTGAGTGCAAAAATAAGTGCAAAAAAGTGTTTTTACATTTTGGAGAGTATAAAAGATTTGGCAACAAAGAATATAACACTCTCACTTGTTTTATGTACATTTGATAAACAAATGGAAAATTTTTATGCGAAAAGCTTATACTTGGTAAAAAGGAAGATTTGGTAAAAAGAAATTTTTTTCACGAAAAACAAAATTATGTTAAAAAAAGTTTAATAAACCAAAAATTTTTGGTGAAAAGAAATTTTGATGAAAAAAAGGTTTTTGATGAATTTTTTGGAGAAAAGAAAAATTTTTTGATGTAAAATAAATTGATTTTTTTTGGTGAGAAAAAAATTGATAATTAAAAATTTGATGAAAAAAATATGATAAAAAAATTTATGAAAAAAAAAATTAATGAAAAAAAAATTATGAAAAAAAAATTTGATGAAAAAAGAAATTTGATGAAAAAATAGTTTGATGAAAAAACAAGTAGAAAAGTTAAACTCGACTTGGCCGAATCTATGAATACCCTCCACAATGCCCTCTTTAAGTGATAGTAAATTTTCTAACGTGAAAAAAATAACATTTTTGGTTAGAAATATTTTATTTTGTGTAAAAAAACTTTTTTTTTAGTAATTTTTGAAAAAAAAAAAAAAGTAATTTACTAATTTTTTTTGAGTGTAAAATTTTTTTTGAGTGTATTTTATTTTTGTTTTAGTGTAAAAATATTTTTGTGTGACAAAAATACCTTGTAAAATATTTTTTTGACTTACAAATGTTTTTAAAACATGTTTAACGAGTTTTCAACACGTTAATTTAAGGTGAAACTAATCTGAAATTTGCGGTTTTGCTAATAACTTTTGAACCACTGGACCGCTTTGGCTGAAATTTAAAACGGACCGGACCAGAGAAACGGAAAATATATATGTTACACTTCAGCACCCTCAGAATTGCCGTTCGAAAGTTACCGTGTGTTTTATCTCGTAAATTCCAGAAAAACCCTTGCCGAAATTCACTCATTTGCTTATAACTTTTGAACCACTGGACCGATTTCGCTGGATTGCAATACCAACCTGACCAGGTAAATGCCCAACATATATGCCAGACTTCAGGAGTCTTCGTTAAGTCTTTCAAAAGTTAGCGTGTTTTCAACAGACAGACAGACAGACGGACAGTCGGACGGATCATGAATATATATACTTTATGGGGTCCTAGACCAATATTTCGAGGTGTTAAAAACGGAATGACAAACTTATATATACCCTCTATCACTAGAGTGGAGGGTATAAAAAATTGATGAAAAAAATTAATAAAAAACAAGTAGAAAAGTTAAATTCGACTTGGCCGAATCTATGAATACCCTCCACAATGCCCATTTTAAGTGATAGTAAATTTCTAACGTGAAAAAAATAACAGTTTTGATTAGAAATATTTTATTTTGTGTAAAAAAATTTTTTTTATTAATTTTTGAAAAAAAAAAAAAATAATAATTTACTAATTTTTTTTTTGAGTGTAAAATTTTTTTTGAGTGTAAAATTTTTTTCGAGCGTATTTTTTTTTTGTTTTGGTATAAAAATATTTTTGAGTGACAAAAATACGTTGTAAAATATTTTTGTGACTTACCAATGTTTTTAAAACAGGTTTAACGGGTTTTCAACACGTGAATTTAAGGTGAGCTAATCTGAAATTCACGGTTTTGCTAATAACTTTTGAACCACTTGACCGATTTGGCTGAAATTCAATACGAACGAGGCTGGAGGAACGCAAAATATATATGCTAAGCTTCAGCTTCCTCAGAATTGCCTTTCGAAAGTTATAGTGCTTTATATCTCAAAAATTCACGAAAAACACTTGCCGAAATTCAGTCTTTTGCTCATAACTTTTGAACCACTGGACCGATTTTGCTGGGTTGCAATACCAACCTGACCAGGTAAATGCCCAACATATATGCCAAACTTCAGGAGCCTCCGTAAAGTCTTTCAAAAGTTAGCGTGTTTTCAACAGACAGACAGACAGACAGACAGACAGACAGACAGACAGACAGACAGACAGACAGACAGACAGACAGACAGACAGACAGACAGACAGACAGACAGACAGACAGACAGACAGACAGACAGACAGACAGACAGACAGACAGACAGACAGACAGACAGACAGACAGACAGACAGACAGACAGACAGACAGACAGACAGACAGACAGACAGACAGACAGACAGACAGACAGACAGACAGACAGACAGACAGACAGACAGACAGACAGACAGACAGACAGACAGACAGACAGACAGACAGACAGACAGACAGACAGACAGACAGACAGACAGACAGACAGACAGACAGACAGACAGACAGACAGACAGACAGACAGACAGACAGACAGACAGACAGACAGACAGACAGACAGACAGACAGACAGACAGACAGACAGACAGACAGACAGACAGACAGACAGACAGACAGACAGACAGACAGACAGACAGACAGACAGACAGACAGACAGACAGACAGACAGACAGACAGACAGACAGACAGACAGACAGACAGACAGACAGACAGACAGACAGACAGACAGACAGACAGACAGACAGACAGACAGACAGACAGACAGACAGACAGACAGACAGACAGACAGACAGACAGACAGACAGACAGACAGACAGACAGACAGACAGACAGACAGACAGACAGACAGACAGACAGACAGACAGACGGACAGACGGACGGACGGACGGACGGACGGACGGATGGACATCGCTAGATCGTCTTAAAATCGATCGAGGATCATGAATATATATACTTTATGGGGTCATAGACCAATATTTCGAGGTGTTACAAACGGAATGACAAACTTATATATACCCTCTATCACTAGAGTGGAGGGTATAACAAGTAGAAAAATTAAGTTCGACTTGGTCGAATCTATGAATACCCTCCACAATGTCATCTGATAGTAATTTTCTAAAAAAATTTCAAAAAATTGCATCACAAATTTTTTATTAGAAATACATATATTATATTGAGTAAAACTTTTTTTTAATCAATCAAATTTTTTTGAGTGTAAAATTTTTTTGACTGTCAGCATTTTTTTGAGTGTGACATTTCAATAAAAAAAAAATTATGTATAAATTTTTTTTTGAGTGTAACATTTTTTTTAGTGTAAATATTTTTTTTAGTGTACAATTTCTTTGAGTAACAAAATTACTTTGTAAAATATTTTTGTTGTTTTATACCTATATGCAATACAAAAAAAAATATTTCACATATTTCCCACTTTTTATTTTACTTCATTTGATTTTTTTTCCAAAAATTCTTACTATACACCGTTACATACAGTTACAATAACAAAACAATAACAAATATTTACTTGTATAACTAAACTGCACCCCACGACAAGAAAACAAACAACAACAAGTTTTAAAAAACTGGTATTTCACCATGCTATTAAAACTTGTTTAACGAGTTTTCAACATTTTAAGGTGAAACAAATCTGAAATTCAGTGCTTTGCTTATAACTTTTGAACCACTGAACCGATTTTGCTGAAATTCAAAACCAAATAGCCTTGGGGAACGAGAAATATATATGCTAAGCTTTAGCCCCCTCAGAATTGTCTTTCGAAAGTTATAGTGGTTTTAATATTGTAAATTCGAGAAATACCCTTGCCAAAATTTACTCTTTTGCTCATAACTTTTGAACCACTTGACCGATTTCGCTGGATTGCAATACCAACCTGACCCGGTAAATGGAGAACATATATGTCAAACTTCAGGAGCCTCCGTAAAGTCTTTCAAAAGTTTGCGTGTTTTCAACTAACAGACAGACAGACAGACGGACGGACGGACGGACGGACGGACGGACATCGCTAGATCGACTTAAAATCGATCAAGGATCATGATATATATACTTTATGGGGTCCTAGACCAATATTTCGATGTGTTACAAACGGAATGACAAACTTATATATACCCTCTATCACTAGAGTGGAGGGTATAAAAAATTTGATAAAAAAACAAGTAAAAAGTTAAATTCGACTTGGCCGAATCTATGAATACCCTCCACAATGACCTTTATAAGTGATAGTAAATTTTCTAACGTGAAAAAAATAACATTTTTGGTTAGAAATATTTTATTTTGTGTAAAAAAATTTTTTTTTATTAATTTTTGAAAAAAAAAAAAAATTTACTATTTTATTTTGTGTAAAAAAAACTTTTTTTTAGTAATTTTTGAAAAAAAAAAATAATTTACTAATTTTTTTTTGAGTGTAAAATTTTTTTGAGTGTATTTTTTTTTTGTTTTAGTGTAAAAATATTTTTGTGTGACAAAAATACCTTGTAAAATATTTTTGTAACTTACCAATGTTTTTAAAACATGTTTAACGGGTTTTCAACACGTGAATTTAAGGTGAAACTAATCTGAAATTTACGGGTTTGCTAATAACTTTTGAAGCACTGGATCGATTTCGCTGAAATTTAAAAATAACCGGACCAGAGGAACGGCAACAAATATGCGCCACACTTCAGCACCCTCAGAATTGCCGTTCGAAAGTTACCGTGTGTTTTATCTCGTAAATTCCAGAAAAACCCTTGCCGAAATTCACTCATGTGCTTATAACTTTTGAACCACTGGGCCGATTTCGCTGGATTGCAATACCAACCTGACCATGTAAATGCCCAACATATATGCCAAACTTCAGGAGCCTCCGTAAAGTCTTTCAAAAGTTAGCGTGTTTTCAACAGACAGACGGACAGACGGACGGACGGACATCGCTAGATCATCTTAAAATCGATCGATGATCATGAATATATATACTTTATGGGGTCCTAGACCAATATTTCGAGGTGTTACAAACGGAATGACAAACTTATATATACCCTCTATCCAGTGACGGTCCGTGAAGTTGTCACTGGGTGTTCTCTACTTATTTAAAATATAAAAATTATGTATATAAAATACGTTTTTCTGGACGTAACACGTTCCCGTGATACACAAAGCCTCAGTTTTAATTTTTTTAATTGACATGCATCCAAAATTAATTTTTGTACTGCATTTATTTGCGAAATAATGTTTTTTGTTAATTGTCGATGTGGTGAGGCAACAAAATGACAATAAAATAGAATTTGGGCTGCATCTCTTTTAAAAATATACAAAACTAGTAACATCCCATCTTTACCTATCTCGGGAATGCGTTAGGTCCAGGAAAACACGAATTATATACTTAAATTTTCTGTTTTTATAAATTAGAGAACACCCAGTGACAACTTCACTGCCTCTATCACTAGAGTGGAGGGTATAAAAAATTGATGAAAAAAAAATTTTTTTTGTTGAAAAATAATTATGTTACTTTTTATTCACCATCTGGAGAAAAACGGTTTTATTCACCAGGAGGTGAATTATTATCCAAGTTACAAACACAAGTTTGATGAAAAAAAAATTGATGAAAAAAAAAATTTTTTGATAAAAAAAAAATTTTTATGAAAAAAAAAAAATTTGATGAAAAAAAAATTTGATAAAAAAAAATGATAAAAAAAAAAGTTTGATGAAAAAAAATTTATGAAAAAAAAATTTAATAAAAAAAAGTTGACGAAAAAAAAAGTTAATAAAAAAAAAATTTGATAAAAAAAAAAATTGATGAAAAAAAAATTTTTTTTTTTGTTGAAAAATAGTTATGTTACTTTTTATTCACCAGCTGGTGAAAAACGGTTTTATTCACCAGGAGGTGAATTATTATCCAAGTTACAAACACAAGTTATTAAAATTATTGGTTTTAAGAAAATGAAAGTAGTAATTCTTGTTTTCTTTTTCGTTACTTGTTGGCGTCCTTGAGGTGGCGTCCTGCAACTTTTTTAAAATTAGACACCAGCCTAAAAACATTATCATGTTAAAAATATTCAACCTTACCAAAGAAAAATTAAATAAATATAATTTTTTTTTAAAATAGAGTTTTTGATGTTCTATGGCACGGGCCATTATTTTTCCTTTTTAAATCAATGTATTTATGTTTAATTTTGATGTTCTGCCAGAAGTCATTATCATTTTAGTGGCATTATGATAATAAGGATTTAATTCTTATAACATATTCATAAACATGTACTCGTATGTAAACAATTAGTAGTGGTAAATACAGTGGAGTTCCAATTGTTCAAATTTTTGTCAATCATTATTTAAAAAAATAAATATTTTAAAATATCTTGTTCAGATTTTGATTAATCAAAGATTGTTATTAAGTATAACAAAAATCACTTTTAGATATTATAATCAAGATTGCACTTTAAATGTCCGCTAAAAATAATTATGGAAATTGATAGAAAGTACGTATTTATTTATATAAATTGCTTTATTATCAACTCAATGAAGCGGTAATAATTTAATAATGAAACTGGTTGTTATTTTGTTGATTTCATAATTATGATGGTATGTTTTGTATGCATTAAATCACTAGGGGATTTCGATCGAAATTGTATGATAAACGAAAATTACATAAAAATAAAATATAATTGCAAAAAATAATTTGAGGGAACATAAATTAGTTATATTAACTAACAAGGGAACTATACTATGACGGACAATCTGAGTTTTATAAATTTTTTCCAAAAGTTTGGCAGCTGGATTCACCACTGTGTAATATGAATTGCTAATCATTCTTCTCTCCAATTGTTCTTTTTGCACTCAGCAAATTTCATTTCTGAAAAAAAAGCAAACAAACAAATGAATGCGTATTTCCTATTGTATTTGCATATGTCTACAAAATTCAAATGAGCAAAAAACACAATATGAATTATTCTTTTATACTACTTTTAAAAGTCTTGACATTG
The DNA here is from genome assembly GCA_963921195.1 of Pegoplata infirma. Lineage (NCBI taxonomy): Eukaryota > Metazoa > Arthropoda > Insecta > Diptera > Anthomyiidae > Pegoplata > Pegoplata infirma. The sequence continues at coordinate 10,863,061 of OY992540.1, forward strand.
TTAAATGCCAACATTGTATCCTACAAAAAATATTCTGAGATCATTTAAAGTCAACTTTTTTTGTAAAACAAGCCTGCATAAAAATGTAGTCTTAACCGGCTGGATGGCACCCTAGAGAATAAATAAATATGACGAAGTCAGAAACTTGTATCCAAAAATAAGGTTGTGGTACAGCAAAATATTTAAGTTTATCTCTACGAATGCATTCGGAAAATTTTGGCCACTTTTTCGGTAAAATATCAATTATTTTTCTATTTTGTATTATTTCCAAAAGCTAACTGGGCCTATTTTTTGCTTTTGTAAATCTATCAAAAATTACATTCACTTTATAATTCCTTAAAATGCAGTGTAGAGTAAAACTCAAATATAATTCTTTAAAAAACCCCATTTTTAAAATACGCTTTTTTGTTGTTGACATTTAGTTGACTTATGTTTAAAAATAACAATAGAATTTATGACATCAGCAGTAGAAAAACCAAGATTTGAACAACAAAAACATATTGTTTTTTGTGACGACAATAATGATGACGAAGAAACTAACAAGAGAAAAAATTTCCCCCCTGACATTAGTTTGACACAATAGCAGACCGAACAAAAAAGTAAAACTTAAATAAGTAGGAATGCTATAGTCGGTTGTACGGAATCTCGAAAAGTAAAAAAATTAAATTCGACTTAGTCGACTCAATGCATACCCTCCAAAACGGCCAAAAAATTTTTAATAGAAGTAAATTTGAGTTAAACTAAAATTTTTGTGATTTGATTTTTTTTAGCGTAAAAATGATAAATTGTAAACAAAAATATATTTTGGAGATCGAAATATATTTGGGCATTAGAGTGGCACGAATTATGAGTTTTTTAGAATTTCATCGATCGCCGGGCAAATTATGGTTAGTTTTAGTCTAAATACGTCATGCTTAAATTTTTAGCCAAATCGGATAAAATTAACCCATGTTTTTTTGGGGGGTTAAAGTTTTTGGCCAATAATTATTTTTTCGATTTTCTAATTTTTATTTGTTTATTATTTTACCTGATTAGCTTATTAACGACTAAAAATTTCATTTTGGTGGAATAAACCCTTCCACTTCAAAATTGAGTTCGAAAAAAAATTAGGGCCTTTGGAGTCCTACTCTAAAAGTTTTTGATTTTTTAACATGATAATGTTTTTAGGCTGGTGTCTAATTTTAACAAAGTTGCAGGACGCCACCTCAGTTTGACTATTTAAGCTAACAATTAACGAAAAAGAAAATGAGAATTACTATTTTCATTTTCTTAAAACCAAACATTTTAGTAACTTGGGTTTGTAACTTGGATAATAATTCACCTCGTGGTGAATAAAACCGTTTTTCACCAGCTGGTAAATTAAAAGTAACATAATAATTTTTCAACAAAATTTTTTTTTCATCAAATTTTTTTTTTCATCAATTTTTTTTTTTTCATTATGTTTTTTATAATTTTTTTTTTTCATTAATTTTTTTTTTCTTAAAAATTTTTTTTTTTCATAATTTTATTTTTCATCAATTTTTTGTATCAAATTTTTTTTTTCATCAATTTTTTTTTTCAATTTTTTTAGATTTTTTTTTTAAATTTTTTTTTCTTCATCAAAAACTTTTTTATATCAAAATTTTTTATATCAACAAAAATCATTTTTTCCCTTTTTTTTTAACAAAACTACTTTTTTAACAAGTCTAAACTTTTCACATAAAAATGTTCCATTTGTTTTTCAAATGTACATAAAACAAGTGAGAGTGTTAAATTCTTCGGTGCCGAATCTTTTATACTCTCCAAAATGTAAAAACACTTTTTTGCACTTATTTGTGCATTTATTTACCAAATGTACAGCTCTTTTTGTTTGGACTGCATCTTGCTTTCCACAGACAGATGGACGGATATATATACATAGCTAGAGTGCCTTAGAAATGGATCAATAATATATAAACTTGATGGGGTCCTCGACTGATATTTCAATTCGTTTTGCTTGGAATAGCAAAGTAATAAACATTATTTTTTCTAAAAAAAACTTTGCTTTGGCAAGTAAACACAAATCTTCCGCAAAACATTATCATGATTTAATATTTTGGGCAAGAGTACAAAATTTGTAGTTTTGACAATAATTTGAACAAAAAAGTTTAAAGTTAAATAACTTTTCCTGTGAATAATTATCTTGACCATTTTTGAGCCCTTATTACGGTATTACTCTATGAAATTGTGTGGAAAATATTTTAAGTGAATGAAAACTTCAGTAAAAATATAAATTTTAATAAATAAAAGTTTGAGTGAAAAAAATATTGATAAAAATATATTGAGTGAAAGAACAATTATGTTAAAAATAATTCAGTACGAAAAATTTGAAAAAAATTATCAATCCCATATTGATCCCAGCTCCATTCTATTTCTTTCACCGTTCTATTTCATTTAATTCCCAGTTCCATCTCATTTCGTTCCATGTAAGTTTCATTCCTTTCCATAAAACATGCGTTAAAGAAGTACAAAAAAAAAATTAAATTGTTATCTTAGAGATATAAAAAGTACCATTTTTAGGGTGACCATTTTTTTCTAAACTCAAATCAGTACGCCCAATTTTTTTTTTCTAGAAAAAAAAAACTCTGAAAACTCTTTTTTATGGGAAAACACTGATGGTGTTTTAACAATAAAAAAATGTGAGTTAAACCAACAAACTTATTAAGTATTTCAGTAAAAACAACTGTTGAAAAACAACTGTTAAAAAACAACTGCCATGAACTGTTGTCGTTATTTTGCATACAATTTAGTTGAATTTAAATTGCTTCATTTCAGTGCATTAAATATAACAAACCCCACGGGTTTTTAGAATAAGAAAATCCCTCAGATTCTAAGGACTTTTTCTTAAAAGATTTGATAACTCTTCCTTTTCAGAAAACTTTCTCGATAATAAGCACATGTTTTGAGCGCCTTTTCCAATAAAATCTAATGAAATTACCTCATAGAACATCTTTGAATCATTTGGATTCGTCCAATTACGTTATCTTTCTTAAAAGATAGAAAATTCATTATCTCGTGAATTTTTCGTTATAGAAAACCTCAAAGATTCTGTGCGCTTTTTTATATAAATTTATGAAGACCAAAATAATCTCATGCTCAGATTCATTTCTGCGTTAAGGAACCTCTTGATTTACGAACTCTATGCTCCTTATAATTAATTCAAATTATCTAATTGGTAGACTTAAGTTATAAAAAACTACTCTGAAGACGTATTATATGGAAATTCAAGTTTTTATATAGAATTTTCGAATGAAAATATTTTTTATGTTGAAATGTTCAAAAATCAGTACAATCAGTACATATTTAAAAAAATCAGTACAAATCAGTACAACGTTTTTTGATCAGTACACGTGATCAAAAATCAGTACATGTACTGATCAAATCAGTACGAATGATCAGCCTAACCATTTTACCCTATATTTACCAAAGGGGGACCCCCTTTTTTACCTTAAAAATTTAAATTGTGTCCTTTTCTTGGAAGTTATTTCTGCTGCAGGATCATTCCAGAATGTTATTTCACCGAAGTCTCGTACATTCAAAATTTCAAGATTCTGGAACGATTATTTCAGAATATATAAAAAGTACCAAAATCACACAATTTTTAACCCTTTAAAAACGGAATTCTCAAAAAGCACTTTTTTCAGAATGTTAATTTTTCACCGAAAGATCATCCTACATTCTAGATTTCAAGTATCTAGGATTATTAATTTCAGAAATATTAAAAGTACCAAAAGCACACTTTTTTTTCAAAAAGTACTTCTTCCACAATGTTTTTTTTTTGCAGAAGAATACATTTAAAATTTCAACTTTCTAGAACCATTATTTCAGGAAAAATAAAAAGTACCAAAAGTACACTTTTTTATCCTTTTTACAGCCTTAAAAACGGAATTTCAAAAAAGTACTTTTTCCAGAATCCTACGTTCCAAATTTCAAGACCATTATTTTACAAAACATAAAATTTAACAACGGAATTTTTTTCTAGAATGTTTTCTGACTGAAGGCTTTTACATTCCAAACTTATATTTTTTATGATTATTTTTTATATTAATTATTTCAAGAAATAAAAAAAGTACCAAAATGCACTTTTTTACCCCTATATTGGAATGTCCTTTTTTCCTAGCATGGATTTCAAAAACCAAAATTTTTTATTAAAGTTTAGAATGCCCTTTTAACACTGTTAAAACTACAGGGAGGTGTTTTTTCGTGCTATCGAGCAATAAATTTTCAAAATTGGCAATAAAGCTAAATTTTTGATTAAAAAAATCAAGTATTTGGCTCTCAACAAACTTTGAAAATTGATTACTCAACAATACGAAAAAACACGTCTTTGAAATTTTGACAGCCTTAAAAGCACAGTCTAAACTTAAATACAAAATTTTGTTTTTGAAAATCCATGGTGCCCTTGTAAGGAAAAAATTACATTAAAATATTGTTTTAAAAATTTTTTGTTGAAATTTTTTTGAAAAAATTTTTTTTTTCCTAATATCAAATATTCATAATTTTATCTACAGTATTGCTTTTATAAGTTTTTTCATACGACTTAAGGTTTCCAAGTACAACAATGGTAAAAAAAGTCTAAAATTCAATATTGCAAAAAAAAAAAAAAAATGCTTGTTTTTTTTTTTTGCCCATATTTTCTGAAGTATTGATAAAAAACTAAATATATGGTTTTAAATCATTTATGAAGCTTTATCAAATAACCAAAAATTAACAAAATCGGTGATCCGCCAGTTAAATTTCCCATGGGTTTGCTCATATATCATCGATAGATCATCAACCCGAATTAAGATTTGTTTATAATTCCCTCTTCCCTTCCTTTATTGTCTAAAATTTGTTTATCAATCTTTAATTTAAGCTTGATAGCTTCCAGATTGTGTAAGTAATAAATGTGTTTTTTACAAGTATTGAGAATTTGAGAAAAATCACTGTACATTTTTTTTTTATGAAAAAATGTTAATAACATTTTCTTTCCCTTTCGACCCTCGTAGCACACATATTTATTACCCAATTGCATACTTTGTTTTAAATAAATTGTTATCTTCTGACCATCTAGCCGTGCTTTACTGTATATTTCGATGTGTAACATTCAGTATGACAAACCTTTATATACCCACTATCTCGAAAAGGAGGGTGTTACAAAAAAAAAACTTATAAAAAACATGCAGCTAAATAAATAAAATTAAGAAAAAACATCACTCACACCCAAAAAAGGCTTAAAGCAAACAAAAAAAAAATTGTATAAAATGTCACACAAAAGTTTTTGATTAAGATTTGCAAAGACTTAAAACGAGAAAGAATGAAAAGAAAACTTAAAATTAAAATACATGTGAACGAACGTATAAGTTTTATTTATTTTATTTTCATATTAAGTATCCGTACCGTTGTACTCAGTTTAACAAATTTATAAGTTTTCTTAATTTAATGTGTCTGACTGAATGTATGTATGTATTTGTCACAACTACCTTAATAACAATCAACATTTTTCTTATGTATTATTCCATTGTTAAAAAAAGAAAAACTTGTTTTATTTGGCAATTTTCTTGTTAAAGGGAAAACTTAAATTTCCCGTTTTACTTTTAACTCTGTTTGGCATTTATTGTATTCTTTCGTAGTCGTTTTGATGTCATCCATTTGGTAATACGTGTAAAATCTCAAATAATGCCAACATAATTCAATACACTTTACTTACAAAAAAGCAATCGGTAAGATTTTAACACTAAATTTTACAGAGGTGTCATTTTGAGACATCAAGCTATTTGAAAGGATGTGGAAGCCAAAAAAATAAATAACATTATCCACTTCACACATTTTTTTAAAACTTCGTTTTGAAGTTCACCTGAATATCTATGGTATGTCTAGTGTTAAAAAAATCAGTCACGTTGCAATTTTTGTTTAAATAAAATATATTGGGAAATTGTTTGTGAAAAATTGAGTATTAGCCAAGACATTTCGACATACAAGTGTTTTAAACACTAGTAAATATTTAACAACAACAATTTTAAAGCATATTAAAAAAATTTCTACAAGTTATCAATTTTGTTAAATCTACAACATTAACAAGTAGAAAGGTTAAATTAAACTTTGCCGAATCTATGAATATATTTATAGGATAGTACATTTTTAACATGAAAAAAATTAACAATTTTGATTAGAAATCCCTAGTAAAAATATTATGCTAATTTTACTAAATAGATCTAATTTGATACGTAAAATGGTTGTATCAAATAATATCTAATTGTATTACTTTAGATCAAAAAATATAAAAATTGATACAATTTGATCCTGAATTTGGTCAAATCTAATTGGATCAAATTGATCTTATAATATCAATTTTTATATAATTTGATGAGCAAAACCAAAATACGAATCTAATCATATATGGAGCAATATCTAACCATATAAAGTGGATCAACCGTATCAAAGGGATAGATAAAATTTTATATAAATTTATACGGAAGCATATTAACTCATATAAGATTGTATCAAATTATATATGATTAGACCAGAAAATTTTTACTCGGGATATTTTATTTTGCGTAAAAAACTCTTTTTTGTCATTAAAAAAAAAGGAAAAAATTACTTTTTTTTTTTGAGTGTAAAACTTGTTTTTTTACTGTAAAAATATTTCTGAGTGAATGCACGTACGTATGTACACAAAATATTGACATTTTTGTAAAAAAAAAACGATTTTTTTTTTGAGTGTAAAATTTTTTTGAGTGTAAATTTTTTTTTGAGTGTAAAACTTTTTTCGAGTGAAATTTTTAAGTAACCAATGCTTTTAAAACTAAACAAGTTTGAAAAGCATTGCTTAGTTACCACTAATGCATTTAAAACTTGTTTACCATGTGGCATTTAAGATGAACAAAATCTGAAATTCGGGATTTTGCTTATAACTTTTGAACCACTTGACAGATTGAGCTGAAATTCAACACCGAATAGACCTGAGGAACGGCAAAGATACGTTCCACGTTTCAGCAGTCTCATTATTGTTTTTCGAAAGTTAGCGTATTTTTATCTCGAAAATTTGCGAAAACCCCTTGCCGATATATACTCTTTTGCTCATAACTTTTGAACCACTGGACCGATTTAGCTGGATTGCAATACCAACCTGACCAGGTAAATGACCAACATAACGAGTAAGGAGCAACAAAAATGCCTTATAAGATCTGATTGTGATAATGCCTTCACAACTAACAGAGATATAGGCATTTTAAAACTTTCCGAAATGCGAATTTAGTTTGGAATTGAAAATTGTTTACACTGTGCAACAAAAATTTGTATATTGAATAAGACAACAAATTGAAAGTGGATTACCAGTCGACCACGACTTAAGTAGTGTTTGTGGCGTCCCGTCAAATTTAAACTTTCGCATTTGGTGTCGTAATACCTGCCAAACGATGGCCATCTAACGTGGGAAATATGGGAAAATTTTTAAAAAGGTTTTGCAAGGTCATCTTCAGTCAGCAACCAGCGGGCAAAAATTCATGTCCGAATTGTATAACCAAATCTGGCTTAAAATTTCGGAAATTTTGTGTACTTTATTGGAAAAATATTTAAAAAGTTTCAAAACCTTGATTTTGGTCCACAGATGCTGATTTTTAAACATATCACGTTTTTATAATTGTCTTTTGCTGATAACTTTGAACCACTGGACCGCTGGTTTGTTATACCAACCTGACCAGGTAAATGCTGTAACGTGCCGTTACAAGGAAAATACTTTTTCCTATACCGTACCACTCTACTTGTGCCCATTACTAATATGCAATTGTTTGTTTGATAGTTATTACTACCAAACGTGGAAGAGTAGCTTGCAATTCTGATTAAGTTAGTCAAATAGTCATATATAATGACAAAGGTTGACTGACTAGAACAACGAGAAACCAGTTGGAGTTCGTGATATACCTCGTAGAATATACGCTGTATACCGTAAGCCGACCAGATTCCTGTTCCCAACTCCGTCGTTAGCCGTAGTTGGTCCGTAGTTAAAACTCTGTAGTTAGAAATCCGACTAAACTCGAACGCTAACTATCGTTCGTATTAACACGACTCACCTGCACCCCATTCTAGTGAGTTACTTAGTATTTTTACTTATCGTAGTTAGCACCCGATCGCCCACTAAACCCGAACGCCACCTATCGTTCGTACTAACACGACTCACCTGCACCCCATTCTCGTGAGTTACTTAGTATTTTTACTTATCGTAGTTAGCACCCGATCGCCCGCTAAACCCGAACGCCACCTATCGTTCGTATTAATACGACTCACCTGCACCCCATTCTCGTGAGTTACTTAATATTTTTACTTATCGTAGTTAGCACCCGATCGCCCACTAAACCCGAACGCCACCTATCGTTCGTATTAACCCGACTCACCTGCACCCCATTCTCGTGAGTTACTTAGTATCTTTACTTATATTTTACTTAGTATTTTTACTTATCGTAGTTAGAATACCCGATCGCCCACTAAACCCGAGCGCCACCTATCGTTCGTATTAACACGACTCACCTGCACCCCATTCTCGTGAGTTACTTCGTACATATTCTAATTTACTTTCGTCATCCGATTCCCTGACACCCCCGAACACCAACTAACGTTTGGTCTCACCGACTCACCTGCACCCTATACTCGTGAGTCACTTACATCGGTACTAACGACATTGGGTCAACAACTTCGTGTGTACAACTATACAATCACAAAGGAAGCAGACCTTTGTTGAACACTGGACATATATGCCAAACTTTAGGAGCCTCTGCAGAGTCTTTCAAAAGTTAGACGGACGGACATCGCTAGATCGTCTTAAAATCGATCAATGATCCTGAATATTTATACTTTATGGGGTCCTAGACCAATATTTCGAGGTGTTACAAACGGAATGACAAACTTATATATACCCTCTACCACTAGAGTGGAGGGTATAAAAATATTGGGCAATGTCCTGGGTTCCTTTTTTGACTTGAAAATCAGAAAGTTCCGAACAAATCTTTTTTTATTTAATTTTTTTTTTAGCTAAAAATATTAGCAAATATTCAAACATTACTAGAAAAGCGTTTTTAGGGTAAAACATTTTTTTTTGGTCTGTAAAAAAAATCGTTTGTGTCTGTTTTTTTTTTTTTCTCCAAAAATTGCTTTACCTTATTGTTAGTGCAGAATGAAAGACCTTCCTTGTAAGTAAAAAATAAAAGTCACCTTTCCTTATATATGGTAAAACTTCTATTAAATGTGTATTCCCTTATATTATTCTACCTTTATTACCTTAGTAATATATTAAGAGACAATGAATTATTTGCGTTGCAATTATTATCTAAAAAGCCAGATAATAAATTTTAACTTACGTTAGTAATAAATTCATAAGATGACAGGAATTTAATTCACTTCAACAAATTTTATATAATTTTTTTGGGGTATTTTTTACAATCAAATAAAATACTTGTAATGTATGTATTAAGTATGTTTGGGTCATCATTTTTGTAAGAAATCTTGATTAAACGCCCTTTTAAAAGATGATCAAAATCCAACATTGCACTATGGTTCCAAATCAATTTTTTTTGGCATAAATTCCAAAAATGAAGCAAAGTCGCTAGTTTTGAATCTGGAATGCTTTTTTATCTCTTAACGCAATCAAAGAACGATTTTCAAAAAAAAAAAAAATTAAAAAAAAAAATTGTTTTTCGGAAATTTTTTTTTTTTAATTTTTTTTTTTTTTTTGTTTTGGAAAAAAAATTATCAACAATAATATATTTCTAGTAGTCAGTTAGCTCGGCCGAAGGCAAAAAAATTATATTTAAAAAAAATTTAAAGATGTGCCACGCAAAAAACCGAAAATTTTGCCGAAATTTGTGCTAAACTAAAATGGCAATTGTGAGAGTTTGCCGAAAAATGCTGGCCAGATGTTAATTTTAATATTAAATAGACCATCTAAAAAACACTTTCACATTTAAACACTCATGCAAGTTCGTGCCCAAGCACAACTTTTTGTCCACGAATGATATAGGATATTTTGGCTTCAAAATCCTTAAAACCGCAACCGCCAAGAATAACGCCAAAGATGCATTGAATTAAAAATTGGAGTTTTTAATAAGAACTACTTTCCTTGGGCTTCAATTTTCCTTTTTAGCCTTTTTATAATTTTATTTTTTCCCATTTGCTGTAAGTATAATTGTAATATGGTTTTGATCCCGATTTAATAATACGCCTTAAAACTATCAACTTTGAAACCCTGGCAGACTGACAGTATTGCCATCAAATTTTTTTCATTATACTTTCTTAATGGCTTGGAGTGTTGCCATTGAGAAACTGTATAAGCTTTTGGAAATTTGTTAAATTCTTTTTTTTTAATTTCTGCCAAAAAATATGCATTTGGAACCATAGTGCATTGGATGGTTTTTGTGACCACATGGATGTGTAGAATTTGTATTGTAATAAAAAAGGAAAAGAACAGCAACTATTTACTATAACCAGATAAAAATGTTAAAAAAGAAACATGAATGGTGTATTTATTGATGATCTATTTTTTGTTACTTTTTATTTTTGTAATCTTATAACACAGTGATACAAAATCGAACTTTCGGAATCGGAATGGGATGAAACCAAAAGCAAATGAAAGCTGACGTTTTCCATAACAAAACCCTCAAGGCCTTTTTTTAGGTCAGAGCTAGATTTTATTTTACACGCATTTAAAGTTGGTGATTTTAAAGCATTTAAAGTTTTTGTGTACTAAACGTATCCAACTTTAAAGACCCCTGGTGGTGCCCTTATTGGACATGTAGGTTCCAGTTTCCAAACTTAAGCTCAAAATTACTTCAGCTATGACTCGTATGAATTTTGCTGCAATCGGTCCAGTACCTATTTTCTGAATAGCCAAATTATTAAAATAAACCATGTACACCGTTGCGTATGATTGTTATTTAAAGGCAATTATTAATATAAATCACTGGACACCGTTGCGTATGATTGTTATTTAAAGGCAATTACAATATTAATCATTCGCCACTAATACAGTTTTCAAGCATTTATTATTGTAATTATAATAAAAGTGCACTAACTTCAAATGCGTGTAAAACAAAATCTAGCTCTGAACTAGAAAAAAGCCTTGAGGGGTTTGTTATGGAATATGTCAACTTTCATTTGCTTTTGGTTTCATACCATTCCGATTTTGGGTGTTGCACTGTGTAATCAATAGGGGGTTAATTTGATTTGTTATTTTTATATCAATCGACTATCGTCCGGTTTTCGAAGTTCTATTCAAACAAAAAACCACGTATAATGTCTTCAATTTGTTGAGTGTTTCTGTTTTTGACAACACTTATCAAATGTGTAACCAAAAAATAAATAAATTTTTCCATCAAAACATATATTTAGATTTATAGACAATCGTCTTCGTTTTAAGGGCGAATTACTCAATGTCTAGTTAGCTTCTAACTGTCGATTTACCTAAGCCTTTTGTAAAATTTTTATGAAACAGTAAATTTTAACGGATAGTTATTTTATAACGGAGCATTGAGTTATTCAGCCTAAGTGATCAGCCTCCTGAACTTGAAATTTCCCAATTAAATACGGGTGCGTATGATTAACATTTTACTGATATAAATAAATTTAATATAACGTATACGCCAACCACATTTCCTTATACACGTGAATATGAATTGCTTTTTATTTTAGAATATCTACATTTTATACGTAATATCCCAAACACATCTGAGGTGAAATCTCGTTCAAATGAAATTTCAATCATATTCCACTCTATCACGTTATACAATGATTCTGCATCTTTCGGTTTTATTAAAATTTTTGTCAAAATAAGTTTTATCCCTAATATTTAGGGGTTTTACAGTTTTTTTTTCAGCAATAATGTTAGAATTACAAATTTTACCAATGTTAGAGAAATAAAATTTATTTAACTATGATGCTGTATTTACAAAGATAAGAAAATGATATAAAAACCTGGTGAAATTTGTAAGTTAGTAGAATATTGAAACGTAAAGAAATATAGTTAAATGCACAAATAAAAAAATTCCAAAATATTAAAAGGTTTAAAAATGCAGTAGATTATGAAAATATGAAGAATAATGTTTAATAACACTGTGCTACATTGAAAAAATACTTCTGATGTGACATAGGATAGGTTGTTGGTCTTGTCGAGTAGATCACAAAAATGCCCATTAAACTTGCCAGACACCGTCAAATTTTAGAGTTATTGTCAAAAAACGTTTTTTTGGGACTTTTCTCACTAAACCTTGTGTAATTCGGAAAATTTTCAACCAATTTTAAATTTTTAAACTGTTTTGGATAGAAAAAGTATTGGGCTTTCCATGTGTGTGAATTGGTCAATACGTAAAAGAAAGATATTTATTGATTTTTTCTATAAAATAATTTTTTTTTTGTTATTTTTTGAAAATTTTTCGAGTTTATCGATTTTTTTCTGCTATAGTTCGTTTCACAACCTTTATATTTATGAGCGTTTTTTTAAAGATAATTTAATTCTAAATACGATAAGCTTTATCCTGAATAAATCGGATAATAATTGACAGAGTTGTGATAATTTTTCTAAAAAAGAAAATTAGGATTTTGCAGGAAATCGCCGTTCAGATAACCCAGGCAAAAAAAAAATAAATTTATCATAAATGGTCATGTACAATATTTTTAAAGGCTTTTGGCGCGCTGAATCCGAATCTGGCCTTTAAATTGCTCTATCTCGTCAGGTTTTTGGGATATTTAACATAAATTGATATCTCAAAAACTTAATAAGATAGTGCAATTTCAAGGTCAAATTCGAATTCAGGAGGTCAAAAACCATTAATATAATGATACTCGACCTCTCAGTATGTTCGTTTATTTTTTTTGCCTGGGTTATTCGCACGGCAATTTCATACAAAATCATAATTTTCCTATTTATAAAAATTATCACAACTCTGTCTATTGTTATCCGATTTTTTTGGTATAAAACTCATCATATTCACAATAAAATTTTCCGTAAGAATACGTTTATTTATATAAATGTTGGTGAGCAAACTATAGCAGAAAAAAATCGATAAACTCAAAAAATTAAAAAAAAATAACAAAAAATAAGTTATTGTTGAAAAAATCAACACATATCTTTCTTATATGTATAGACCAATTCATCCTTCTTCTATCCAAAACAGTTGAAAAATTTAAAATCGGTTGAAAAATGTTTAAGTTACACGTGGTTTAGTGAGAAAAGTCCCAAAATAACGTTTGTTGACAATAACTTTAAAATTTGAGGGTGTCTGGCAAGTTTGGTGGGCATTTTTGTGATCTTTTCGACGAGACCTACAACCTTAGCTACCTCATTTTAAAATTGTATTCGATTTTGTGTTTTTTGTAGCACAGTTTAATTTGAGATATTTATTTTAATAGTTTTTTTTTTTTGGGTTAGGCCCCAAATATTCAGTACCAAGTTGAATAGTAATCTTCAATTTACTTTTCTAGTTAATTAAGAATTTATCTTCGAAATTGTGTCCACATTGATTTAGATTGTGGACATCAACAAAATATCTAAACAAAAAATACTGAGTTTTTGTGTTATATAACAAAAAAAAAAAAAAAAAATTTCTTCATGTTTTTTTGTAAAAGTATCTGCACTATGGCCAGTAACATTAGTTGCCAAATTAAAAAAAAAAAATTTCGATCCACGACACTTTACATTTACTTTCCATGTAAAATCTTGGTCTGAATTCAAAAATTAAGTCCATAATTTTTATAGCAGAACAGATTTCGAGATATTGCCAACTTTTCAAATTTCTTTTTAAAAATATCTCCGGAACAAATCGGTATTTTTCGATTGAAGGTTATCAACTGCTTTATTAATTCTACATTAGGGTGGCAGCTATTTTGCAATACTTCGAATTTTAAGGCGTGCACAGCAAAATTTTTTTACATTTGTGCTAAAAATGTTATGATGAAAATTTCAGCCAAATCGGACAACGTTAACCCAAGGCGCATCGGGGTCAAAAGTCAAACATACGAAAATAGCCATATTTTGATGAAATTGATGAAATATAGTTTTTTATTTCTTTTCGATTTCTATAAAACTTGTTATAACCATCTGGGAAACCAAAAAGAAATAAAAACAAGTAAGAAAATTACAGTCGAGTTTCCCGGAAAATTGGTCCCAGGTTCAACATGGACTGATTAGATCTATATTTTGTCAAATCTCTAATAACTGTAAAATGCACTCACAAAACAAATTTAAGTGGAATAGGCTTCTTTTTGTTGACAATAAACCGCTTCAACTGAATATCGGCGAAATTTTCGAATGGGGCCTAAGTCCAAAAATGGTCCGGTGATAATCAGATTTGATAAGGTTATTAAAGTACGCGTTAAACATACACAAACAAAGTTTTAATTAAATATTTTCTATTTTCATGAAATTTGAGGGATTTATGTGAAAATCGGGAAGGTGGTTTGTATGGGGTCTACAGGAAGAAGTGGTCCGATTCCTTTAAAATTCGGAATGGTGATTTGAGAAGACAAAACACGTTTACCTGCCAAATTTTGAATATATACCTATCATAATACGGTTATTAGAGTCATTTGAGCAAAATTAAAGAGGACCTTTGTATGGGGGCTAGGTCTAAATATGGACCGATTTTTCCCAATTTCAATAGGCTTCATCTTTGGGCCAAAAGAGGCTTAAGTTTCAAATTGCAAGTCAATTAATTAAAAATTGCGACCTGTATCGTGTTTACACCGTTTACATGGACAGACGGACAGACATCGCTAAATCGACTCAAAAAGTATTCTAAGTCGATCGGTATACTTAAATGTGGGTCTAGGACCAATATTTCGGGTAGTTACAAACATCAGCACAAACTCATTATACCCTGTACCTTCAAAATGTTATTTTTGCTAAATAATCTTAACAATGGGATCTGACAAATCCCGAAACACGTGATTAAGTCTTGCAAAAAATTACCAACATAAATAAATTTAAAACAGAACAAGTAAGAGTGTTAAATTCGACTGTGCCGAATCTTTTATACCCTCCAACATGCTAAAAAAAAAAAAATCCCAGGTGTGTTTTCTTTTTTTTTTGGGGGGGGGGGGGGGTCGGTAGTGGTAATTGGGGGGGGGGGCAAATTTCCTCTCGAATATGTGTTTAAAAATTTATTCTTATGCTTTTTGCGCTAAAGATATACAAGTTTATCGATATTTAAACAAAATTTTATTCCACGCCCATAAAAGGGGGCGGGCCGAAAAAATAGACATTTTCTAATTCTTTGGGTCCAAATGCAGGGCTTTGAACTTCTTGTAGCATAAAAATGTTGCATTTGTTAAACAAAAACACAAAAAAATCATGTAAAAAAATTGTGTTTTTCAGTGGTTGGTTTAGTTCTTCAAGGGGGAACTTTTTTCCCCCTGGTCCGATTTTGCTCATTTACAAACCTAACCTGCTTAAGGATATAAGACATATTCGTGGCAAATGTCGGGAGTCTAGCTCTTTTATTTTGGACTGCATCGTGTTAACTACAGACCGACATACGGACGGACATCGCTAGAATGTCTTAGAATCGATCACTGTTCATAAATATATATGGGACATTCCATGTGAAATCGGACACTTTGAAAAACTATTTTTTTAGATTTTCCCAATTTGTTTACAGTTTTTAGTACCCTTCGAAAACTCCTTCGTGGTAAATTTTCAAATTTTTTTGATGACCCGTTCAAAAGATATAGAATTTTTAAAAATTGGTAGTTTGTTCCTTTACTCAAAGTTCTTTTAATCATAACTTCTAAGGGGGCTCCCACACAAAACGACATTTTTTAAAATTTGTTCCAACCGCTCTAACTGCCCTAATAGTGCCCTTAGAGCAACAAAATGTATGACGGACCCACAATATTTTTTTAGTCCAAACATTTTCTCTGAACACACCTACCCTCTATCTTTAACTGTTAAGGCGGTCCCCATACAATTTTTTTTATTTTTTGTAAATTTGTTTTATTTAATCAGCTTCTACCGGTCCAATGGTGCGTCCGAGAGGGGTCATTAGTGAGACCGATCCCCATTTTTTTTTACCCTACAACATTTTTTCAAAACATACTTACGCCCTATCTCCACTCCCTAAGTAGGCTCCCATACAAATAACAGTTGGAGCAAATTTTATAAAAATGTAATTTTGTATGGGAGCCTACTTAGGGAGTGGAGATAAGGGCGTAAGTATGTTTTGAAAAAATATTGTAGGGTAAAAATAAATGGGGGTCGGTATCACTAATGACCCCTCTCGGACGCACCATTGGACCGGTAGAAGAAATGTTAAGACGAATAAATTAATGGGGGTCGGTCCTATAAAGGACCCCTCTATGACGCACCATTGGAGCAGTAGAAATGGTTTTAAGATTGGAAAATTACAATAAAATTTTTTCAAAAAAATTTAAAAAATTGTAATAATCGTTATCCCACGATCTTCATGGGCAAAAAATTTGTTGAATTGATAGAAGTTTCACAAAAAAAAATTTCAAAAAAATCGAAAAGTACAAACATTTTCAAAAATGAGATTTAAATTTTAAAACTTAAAAATCGCATACTAGAGCGCTTTTAAGAATTTTTTGGGATTTTTTTTTAGAAAGTACGTAAATAAACAAAAATTTTGAAAAAAAAATTTTGAAATTTGGACCATTATTGAAGAAGTTATGATTAAAAGAAGTTTGAGTAAAGGAACAAACTACCAATTTTTAAAAACTCGATATCTTTTGAACGGGTCATCAAAAAAATCTGAAAATTTACCACGAAGGAGTTTTCGAAGGGTACTAAAAACTGTAAACAAATTGGGAAAATCTAAAAAAAAAGTTTTTCAAAGTGTCCGATTTCACATGGAATGCCCCATATACTATATGGGGTCCTAGACCGATATTTTGATGGGGCCATTTTGACCCCATGTTCATTTATGGGTTAATTTGAAAAAAAAATCAATAATATTAAAATAAATACAGAATTTTTTTATTTTTCAGGCATTTATTTATTAAGAAACTATATGATGTTTTTGTATGAAAAGAAATGTTTTTTTAACACCTAACCAACGGTGGTATAAAAATTCGGCTTCGTATAATATTTTTTTCAAGAAAATATGAAAATTTTGGGGAGTTTTTATGGAAGGCATAGACCTACGATATCCATATAAATACGAAATAAATAATTTTACTAATATTTGAAAGTTTTCCTTGTTTTTTAACAAAAAAAATTTTGATCAAAATTCACTTTTTTTTTGTAATTTAACATTTTTTTGTGATTTCACAAATTTCCAAGGTTTTTTACAAAAAAAAAATTTGGTAAATTCACCAGATTTCCTTGTAAGTTTTATCGCACCAAAACAGTTGTAAATTTACAATTTTATTGGTAAAAATCTTGTAAGATTACGAAAAAGCTCGTAATTTTTACTACACTCAAAATAATTCTACAGTAAAAGGTTTAGTAAGTGATATTGTACCAAAATCTACTAATTTGTTACTAATTTTAGTATCTTCAAAGTACTAACATTAGTAATTTTTACTGGATTTGACTAATATTAGTTAAAAATTTTAGTATTGGTTACCAATTTCTGCACTAGGTCCTTTTGGACTAAAATTAGTTAAATTTTTAGTATTGAATACCCACGTTTTTTTTTGGGTGTAGGAATTCTCCTAAAATAGGAGGAAGCAAAAAATCTAGTAAAAACACGAAACCTCCTTGTAAGTTTTATCGCGTCAAAAAATTTTTAAATTTACAATTTTATTGGAAAAAAGCTTAACCCTTTCACTCCCCTTGTACACTACAGTGTACACATCTTTAAAAATTCATTAAAAATTAACCGTACAACATTTTTGTGGTTTGTTTTGATAAGATTGATCATTGAAGGGTTATCTTTACGATAGATGTGCTCGGAAAAATAAATTTGCATTCCGGTGGACTCTACACGCAATATTTGGTTGCAAACTGGAAATTTTTCAAATAAAAAAAAATTGCAAAACAAAATAAACGTTAAAAAGTTCAAAAATCGAATAACAATCGTACAAGCTTTCTTAAAAGCGGATTTTGTAGAACTTTTAGATACGAAAAATACAAAATTCGAGTTTTGAAAAAATGTTTACTCGTTCGGGAGATATTGCATGTGAAAGCTTCAAGTTTGGTTGGAAATATCTCCGCTAGAGGGCGCGGTAGACCAACGAAATCAACAAAAAGTTTTTACTTTGCATAGATCTACATTTTCACAAATTTTGGTCAAGAAATTACTAGCCAAAAAAAGTCGGTAGTGAAAGGGTTAAAAAATTGCAAAATTACTGGTAAAAAGCTTGTAAATTTACAAGGAATTTTTGTTAAACAGGAGTTAGCAAAAAAAAAAGTTACAAGCTTTTCTTGTCATTTTACAAGGTTCTTTTTTTGGTGTGGCCCATTGTGTTTTTTTTATCACTTTTTGTGTTAAGACTTTATATCTTGTTATGCTCTGGGGTATTGATTTAAAACCCTCCAATAAAACACCCAAAAAACATGTGTTTTTTTTTGTTAACAACAAGAAATTTTAGTTGTGTTTTCTATTTCTCTTTATAAATTCAAAAAAATTGTTTATCATAAAATTTTGTTTTTTTGTTTTTTGCTATTATTGTTTAGAATAGATATTGAGTTAAATTGTTAACATAAATGATAGAGATAAAAGTTTGATTTATGATAATACACCCTCTAAAAAACAAAACGAACTGTCCTAAAACACAAGATGGATGGGTAAATAAATATTTAAAGAAATATGATTCAAGTAGATTTGTCAAGAGAGAAAAAAAAACTAAAATGGTTTGTTTAAAATAGGTATTGAAAATTATGATGGATGTTGTACAAAAACAATTAAAAAGAAAATATGTAAATTAAATATTTATTTTGGATAACCTTACAATAGAAAGTAATCACTCATAATGTTATTTTTATTTTTTTTAATATTGATACAACACAATCAACAGAGTTTAGAAATATTTGGTTTGAATAAAAATATAAAAACGACATTTTTTTTTGTAAATTTTGGTATGCTTTTATCGTTTTAAATTTGCATTAATTTTATTGAAGAATTAAAAAAATTTAATAGCTGTGTTTTGTACAGGTAAATACATTAAAAGTTTCTAATCGGTACTTTGTATAATATCCTTCAAAATAAGTCATAATTTTTCTTATTCCACTTTTTAATGTTAAAAGGATCCATAAAATAAAACTTATATTGCATTCGAACGAATAAAAAACATCCATATTCATATATGAAGTCTAAGTATTAATTTAAAAAGGACCTAACTAATTTTGTTGTTTTTTTTTTAAATTATCATTTAAATGTGTAAAAATCGTTTAAAAAACGATTAGATATGTCATCTGTTAAGCAAAGATTATATCAACTTCATCTGATCAGATATTTGTCCCCGATTCCGAGATCAAATATACTTTGCTTTCGAAATTGGAGACACATCTTGGATCTGAGACATCTGATCAGATCAGTGACGAGTACAGCTTTTGGGTTTGGGGGGGAAATTTTTTTACTTCGAAAAAAAAAAAATCATAAATTCATAAATCATAAATAGAAAATATCAGATTTTGAGACATTTTTCGTGATTTTATTTTTTTTACATGATAATGTTTTTAGGCTGGTGTCTAATTTTAAAAAAGTTGAAGGACGCCACCTCAATTAATTAACGAAAAAAAAACAAGAATTATTATTTTCATTTTCTTTAAACCAAAAATTTTAATAACTTGGGTTTGTAACTTGGATAATAATTCACCTCGTGGTGAATAAAACCGTTTTTCACCAGTTGATAAGTAAAAAGTAACATAATTATTTTTCAACAAAAAAAAAAATTTTTTCATTAAATTTTTTTTTTCATCAATTTTTTTTTTTTCATCAATATTTTTTATTTTTAATATTTTTTTTGTTTTTTCATCAAATTTTTTTGTTCATTAATTTTTTTTTTCATCAAATTTTTTTGTTCATAAATTTTTTTTTATCATATTCATCAATTTTTTTATAGGCCATTTACATATGCCTCGAAATCCAAAAAAAATGGGATTTCAATGAAAATCCAAGTAAATCCAATTACTTTTTTGGATTTCAAATGTCAAATCCCATACAAAAAAAAACTTGGATTTTGGGAAAATCGTAAAATCGCTATTTAAAATCCAAAAAATTTCTACTACTTAATTGTACAACTATGGGTTTTCCCAAAATAATCATCCCTAATGCTTTTTTTACAAGGCTGCACACGATTTTTTATCAGCTGTTGTTGTTTTTTATAAAGTAAAAAAACAATTAAAATTTATTTTTTTAAAACTATTAAAAGATTAATAAAAACAATGTTTAACAATGTTTCATTTAAAATTTACCATTGCAAATGGTAAACGCACAATTTAGTTGACCAATTTGGTCTTCCTAACAAAGAAAAACACTCAATGGTGGCGGCCCCAAACTTGGCAAAAATGTTAATTTTCTTGCATTTAAAGAAGCAGCTCTACATAAAAACACATTTTTTGATATTGTGGTCCCAACATATACTTACTAGTGGGATTGAAAATATTGGCTCCGGCAAAGAAAAATCATTGTTTTTAGAAATATTTATAAAATTGGGTAATTTTCCCACTAACAACCCTGTACACAAATCAAAAGAAAATACAGAGTTAGTACAAACAAAATCCCGCTAAATGTCAAAAAAGCATATGTAAACGGTATAGATTTTAATTGGATTTGAAATCCAAATTTATGTGGATTTCGGGCTACATGTAAATAGCATATTATCAAATTTTTTATTATCAATTTTTTTCTTACCAAATTTTTTTTTTTCATCAACTTTTTTTACATCAAAAAATTTTTCTTTCAATCAAAAAAATTCATCAAAACCTTTTTTCATCAAAATTTTTTTTTTTTTACAAAAAATTTTGGGTTCATTAAATTTTTTTAACATAATTTTGTTTTTCGTGAAAAAAAAAATCATTTTTTTTTACCAAAACTACTTTTTCACCAAGTCTAAGCTTTTCGCATAAAAATTTTCCATTTGTGTACCAAATGTACATAAAACAAGTGAGAGTGTTATATTCTTTGGTGCCGAATCTTTTATACTCTCCAAATTGTAAAAACACTTGTTTACACTTATTTTTGCACTCACTTACGAAATGTACAGCTCTTTTGGTTTTTTAATGGGATCCTCGACTGATATTTCAATTCGTTTTGCATGGAATAGCAAAGTAGTATAACATTATTTTTTTCAAAAAAAAATTTGCTTTGGCAAGTACACCCAAATCTTCCGCAAAATATTATCATGACTTAATGTTTTGGGCAAGCGTACGAAATTCGCAGTCACTTTTTAAATATATGTTTGCTCAATAACAATGTAACATCTTCAATTTTTTCTTGGCAGTTTTCCTTGTTTTTTAACAAACAATTTTCGATTGAAATTTACATTTTTTTTGTAATTTTACAATTTTTTTTTGCAATTTTACAAATTAAAAAAAAAAAAAAAAAATCTAGTAAATTCACGAGTTTTATTGTGCCAAAAAAATTTAAATTTACAACTTAATTGGTAAAAATCTTGTAAAATTACAACAAGGCTCGTAGTTTTTTCGAGGAATTCTCGTGACATATGAGGTAGCAAAAAATCTAGTAAAGTCACGAGAACTCCTTGTAAGTTTTATGAAGTCAAAAAAGTTGTAAATTAACAATTTAATTGGTAAAAACCTTGTAAAATTACAAAATTACCGGTTAAAAGCTGATAAAATTACTTAGAGTTCTTGTCTAATAGGAGATAGCAACAAATAAAAATAACAAGCTTTTCTTGCCATTTTAAAAGCTTTTTTTAATTGAGAATTCCTACACCGAAAAAAATTCATGCCTTATATAAACGAAATGTTTCGTACATTGTACGAAAAGTTTCGTAGTTTTTGCTTACGAAATTATTTCGTAAAAATTATAAGTTTTACGAAAAAATTTACTACATTGTACGAATTTTTTTTTTGTTTTTACGAAACAATTTTCTATATTACACAAAATAAATTCGTGAATTAAAAAAATAAATTCGTACATTTAAGATATACATATTTTTTTTGCAAAAGTTAGTAAAATAAATATTTTTGTATATTAACAAAAGAATTGTTTTTTGATTTTGTTTGCAATGAATTTCATTTAAAATGATTTAAGAAAAAAATATTTTACAAATTTTGAAAAATTTTCTAAGTCCCGAAATTTTTTTCAAATTTTCCAAATCCCAGACACAAACATTTTTTGGAATACACACAATTTTTTTGTTTGCGTTTTGGAATTAAAAAAAAAAATTCATTAAAATTGCTTCCCAGCAAAACTTTTCGGAGTCATTCAAAAATAACTAGTTCTAGAAGTACTTCAAAGCTTGTCACGATAGGTTCTCAAAGAGCATCCTGGAACTAGTGATCTCACAACTAGTTCTTGAAGTGATCCAAAAGGGTAATATTTTGATTCCAAAGAGCTTTTTTGGAGTAGTTTGGGAACTAGTGATTTGGAACTAGTCGTACATGACTTCTGCACCACTTCCATGAAACAAATACTGGTTCTCAAATAACATCTTAGAAGCTGTTTCAAAAACTTATAATTTTTTCAAAAAAGAAAAAAATATATATTTGATTACGCATTTCTCTGTTGCATCTTCTATTTGGAAAAAGTCAAACCTTTTGAAATATGTACAGAGGGGCTAAAAATATTATAAGTATTGGGTAATTTGTTTGGTATTATTTAGTATTGGGGCATTAGTGCAAATAGGTTTTTATAGATCCATTCAATTACTTTACTACAATCTGCAATAAACTACTTTATTTACTACAGCTGAAATTTTTTATTACAAAAAGTAAACAAAACTTTCCAATTGTAGCAAAAATAGTAAGCAATTTGAGTAATCCAACTAAGCATATAATCGTATATTTTTTGGTCCCTACAATATTTTTTTTCAAAAATCCCTTATTCTCCTTCTAGATAATTTCTAATTGCATTAAGGACTAAAAAAACAAAAAATACTACTAATTTTTGTTCAGTAAAGTGCTGATATTGCGTTATATTTTCAACAAAAAATAATTAAAAAATGTTTTTTTTTTGCAAAAAAAAATGTACAAAATGTTCCTAGACTGCTTCCCTAGAACTAGTTCTGATGGTGACAATTTCAAAAAAAATCATGGGTTAAAGAATGGGATAAAGAATTGGTTCTAGAATGACTTAAAGAACCGTTCCATACATGGGTTCCTAGACTACTTTCCTAGAACTAGTTCTGATGGTGACAATTTCAAACAAAAATCACCACTCTGAGAACGAGATAGAGAACTAGTGCAACAATAGCTTCTTGGAAGTAGTTCCTGTCGTGACAATTTCAAAGAAAAATCATGGGTTAAAGAATGGGATAAAGAACTGGTTCTAGAAGTAGTGATGGAACCGTTCCATAGGAGGGGTGATTGTTCCTAGACTACTTCCCTAGAACTAGTTCTGAGGGTGACAATTTCATACAAAAATCATGACTCTGAGAACGAGATAGAGAACTAGTCGAGCAAAAAAGAAGTACTCCAGCACTAGTTCTGGAAGTCATGCAAGTTTTGCTGGGTATTTTAGAAAAATTAAATTTTAAAATAATAAAATTTTCGAAGTTCCGAAAAGAATTTTAAGTTTTCTAAGTTCTAGGTATTTTTATATGAAAGGTGTCAGTCAAAGTTTGTGAAAAGTTTGTGCTGGAAAATTAAAGATTTTCATGATTACGAAATATTTTCGTAGGTTTCGTAAATTTACGAAAGTCCGGACTAATATTTTTTTCGTACTATAAAGTAAATTTTCGTATATTTTACGAAACAAGTTGGTACGAAATTTTATTTCGTAAAATGTTGCATGGATTTTTTTCGGTGTAGTAAAAATTTCGAGCTTTTTTTGTAATTTTATAAGATTTTTACCAATTAAATTGTAATTTTACAACGAAATAAAACTAACAAGGAATTCTCGTAAATTTACTAGTTATTTTTTGTAAAAAACCATGGAAATTTGTAAATTGCAAGAAAAACTGTAAAATAACAACAAAAAAATAAATTTCGATCGAAAATTATTTGTTAAAAAACAAGGAAAACTGTCAAGAGACTTTTTCTAGTAATTTGACAAGTTTTTTTTTTTGAGTGTAGAACTCAAACCGAAAAAGCTTGTTGAGCGGTGTAATCTTTTTAATCGGCAGTCTCTGGACGAATATTTCAGCTCAAAAGCGATATTTGGCTAGAATTTGGTATTTAACATATTTGTCAAATATTCTGCTATCAAAGAAACATCCAAATACGGAATTCTGAATTCTTTTGGAGCCGAACTGTTCTATCTTTAAAAGAATAATTCCTATATATTGACGTTTAGAAATTTTAAGCCTATAATATAATTTAAAAATGTTACTTAGGTCATTTGTAAATTACTTTAAGGTAACATAAATACTTTATTGTGTGCGTGTGGAATCATAATTTTTTTTTAAACATATTTGTGTACGTTTCTTCGTGTATCAGAAAATGCATATTCTTATATTTAAATATGTTCGGTTTGGTCTAGGGTTATAAATAGGGCAAGCACTTTTTTGCGAATTTTACTGTAGCAAAATTTTTTCAGAATATAAAAGTAAACATGAAGGGTATTTTGAGAATCGGCTTAGCTAAATATATCACTCTTACTTATTTAGGTTTAAATGGTTGAAAAATAAAACCATTTTTATGGTTTATTGGATAATGTCCAAGAGTGTTTTTTTATTGCTAAAAAAAAAAGAAATGTAAGCCACGTTTAATGACCATAGGTTAAATGGTTTGCTTTTATTGTTAGCGGATGTTAAACAACATGTAAGGAAAAAGTATTAAAATTTTTTAGCATATTTGGAAAAAAAAATGTTTTACAAACCGCATATAACGAGGTTAGAAAGATAAAATTTATTGGGGAAAATTTGAGGCACTTTAAAAAATATTTTGTTTAATATTTGCTCGTGTAAAATGGAATTTAGTTTATTCTGTATTATTTTTTTTTTAAGAAAATCAAAAATTATTTTTCCAATATTTTCATTTTTTTTTTGTATTTACGCATTTTTTTAGTATTTATAAATTCGAAATCAAATTTGCGTAAAAATCTTTGATGTTCAGTGGTTTAAAAATTCAAAATGAAAACTCTCCAATGTTTATTTAATTTATTTTGCATTTTTTTCTATTGCAACGTTTTATGACTTTACTTTTTTTTTGCTCTACAAAGTTAGATGTTGTGGTTACACACTTGGTTGAATACTTTTTAATACCAAAACACAAAAAGCTAAAAACGAAACTACAATAAAAATATGAAATGCAGATCATAAAAAAAAATTATAAATGGTAAACATGAAAAAAAAAAACTTTAAAACTTAAGGCTATTTTTTGTTGATGGGAAGTTTAAATTTTATTGTTTTAAACGTTTAACGTTAAAAAAACAATGCAGTTTAAAACAAAACAGCAATGCCAACACTAACTTTTTTCGAAAAAGTTTCAGATGCTAAGAGATTTCAGATTTAGTTCAGATTCGAAGTTTAAAATTCTGATAAAAGTTTACTTAGAAAAATTTTTTAGATTCTATGACATTTTGTGTATAAATGTTAACTGAAAGCGTCTAAAACGGGTATAAGAATACCAGATTTCTACCAGTACCAATTTCTATAACCTTTAGAAATTAAATTTACTTAAACATATTTCACCTTGAACATATATGTTATCTGTTGAGATGTGATTTCCATGCAAATGCATATTTTTTCGATAGTCTAAAAATGATACCGATAAATTATCTTTTCGAATAATAACAGTTGCGTTAAAATGGCATTGATTTGTTGTTGCATATTTTTGCATATGTTGGTGAAAATGCATATTTTTGCATATTTTGGTTTTATATGCATATTTTGTGCATATTTCCAACTTTTAAGTGCACATTTTTGCATATTTTGGCATTAACACAAACATAAAAAAACAAAAAATTAAATTTATTTTTAAATTTTATTTTGAAAATAAGAACAATTATTTTTACAGATTGTCATAATTTCTAAAAAAAAAATCTTACTTACCTAAAGCTTTAAATGTTACTTTTTTTGCGTTTAAAGAAATTTTTTTTGTAGTGCATATTTTTAAGTTTTTTAATGCATATTTTGAATTTTTTAGTGCATGAAAATCTCATTCCTAGTTATCAGTTAACATTTTAGTATGATCATTATTCCCAAATCTGGTTCAATGGAAATTCCATTATGTTATTCCATAACAAGCAAAAATACAAATAAATGTAATTATTTTTGTAACATGATTGTTACAAATTTTAAATTTTTCATCGCATATTTTACATTTGCATTTTGTATTTTTTGACAAAATTATCGCCAAGGCCGAATTTAATGTATTTACTTGTTTTTTTCTTAATTTTTAGTTTACTGTTTTATACCCTTCAACCAGAGGAAAACAAATTCTTCCGATTTTGAAACTCTGTGCAGATTTTTATTCTTTTAGGCCTAAAACACAAAACATAATTTCAGTAATTGTTTTCAAGTTATCGCTACTTGAAATTTGCAAAAAATGACGGATTTTTCCTACATTCAAGAAATTTTTCAATGAAATCTCAAAATTTCTTACCCTTGATTCTTTAATAGAGCTGTATAAAAGCGTTTATTTAAACTTAATTCGAGCCGAATCCGCCTATTTTAACTTCAGACGCCCTTCGATCAACGCGTGAGATTTTTGGAAAGCTTTCACCAAAAATTTTGATTTTTGAAAATAAATAATTTGCGATACATTACACTTATTTGCTTTGCATACTGAATACGAATATCAAAAATTTCATAAATCGGTCAAATGGTTTTAAAGACGCTGTTTGAAACTTGCTAAAACATTTTCAAAAATGGTGGTTTTTGGTACGTTCAAGAAATTAAAAAAAAAAAAGATCTCAAGCATTTTTTTCTTGATTGGATTGTAAAAAACTAAAAAAAATTTTAAACAAGTGGAAAAGCTAAATTCGACTTGGCCGAATCTATGAATACCCTCCACAGTGTACTTTTTAAGAAATAGTAAATTTTCTAATGTGAAAAAATAACAATTTTGATTAAAAATATTTTTATTGTGTAAAAAAACTTTTTTTAGAGTAATTTTTGAAAAAAAAAAAAATAATGTACTAAATTTTTTTTTAGTGTACAATTTTTTTTGAGTGTAAATTTTTTTTCGATTGTATTTTTTTAGTGAAAAAATATTTTTGAGAGACGAAAATACTTTGTAAAATATTTTTGTGACTTACCAATGTTTTAAAACATGTTTAACGGGTTTTCAACACGTGAATTTAAGGTGAAACTAATCTGAAATTCATGGTTTTGCTTATAAATTTTGAACTACTGGACCGATTTGGCTGAAATGCAATACGAAGCAGGCAAGGGGACGGCAAATATAAATGACAGGCTTCAACATCTTCAGAATTGTTTTTCAAAAGTTAGGGTAATTATCTCATAAAAATTAACGAAAACCCCTTGCCGAAATTCAGTCTTTTGCTCATATCTTCTGAACCACTGGACCGATTTTGCTGGATTGCAATACCAGCCTGATCAGAGAAATGTCCAACCTATATGCCAAACTTCAGGAGTCTCCGTAAAGTCTTTCAAAAGTTAGCGTGTTTTTAACAGACAGACAGACAGACGGACGGACATCGCTAGATCGTCTTAAAATCGATCGAGGATCATGAATATGTTTACCTTATGGGGTCCTAGACCAATATTTCGAGGTGTTACAAACGGAATGACAAACTTATATATACTATCTATCACTAGAGTGGAGGTTATAAAAACACGTCTTCCGATGCATCATATTTATTAATTTTGATGCGCTGCACATGAATATCCAAAATAACACACACAGAAAAAATTTTAAACGAATTTCAATCAACAAAAACGCGGATTCAATTAATTTTTTGATTGAAATTCCTCCAATTAAAAAATTGTTATACCAATCATCAAATTGGTATAACAAATTTTTTTGATTTTGATCAAAAATTTGATCAATTTTATATTTATAGTCAATCAAAATAATGATTGATTTAACAAATAAATTGTAAGCATATGACAAAATTATCAATAAAATGCTTGCGAATTTTGTACTCTTGCCCAAAACATTAAGTCATGATAATATTTTGCGGAAGATTTGCGTGTACTTGCCAAAGCAAAGTTTCTTTTAGAAAAAATTATGTTATATTACTTTGCTATTCCATGCAAAACGAATTGAAATATCAGTCGAGGACCCCATTAAAAAACCACACACAAAAAATTTTTTTTCCATGAACGATTTTCATAGTATTTATGAACAAATTCATACAATTTATTAACTTTTTCATAATATTTATAAACTTTTTCATAGTATTCATGAAAAATGTTAAAAATTCTTAAATTTCATATATTATGATTTATTCATAAATACTATGAAAAAGTTTATAAATATTATGAAAAAGTTAATAAATTGTATGAATTTGTTCATAAATACTATGAAAATCGTTCATGGAAAAAAAAATTTTTGTGTGCAAAAGAGCTGTACATTTCGTAAGTGAGTGCAAAAATAAGTGCAAAAAAGTGTTTTTATATTTCGGAGGGTAAAAAAGATTCGGCACCAAAGAATATAACACTATCACTTGTTTTATGTACATTTGATAAACAAATGGAACATTTTTATGCGAAAAGTTTAGACTTGGTGAAAAAGTAGATTTGGTAAAACAAAATATTTTTTTCACGAAAAACAAAATTATGTTAAAAAAATTTAATGAACCCAAAATTTTTGGTGAAAAAAAAAATTTGATGAAAAAAGTTTTTGACGAATTTTTTTGATGAAAAGAAAAATTTTTTGATGTAAAAAAAATTTATGAAAAAAAAAATTATGAAAAAAAAAACAAAACAATTGATGAAAAAAAAAAAAAATTTTATGAAAAAAACTTTAATGAAAAAAAAAGATGAAAAAAATTGATAAAAAAAAATTATGAAAAAAAAAATTTGATGAAAAAAAAAATTATGAAAAAAAAAATTATGAAAAAAAAATTTGATGAAAAAAAAAAAATTGATGAAAAAAAAAATTTATGAAAAAAAAAAATTTATGAAAAAAAAATTGATGAAACAAAAAAAAAATTTGACGAAAAAAAAATTTTTTTGTTGAAAAATAATTATGTTACTTTTTATTTACCAGCTGGTGAAAAACGGTTTTATTCACCACGAGGTGAATTATTATCCAAATTACAAACGCAAGTTATTAAAATTTTTGGTTTTAAGAAAATGAAAATAGTAATTCTTGTTTTCTTTTTCGTTAATTGTTAGCTTAATCAAACTGAGGTGGCGTCCTGAAACTTTTTTTTTAAATTAGACACCAGCCTAAAAACATTATCATGTTAAAAAAAAAAACACAAAAAAAAATTGTATGGAAATAATCTTCAACACTAATAACTGCCTCTTTAACTATTATAAAAAACCACCAATGATACAAGATCGAAATTTCTGAATCGGATTGGGACGAAACTTAGAGCAAATGAAAGTTGACATTTTACATAACAAAACCTCAATTCCTTTTTTAGTTTAGCGCTAGATTATTTTTTAAACGTATTTAAAGTTGGTGATTTAAAAGCATTTAAAGTTTTTGTGTACTAACTTTGTCCTACTGTAGGGGCCCCTGTAGGGCCCTGGTAGTGCCCTCAAAATAATAAAAATAATCCACTGTGCACCGTTGCGTATGATTGTTATTGCAAGGCAATTACAAAATTAATCATACGCCTTGCAGTTTTTAAGCCATTATTATTGTAATTATAATAAAATTTCACCAACTTCAAATGCATGTAAAAAAAAATCTAGCGCTGAACTAAAAAAAAGCCTTGAGGGTTTTCTTACGGAATATGTCAACTTTCATTTGCTTTTGGTTTCATCCCATTTCGATTTTGGTTGTTGCACTGTGTTATTATTTAAACAATTTTTAAATTCCAATATTAATAATTTTTAGAATCTTTTGTAATCTAGGGTAGGTGCTTTTTCTAACCAATTCTACTAACAAATAATAATCATTTGCTAATAGCATTTGTAATCTTACTTACATTCTAAACTACTTTTATAAGTGTCTTATCTAATGGTTATTTGCTGTTCTAAATATAAAGTTAAAATTTCAACAGCATTTCTCTTTTGAAGTATTTAAGTATGAGCTGAACAATTATACAACGGAACAGATGTTTACCACCTGTTTTTCTTACCATGGCCAAACATGTACCAAGTTTTGTATGTGTACAAAAAAAAAAACATCTTCAAGTATATTTTGTTTGCCAGTTTAGCTGTTGGCAGGAAGTTCAAAACTGAGTGTACACAATATAAGTTGCCAAATTGACTGGTAATTAAGCTCTCAAGCATGGCCGTAAGGATGTTTCAAAAAGAAAAGAAAGCAGAAGAACCAAGAAAAAAAAGAACCATCACATTTAATATTTCCTTATAGCTAAATGGTCTCACCAAACCAACTGACGCAAAGAAAAGTTTTTTGTAAAACTAATATTATAATAAAGTTAGGTAAACATTTGAGTGAACAAACTTAAAATATACCAGTTGGATGGATGAAAATATAAATTCCCTAAAGATTATTACAAATAATTCAAATTAAGTAACAAATTTAGATGATAATAAGCATATTTGATGGGAATATAATTTGAAAAGCTTTATTGACTAAAGGTGAGGTATTAAATTGGTATAGAGAAAAAATCGCTTGATACTTATTAATTCGTTCTGATAAAATTTTAGCATAGAAAAGACAAACTCTCAGCTAAAATTTTTTAGAGAAATTGAATAGATTCTACAACACTTTATGGAAAAAAATCTCACAATCTGAAATATTTTTTTTTTTTAAATAATTAATAAAAAGGGTTTCTTCAGGAAAGTTGAGATTTCTCTAACTGAGAAATTTTCTAATTAAAATTTACAAAATTGTGATTTCTAAAGATTAAATGTTAAAGATTAAATTAAATGAAATTAAGAATTCCTGTTTTTCATTTTTTTAAAACCAAAAAGGTCTTGTCACTTGGATTTGTAACTTGCATAATAACTCACCTGCTGGTAAATAAAAAAAAAAGTTTTTCACCAGCTGGTGAAGTAACGTAACATTATTATTTTTTATTAAATTTTTTGTTCATCAATTTTTTTTCATAAATTATGTTTTTCAGGAAATTTTTTTGTTATCAAAAAAAATGTTTTTTCACGAAATTTTTTGTTTTTATATTTATTTTTTTACCCACATATAAGTTTGTCATTTCGTTTGTAACACCTCAAAATAAATTATATGTATTCGTCACCCTCGATCGATTTATAGTCGATTTAGCGATATCCGTCCGTCTGTCTGTCTGTTTAAAACACGTTAACTTTCGAAAGACTTTACTGAGGCAACTGAAGTTTAGCACATATGTTAGTTATTAAACTGGTCAGGTTGGTGTTGCATTTCAGAACAATCGGTCTAGTGATTCAAAGTTATAAGCAAACTCGTGAATTTCGGCTGGGGTTTTTCGCGAATTTACGTGTTAAAAAACACGAAAGCCAACTCTGAGCCTGCTAAAGCTTAGCATAAATATTTGTCGGTTCTCCAGTCTAGTTGGTATTGAATTTCAGCAAAATCATTCCAGTCCACTGTGGGTCAGGATATTCATATTTTGGCCAATAAGGGCTGTAAATAATTTTTTCAGAATGTTGACATCTTGAATTTCGTCCACCTTTAATATTTTTTTATTGTGGTTTAAAGTTTTTTTGCATGAGGTTTAAGTCAAAGTTTGAGATTTTTTTTTTTTATTATATTTATGAGACAAATTATTTTTTGTGTACTCCAACAGAATATTTTTTAAAATTTTCTGCAAAGTTCTCCTAAAGCCATACCTTTTGTTTTTATACCCTCCACTCTGGTGATAGAGGGTATATATAAGTTTGTCATTCCGTATGTAACACATTGAAATATTGGTTTAGGACCCCATAGAGTATATATATATTCATGATCCTTGATCGATTTTAAGTCGATCTAGCGATGTCCGTCTGTCTGTCTGTCCGTCCGTCTGTCTATCTGTTGAAATCATGTTTTTGGCAATAATCCGAAACCGATTAAAACGCTTGGGGTACCAAAAGTTGCCTAATTCTCCTAGGCAGAAACTGATGTATTTTTTTGAAATCGGTTTAGTATTTTAAAAGTTATGAGTGAAAATGTAAAGGTAACTCTAAAATTATGGTGAATTTTACACAAAAAAAATGCTATAACTTGACACCTGTTGAATAAATGTGAACGAAACTTGGAATTTATTACAATTTTATCAATTCTAATACTCACAAAAAATTTGGGCGGAATCGCACAATGGGACGAGGCACCAGAAATTTAACCCAACATTTTAAAACGATTTATCTTGGCTCATGGTTGACATATTCAAATGAAATTGTAAATGGGTTCATATTTTATTGTTTTCAACGTTTTTATGTTTATTGTGGTACCAATTATGGCAAAATCGGTACAGGGGTTAAGAAGCTATGAGCAATTGAGTTGAGTTTCAATATAAACCTCCATGATACGGCGTGGTAGCGCGCCATTTTGTAGTTGTTTATGTCTTTTTAGCTTGTTGGCTTGTTAGTTGTTATTTGTATCAATAGAAGTAAAAAATACGTAGTATGTGGCATACACGTGGTTGCTTTTGTATAATTTTCATAATTTTTATATAATTTTCATATATACTTATAATTTTTTTTTTGTTTTTTAAATATTTACATTGCACTATGGTTCCGATCATCACTTTTCTTGGCCAAAATTACAAAAATGTAAAAACTTTTAGTTTGAAATAGGTTTTGTGTTAAAAATTGTTATAATTTTTTTGTTTTCCATGTATCACAAGAAAATTTTTTGGAACAAATTCCTAGTTCAATAGATTCTTGAATACATTCTACGGTAATCACAACAAAATTTTCTATGTAAAATTATTTTTCAAAAAAACTACTTGCTCTAAAAAACGATTGCTTTCGGGTCAATTTCAAACAAAAATCATTGATTCTGGAATGTTAAGTAGAACCGGTTGCAGGGTAGTTTGATGGGTTCCGGAACCGATTATTTGGAACAGAAAATTTTGCTGGGTATAATATTATAAGATTTTTTTTGTATTTAAACTCAAAAAAATAATTGAAAAAATTAAAAAAATACGTTTTTTATTTTTAGCTAAATTTGTTTTTGAACGGTAAATGAGTGTATACAAAAACAAAATATGTTTTCTGTTGTTTGTAAGTGTCTACGATTTTCTATAAAATCAATTTTGAGAAAATCGAATTTTGGCCAAGAAAGGTCGTCTGCGAAACCATAGTGCATTGGTTAACATTGTGGAGGGTATTTAAAGATTCGGCACAGCCGAATATAGCTTTCTTACTTGTTTTTTTATAAATTATGGAAATTATACTTTTGTTGAAATCAGCATTTTTTCAACACCAAAGTCCAAAAGATATTGACAAACCTCGAATTACAATCTGTCTCTAACAATATATTCTATTCACATTTTTGCGACACTGTGCGACCGATCATAAACTTTTGACACATAGGCCATAAACCAAAACATGGCGTTTAAAAATGCTCTAGAATGGAACTTCAACATATTTTTGATATTTTTTCTATTGATTTCTAATAAAAAATTTCCCACTTTGACAACATTGACTAACGTTAACTCACGCCCACGCAAAAAAAAAAATAATTTACTCAATAGTCTTTTTTTTCTTACATTTACTCACTATTTACGTGAGTAAACAAAACAGCAGTCACGTATGACTCATTTAAAACACGAAAAAAATTGTACTACTAAAAACTTTAAATAAAACTGAAACAATATAATTAAATAATTTTGACTTACGCAAAAAAAAAGCACGCACTACGAATCACTCACACAAAAAATGTGTCACTCACTTATTACTCACGAACAAAACATTTTAATCACGGTCACTTTTCATTACGCGTAATTCACGTGACCAGTGTCCATCTCTAGGGCTAAACATTAAAGCTGGGAACGCATTTAAGAGGGCACATGTTGGCGATAACATTTTGAATATTTTTTATAAAATTGTTAGCTAGTAGCATTACTTCCACATTTATGAAGGCAATGCTATTTATTAATAAAAAAGTTCCCTCTTTAATGTGCCACTGAATATATGAACTTTTTGACGCATTTAAAAGGGAAATATTTTATTAAAATCTTTTGATAAAAGCAAAAAGAGGGATTTATTAAAACTTGAGAATGTAAACATTTTAATTTTTTTTTTTTAAAGTGTGTCCTACATTTTGAATACGACATTTTGATTTAAAAAAAAGAGCTCGTATTCGTGATAAACATTGCTCAATCATTCATATTTTGAAAAATAATTTTTTTTTACTTTGAGCCAACACTCAGGGGATACAGTCTACTACTGTAATGCATTATGTTGGTACTAGGAAAATAGGGTTTCTTGTTAAATATTTTGTCCGCTATATTGGATCCATTATTTTGAATTTTGAGTATTTGATTCTAAAATCAGATTTGGCATCCGAAAAGGCATCAAAATGAAGGTTTTTGTCCAAAACATACAACATAGAAAAAAATCTAAAAATTTTATTTGTTGCCATATTTGATCCGCCATTTTGAGTTTAAAAAATCAGAGCTCATATTCGTAAAAACCGAAAATAAATACATCGAAAATGATTCATTTAAGTACAATTAGCTAAGAATTACAAAAGCATATAAGCCATATTGGGTCCGCCATTTTGAATTTCAAATCTTTAATTCCAAAATCAGTTGTAACATCCGAAAAACCAATAAAATCGAAATTTTTTACTGAAACAGACAACATATTAAAAGTCTTAAATTTGAATTTGTCGCCATATCGAATCCACCATTTTGAATTTTAAAAGTTTGAACTCATATTCGATATTAACGAGTCCAAATACATTGACAACGATGACATTAAATACAATAAGCAAAAAATTAAAACATCCTCTACGCCATTTGGGACCCGCCATTTTGAATTTCTTGATCAACGATCCTTTAATATCCCTATGTAATAACCTAAAAATTTTACACTCAAAAAAAAAATTTAGTCAATTTTTTTACAAATATTACTAAAAAAAGGTGTTTTACTCAAAATTCTTTTCACGTTAAAAAATTTACTATCACTTAACAAGGGCATTGTGGGGGGTATTCATGAATTCGGCCAAGGCGAATTTAAATTTTCAACCTGTTTTTTGTAATTTAATTTAGTTCCAACATTTTTTTTTGGAATTTTCTAAGTCCCTTACAAATATTCTTGTTTTACGTTTTGGAGTAAAAGATTTCATTAAAACTTCTTTTTGAAATAAAAAACAATTTTGAAAAAAAAAAAAAAATGGAAATCCCAGGCACAAAATTTATTGGCAATTTTTCTCATTTTGGATTCTGTTAATCAATAAATAAAATTTAATCTAAAAATTCTGTGTTCATTTTTTTCCAAGTCATTGATATAAGCTATCAAAGACATCCTGTTTCTATTGTAATATCTCATTAATTCAAATACTAGGCAAAGAAATTCAAGTATTTTATTGTTAAAATGCTAAATAACAAAGTACTAATAAATAAAAGAATTCATAAAAATAAGGTTAATAAAATAAAATACATAAAATATAATTAAGTCAATCTGTTAATGACATTAAGAGTAGAATACGAAAAAAAAGAGAATACAAAATTGAATTTTATTAATTCCAAACCATTGAAATGCAATATAAATTAACGTTCTTCTTTAGCATTCTTTGCTTTACATACTTTCTTTTATTTTTCGTTCTTGTACTACATTCTTACAATTAATTAGCCTGGTAAATTTTAACGCCCGGCAAAACCCTCTCACCACAAACGTTTACCATAATAAATGAGTTAACATTATTTTATTGGCATTTTAACATACACCTTTCAGGGTTTTATTTTATATTTTTATATTTTACTCATGATTTTGTATACTTTTCTTTTTTTGTAGTACAAAAAAATTTGCCTTAAGCAAATATTTGGAATGACCAAATAAGAAAAAGCAGAAACCCACTCACTTGGTCAGCTGCGGTTATTCACAGGAAACCATTAAAACGCTTTAACAAATTGTTGTTAAAAATAAACGAAAAAGTTAAAATTTTCTGAATATCTTTCAATCTGACAGATGTACAAAAACAAAATTGAACAAATGAACAAAAATGAAAAAAAAAAAAATATTTTGTTGGTTTTACGTGACCACTTAATAAGTCAATGTATCATCGTAAGCATGGATGCTGAAAGTCATGATGAGAATTGTATTTTTTGTCTACGTTTTCCTGTCGTGCTTTTTCTAAAAGAATTATTATGTTTATAGAGAAATAAAATTGTAACGACTAGAAATTTAGACAAATATGTTTTAGCCATGACCTTAACTCATTATTTACGATTTTATTCTGATTTTAAGGTTAAATGCTGGCCATTTAAATTTTGGGTGGAAAAATAAAAAGAATTTAAATAAACACAATTAGTCGACATATTAATCAGTTAAGAAAACAAAAATGCTCGTTCTTAAAAAAAAAAAATCTGGCATAGTAAGAATATATTTACTTAAGATATTAAGGGTATTCACTGTTAAAGTATCGAACACATAAGAAGTAATGATTTACAAAATTGAATTTTTTAGCTAGAGTTAACCTTCGCGTGGTGATGCGTTCAACCCGAGTGATTAACAAACTTAACCTGTAAATATTTTTCCGATGGGGGCCTATGAATTTAGGATAGGACCGTCTTAAGGTATAGCGGAACACGCAGGAGTTTATGGGTCCGTTGAAAAGTAAATAGTGCGACTATATTATTACATGAAAAAACATTTTTTGTTGTAATTTTATCTCATGTTATATAACTGTACTAGCTTACCATCCCGGTACTTCGTTACCGGTTGTATTGAATACCGGATAATAGAAGGATCAGGATTACTCTATCGATTTCAAAAAATTCCTTTACCCGAGTAAAAATTTTTATATGATGCAATACATAATGATATATAACACAATATATATTTATACGCAATTTAATCCGAATAATGGTGGATGTTTTTGCATTAAAAAAGATCAACTTGTATAAAATATGATTTGATTTCATCCGAGTTTTGACCAGACATTGCCATATATTAGTGGATCTAATTAGATCTAATTGAATAAAAACATGTAAAATCCTGGTGTTTTTTGGTTTGGGTTGAGACACACCACAGGTCAACGATACATTCACCAAACATATAATTTTCTTAAACAAAAAATGTTCGGGTACGCTTCGAACCAGATAGGTGATATACATAACCCTAACAAGGAAATGTTTAGGAACATTTTAAAAAGTTCTCATACTTTGCCTTAAAAACTTAGAAAATTGTTGGTTAAATGGAAACATATAGTGTTATATATGGAACAGAATAGGATATATATAATTTTATATTAAATTATACAGAAAAACAAATTTTGTATTGACCCTCATATAATTTTATATAATTATATCAACCGTACACCTTTTAATCCGAATCATGATTCAATTATATATAACTACATATGACTGCATTTAAAAAATTTTGAAAATATCTCACGCGATGTATAATCATATATGATTTATTATGTTTGCATCTGGTTATATATTGTTATATATGTTTATTTTTACTCGGGTAGGTAGTCTTTGTTTTATTTACTTGTGGACGTTTACGTCTTTAAACAATACAATTTGAATAACTTTGCTGGTACGTTATCATTTGCGTTCCGGTGAAAAAAAAGATATTGACAATTTTCGAGCCCTTATATCGGGTTTTTGGATTTTAAGTGAATAAATATTTCAGTGAAAAAAGAAATGGCAATAAAAATAAGTTTGAGTGAAAAAACATATAGGGAGAAAAAATATGGAATAAAAAAAGTTAAATACGATAAATTTAAGTAAAAAGTATCATTCCATATTGTTCCCTGCTCTATTCCATTTCGATCCCCGTTCTACTCCATTTCATTTCCAATTCCATCTCCGTTTGTTCCATGCAAGCTTCATTTCTCTCCATATAATATGCGTTAAAGAAATAAAAATTTATACTGTCGTTATTCTATAGATATGCAAAGTACCATTTTACACCTCTTGTACCAGGTATCCCTTTTTACCCTAAAATTTTAAATTTTAAAATATGGCTGTTATTTCTGGGGCTTTTAGTTTAATAGTTAGATAGGTAAAAATAAGCATTTGCCACTCTTCCCGTAAAATGAAATTTTCTAAAAACTTTTTTTTTTGTGCTAGGTGATCCTATATTTAAAAAATCAAGTTTCTGAACCATTATTTCAATAAATATAAAAATAACCAAATTTACACTTCTTTATCCCTTCACTATCGGTCGCGACCCTTAGAAACAAAATTTCCTAAAAAAAGTTAT
The DNA here is from genome assembly GCA_963921195.1 of Pegoplata infirma. Lineage (NCBI taxonomy): Eukaryota > Metazoa > Arthropoda > Insecta > Diptera > Anthomyiidae > Pegoplata > Pegoplata infirma. The sequence continues at coordinate 10,901,479 of OY992540.1, forward strand.
CCAGCATTCAAAATTTCAGTGGCTAGGATCGTTACATCATAAAATATAAAAAGTATCAAAAAACACTTCTTTATACCTCTAGAAACGGATTTTTTTAAAAAATACTTTAGCAGAATGTTTTTTTCACCAAAGTACCCTCTACATTCCAAAATTTAAGCCTCATTATTATAGGAACAAAAAAGTACCAAAAGTACACTTTCTTACCGCCGTTAGAAACGGAATTTAAAAAAGTATTTTTTCCAGAATGCTTTTTTCTTCATCGAAAAATCCTACATTCCATATTTTAATTTTCTAGGATAATTGTTTCAGCACTTTCGGTACTTTTAATAAAAGGTACTTTATATTAAAGGTAATTTTTGTAAAAGGTACTTTTTATAAAAGGTACTTTTTATAAACGGTGCTTTTTATAAAAGGTGCTTTTTATAAAAGGTACTTTTTATAAAAGGTACTTTTTATAAAAGGTACTTTCTATAAAAGGTACTTTTTTTATAAAAGGTACTTTTTTTAAAAAGTACTTTTTATAAAAGGTACTTTTTTTATAAAAGGTACTTTTTTTAAAAAGTACTTTTTATAAAAGGTACTTTTTATAAAAGGTACTTTTTATAAAAGGTACTTTTTATAAAAGGTACTTTTTATAAAAGGTACTTTTTATAAAAGGTACTTTTTATAAAAGGTACTTTTTATAAAAGGTACTTTTTATAAAAGGTACTTTTTATAAAAGGTACTTTTTATAAAAGGTACTTTTTATAAAAGGTACTTTTTATAAAAGGTACTTTTTATAAAAGGTACTTTTTATAAAAGGTACTTTTTATAAAAGGTACTTTTTATAAAAGGTACTTTTAATAAAAGGTACTTTTTATAAAAGGTACTTTTTATAAAAGGTACTTTTTATAAAAGGAACTTTTTATAAAAGGTACTTTTTATAAAAGGTACTTTTTATAAAAGGTACTTTTTATAAAAGGTACTTTTTATAAAAGGTACTTTTTATAAAAGGTACTTTTTATAAAAGGTACTTTTTATAAAAGGTACTTTTTATAAAAGGTACTTTTTATAAAAGGTACTTTTTATAAAAGGTACTTTTTATAAAAGGTACTTTTTATAAAAGGTACTTTTTATAAAAGTACTTTTTATACACGGTACAGAATTTTCAGAAAGTACTTGTTCCAGAATTTTCTATTTCACTTAAGGATCCTACATTTTAAATTTCAAATTTGAATGACCATTATTTTAGAAAATAAAAAAAAGTACCAAAAGTACACTTTTTTACCCATTTTACCCCCGTAGAATCAACATTGGCAAAAACCCAGCCTTAGTGAATCTTTTTTCCGGGAAGTGAACCGAAAATGCAAATTTCAAGTTTCTAGTACCAATATTTCAGGAGATATAAAAAGTACCAAAAGTACAGTTTTTTACCCCCTTAGAATCAACACTGGCAAAAATCCAGCCTTAGGGAATCTATATTCTGGGAGGTTAACATACAGTCCAAATTTCAAGTCTCTAGCTTCAGCGGTTTGGGCTGGGCGATGATGAGTCAGTCAGTCAGTCAGTCAGTCAGTCAGTCAGTCAGTCACGTTACTCTTTTATATATATAGATTTAAATAATAGAACCTCGAAAAAAAAAAATTAAAAATATTTTGAGTAGGTTTATTTTAGCTCGAGGTCATTTATTCTTTACTTATTAAAAATATGATATTCTCATAGAATAATTTAAAAAAAATATATTTTTCTGTTTTAAATTTATTTATTTTAGTAATTTTCTGCACAACTAAGCCGATTCCATTGCCAAGACTATTTAGCATATACATATAAAACCCTAGACAATTCCCAATGTTAAATCAAAAATATTCACACATATTCAAATCTACAATAGAATATAAAATTGATTTTAACAGATTTACGAAAAAAAAATTCCATGCAATAAAGGGTTAATGTTAAAATCTTACTACTGCATCCAATGTCAGAAAAAAAAAAAATAAGAAAAAAATACATGTCCTTGCAATGTTGACCCGATATATGCAGTTAAGGGTTAATATTATAAATTCTTAGAAACTGGTTTTGTGTCATATGGTATTACTATGGCATAAAATGGCAGGAATTAAAACAAAAATTAAGAAATTTTTTTTTTGCATGTCCTTGCAATCCCTAAAAAGTGTATCCTTGAAGTCCTTAAACTGTTACAAACAAAAAAACCAACAATAGTTCTTCAAGTTTTCTAAGTCTCTTAAAAATGTGGCCACATTTTGATGCAAATTTCAATAACTTTTTTTGGATATTCGGCCTTTTTTTCATTTAAGCAATTGAATTCCGCTTTTTAGCCAAGTTCTCTTTCGAATACCTTACTTTACTAAAATTTTGTATATGGGTAGTATTTTGTTAAATCTTATAGTTAATACAAAAAAATTTTAAAAAATATTAGTTTTTACCATTTCATTCGCTTTTATTGTCCCTGGAAATCCGTCCTTATTCGCATTCACTGTTCACTTGTTAAAACTCATGATGAGTATTACTACAGAATAAATTTCAGGAACCTGAGACTAATAGAAATTAAAACTGTGGGAAAATGATTTTAGAATCTGAGACTTTTTCTATAGAAAAAATGTCTTAGAATCTGAGACTCTTCCTGTTCGAAAAATGTCTTAGAATCTGTGACTTTTTTATCAGAACAATGTCTCAAAATCTGAGACTTTTTCTATTCGAAAAATTTCTCAGAATCTGATACTTTTTCGATACGAAAAATGTCTCAAAATCTGAGACTTTTTGTATACGAAAAATGTGTCAGAATCTGAGACTTTTTTTATATGAAAATTGTTTCAGAATCTGAGACTTTTTCTATACTAAAAATGACTCAGACTCTGAGATTTTTTCTATACGAAAAATGTCTCAGAATCTGAGACATTTTGTATACGAAAAATGCCTCAGAATCTGGACTTTCTGCACCAAAAATTTTTCAGACTCTGAGACTTTTTCTAAACGAAAAATGTCTCAGAATCTGAAATTTTTTCTATACAAAAAATGTTTAAGAATCGAATACTTTTTCTATACTAAAAATGTCTCAGAATCTGAGAATTTTTCTATACGAAAAATGTCTGAGACTTTTTTATACGAAAAATGGCTCGGAATCTGAGACTTGTCTCAGAATTTGGGAAAAGTGTTTAAGAATCTTTCACTTCTTCTTTACGTAAAATGTCTCAAAATCTGAGACATTTTCTATAGCAAAAATTTCTGAAAGTTTTTCTTTACGAAAAAATTTTTATTTATGTTTTGTGTCTAACGCATTGTATTTTTTGTCACGTTGAAACGTAGAGAAATTCTATTTTCAACAGAATTTTTCTACGTTTTGACGTGACAAAAATAACATGAATAAAAATGTTCTGTTCTAGTTTTACTTTGTGAATTTTGTTTAAGAGTCTACGTTTCACGCACTTTAAAAGTAATTTAGGCCTTAGAATTCGAGACTTTTTTTAAGACTTGTGGCAACTTCAATATTTTAAAATTTTTCTCAGAAATTCTCAGATCTTTTTCCCATATAAAAATTCTGAGAAATGTCTCATAACACCGTCCAGCCAATATTAAACATGAACCAGATGGTATACGTCCGAAAGTAGAAATCAAGTGGAGTAAAACTGCATTCACAGTTTTTCACTTTGTGATCCTGTTTTCTTTTAAAAGGACTTCAAAGTCGTAGGAAGCCGCTAGTAATGGCAAACAAAAGAGAAGGATCTCCCCTAATTTTTTAATTTTTTTTAATTTGCCATATCAGGATAAAATAAAGTTAATAACATATGAATAGTTCATGCGAATAAGGACGAATAGACCACTTTTTCGCAAACACGTTTTTTTGCATAAATGCATTTTATTAGCAGAGCCCTACAATCCTATGCAGAAATTTTGGGGAAATTTTGACTTTTAAGGCTAAAAAAATTACTTTGAAAGTGCAATAATTCGTATATTTTTATATTTTTGTTTAAATTGGGAGTAAACTAACGCACAATTTTGATTAAATACAACACAAAAACATACAAAAATTTTACTTTCGGTAACAATGTGTTAAAAGAACATTACGAGGAACAAACCACACTTATTATATTGGCAAAAAATTTTACCGTTCTTGAGTTATAAGACTTTAAAGTGTGGAAAGCAAAAAGGGCGAATATCCATCCTTAACAAAATATTATATAAAAATTATTTATACCCACTTTACACTATTATACTTTTCCTTTATACAAGAGTAATTTCACCATGTTAGGGAAAGATTTTATAAAAAAAATTTGCCAGAAATTGTTCATTTATTAGATACGACCAGGTTTCAATCAAAAAGGAATACAAAAATCTTTAAGAAGTTGGTAAATTTCGATATGTATAATGGAAAAGTGTGATAGTGTAAAGTAGGTATTAGCTGCGAGTTTAAAATTGATATTAGCTAAAATTTGAAATTGTACACAAAAAAAAACAATCTTAGCACATACAAACTTTAAGTGTTAATACTGCATCCAATGTCAGGAATAAAAAACAAAAATTTTTCATGTCCTTTTATGTTACGTCGTAATATGCAGTCAAGGGTTAATATTATAATTCCTAAAAATGTATTTAGTGTCATAAAGAATTACTACTGCATCAAATGGCAGGAATATTAAAAAAAAAATTAACAAAAAAATTTTTTTTTGCATGTCCTGGCAATCCTTAAAAAGTGTATCCTTGAAGTCCTTAAACTGTTACAAACAAATACCAACCATAGTTCGTCAAGTATTGCAAGTCTCATGAAAATGTAGTCAAAATCTGCTGTAAAATAACACATTTTTATTCAAATTTCAATACATTTTTTGGGATATTCGCCCTTTTTCCATTTAAGCAAAAAATTGATGTCCAATTTTTGGCAAGTTCTCTTTCGAATACCTTACTAAAATTTTGTATATAGGTAGATGTGACCTAAATCTTTAAGCTAATACCAAAAAGTTGACAAAAATATTATTTTTTAACCGTTTCCTGCGTTTTTATTGTCCCCTGTAAAATTCTACAAATGGTCTATTCGTCTTTATTCGCATGAACTATTCATATTTTGAGGATGTTTATTCTGGCTCGAGGTCATTATTTCCTTTACTAATTAAAACCATGATATTCTCATAGCATAATTTTCAAGAAAATTATTTTTTTGTTTTAAATTTATTTATGTTGGTCATTTTTGCAAGACTTAATCGACACGTGTTTCGGAATTTGTCAAGATTCCATTGTCAAGATTATTTAGCAAAAATAGAAACGATTTACTACAAAGTAGCAAACGAGTCTAATGACAAATCGTTTGTGCACAAACTAAAGTATAAGAACATATTCGACTCTATCCACAATATGAATTAGAAAGACGAAGAAATTGTACTATACTAGTAAGGCAACGATTGTCAATAACCAACAAAAATATTTAAAACATTTTACATATGATAGTCCAATGGACTACAACAATATGTTATTTGTTGTTGTGAATGTAAATTTTTTTAAGTTTTTCAAAAACTGGGCTTAGGAGTTGTGTATTGGAAAAATGCTAAAATTTGTGTCGAGTTGCCTTTTTTAAATATATATCAAATTAAAACGGAATCCACCACAATCTCAAAAATTTACATTTTGTATAGATTTGTATGGGCTATTGAATAGTTTTTTTTTTTTTTTGGAAAATTTTCAGAACCCATTCTGAAATTAATTTTGACATGTGTTTTTCGTTTTTTTTTTTCGTGAAAATCGAATTTGAATATTAAATTTCATAACAATTTTGTAATTTGCTTATATTTTCTTGTTTTAACATAGCGAATGAGTACTAAATATTTGCATAAATATTACTCATACGCTACGTTATAACAAGAAAATACAAGCAAATTACTCAATTGTTATAAAATTCAAAATTTAAATGCGATTTTCTCAAAAAAAACGAAAAACACATGACTGAATTTTTTTGTGTGGATAGAAAAACATCTACATATCAGATCCTTGTTTTTTCAAACTTTACCAAACATATTTATGTCTCTAGAACACAGGAAAATTTTATAAAGACGATTACAAACTTTCATATACATACACAAAAAACTATAAACTAAACGAGAATTCAAAAAACTATGAGAGTTTAAAAAAATTTAAAAAACTATTAAATTTTTATTAAATTATTTACTTAAATTATTTTTAAAATTTTTAAGTAAATTTTTAATTGCGTCAATTAAAAAATTACTCAATTTTTGATTTTAAATTTAAACAAGTTATTACTCAAATTTGTTTCCTCCATATTTTTTTCTGTGTATATTAAAAATTTCAAATTTAATTTCAGCAATTTTTATTTATCGTAACGTGCTTTTAAAAAAAGTATAATTTTGTTATTTAATCAATATTTAAATTAAGTTGCATAATTAGAATATGAAATATTCATTAGATTTTTTTTCTATGAGGGTAATGCACACCCATTTTCTATTTTAATTTCTAACCTAACCTTTGATTTTTCCTTGTATTAAGTTACAACAATATTTAATTCTCTTCCGCAATAATGTTTCATTTAAATATCAAAGGATTTTTTGTTCAATATACATATTTTATTCAAAAAAGAAATCTCTGGCGAAAAACAACTTATGAAACACTTTAAATTAACCCCCTGCTAACAAAATCATTAAATTCCCTTTAGCTTTCGAAAGCATTTAAAGCGGTCATTAGCCTTAAAAACAAAAATCCGAAAGAAAGAAATAAAATATAAAAATAATAAAATGATGACGTCTACATAAAGTATCAAAAAGCACGCACCGGAAATTAATAGTTACTATGATAAAAAAAATACTACAACAAAAAGTTCTATTCGCAAGAAGTTAGCACAAATACTACTACTACCAACAGTATGTTTACATGTGAAATATGCGTGTCCTCACATGATTCTACATACACTTCTGTGAATATACATGACACAAATTAATGACTTTATATAATTTTGTTTATTTTTTTTAAATAGAAATAGAAAAAGGAAAGTGTGAAAGAGAGAGAGAGGAGAAGGAAAAACTTAAGTAATAAATAGTTTAATATGTCACTTTTAGTTTTTGTTTTAAGGTATGTTAAAAAGAAAATTAAATTATTTTAAATTGCTGCTTATAAAATGCTTTTAAAGTATTATTTTTCTATGTTTTTGCAAAAACATGTTACAAAAAAGCTAGCAACTGTTTTCTTTTTTTATTCAATGAACTTTTTAAAAACAAGTCATTTGTAAAATTTGCATAACTCACTTTAGTTAATTTGCATTTTTTTTATTTTTTTTTTTGTATTTTTCACCTAGCAGTTCAACTGTAAACCTTTTTAACACATGTTGAAAGTGAAAAATGACAGGTGAAAATTATACAGGCTTTTACTACTTAGAAAAGCGAGTAGATTTTTTTAACCCTTTATCAATAAAGGAAAGGAGTTTTAGAAAGAATATTTTAAGTAAATATATTCATGATCTCCGAACACTTATTGGTAGTGATGTTCGTCTGTCAGTGTGTATAAACAAATGTTTTTCAATTACACTGTGCACCAAATTTAGGTTCACCGAGTGTATCTTAAATGGGACCAACATAAGAAAGTCAAATCGGTTACTTGTTTTTTAAGATTATTAGAATTCTTCGAAAACTCCTTCGTGGTAATTTTTGTTTAAATTATGTACTCTTAGATTTTTTTTTGTAATTTTTCGTGGAAAACTTCTAACGGTACTTCAATTTTTTTACTATTTTTTATAAATTTTTTGAAAAAATGTTATTGTAATTAAACAATCTTAAAATCAGGTCTACTGATCCAATGGTGCGCCGTAGAGGGGTAAACAGCAAGAATGGTCTCCATTAATTTTTACGCCTAAACTTTTTTTTAGAACAATGTAACACTCTATCTGCAATTTCTAATGGGGGTTCCCATACAAAATTATATTTTTTAAAATTTGCTTAAACCGCCCAAAAGCTGCTCCTAAGGCAGCCAAATGTATGACCGTACTTTTTTTTAGAATAAGTACCTTTTTTTTAGAAAAAGTCCTTTTATTAGAAATGTACCTTGTTTAAAAAAAAAGTACTTTTTTATAAATTGATACTTATTTTAGAACAAAGTAATTTTTTTCTAAAAAGTAGTAAAAAATTTTCCTTTTTTAAAAAGTACTTCTTTAAAATATAGTACTTTTTTAGAAAAAAAATTTACTTTTTAGAAAGTATTTTTTCTAATATAAGTACTTTTCTAAAAAAAGTACTTTTTTTCTAAAAGAAAGTATTATTAAAGTACTTTTTTTAGAAAAAAGTGCTTTGTTAGGAAAAAAGTGCTTTTTTCAAAAAGTATTTTTTTTAGAAAAAGTATTTTTTTTTTAGCAAAAGTACTTTTTTTTAGAAAAAGATAATTATTTTAGAACAAAGTAATTTTTTTCTAAAAAGTAGTAAAAAATTTACTATTTTTAAAAAAGTACTTTTTTGTCTAAGAAGTAAATTTTTTTTCTAAAAAGTACTATATTTTCTTAAATAATACTTTTTAGGAAAAAAGTACCATTTTTTCTAAAAAAGTAATTTTTCCAGAAAAAGTACGTTTTTGTCTTAAAGGTGATATAGTACTTTTCTAAAATAGTTCTATTTGGCCAAAAAAGTGCTATTTATTCTAAAAAAAAAAACTTTCTTTTTAAAAAACACCTTTTTTTTATTTTTCCTAAAAAAGCACTATTTTTTTTAAAAAAAAGTACTATTTTTTCTAAGAAAGTACTATGTTTTCTACAAAAGTACCATTTTTTCTAAAAAAAGTACAATTTTTTCTAAAAAATTACTATTTTTAAATTCTGATTAATTTTTATTAAAAAAAAAAATTGTTTTATTGACCTTTAAAATATTATATTTTGAGGATGTTTATTCTGGCTCGAGGTCATTATTTTCTTTACTAATTAAAACCATGATATTCTCATCGTTTAATTTTGAAGAAAATTATTTTTTTGTTTTAAATTTATTTATGTTGGTCATTTTTGCAAGCCTTAACCGACAAGTGTTTCGGAATTTGTCAGATTCCATTGCCAAGATTATTTAGCAAAAATAGAAACGATTTACTACAAAAAACGAGTCTAATGACAAATCGTTTGCGCACAAACTAAAATATTAATACATATTGGACTCTATCCATAATGGGAATTAGAAAGACGAAAAAATTGTACTATACTAGTAAGGCAACGATTGTCAATAACCAACAAAAATGAACATAATGGTTTGCACACCATAGTGATGAATAGGGATGAGATTTTCATGCACTTAAAAATCTAAAATATGCTCTTAAAATATCCCAGTTGGCAACGTCCTCGAGCCATCCTCAGTGACGGAGTGGTGACATGTCAGAGTCACTGCTGACATCCACAAGACATCTCTATGTACTGGGTTGAGGACAGTTTCATACAAATTTTCAAATTGTCCTCACCCAAAGTCAGCAGTGGTCAGGGCTGACCTTCTGGGGACATGTCACCTAAGACTTCTTTTGGGAAATGTCTGACGTAGGTCATGCGAAAATACAAAAAAATTTCACATTTCCTTTAGTTTTTACTTTTATCCATTTTCCTTTATAAATTATTTTTCTCATATTTAGAAAAAACTTTTCGCCTTTTTTAGTCCCAACTGGATTTGAACCTGGAACCTCCAGTTTATTAGTCCCACACCTAACTACTTGTTCCAAACTTTATTTTGAAAATTGTTTGTCTATTTATTATTTTATTCTACTTGTTAGATTTTGATTTTATTTTAAATAAATCGATAATGTTGCCATTTTTTTCTTGGAAATTGAAGAGTTGCCCAGATTTAAAATTCTAATTTAATATGTTGCTTTTCTGAAGACATTTCCTTTTAGACGTCTTAGAGGAATTGTCCACACTCTTAAAGCAAACATTCAGTGCTGACAATGTTAGGACATGTCATCAAGGATTACCTATGATTTGTCAGAACCTGAAGACATTTCATCAAGGAATCACTGTGGAAATTTCCTCAGTGACATATTTTCCGACTGGGATGCACTAAAAAACTCAAAATATGCACTAAAAATCCTAAAAATCCTAAAAATATGCACTAAAAAAATAGAATGTGTGCAATAAAAGTCTTGTATAAGCAGGATTTTTTTTAGAAATTAGGACAATCTATAAAAGAAAAAATAATTTTTCTTATTTCCAAAATAAATTTTTAAAATTTAAAATAGTTTTTGAAACAAATAAATTTCAGTTTGTGTTTTTTTTTTATTTATATCAAAATATGCAAAAATATGCACTTAAAAGTTGGTAATAAGCACAATATATGCAATTAAAACCAAAATATGCAAAAATATGCATTTAACCCAAAATATGCAAAAATACGCAAAAACAAATCGATGCCATTTTAAATCAAATTTCTTGATTCGGAAAGATAATTGGTCAAAATCGTTTTTAGACTATCGACAAAAAACATGCATTTGCATGGAAATCTCATCCCTAGTGATGAATAACCCTAATATGGTATTATTATACTCACAACAGCAAATAACATATTGTTGTAGTCCAATGGACTATCATATGTAAAACTGTTTTAATTAAAAAAAATTTAAAAATTGGGGGAGATCCTCCTCTTTTGTTTGCCATTACCAGTGCCATCCTAGGGCAGGTACAAATATTTCAACATTATTTTACAAAATGTATCTTTTAAAACTTTGAAGTTTTTTTTTAAAGGAAACAGGATCACGAAATGAAAAACTTTAAATGCAGTTTTACTCCATTTGATCTCTACTTTCAGACGTACATCATCTGGTTCATGTTTAATATATTTAATCTACAATTATTGTCAGTTTATTATTTGGAAAGGAAATTTTTTGTGCGTTTCAATGATAATATGCTTAGAACTTTAATATGGTACTTTTTTTTAAGTAATTTTATAATTTTGTTTGTTGTTTGATATATTTTATTTTTAAAAAGTGTCAATTTGCTATTTAAAGGGTTAAATTCCTATGCGTGTGTGTTTTTTTTTTTATAAGCTGTGTTAATGTTTTTTAGCCTGAAGTTTATTTTTTTCAGTTACTTAGAAAAATACCAAACGGAACAACTTGTGCATTAATGCGAAAGAATTACAAATAAACATAATTAGAATAATTATGTTTTTATAAAAGATTAACATTGCTAAATGCAAGCTGTTTAATATATGAATTATAAATATGAATATATTTAAAATAAACACGTATTAACGTAGAGAACACAGAAAAATAATTTTATAACTTAATTCTTTAGAAATATTAAAATATTTCAACTCTTAACTGTAGCATATGTTTCAAAAACAGCAGGCGTAAAAAAGGTAATTCATATAAAGTAACCTTGAATTAACATAATGGTGTTGGAAGTACTACAAATTTTACTTTAAGTAATAATTTTTAGCCAGCAGTAAAAATATTGTTTAGGCTAAATTTTTTGATAAACCCGGTTAAAAGCATTTTTTTAAGTAAATTTTTAATTGCGTCAATTAAAAAATTTTGATTATTCCATTTAAAACTCTAAGATTATATTGGAAATTCACAAATTCCATCTTAAATAAGAAAACTTCATTTAATATTTCAGGAAATCCAGTTCAATTTTCTAAAAATTTTCAAATGTATTTTCTGAATTTTAGGTGGAGTTTTAAATTTCAAAGGCGAAGGTCCATTTTATTTTTTATTTTTATTTTTTTGGATAATGTATCGTTTTCAAATTACCCACCATTAAATCCTAAATATCTGTAGTTTGTTTGTATTAATTCATGTTGTTGAATTACAGCTTAATTAAATTATATCTAAAGAAAACAACAACACAAATTTCAAAATTACATGACATGTATGCCAAAGTTGTCAACCTAACAAGATTTATGTAATTAACTTTAAATATCACATAACACAAAACTTACAAACATTTCTAATTTTGACATTTATATAAACGTAAATGTAAATGTATTGAATCCCAGCAACATTTTTAAGAGACAAGAAATATTTTGATAATTTTGTATGGCCAAAAAGTTTTTCTTCAGATTTTGAATATTCGGACAAAGGCCTTAAAATTATGTGTTACAAATAGGGCGTAAGAATGTTTCAAAAAAATGTTGGAGGATAAAAATAAATGGGGGTCGGGCTCACTAATGACCTCTCTGGACGCACCATTGGACCGGTGGAAGCTGATTAAATAAAACAAATTTACGAAAAAAATTATAAATAAGTTTTTTGCTGTGATGCGTCATCACATTCCCACAAAATTGTTAACTAACAAATTGTTATTTAGTATGTTTCTTAAGAAAAATATAAGAAACCTTATTATAACATTACATGATTTCTAGTAATTTATAATACCTCTTAGCAAAAAAAAGTCCGCACTTCTTTAAATAGGAGTGTTTCAAAACAAATGTAATCAAAAAATCAAGCAAGAAAAAAATGGCCAGCAAAGACCAATCGTATAACACCATATGCCAGTGTTTGACGGAAAAAAGTTCGCAGATCAAACATGGACCGATTGGCTTTATATTTTTTTAGATCTTTACCAAGTTTAGAAAACAATTTAGTTGCTATAAAGGTGGCTTCAGCAGCCAGCTACACCGCCCCCTTTTCTAATTTGTTTTAATTAATTAACATAATGAAATTCAACCTTTGTTTTCTTTACTCTCTTCGAGTGGATTAAAAATTCAGCGTAAGCATTGTACCTCCATGTTATAATTCTTGGAATTGAATTAAAAATACATGTTAATTACTTGTAAAATTTCTATAGAAACATGTTAAAATCCTTATATAAATAACTGGTACCTAAGCTAAAAAAAGTTAAAAAATACTAGTTAAAAAGTGCAAAAACTAAATTATAGCATTTATATAATACAACCTATAATTTGTTTTTATGTAACCAACATTAGTTAAGGAAGGATTGTATGGTTTAATATTTACACGCCATTATTGCATTAGCATCCATCATTATTTATAACGTGCAACGAAATAATTCATAACGTCATTAATGTTGCAAATTAATCAATAAAATACAGATGTAGGTGTTAAATTACAGTTAATGGTGCCGTTAATGGTGCTACAATTTTATATAGAGGGTCCTTAAATGTGCTGCTCTTAGATGCTAATACATAAATAATATAAATTGATGATTAGGAATTTTATAATCAAGTTGATGTTTATGAATTTTTAAATTTTAACAGTTGGTGAAGGAGAAAGGGCGAATTATACAAATTTAATAGTTTTACGCTAATTAAATGCAAATCTATTTTTGGTGTTAAACAGTTTTATATACATAAGTGTAATTTTAGAAGTTTAATATAATTCTAATTTTCCTTAATTTCGATGTTTGTAAACTGTGTAATTTTTTTTTTTAATTGATTTTTGAGTAAAAATAAACAATATTTTGATAATTGACATAAATCTTTGGAAATTACTAAAATTTTTTAATTTACCTTAAAAGCCTAAAAGGTAACAAAGTCGGTTTGATAAAAATCTATGGGTTAATTTCGAATTTATGACAAATTCTATGAAAAAAAAAACATAACAAACATTAAAAACATGTTTTTATTTTTGTTGTATTTATTTGAAATAAAAAAACATAACTTTGGTGTTTGCCCATAGATTTTTATTTCACCCACTTTATTATCTTTGTCAAATACCTGCTTTCAATGTAAGTTAAAACACTTTATCATTTGCAACGATTTCTATTTTTGAAATATTTTTAAATGAGTTTTGCTAGCCGAATTTTGTCACGACTGATACACCATTGGATAGGCCTTCAAAAAACTTTCCACCTGTATAAAATGTTCATATAGTTTCTTTTGAAGAAATGGGAAAAATTCTTAAAAAAAAGAAAAAATACCGTTTTCCTCCTGCCCTTTGACCAGCTAAATGTGAGATTGGGCAGCTATAAAAAAACAGGTGACTCTTATTTTGCTCCCCTCTTTCCTATATGCAAGTTTCAGGATAATCGGTGGGTGCCCTGTAAAATACCTTCCTTGTTAGTGATAGAGGGTATATATACCCAGCAAAAATAAATCGAAATTTTGGCGACACAGCATCTTTTAATAACATACCGAAGCGCATCCAAAGAGCGCTATTGAGGATGCAGTAGAAGTAAGGGGAAAAAATTAAAATTTTTTGTTAAGATTTTTTATATAAAACTCTAAATATAAAATTATATTTTGATAAAATTTCATACATGCTTTCCTTTTGAATACATTTAAAACTTTTTGATTTAAAAACATTGAGTTTTAGGCAAAGACACATGATTTCTTTGCATCATTATTGCGCATTAATCAGCGCTGCAAAGAGTGCTTCAATCATAACACCTCACATTTTAAATAACAAAAAAAAAAAAATTGAGTACACCATTTCCACTTTAGTTTCAAAAAATACAAATTATATTACAAAAAATGTCCAATTATATTTAAAAATGTCCAATTATATTTCAAAAATTTCCAATATAATTGAAAATTTTTTAATGTAATTAAATTTTTTTTGGTTATAATTGGTAATATCTGAAATATAAATGGAAGTTTCTGAAATATAATTTGAAATTTTCGAAATATAATTGGAAATTTTTTAAATGTAATTGGATCTCTCAGGCGATATATCTTCCAAATGCTTGCAGGGAGTCAACTGATTTTCAGAATTAGTCAATTGTATTTAAGATTTTCCAATTGCATTCAGAAATAGTCAATTGTATTTCAGATTTTGTAATTTGTATTTCAGAAATAGTCAAATGTGCTTCATCTTTTTTTTGCTTAAATCAGCTCTAAAAATATACATGAATTCACTGCATCTTTATAGCGATTTTTTCAGCGCTCCAAAGAGATGTGAATTCAGAGCATCATAAGAGCGCTTTTTGGGTGTATCCAACTAGCGCTCTAAAGTGTGACATCGCCTTAGAGAATCATGCATGAATTCAGCAGGTTTGGATGCGCTCCTTGACTCGAGTTTCCTTTCCAAAAGCTGCTGCCGGTTCAGCAAAATTTCTGCTGGGTAAGTTTATCATAACTCATCGAAATATCCGTCTAGGACCCAATAATGTATATATATTATTGATCAGCGATGGATTTTAAGACAATCTAGCGATGTCCGTCTGTCTGTCCTTCTGTGGAAATGGTGATCACGGCCAAGGTATTAAACAGATATGACTTAGACTTAGCATATTTACTTGTAGTTGCCCTAAGTAGTTCGGTATTGCATATGAGCGAAATCGGTTTAGCGGTTCAAAAGTTATTAAAGAAAATGAAAGGACACCTAGAAAATTTTGGTACATTCAACATAACCTAAAAATACAAAATGCTTTAATTCGGCTGCTGCTTGACACTTGTGAATAGAATTGATCACCGAATGGTATTTAAAGAAGTAGAAACATATTTTTTTACAAAAAATAAAAACATTTTTTTTCGATGATTTTTTTTTCAAATTTTTTTTTTGCAAATAAACTTTTTAACACGGTTGAACGTATCAATACATTCGGCAAGGTCGAATTTAACTGTTTTACTTATTTTGTTTATTTTTGTATTATTTCTAAATTTTGCAGAGTTTTTTTATTTTCCGGATTTTTTGTAAATTTAATTCCGTTTTGTTTTTCCTCACTTACCTTTATAAAATTAAAAATTTAATAAAAAATACCACAATTACATACCTGAAACGAAAAATAAAACAAAAATTCATTTAATTTTTTTTTTTTTCAAAACAAAAATGATTTAAATAATGTACATTAGGTCGTCCCGTCAAATATGAACTTTCGAATTTCGTTTCGTGTCGTAATACCTGCCGAACGATATCCACGCAGTAGCTGTTTGCGGGAAAATTTAGTAAAAATTTTTTTGCATAAGCATCTTTAGTCAGAAACCAGCGGTAAAGATTTGAAAAAAAAATACGTTTTTCAACCAAAATTCATGTCCGAATTTTTGACCAAATCCGGATCAAAAATAAGAAATTTAGGAATTTGGGAAAAATATTTACAAAAATTACAAAAAAGAGATTTTGGTCTACAGATGCTGATTTTTAAACATAAAAATTATTTTTT
Source organism: Pegoplata infirma (assembly GCA_963921195.1). Taxonomy (NCBI): domain Eukaryota; kingdom Metazoa; phylum Arthropoda; class Insecta; order Diptera; family Anthomyiidae; genus Pegoplata; species Pegoplata infirma. The sequence continues at coordinate 10,917,479 of OY992540.1, forward strand.
ATCCAAATTGGTACCAAAACTTGGAAAATGTTAAGCATGCTATCTAAAAAATATGAAAAAAAATAAAATTTGGTCCTAAAATGTTGATCAGCGATTTTGGTCCACAGATGCTGATCGGCATTTTTGAACCAAAATTGTGTTTTTATTTTTTAATATAACTGAAGTTTTTATTTATTTCGGTTTGAGTCCATATTAATTATTTCTGAGAAATAATTATTTTTGTTGTACAATGAGAAAATCTGAAAAAAAATTAATTGACAACACAGGCTAAGTGGAGATGTCGACAGCTTTCGGAAGAAGCCACTCTTCCTTCGTCAGCACTCTTCGATTGTCACTGTAGGTGTGTAAGATTAAGATCAGCTATTTAAACGTACATTAAGGTGAAAAAGCGAACGGGAATTATATCACATTTCATTACCCATATGTTACGTTTAGCACGAACTTAATGAATCTAACTTTTAACTTTTTCCAACACAGTTGTAATTTCTTACACTGTAGTAGATTTTTCTCAGAGTTGCAACCCTTTTTTAATATTTTCACATAACATACTCAACATTTTCCAACTTTTAAGACCAAATTGGTTAAAAAATAGCATAGGTGGACCAAAATTGCTATTTTAAAATTTTTTAAATATTTTTTCCATAAAGTACACAAAAATTCCTAATTTTTGAGATGGTTTTGGTTTCAAAAATTCAGACATTATTTTGGTCGAAAAACGTATTTTTTTTTCAAACTTTGACCGCTGGTTGCCGACTGAAGACGCCCATTTTCATAAATTTTCTCACAATTATGTAGTTACTCCGTGACCATCTTTCGACAGGTATTACGATACGAAATTCGAAAGTTTAGATTTGAATGTACGCCCTAATGTACGTAAGTATTTATACGTATTTCTATTTTCATAGTTGACATTTATTTTATTACGCAAATGAATCAAATATAAATAATTTATTCAAGGCTAATTTATAAAAATAAAACACCCTTAAGAGTTTTGCATAATTTTTGGAATAATAGTGAACAAAAAAAAAAAAATAGAAATAGAAAAATATGCGTGATATTTATTATTCTTCACAAGTATCACTCTTTACCATATTTGTACTTCAAGAACTTTATACTTCTTCTGACATGAAAATGTTGCATTTGGAACCCTCCTTGTTAGCTAGAAATAAAAGTCTAACAGTTAAAACGTAAATCCTAAAAAATATGAATTTAATCCTTTTATTTTTACAAAGTTTTCTTTTTTTTCCTTTTTTTTCAAATTTTACTTTTTAACTTAAAAAAAAAAAAAATTTAAATAATTCATCCATTTAAAAAAAGTTTTAATAAAATTAAATATCCATAAATATTGGGATCTGTTTCTTTTTTAATAAGTATATCATTTACACCATCTTGTCATAACATTTAAAAATTCATTTGAGAAAAAGGGCTTAGCTTATAACTACAATAAAGACACAATAATTTGCATATAACATCAAGCGCCTTTTGCTCTTTCCTCCCTACTACACCCGCAAAGTTTATAAATCTTTATAAGTGTGGGGTGTGTAATACACTCGAAGAAAAAAGTTTTCCGGGAAAGTAGTTAAACTGAATGTTGAAAACATGTTGATTTATATCAAGCTTTTGAGCTGAGCTTTTAAAAAAGCATACTCATTAATGTATTTTAACTATTTAGAACATGAAGTTGGATAATATATGTGGCAAAAAGGAAAAAATGCATAAGTCGAGTTATGGTAATCTTATTTAGTTACTTGTATTCGAGTACTCTTTAAATTTTAATCATGATTGTAGAAATAATCTACAGCATATTTTTTATTGAAAATGTCAATTAACAGTGCATTAAAATTTATATCTTAAAAGTGCTCTTGAAAAAAAAGAATTAAAAAACCCTTATGCAGTTTTTTTCCTTTTTGTCACAGATATTCTTGATCGACGTGGGCTGAAATTTTGTGGAACCAATTTGTTTTAATTAGAGAACAAAAAAGTCATAGCTGTGAATTTCGTTTGTAAATTGTAGAAGTCCAAAATTTTGTGGTGTCATAAAGTTTAATGAAATGTTTTAAAAATGTTTGCGAATTTAGACATTTTGCCTTTTTTTCCAATTACAATCTCGCGCAGAATCCGAAAATGACGTAAAAAGTTAGTTTTAAATATATTGCTAAATTATCAAAATTACAATTGCAATCTTCGAATTACAATTGATCTCTTTTGAATAACAATTAATATTTTTCGAAGAACAATTGATATTTTTCGCATTACAATTGATATATTTCGAATTACAATTCATATTTTTGAATTACAACTGATATTTTTCGAATTATAGTTTATTTTTTCGAATTACTATTGATCTTTTTCGAGTTACAATTGAAAACTTCAAATAACAAATGGAATTTTTGAGTTAAAAATTAAATTTTCGAATTACAAGTAGAATCTTCGAATTACAAATTGAATTTTTGAATTACATATATCAAAAGAATCGCTAATTTCGACAAAAAAGTAAGTTATATCATTTCTTAATTAAGACAAAATTTAAAACTTAAGTTACATTTGATAAACTTTAAGCTTCAGTAAAATTGCAATTGGTAACACTGTGCAACAAATTTTGGGTCATCGTTTTGAGCCTCAATGGCTTCAACGCTATACGAAAGTAGACCATAAATATACTACAAACTATAACTGCCGTTTTAAGGGGTCATTTAGAGGTATTTTTTTTTATAAAGCACTTCTTTCTGAATGTAATTTTTAGCTCAAAACTATATTTACACCATTTTTTTGAGTTTTTTTAAAACTGATCTGGGAAAAAAGGCAATGAAAGTATGATGCTGAATATTTTTCCATTTTTAAGCATTTTGCGCATGTCGCACAAACTTTCAACCTTTGAAAACCCCTAGTGAAATTTTATGAGAAAAATATTTGTAGAACATTTTAACCCTATAAATGCACGTTTTATTAGACTTCTGTGTTAAATTTTTGAAAAAAGGACAAAAATTACCCCTTAAAATGACAGTTAGAGGGTTAATATGTTCTAAGAAAAGAACCGTATTTTGAAGCTCAGATGTGTTTTTATTATATATTTTTTGACGTTTTCCAAACGCCTTTGATAAAAAATTAAAAACTTCAGTGCACCATAAAAAAGAAATCCGAACTGACTTTGTAAAACCCTTTTGTGATTTTGTCTACTTTCATATGGTGTTGAAGCCATTGAGTCTAATTTTTCTTGTTGCACAGTGTAATTTCTGTAAAACTCGAAAAGCTTCAGTGAAATCGGGACAGCGGATTATATTGCTGGATTGTTTATTAAATATAAATTCAAAACTTTGGTAGATGGCAGTGACAAGTTTTAAGCTTTTATATCTGACTTTAAGCTATGTTGAAGCAACGAGCTTTTTTATACCCTCCTGTTAGTGATAGAAGGTATATATAACTTTGTCATAACGTTTGTAACTCATCGAAATATCGGCCTAGGACCCTATAATGTATATATATTATAGATCAGTGAAAATAGTTATGAACGGTTCAATAGTTATGAACGAAAATGTAAGGACACCTTGAAAATTTTGGTACATTCAACATAACCTTGAAATACAAAATGCTTTAATTCGGCTGCTGGTTGACACATGTGAACAGAATTGATCACCAAATGGTATTTTAAGAAGTACAAACATATTCGCCGAAATTTTTTTTCACCAAAAAACTTTTTCGCGGATTTTTTTTCTAAAAATTTTTTTTTTGTTTTTTTTTTTTTGCAAATAAACTTTTTTTGCATTGTGGAGGGTATCAATTAGAGATGGGCGCGTGAGTGATTTTTAACTCACACTCACTCACGCTCACGATAGGAATATTTAAATCACGCACACTCACTCACGAGCATATTTTTTCGACTCACAATCACGTGAGTAAATTTAATACAACTCCCTCTCACGCAAGCTTCACTCACACTCACGTTGACTCACACTCACGAAACTCTTGTTTATACAAAAAAAAATTTTAAAAACTAAAATTTCGAAAATCTTTCAAAACTTTCAGCAAAATTTAAAGTTCCGAGAAATTTCACATTTTTTTTTGCATTTTTCGAGACGAAATCTTAAGTTTAGCCAAATTTTACAATATTTTTGTTGCTTTTTTTAGTACGAAAGAAAATATGAAAAGAAAATAAATCACGTAAACTCACGCAGAAAAATCCACTCACGCACACTCACGCACACTCACTCACGCAAAAATCTTACTCACGCACACTCACTCACGCAATTATTTTCTCCACTCATACTCACTCACAATCACGTGAGTAAAATTAAATTTAGTCACACTCACGCGTGATCACGCGTGAATCACGTGAATCACGCTCTAATCTGCTCATGTGCCCACCTCTAGTATCATATACATTTGCCAAGGTCGAATTTAACTTTTTTACTTGTTTAAAATATGATTGATTTTTTTGAGCTGATTTAATTGATGATTTGAGCTTTAATTAAACGGTGAGCCTTAGGATTTTTGAATTCCGATTAATCTAAGAATTTTAAAATAAAAATAAATTTAAATCAGAAAAATTATTCTATGAGAATATCATAGTTTTAATTAGTAAAGGAAATAATGACCTCGAGCTAGAATAAACCTAATCAAAATATAATATTTTAAAGGTCGAATATAAGCATTTTTATTATTTTTTTTATAAAAATTAATCACAATTTGAACAAATTTTTAATTTTTATATTTAAGCTTCAATAAGATTCGATTTGAGCTTTATCAATTTCGAATTTTAAGCTTTATTTTTACAATGAAAGATGTCTTGTGTAGGCTTTTTGAAATTCATTTAAACTGCTTAATTTAACCCACCGAAACCATGCCAAGGGGTGCTGTTAGTGCAAAAATCATAATTAAAGAATTTGTTTACTTTTATCGCTAGGGGAAGGCGGCCCCAAACTAATCCAAAAAACGGCTCTTAAATTTTTATATTTTTTTTATTATTTTTTACATTTTGTGGGAAATAAAAGATTCGACACAGCCGAATTTAACATTCTCACTTGTTTAAATTCATTTTTTTACAAAAAAAGTTTGACTTGCTTTCTTTCTTAAAGCTTTGTACAAATACTTTTCTTACTTTTCTTTGAGTGTAAATGAGGTTAGGTTATTTTCTTAATGGCAAGAGGTTTAAGTTGTTTGAATGTTATTTTTGCCATCATCATCAACATTCTACAGGGCAAGATTATGTGTTGTATGGCATCAGCATTATCATCATCAACATCATCATTGTCGTCATTATCATATGTTTAAAGAAATTTTATTTTTTATTGTGCTTGAGAAACAAACACACAAACATATTCATATATTCACAATATTACATCTACATACGAACATATGTTAAGATGTGTTGCTTCTTCGATACTTGATTGTGTAAAAAAATTTATATTTTATATCGAGGGCGAATATTTAAAACTTGCTAACTGAAAATGTAATTTTAGGAGATCGACAGAAAGCTGTTATTTTTAGGTATTTCTAGAGCTTTTTTTTGCAATATAATTAAAAACAATTGTTATTGAAATAATATATCAGTTAAAACTTAATTTGATAGATGACAACTAATTAAATGAAAACATTTTTATCGGAAACTCTCTTTGGAAAATATTGCAGATATCAAGTTTTGAATATTCGCCCCTCGATATATGGCATATAATTTTTATTTTCCACTTTTTTTGCTGTTGTTTGGTACTTTGGTACAACAAACGCCCAGATATTAATGCTTAAACATTATTCATTCAACACAATGTTGCCATAGCTGATGAGGAGGAGGAGGAGGACGAGTAAGTAGGAGGCCAATGATGAAGATGATGATGGCTATGACGATGATGCCATAATATCGCATGTTCTGTACAGTTGTAAATATCGGTTATGACTGACTGTGTGGTTGGTACTGCTGCGGGTAGATGGGAAATTGTTATAAATTATAAAAAATTACCCAAAGTGCCATGAATATTGTTGCTTTTCCTTGCATAAGTGCAGTAGCGGCAGCTTTAGCAGCAGCAGTACAACTTGCGTGTTTTTGTCGTATAAAGGGAAACAACATTGTTGTTAAAAAACAATAAGAATTTTATTAAAAAATACGGAAGTAAAAATTATTTGCTTAAGATGAAAGCGACATTAAGGAAGTAAGTAATACTTAATCTTTCATAATCTATCATCTTTTGTCTTTTTTTATATATTATTCTTTTATCTAGCTTTTTATAAAAGTAATTTTTTATGGCTTTAAACATAAATTTACATAAATTTAAGTAAATGGTTTTTCTTTTAACTTTGTATTTAATAAATTTTTATTTTCTTTAAACATTTTAAGACACCATAAATTCTATTTGAAATATATGTGACCCAATTTTATGAATACACATACCAACCATATAAGAAACCATATTAAAGGAGTTGAGTTTATGAATTTTATTTGATCGTAAATTTTCTTTTTAAATTTAAATTTTTACTAATATATATATATTACCATAGGATAAGAGGTATTGTAAGTTTGTTATTTTATTTGGTAACACTGCCAGCAATAAAATGAGAAGACAACAGCTGTTTTTCGGAAAATTGATTTAAACTTTAAGTAATAAACAATTTCAAGCTTCAAAGCTAAAAAAATAAAAATTTTAAGCTGTGTTAAACCAATTTTTGTATAAATTAGAGCTTTCGCAAAGTAAACGTTTATAGCTTTTTCGATCACCTGTATTAAGCTTTTGAAAATTTATAATTTGAAAGTTTTTTTTAATAGATGTCTAAAGTTTTTTCGTAACAAAATTCCGAGTTGTAACAAGCTTTCATAAAATCAAAGCTTTCTTACAAGCGCTCTAATAAGCTTTATTGATTAAATTTTAAGTGTTAATCCTAAACGCCTTTTGTCACGATAATACTGAGTCGTAAGATTTGAGTAAACCGAAATAGAATGAAATTTGGTCCGACTGTCAAAAAATCAACCATCAAATTTGAAATAATACGAAAACAGCTGTTCAGAAAAATAAATGTTAAAACAGGTTATTTGTTGCTAATTTTTTAAAAACACATTAAAATAAGAGGCTTTAAAATTAATAAACTTTACTTTGTAGCTTTAGTTTTTTGTTTTTATGTTAGTGTTATAAATTGAAAAAAAAACTACATCCATAATAAAATGAAAAGTCGGCTTTTAGAAACATTTCTATAAAATGGTGAGTATTAAACGACTGTCAGAATTTCTTCCGTATTACTGTCCGTGTCGTTACATTTTGCATTTACACGATAAAATTTTTAAATTCTATACGATTATTTGACAGTTCATATTACTGATACTATTTGTTAGAATAGAGGAGTAGTGAGAGGGTTAATATGCTCCACAAAAATATTTCCCATAATGTTTTCTACAAAAATGCTGAACATAGCCTACACCTCAGATGTAATGAAAATTAAGTATTACAGTACCGTTTTAACCATTAGGGCACACTGGTTACGTGCCCAGGTCCCCCGAACTAAAGGGGCCCCGAAATGCCAATAAATTTGCTTATATGAAAATGGAGCAACATTTTTTTTTAATTTGTTTTAAAAGAAAATTTCACATTTTTTTACAGAAAAATTCTCAGAATCTAACAGATTTTTCGTATTCATCTTAGACTTTTTCTAAAGGAGAATTTGTCCTATTCAAAAGTCTTAAATTCATAGAATTTTTTCCCACACACAAATTTTGAGATTGTGAAATATTTTTCGTACAGAAAAGTTTCAGACACTAAGATTTTAAAAGTCTAAGGTTGATAGAAGATTTGCTGAAATAAAAAGTCTCAGATTTTGAGACACTTATCGTATTCAAAGTGTCAGATTCTGAGACAGTTTAGGTATAGAAAAAATCTCACATTCTGAGACAATTTTCACATAGTATTGAAACAGTCTAAAATTCTAAAACATTTTTCGTAAGGAAATTTTCGCAGATTCTGAGACATTTTTCATATCGAAAAAGTTTCAGATTCTGAGACATTTTTTTATATCGAAAAAGTTTCAGATTCTGAGACATTTTTCGTTAAGAAAAAGTTTCAGATTCTGAGACATGTTTCGTATAGGAAAAGTCTCAGAATTTGAGATAGAATTGGTCTCATTTAATAAGTAAAGAAAATTTACCTCGAGCTAGAATATCTTTGTCTTAAAACAGGTAATAACATTAGTTTAATTTGTACCAGAAAAACGTTTTTTTGTTTTGACATGCGACTTTTTATTTTCCAGCGGGCAACAAATTTGTGTGTGGGCACCAAATATGTAGTTTTATACACAGATATGCTTCAAGAACAGGCCAAAGCTGGGCAACTTTAACCGCCACTAAAATAAAATTCCGATGTGATCTTTCAAACGCCTAACACCTTTATTTTTTTTTGGTCTCCTCTACCAGAATCAATCGTCGGAACCGTAATTTTGAAAGAAGTTTAAAATTGTTTTACAGTGTTATTGATCCATGGTTTTACAGACTGCCTAGCGATATTTCTCCATCTGTCTGTCAAAATCAAGATGCAGTCCAACCAAACGAGACGACAATATTTATTTAATTTATATTTAATATAAGTTTGTCATTCCGTGTTTAACACCTCGAAATATTAGTCTAGGACCCCATAAAGTATATATATTCATGATCCTCGATTCTAAGTCGATCTAACGATGTCCGTCCGTCCGTCTGTCTGTCCGTCTGTGGAAAACACGCTAACTTTTGAAAGACTTTACAATGACTTCTGAAGTTTGACATATATGTTATGCATTTACCTGGTCAGGTTGGTATTGCAATCCAGCGAATACGGTCCAGTGGTTCAAAAGTTATGAGACAAACACTGAACTTCGGCAAGGGTTTTTTGTGAATTTACGAGATAAAAAACACGCTAACTTTCGAAATGCAAATCTGAGGATGCTGGCGCTTAGCATGGATATTTGTCGTGCTCCTAACCTGGTTGGTATTAAATTTCAGCTATATCGGTTTAGTAGTTCAAAAGTTAGAAGCAATACCGTGAATTTCAGATTAGTTTCACCTTTATTTAACGTGTTGAAAAGCCGTTAAACATGTTTTCAAAACATTGGTAAGTCACAAAAATATTTTGCAACGTATTTTTGTCACTCAAAAATATTTTTACACTAAAGAAAAAATTTTACACTCAAAAAAAAAATTAGTAAATTATTTTTTTTTTTTTTAAATTACTAAAAAAAAAAGTTTTTTTACTCAAAATAAAATCTTTCTAATGAAAAATGTTAATTTTTTCACGTTAGAAAATTTACTATCACTTAAAAAGGCATTGTGGAGGGTATTTATAGATTCGGCCAAGTCGAATTTATTTTTTCTACTTGTTTATTTTATTGAATTTTTAACATATAATTACAAATCATATACTAAATTAACCTAACCGAGACGGGTGACAATGACCATTGCCTCGTTGTAGCGAAACAGACCAAAGCTTCTGGTGGGCACGCTACCAACTAGCGTACTGGGGCGCCTTAGAGACGACAATATAGTAAATGGAAAAATTTGTACCAGGGGGAAATGTTTCCCATCGAAGTACTAAACAAATTCTAAAAACATCCATTTTTTACATTTTTATACCCTCCAACCACAGTATGGGTATATATTTTCAACGTTATTATCATTTAATTTTTAACGTTTAAAAATTAAAATCGACTTTAAAAAAAAAAACCAAAACCTTAATTTTTTCTTTTAATCAAAAATGCATAAACAAAGCCTTTGTACAACCATGAAAACTTTAAGCTTTTCTGTATGCACCAAAGACTGTACGCACTAAAGACTTTCAAATCTTAAAAAACAAATATAATTTTCTTTTAAAAACTTTTCAAAATCTAAGATATTGAAAATTAGCTGCTGTTGATGTAGGGTATCTTTAAAAAGGCCTATGTACCATTCGTCGTCATAAAATTAACATACTTATGTATACAAGTATTTTTGGTTGACTTTTTTTTTGTTTGCAGTTAAATTATTGCGGTTTTGTTGTTTGGTTTTTGCTATTTTATTGATGTTGCTGTTGTATTATGGCTTGGTTTTTGTGAGAGTTTTAAATTTTTTTTTCTTGTTTAATTTTATTTTTCTTTTTGTTAGACACGTGTTGAGATTTATGCAAAATAAAATTGGCAACTTGAGTGGGGAATCAACACTAAACAAACTAATGCTAGGCCACAGACTAAATACAGACTCGACAGTAGAGTTTTATGAGAAAAACTGGGGAAAAACTAAGCGATTTTAGGAGAAAACAGAGCGGTTTTTAGTCCGTTTTACGCTAACATGGCAACACTTTCTACGACTTAGGAGTGAGTGAAACAACAAAAAACGATCTGGCATTTATTTTTCTTATGGCGCGTTATATTAGTTTTCTCTTTCTAACCTAATTCGTAGAATAATTTGAAAATATTAACCATATGGTTCAGAACTACTTTTTTTACACCTGTCACTTATGTCGAGTCTGTATTAGTCTGTGGCTAGGCAGTACTTGTTTAACAAAGAGCCTAAGGAATTATTTATGGTTGTGGATACAGTCAGCAAAATAGTTAAAATATACAAAGTGACTAAAGCGGATCCTTTCAAAAAAAAAAAAAAAAAAAAATCGTCATTTGGAATACGAGGGATTATGGTTAAATAGGTGAATCCAAATTATAAAAATGTTCAAAGTTCCGAAAACACGAAATTTTTTTTTAGCAAATTTTGAAAAATTTTCTAAGTATTGCATTTTTTTTAATATTTTCCAAATCCCTCATAAAATTTTTTTATATTAAACAGTATGCCATTGCTATTTTAAAGTGCTTTAAAGCACTGCAAAACCAGAAGAAAAATATAGTACTATTAAAAAACTTTTAGAACAAGAGCTGGACATATCAAAATTATCAAAATTTCTAAGTGCCGAAGACATATTTTTTTGTTTGAGTTGTTTCAGTAAAAAAATTCATTAAAAATGATTTTAAGTTAGAAAAATGTGAAAAAATTTCGAAAATTTTCGAAGTCCCGGAAACCATTTTTTCGAATTACAATTTTATACTTTTTTACACACAAAAAATAAAGTGCTTTGCCAATACATTTTTTTTTTGTACGGCTGGCAGTTTCTGCCTGGGTAGTTTTTGTTTTAGTCTGTCTGCTCTAAATATTTCAGTCACTGTGAAAGCTGCTATAAAAAGTAGCATTCTTTATAATTTTTAATATTATTTTTAAATATTCAAAATATTAAAAAAATAAAGTTTTTATTACAGTTGATTTATAGCAGCGTACCTATTTGGTGGAAAACGCCATACAAATTTATGAAGTTTCCCCTATCTTAGGTTTGGAGCGTTAATATGGACGTGAAATTGAAATTAAATTTTTCAGATGTTTGTTTGTGCTTTTCCTATTTACCCTTGTATATTGCAATAAAAATATCAAAATTAATTGTTCGCTGCGTATGAGTAATTTTTATTTATTTTTATTACTCATACGCGTTCCTGTACTCCTTTTATTTGACAAAATAATTTTATTAAATTTTAAAAATCATCATTTTAAAATTTAATTTTTTTTTGTACCATAAATCTTTGTTAAAAAAATTTGTTACTTAAAAATCTATTTTTAAATTTGTATTGCCTTAAAGCATAAAATATTTAATAGCACATTGCTTATTATCATTTCCATTTCCGTTTCCATTTAAATTTATTTTAAGCTTACAATGTTTTTTCACAGTTTTAATCCCATTTTCGTACGTTATCGTTTTTGTTTGTTTTTATTCTTGACCTCAGTGGTCTCATTATATGAAATATGTCGGCTACAAGGTCAAGTAATTTATTGTAACACACACAAATAAAACGTTTGTATAAAACGAATAACGGGCGCACACAAGTTCACAGACCGACACAAGTTACAGATAGAGTCAAAATGACACATACAAATTTTGTATGTTAAGCCAAGAAAAATTTAAAAAATAAAAAAATTTATTCTTTTTTTTTTTTTTTTAAATAAGAGACGTTCAGCTAATTAAGAAAAATAATGAAATTTAAAATAATTTAATGTACTTTTCTTTTAAATTTTATATGCATGTAGTTTTTTTCTAGCAGATGATTTATTTAAATGCTTTTGCACACATTCTCATAGTGCTTTTAATTTTGTACTAATCCTAAAAGTATGTTACAATTTTTATAGTGTAATATGCATTCAAATGTGTATTCATATTACTATAATGTGTATGCTTATGGTGTGTTTACATCATGCTACTAATTGTGAGTGGTTTTATTTTTGACGATTTTTATAAAAAAGTAAGGTTTTGTTGTAGCATAATATTAGGCATTTAATAAATATATGATCCGATATTTAAATCCCAGAAACACAATGACATTTATGATTTTTTTTTTAATAAATCGACTAATGATTAAATAAATTGTTATATTTGTTTATAAATTTAGAAATATGTAGAGTTTTTTTTGTCGCTTTTAAATAACAATCCTATATTTACTACATGCCTAAAATAATGCTGTAAAAAATCTTGTTTTTTCATAAAAATCATACGACTCATTGCCAGTGGTATGGTGTAAACATAGCTTTAAGGTGTGCTTAGTAAGCACTGCTTACATCATACTGCAGATTGTGAGTCGTTTTATTTTCGATGATTTCGTACATCGCTAGAGTATCTTAGCAAATGTCACAATCAACACAAACCCAAAAAACTAATTCATTTTTTTAAAAAAGCAACATTATGATTTTGACATTTTATACCCTCCACTCTAGTGATAGTTATCCGTTTGTAACACCTCGAAATATTGGTCTAGGACCCCATAATGTATATATATTCATGATCCTCGATTGATTTTAAGACGATCCAGCGATGCCCGTCCGTCTGTCTGTTTAAAACACGCTAACTTTTGAAAAACTTTACGGAGGCTCCTAAAGTTTGGCATATATATTGGGCTTTTACCTTTTCAGGTTGGTACTGCAATCCAGCGAAATCGAATCGTCGAGAGGTTCAAAAGTTATGAGCAAAAGTCTGAATATCGGCAAGGGTTTTTCGTCAATTTACGAGATAAAAAACACGCTAACTTTCGAAAGGATGCTGAAGCTAGAGGATGCTGAAGCTTGGCATATATATTTGTCGTTACCCAGGCCTGGTTCGTGTTGAATTTCAGCCAAATTGGTCCAATGTTTCAAAAGTTATTAGCAAAACCGTGAATTTCAGATTAGTTTTACCTTAAATTCACGTGCTGAAAACCCGTTAAACATGTTTTAAAAATATTTAGCAACGTATTTTTGTCACTCAGAAATATTTGTACACTAAAAAAAAACACAATCGAAAATAATTTTACACTGAAAAAAATTTTACACTCAAAAAAAATTTTGTAAATTATTTTTTTTTTCCAAAAATTACTTAAAAAAAAGTTGTTTTACACAAAATAAAATATTTCTCTTCAAAAATGTTATTTTTTCACATTAAAAAATTTACTATCACTTAAAAAGGACATTGTGGAGGGTATTTATAGATTCGGCCAAGTCAAGTTTAACTTTTCTACACTGAAAAAAAAAAAAAAAAATATATCATTTTTAAAAAAACCGTGAATTTCAGATTAGTTTTACTTTTAATTCACGTGCTGAAAACCCGTTAAACTTGTTTTAAAAATATTGGTAAGTCACAAAAATATTTGAAAACGTATTTTTGTCACTCAAAAATATTTTTACACAAAAAAAAAAACAAAACAAAACACAAACGAAAAAAATTTTACACTCAAAAAAATTTTACACTCCAAAAAAAATTTCTTAAATTATTTTTTTTTTTCCAAAAATTACTTAAAAAAGTTTTTTTACACAAAATAAAATATTTCTAATCAAAAATGTTATTTTATTTTTTCACGTTAGAAAATTTACTATCACTTAAAAAGGACATTGTGGAGGGTATTTAAAGATTCGGCCAAGTCGAATTTAACTTTTCTACTTGTTTTTATGTGAACTTGAAGCTTCAACAAAAAAAGAAAATTTAATTAAAACTAATTTTACAATATTGAAAAAAATATTTTGATTTCAAATGAAGCATACTCATTTTTTTTAGTGTACTGATTGGTATTCCAATATATCAACCTGTTAATAAAATTTCTTTACACATGTATTTATTAGAGTTAATTTTGAAAATTTGATCTGCGGATATCATAATTTTTTTGAAGGATTTAGGGGAATTAAAAAGAATGGCGGCATTTTTTTGGAAAAAAATTAGCTCCTTGGGGTGGTTCAACGCATCTGAAAACGCGAATTTTGAGCTGATTTTTCAGCAGAGCTAAAACGGCTGAATATATCGCAAATCTGATTTCATCAGTCGCTTCTACAGCAAAAAATACTACAATGGTAATTTTTCGAACTCTTAAAAAAAGTTCCAAAAACCCACTACAGAGGGCGGAAATATAAGGTTTTTCCATTTTCTTTTTAAATTAATTTTTTAAATATGCACAATTATAGGGCATTTTCAGCTTGACAATATGGTACTAAATTTTCCGTTCTATCACAACCCGTTAAAAAGTTATCAATTTTCAAAAATGGACAAAAACACGTTTTTTGAGAACTTTGACCTCAATTTTCTCGAAAACATGACGTGATAGAAAAAATTGAAATCTAGATTCAGAATCAGCATCGAAATGTAAATCGAAAACGAGTTTTATGATCCCAGAATATTATCCTAAAACATCACAAAAAAATGCTCTTAATAATGCACAAAAAATTCGTTTTTTGTGAACTTTGACCTCAATTATCTCAAAAACCTGACGTTACGGAACATTTTGGAAACAAGATTTGGAAGCATTGAGATGAAAATCGAAAACGAGTGTCCAGACCGCGGACCCATCCAAAAAATTTTCAAATTTCGGTCAGTGTTTTAAAATTTTGCCATTAGAAAAAAAATTTTAAAGCCTTATAACTTTTTAATGGGTTGTGATAGAAAGGTGCTTTTGGCACCAAATTTCTAAGCAAAAACTGCCTCTTCATCGTGCATGATTAAAAAAATAATTTAAGTTTTTTTTTTAAAAATCGATTTTTACGCCCCCTGTTGTGGGTTATTGGAACTTTTTTAAAGAGTTTAAAAAACTGCTATTATTTTAATTTTTGGTGTAGAATCGACTGGTGCAATCAGATTTGCAATATATTCAGCCGTTTTTTCTCTGCAAAAAAATCAGCTCAAAATCCGCGTTTTCAGATGCTTTGAACCACCCCAAGGAGTGAAAATTTTTCCAAAAAAATACCGGCATTATTTTTAGCTCCCCTAAATCCTTAAGAAAAATGATGATATCCGATAAACAGATGAAGTGACATAGTCACGAAACGAACTCTACACCATTTACAGATGTAATTCGAAAAAGATCAATTGTAATTCGAAGATTCTATTTGTAATTCGAAGATTCCATTTGTAATTCGAAGATTCCATTTGTAATTCGAATACTCCAATTGTAATTCGAAGATTCCAATTGTAATTCGAATACTCCAGTTGTAATTCGTAAAAGATCAATTGTAATTCGTAAAAGATCAATTGTAATTCGAAAAAGATCAATTGTAATTCGAAAAAGATCAATTGTAATTCGTAAAAGATCAATTGTAATTCGAAAAAGATCAATTGTAATTCGTAAAAGATCAATTGTAATTCGGAGATTCCATTTGTAATTCGTAAAAGATTAATTGTAATTCGTAAAAGATCAATTGTAATTCGAAAAAGATCAATTGTAATTCGAAAAAGATCAATTGTAATTCGTAAAAGATCAATTGTAATTCGTAAAAGATCAATTGTAATTCGTAAAAGATCAATTGTAATTCGAAAAAGATCAATTGTAATTCGTAAAAGATCAATTGTAATTCGAAAAAGATCAATTGTAATTCGTAAAAGATCAATTGTAATTCGAAAAAGATCAATTGTAATTCGTAAAAGATCAATTGTAATTCGAAAAAGATCAATTGTAATTCGTAAAAGATCAATTGTAATTCGTAAAAGATCAATTGTAATTCGAAGATTCCAATTGTAATTCGAAAAACATCAACTGAATTTACATTGATAATTTACGAATTACAATTGGAATCTTCGAATTACAATTGATCTTTTACGAATTACAATTGATCTTTTACGAATTACAATTGATCTTTTTCGAATTACAATTGATCTTTTACGAATTACAATTGATCTTTTTCGAATTACAATTGATCTTTTACGAATTACAATTGATCTTTTTCGAATTACAATTGATCTTTTACGAATTACAATTGATCTTTTACGAATTACAATTGATCTTTTACGAATTACAATTGATCTTTTACGAATTTCAATTGATCTTTTACGAATTACAATTGATCTTTTACGAATTACAATTGGAATCTTCGAATTACAAATGGAATCTTCGAATTACAATTGGCGTATTCGAATTACAAATGGAATCTTCGAATTACAAATGGAATCTTCGAATTACAAATGGAATCTTCGAATTACAAATAGAATCTTCGAATTACAATTGATCTTTTTCGAATTACATCTGTAAATGGTGTAGTATTTATATTAAAATTATTATTTTTTTTTTAATTTTTTGCTAATCCTAAAAGTATGCTACAGTTTTAATTCCACTAAATTCCTAAAAGTAGTCCTATGTTTCAAATTTTAAGCCATCCTAAAAGTATGCTTTGGTTTTGAAGTGCATTGCTAAAGCATTACAAATAAATGTAATTATTTTACTAGAGATAAAAATGAAATAAGTTCATGAAGAAATATTCCAACAATTTTTGTTAAAATTTTTTTTTGTATTAAATCCATTTCAATCCGCATTTAAAAATTTTAAATAACATTACGGGTAAAAAAATTGAAAATATTGTATCAGTTACGGGGTGTCAATATTTTGCAATTAACAAAGTTGTTTTCTAAAAATTACTTTCGTTATTGCTTATTAAAGTGTGATGAGCAAACTCATCATCACGCTTGTTATTTTCAAAAATTGCAAAAAAATATATTTTTTAAAATATAAAAATATTCATATGCATAAATGTTATTGTAACATTTTTATGTTTCAATGTGCTAATGAAAGCTGTCAGCTGTATTGTATAAAAAAATTCTAGTTTAGTTTTTAAATATTGTTTTTATCAACTGACAGCCATGGATTTTTTTTAAATAAATTTCATAGATTTTTTTTATAATAATTTTTAACTTAAAAAAGAGTTGAAATGCAACACGTGTGTAGGGAAATTTTGTTAAAATATTTTTGTAATTAAAAAATATGTTTAGTAAAAAAATGTTTATTTAATTAAAAGAATATCTATTATATTAGACTGGCATTTTTTTTGTAGAATTGTCCTAATATTAAATAATATTTTTAGATAAAAAAGAAATAGAAAACATTTTTTTACTTGTTCGTGTTATTTATGGGTCATTCCATGCCAAATCGCACACTTTCAAACCCGATCCCCTTCAATTTATACTTGATTAAGGAATACAATTATTACCATTACCATTATTAAAATTACCATTATTAAAATTATATCACATCTGAAACAAGAGGCGTATGATAAATAATATTTCGAAATCTCAATATGAATCATACGACTCGTATAACAGTGATTAGAAATTCAAAGAAATAAAATTTTATTTAACAATATGTATGTATTTAAAAATAACGTTAAATTTGTAAGAAAAAAAAAAATCAAGTAGGAAAGTTAAATTCGACTTTGCCAAATCCATGAATACCCTCCACATTGCCTTTTTAAAGGATAGTATATTTTTTAACGTGAAAAAAATTAAAAATTTTGATTAGAAATATTTTATTTTGAGAAAGAAACTCTTTTTTTGTCATTAAAAAAAAATAACTATTTTTTTTTTAGTGTAAATTTTTTTTCGAGTTTAATGTATTTTTTACTGTAAAAATATTTCTGAGTGAATGCACGAACGTATGTACACAAAATAATGTAATTTTTGTAAAAAAAAAATAAATTTTTTTTGAGTGTAAAATTTTTTTTGAGTGTAAAATTTTTTTTGAGTGTAAAATTTTGTTCGAGTGTAATTTTAAAATTACCAATGCTTTTAAAACTAAACAAGTTTAAAAAGCATTGCTTCAAAACTAATAAACAAGTTTGAAAAGCATTGTTAAGTTACCACCAATGCTTTTAAAACTTGTTTACCACGTGGCATTTAAGATGAAACTAATCTGAAATTCAGGGTTTTGCTTATAAGTTTTAACCCATTGGACCGATTGAGCTGAAATTTAGTACCAAATAGACCTGGGAAACAGCAAATATACGTGGCAAGCTTCAGTAGTCTCATTATTGTCTTTCGAAAGTTATCGTGTGTTTTATCTCGTAAATTCGCAAAAGACCCTTGCCGAAATTAACTCTTTTGGTTATAACTTTTGAACCACTAGACTGATTTGGCTGGATTGCAATACCAACCTGACCAGGTAAATAACCGACATATATGCCAAACTTCAGTAGTCTCTGTAAAGTCTTTTAAAAGTTAGCGTGTTTTCTACTGACGAACAGACAGACAGACGGACGGACATCGCTAGATCGACTTAAAATCGATCGAGGATCATGAATATATATACTTTATGGGGTCCTAGACCAATATTTCGATGTGGTACAAACGGAATGACAAACTTATATACACCCTCTATCACTAGAGTGGAATGTATAAAAACATTCCAATAAAATCTTTTTTGTTTAACAAAATATATTTTACAAAATTATGTATCAGTAATACAATTTTATGTCCTTTTTTTGTATTGTATTGTGAATACATGTGACATTTAAATCTGATTATATATCAATTTAACATTTAATGAATCTTAAATTTGTCATAAATTAAACAAGGGAAATTACACAATATAATTACGAGGCATCACATTTATTATTATCTGTGCGCAAATTTAAAAGACAAGAGAGGCCTGACATGTGACACATTCAGATGTTAATGAATTACACTGCACAACAAGGCAATGAGTTTTTGGATTTTGTGTCAATTACGAGATGTTTGATATGCTAATTATAAATGATTTTTTAGCCTAGAGTTGTTTATCACATCAGATATTTGGACTAATTCGTGGGTAAGTGCCAAAAAAGATTTTCTCGCTTTATAAAAGCTGAAAAAGGTCTTGACTTTCATCTAACTTCTATTTTAAGTAAGACAATCTAACGGGTTAAATAAAAAAATTATCGTTTTATACACTCAAAAAAAAAACCTTGTAAAATTACAAGAAAAGGTTGTAACTTTTTTTTGTTTGCTACCTCCTATTTGACAAAATTTCGTAGTAATTTTGCAAGATTTTTACCAATAATTTTTAAATTTTACAAGGTTTTTACCAATAAAATTGTAAATTTACAAATTTTTTGACACGATAAAATTTACAAAGAAGTTTCGTAATTTTACTAGATTTTTTGCTACCTACCTCCTATTTTACGAGAATTCCTAGTAATTTTACTAGCTTTTTACCAATAATTTTGTAATTTTACAAGCTTTTTACCAATAAAATTGTAAATTTACAGTTTTTTGGAGCAATTAAAATTACAAGGAATTTTCGTGAAATTACTAGGCTTTTTTGTAAAATTATCTTGGAAATTTGTAAAATTACAAATAAAAATGTTAAATTACAAAAAAAGACCGATCTAAGATAATTAAAGTTTTCTCATAGTGGATACTGATTAACATATCTTAGTTTAATTAAAATCAGATTGGTCTCCCAAGAACGTCTACCTTGTAAACAAATTGCTCCCTGGAGACAATTGAGGTTATAAGCAATATGATACAGAGGCTTGTAAAATGACATTTTTAAAGCGAAATTAAGTGAAAAATCTAAAGCATATGTTTTAAAACATATGGATGCATAAAACGTACATAAAACAATTACATACATAAGTATGTATTATAACTGTGGCAACATGTTATAATAGCACAGTGCAACAACCAAAATCAAAAGGGGATGAAACCAAAAGCAAATGAAAGTTGACATTTCCCATAAAAAACCCTTAAGGTTTTTTTTTAGTTTAGATTAGATTAGAATTTTTCTTACACGCATTTGAAGTTTGTGAAATATTATTACTTGAAAGCTGTGAAATATTATTACTAGAAGGCGTATACTTAATTTTGTAATTACCTTTAAATAACAATTATACGCAACGTTGCACAGTGGTTTATTTTTAAAAATTCGGCCATTTATTAAGTATCATCGATTGCAGCGAAATTCATACCGGTTATAGAAAAGAAAATTGTCAATAAGGGCACCACCAGTGGCCCCAAAGTAGGACAAATTTTTTTTTTTACAAAAACTTTTAAACTTTAAAAATTACCCACTTCAAATATAATTTCATATATTATTTTGAATGAGGTTTACAAATATGAACAAAAAACCGTTTTTGTCTGTGGAGTGACGTAAACGTTTTTTACAAGTTCACAGTATACATTCATATGTGCACATTTATATAAATTTTGAACAATACTCGGATATATCAAAGTATATGTATAAGTAAATAAAACAATGTGTTTGTATCATTGCACATTGTTAAGAGCTTTCAACGTAACTTAATAAATAATTAATTGTAATCAGACACATATGTAAGTGTGTGTCTGTGTGTGTGATATGCATGTGTGTGTAAATAAATAACATTGAAATTAACACTCTCATAAAACTGACAACCGGATATAAAAATACATATACAATGATTATTTACACAATATTAAAAGCAGAATAAAAACAAAAATACACAACAAATACCAACTAAATGTGGTATTATATATAAATATATATGATTTTACGTAAGTGGTAGTATGACTGCGTGTGTATGGGGTTGTTAGTAAACACTCAAAACAAGTGTAACCAGTATGTTGAGATGTGCATGAATGTGTGAGTGTGTGATATGAAAATGTGGTAATTGCATGTTAATAATACGTATGTACATTGAGCAATTACCGCCAACATATTGTAAGTATTACAAAATTTAATTCAAGTGACACTTTGCGGTTTCAGAAAATTGTAAACAAACTAGTAATTGGCACTTTCTTTAAAATTGCAGTAACGAAATTTTTTAAAGACACTCGCATCATATTGAAAATAATCGATTTTCATTAAAAAAATGAAAATTAGAAATTAAACTACTTACAACATTTTGGCGGCAATGCACGGTGGTCAATTCCGGCCAAAAATCATTTTATTTTTTTATTAAATCTTGATGAACTTTTGATGCTATATTATAGCTAATACTTCAAAACATACAATTTAAATCTTTTTTTGGGCCTTGTAACACTATATTATTGTCCATAGTGGTGCAAAGTTGAGTATTTTTTGCTTCTCATTTTAGCTTTTTTTAAAATGTATATTTTAGTTTTCAATAAAGGTTGGCTATGCATTTTCCTTAACATTATTTTTGTAAGTTCGGACATGGATTTTTAATTCCTATAGTAGATAATCATTCCATGTGGTTTTTGCAGATTTTGTGTGCGTTTTTGTCTCACAGTGATGTGTATGAAAATTAGATAAAAATTACAAAAAAACTCTAAAAATAATAAATTTTGAAAGACCATTAAAACCAATTAGAGGCTATTAGAGGTTAGCTATAAAAAGCAGTTTGTACTTTTAACTATTCAAAGTAAGTATTTTGAATTTCAGCCCCTACTTTTACCGATTCTTTAAACCAGAGCATTTTTAGTGGACTCATTTTTTACAAATGGTGAAGTTTTTTAAACCTAAAAACTCCACCAAAATAGGGAATGTGAATAGATACTAACTTAAAACCCATAGATTTGCGTTAAAAAAAAACTTAAAAAAGACGAAATAAAAAAAATGTGGTTTAAGGGGGGTTGGAACTAAAAAACACCCATAATGTTAGCAATTTTTAAACAGCTAAAAAAATAAATACGTAATACTAGTATTATTTAATTCTGTTTTTTCATTTGAAAGAAAGAACATTTTAGCATTTTGAAAAATTGCATAACACAAAATTTGGTCAACGAGAATTTTCAGGGTTGCCAGTTAATCGTGTGTTTTTTTTTTAAGGGAAAAATTGGCTGCATTTTTACAGCAAAAACTACTAAACCGATTTTGATGATATTTTTTTTTTGATTTGTAGATAATTAAATTTTCAAGCACTTAACGTGGCCATTTTTTTGGAAAAAAAAAAATGATTTTTGTTGAAGATATGCTAAAGTAAACTCAAAAAATAGAAAAACTTCAATTTCTTCTTTCATTCAAATATTAATTAAGTCAAATTTTAAAAATTGTCACGATAAGTATTAGAAAATTAAATAATCTACAAATCCAAAAAAAAAAATGTATCAAAATCGGTTTAGTTGTTTTTGCTGTACAACTGCGGCCATTTTGTCCTTTAAAAAATAGCATTCCACAATTAACTGGAAACCCTGGCAATTCTTTGTCTTTTAAACTTTTAAAAATATTACGATTATTAATATTTCAAATAAAAAAACAGAATTAAAAAGTATTGCGTATCTATTTTTTTAAAAAATTGCAAACACTATGGCAGTTTCTTTTAGTTCCAACCCAAACCTTAATTAGTTTGATACATTTGGCACGTCCATGCTTAGTTGGCCAACCACTATATTTGTATGTCCAACGTTTTGAAAAGAGATCAGATATATTATTCTTAATTCGGATATTAAATTATTGCTGTTTATATGCAGACATGTTTGATACATTTGGGACGTCCATGATTATTTGGCCAACCACTGTATTTGTGGGTCCAATATTTGGGCAAAGTATCAGATATGTTATTCTTAATTGTAATATTAAATTTGAGCTGTTTACATGCAGAAATAAAGAAGTTATTGATTTTTGGCCGGAATTGACCACCGTGCAATGGTTCGATATACTTGTCAAAAGTAGTGTATTTTTTATTGTTTAATATTTAAATAAAGTTTTGCTTCTATTTTAAAAAATTGTTAATTAAAGCCTTTTAATTTGAACAAAATATCATTAACAAGGACACTTATTTTTATAAATTATGTTCGTTGTTATCTGTTATTATATTTTTAACCCTTATGTATGTTTTGAAAAATCAGGAAAAGTTTAAATAATTTTCAAAGAAAAATTTGCAAATGTGAATACAATTTAACAGTTTTTGGATGTAGAAAAAATCGCCCAAAAAAATTTATAAAAAATCGGCCAAAAAATAAACAAAATGCTCAAAAAAATACCAAAACCTAAGAATGGTACAAAATATTACCCAAAATAAAATAAAAACCAGATTAGTCATCGGATGTCTTGCTGTACTCCTTACTGAAAAACACAACTAAAATCGTTCGGACGGTTTTCTGGACATCTCTATTTGAAATTTGCACAAATCATTTTTTTTTTTCCTACGTTTAAAAAATTTAAAATAAAATAATATAAATTTTTAACATGATAATGTTTTTTGGCTGGTGTCTAATTTTAAAAAAGTTGCAGGATGCCACCTCAGTTTGACTATAAGCTAACGATTAACAAAAAAGAATATAAGAATTACTGTTTTTATTTTCTTAAAAATAAAATTTTAGTAACTTGGGTTTGTAACTTGGATAATAATTCATTACGTGGTGAATAACAAAATGTTCACCAGCTGGTAAATAAAACTAACATAATTATTTTTCATTATTTTTTTCATCAATATTTTTTTCATCCATATTTTTTGATCAATATTTTTTTTAAGAATATTTTTTTTTCTTCAATATTTTTTTTTTTCATCAATATTTATTTTCATCAATATTTTTTTTATCAAAAACTTTTTTTATCGACAAACACAGACAATCAAATGGCTGGATATCACACATTCCAAAATTATGTAAAAATAAGCAACAAACACACACAAAACCACAACAAATTTTTGCTTGTTGTTGTTGTTTTGTGTGTGTGTTTCTTGCTTTACATTTGTTATACCCTACACCACACTGTGGTACAGGGTATAATGAGTTCGTGCTGATGTTTGTAACTACCCGAAATATTGGTCCTAGACCCACTTTAAAGTATACCGATCGACTCAGAATCACTTTTTGAGTCGATTTAGCGATGTCCGTCCGTCTGTCCGTCTGTCCGTCTGTCCGTCTGTCCGTCTGTCCGTCTGTCCGTCTGTCCGTCTGTCCGTCTGTCCGTCTGTCCGTCTGTCCGTCTGTCCGTCTGTCCGTCTGTCCGTCTGTCCGTCTGTCCGTCTGTCCGTCCGTCCGCTGTCTGTCCGTCTGTCTGTCTGTCTGTCCGTCTGTACATGTAAACGGTGTAAACACGATACAGGTGCAATATTTAATCAATTGACTTGAAATTCGAAACTTAAGCCTCTTTTGGACCAAGGACGAAGCCTAATGAAATTTAAAAAAAAATCGGTCTATATTTAGACCTAGCCCCCATACAAAGGTCCTCTTTAGTCGTGGCTCAAATGACTCTAACAACCGTATTATAATAGGTATCTTTTCAAAATTTGGCAGGTAATCAAGTTTTGTCTTCACAAATCACCATTCCGAATTTTAAAGAAATCGGACCAGTTCTTCTTGTAGCCCCCATACAAACCACCTTCGCGATTTTCACATAAATCTCTCAAATTTCATGAAAATAGAAAATATTTAATTAAAATTCTGTTTGTGTATGTTAAACGCGTACTTTAATAACTTTATCAAATCTGATTATCATCGGACCATTTTTGGACTTAGGCCCCATCTGAAAATTTCGCCCGATATTCAGTTAAAGCGGTTTAGTGTCAACAAAAAAGCCTATTTCACTCAAATTTGACTTGTGAGTGTTTTTTACACGTATTAAAGATTTGACAAAATATAAAGCTAATCGGTCCATGTTTGAGCTTGGGACCCATTTTCCGGGAAACTCTGGTGTAGGGTATTATGTGGTCGGTCTTGACCGACTATAATTTCCTTACTTGTTTGTATATGATTCCATATTTCTGCAAAACGTATTATTTTTTGTGAAACTTTTTAACTGTGTATGTTATTATTAAAGTCTACTGAAGGGTTAATTGAAATCATTATAAATTATTAAAATATTTAGCAACTTAACAACATTTTAATTAATTTGATGCATAATTTATTACTTTTTCAAACGATTTTTATTAATGTTTATATCTATTTTTTTCTGCGTTGTCTTTCTTTTTATTATAAACAATAATTTATTATTAAATCAATGTTTATTAATTACAATTTATGGCAAATTTGTTTTAGATACGCATAAACATCTACACATACAAATAACACCGTCCGACAAAAAGAAAAAAAAAATAGTTAAACACAAAGTGGATAATATATATTTGAAACTAGAGACTAAATGATGTAAAGCTGCATTAACAGTTTTTTCATTTTGTGATCCTGTTTTCTTTTAAAAGGACTTCAAAGTCTTAAAGTATGAAATTTTGTAAAAAAAATTTTACGATGATTTCCAGCAAAATATTTTGTACTTGTCCTAGAATGCAACTAGTGACGGCAACTGAAAGAGGAGGATCTCCCATATATTTAACAATTTATTGTTTTGACATATCAGGAAGAAAGGAAGTAAATGACGTCCTTTCAAAACTTTATCCTTCAATTTCATTAAAAATTTTTAGAAAAATAATTTGATTAAGTTTTGAGAGGACATAATCCATTTTTCTGATATGAAAAAACAAAAAAAAAAAATGGAAAAAAGGGAGATCCACCTCTTTAATTTGCCATCACTAGTGGCACCTAAGGACAAGTAAAAATGTTTTAAAAATAAATTCCTTTTAAACTTTGAAGTATTTAAAAAAAAAACGGGATCACGAAATAAAAAATTGTAAATGCAGTTTTACTCCATTTGATTTCTACATTCAGATGTATATCATCCGGTTCATTTTTTATATTGGCTGTCGGACGGTGTAATTCAATACAAAAATAAACAATCAACCAGACTTCTACTAATTAATGTATAGAAACAAGTGGTCCATTAATTGTATGTGTGTATATAAATATTTATGTATCTAATCATTATTGTTTAGTATCGCTTGGGAAAATAAACTTTGTATACACTGTGTTCCAAAAGTAAGGAAAATGTTTAAAGGAAAATCTTTACATATGAGGCATTCCACACCAAATGTTCAGCAAAAAAAAGTGATGTCGTGTAAACATGAAATCAATTGCAGAGTATTCGCCCTTAGGTCACTATTAAATAACACAAATAAAATTTCAGTTTTTTCAAAAAGTGGGCTTTGTAGGCATGGTCAAATATTGAAAATATCTGAATTTTTTGCTTTAGTACCTTTTTTTAAATATTTATGCAAAATTAGTGAAACACAGTGAAACCTTTAAAATAAAAGTTTTTTTATAGATTTTTGTATGGGCTATCGATTAAAAAAATAAAAATTGGAAAATTTTCAGAAGACGTTCTGAATTTTTTAAATTTAAACTTGAACTTTATTTATCAAAAAACATGCCACAATTTTATTTCTTTTTTAAATGTTTAAAAATTAGTTAAGGTGTATATCTATCCGTTCTGAAATTTTCAGAGATGTTTTTTTCCTCATTTTCGAGAAAAAAAATGTTTAACATTGCACTATGCTTATAATTTACAATAATGGGGTATATTACGTATGCGAATGAGTAATATTAACTCTTAAAAAACATTTAAAATAGAGATGTTTTCGTGGGTGAGTTTTTTTTACGATCACGTACGGTCACGAAGGAAAAGTTTTAGTCACGCACGATTTTTCATTTTCCTCACGTTCACGTACGCTCACGTGAGTAGAAAAAAAATGTTGTCACGGGCACGATACTCACGTGAGCGTGACTGAGCGTGAGCAAAATTAATGATCATGCGTGATTAAAATAATTTCCTTGGTGAGAGTTCGTGATGGTAAAAAAAAACTTACCCACGATTACATCTCTATTTTAAATGTTTTTTAAGAGGTAATATTACTCATTCGCATACGTAATATACCCCATTATTGTAAATTATAAGCATAGTGCAATGTTCAACATTTTTTTTCTCGAAAACAAGGCAAAAAGCCTCTCTGAAAATTTCAGAACAGATAGATATACACCTTAACTATTTTTTGAACATGTAAAAATAAATAAAATTGTGGCATGATTTTTTGATATAAAAAGTTTAAATTTAAATTTCAAATACTCAGAACTTCTTCTGAAAATTTTCCAATTTTTATTTTTTTAATCGATAGCCCATACAAAAATCTATAAAAAACTTTTATTTTATAGACATCACTGTATTTCCTTTCATTGGCATAAATATTGAGATAAAGATACTTAGGCAAAAAATTCCGAAATTTTCAATTTTTGACCATGCCTCCAACTCCAAGGCCCACTTTTTGAAAAATCTTAAATTTTATTTTTGTTATTTAGCCCATTGAAACCACTATGGTTTTTCTGTAGTGGAACAGTTGGTGTGGAATGCCTCATATATTAAGACATTATTTGGTTATGCTTTACATTTAGCTTTAAGCTTTAAGAAACTTAATAAATTTGTTTGTCCGTTTTTATTAAAAAATAGAAATTGTTTTATTCGACCTTTAAAATATTATATTTTCAGTAGGTTTTCTTCTAGCTCGAGGTCATTATTTCCTTTACTAATTAAAACTACGATATTCTCATAGAATAATTTTCAGGAAAAATATTTTTCTGTTTTAAATTTATATATGTTGTTAATTTTTTTTTTCAAGATTTAATCGACACGTGTCTTGCAAAAAATGATCAACATAAATAAATTTGAAACAGAAAAATAATTTTCTTGAAAATTATTCAATGAGAATATCATACTTTTAATTAGTAAAGGAAATAATGACCTCGAGCTAGAATAAAACCTACTTTTATGATATATTTATACTATTCTGAATTTTTTTTGACTATATTTTTTTTTAATTTGTGTTTTCTGATTTTTATAATAAAAAATATTATGCAAAATTATGAAAAAAATCAGTAAATTTTTGAAAAATAGTGTTGGGTACTTTTCATTGGGCACAGACACCTTCTAACAATTTTATTTTTTGTTTTAAAAACATTTTGGCTGGACTATAACCAACTGAGCAAAAAAATAAATAAATTTCCAAAACAAATAAATTCAACTGTGTATAAAAATATATAATTTTTTTTTACTTGATTGTTCATTAGAGATAATTTATTTATGATACTTTTAAATAGCTATTTAGCTGTTTTCTATTGTTTCATTTTGTTATTATTATTTTTTAAATAAAATAAATAAAAAATTATAAACAATTTTTGTTAACTTTTTATCTATTTTATTTTTATGAATATATTATGTTTTTTTTTTTTTGTTTTACAAAAAAAGGACTTTACTAATATTTATTAAAGCTTCAAGCACTGTCTGGTTATGTAAAGGGACACAAACAGGCTTATCTTCTTATACCTTTGATGTACATAATTCCCTCTAATAGACGGATTTAAGGCATACAAATTTATTTAGGAGATAAAAATATATTTGTGTACGTATTTTCGCAAAAAAAAACATCGCAAAATATAATAAAAAGACAATAAAATGTCCACACCATTTACAAATGTAATTTAAAAATTCCATTTGTAGTTCGCAGATTTCATTTGTTATTCAAAGACTCAACTTGTAATAAAAAAAAAATCCAATTGTAACTCAAATAATTCAAAAAAGATCAATTGTTATTCAAAACTGACAAATTGTAATTTGACAAATATCAATTGTAGTTTAAAAAATGTTAATTGTAATTTGGAAAAGAGCAATTGTAACTCGAAAAGTATCAATTGTAATTCGAAAAATGTCAATTTTAATTCGAAAATGATCAATTATAATTCGAAATAGATCTATTGTAATTCAAACAAGTAAAAAAAATATAGTCAGTCAAGATACCCTACACCAGTGTCTCCCGAAAAATAGGTCCCAAGTCCAAACATGAACCGATTTCATCTATCCTTTGTTAGATCTTTAATAAATGTGGAAAATACAAGCAAACCAAAGTTTAATTTTTTGTATTAGATTCGATAAATGTTCGAAATAATGAACCAGCTCGAAACGCTGCATACTGGGTTGTTCTTTCTTTCCCTGCTGTTAAGGGTATATAAAGGGATTGATGTAAATCTATTTATTTTATTTTTATATGACACACATGTGACTCTTTAAATGTTTGTTATATTTTTTATGTCTTTTTTTAATTGCTAAGAGTGTTGTTCCATTTGTTAAGGCCTGACAAACATAAGGGTATTTATCTTAGAAATTAGCAACATGACGCCTCTTTAGACAACAGTTTATTAAGGGAATAAAAATAAAAGTTTATTAAATATCATACATTTTTTTTAAATCTTAAATTGTCAATTAACACTTTAAAAACATTAAATTTTTTTTCTAAACTGAAAATATAGAACCGCATATAGTAAAAAACAAGTAAGAAAGTAATAGTCGGTCAAGACCGACCATATGATACCCTACACCAGTGTCTTCCGGAAAACGGTTCCCAAGTCCAAACATGGACCGATTTGACCTATCTTTTGTTAGATCTGTATTTAGTGTAGAAAACACACACAGATCAAATTTTAGTGGAATTGGTTTATTTTTTTTCTTGCCAATAGACCGATTAAAATATCGGTCGAAATTTTTATATAGGGGACTAAGTCCAAAAATGGTCCAAATGTATTCCGATTTCATTAGATTGCCAAAGTACACGTTTAACACCTACAAATAAAATTTTAATCAAATATTGCAATTTTTATGAATTTTGAGGAAATTATGTAAATATCGCGAGGGTGGTTTGTATGGGGACTACGAGAAGAGTTAACCCGATTCCTTTGAAATTTGGTATGGTGATTTGTGAATACAAAATTGTATTACCTGTTAAATTTCAAGACGATATCTATTATAATACGCTTATTAGAGACATTTAAGCGAAATTCAAAGGGGGCGTTTGTATGGGGCTAGGTCTTAACATGGGCCGATTTTTTCCAATTTCAATAGGCTTCGTCCTTGGGCCAAAAGAAGCTTAGATTCAAATTTCAAGTCAATTAATTGAAAATTGCGACCTGTATCGTGCTTAAACCAATAAATCGACTCAAAAAGTAATTCTGAGTCGATCGGTATACTTAAAGGTCGGTCTATGACCAATATTTCGGGTAGTTACAAACATCAGCACTAACTCATTATACCCTGTACCACAGAGTGGTGTAGGGTATAATTATGATCCTCGATTTATCTTAATACAATCAAGCGAGTATGAACAGAGGAAAAATTTAGTAAATTTTTAATACTTTTGATTAAAAAAATACTCAATTTTGTGCCAGTAAACTTTTAATAAAAATTTATTAAATGTAAGCCAAAAAATTTGAGTAAATTTTTAATTGACACAATTAAAACCTTACTCAAATTTTTTTTTTTTTTTTTTCAATTAACTTTTTAATGGTGTCAAGTAAAAATTTTCTCAATTTTTTTTTTAAATTTAACAACACACAAAAAATTATTGGCTAAAAAATGTCAATTAAATCTATTGATCAACAAAATTTAAATGAGTCAATTATTGTGTTGATCAACATTTTTGTTATTTTCTTCAACTATCAAGTTACAAATTTTCAACATACCAGATTTTTTTTCGCCTTAATTTATTTGAATACATTAATTCAAAAATATACTTTTTACTACGGTTTTACTTTTTTTTATTGTCGGCAACATATTGGAAAGCAAAAAATATAAATTTCTTCATAATTTTTCCATAAGCGTGAAATTTATTTGTTAACTCAATAATTCTTTTAATTGACTTTAAATAAAAAATCAATAAAATTTTTGATCAAAATCGAAAAAATTATTAATTGAAATAAAAATCAATTAATCACCTACAATTTGATGATTGATATACTTAACAATTTTCTTTATCGGAGGAGTTTCAATTAAAAAATTAATTGAATCCGCGTTTTTGTTGATTGACTTTCGTTTTTAATTCTTTCTGTGAAAGTTTGACATTTTGTTTCCAAAAAAAAAAAAACTTTTTTTTCAAAATTTCACCAAATATATTGTTTGAAATGTCATAGTTTTTAAAATTTTATTAACTAAAATTTAAAAATTTCCAATTTTTTGCTAAATTTCGTTGAATGCATCTTGGAGAATAATTGTTAATTTTCTGGTATTTTTCGCTCGTTCCATTTAGCACATGTAGCGATTTTTTTTAGCGATTTTAAAGAAAATGCATTTTTAACCATTATTTTTTTTTTTTGTAAGTTTCTTTATTAAAAAAAATATATTTTACAATAGTTTGTGCCTCAGCGTCCTTTGGACATTATTGAGGCGAGTTGGCAAAAACAAAATTCTTTGCTTACAAGCATATAAAAAAAAAAGTTAATTAATAAAAAAAAAAAAATAAATTTTAAATATTTAAAATTAAATAACAAAATTTAAATGAATATGGAATATAATAATTCATATGAGACCAATATTCTCAATTGAGAAAAAATAAAAATAAAAAAAAATAAATGTACAGTATATAAAGTTTTCACAAAAGAAGCATTTCTAAATCTTGCAATAAATGTTCTTTTAATTTTTTTTAAAGATCGAAATTCTTTCTATATTTCTTAAATGTGGAGGAAGGTTATTATACTCTAAACTACCCATATGCTCTACACGCTGCTTAGTAGTTTCTAGCCTACACCAAGCTATTCGTAAATTCATATTATTCCTGGTGTTAAATGCAGTTTGATTTCTGGAGAATGTTATCGTGTGGTGACCAATATTATGCAATGATTTAAAAACATGAAGTATAAGTTGCATTTTATATAACCCATAAATTGGCAGAACCGTAACAGCAACATCTTTATATAGGCTCAAAGTTGAATATCGTAATGGCAAATTAAAAACTGTTTTCAAAGCTTTATTTTGAACCCTTTGTAATGATTTAAGTTCACTACTCTTTTTGTAACCATAAATTATAGGCAAATAATTTAAATGGCTATGTATTAGGGCCTGATATATAATCAATTTTGTTTTTGAGTCAAATTTGTTCTTAAATTTATACATAAATCCAATAACTGAGGTAATTTTCGATTTCAGATGTTCTATATGCATATCCCATGATAAGTTATTCTGTATGTATACACCAAGATATTTCGTTGAACTGCTTTCACAAACTTCTTTTCCGTCTATATATATGCTAAACACTTCTATATCATTTAAATAAGGTTTAAATCGCAGTATTTTAGTTTTATCAGTATTTATAATAAGTTTGTTTAACCTTAAAAAGTTTGTTTAACCTTATTTTAAGGTCGAGATATACGGAGGAGAAAATGGGGAGGATGGTATCCCCCGATTTTTTTTTTACTTGATAATCTTATAGAGAAAGTCCTAAAGAATATATTCTAAAATTTTTAAGTTGGGACAACAATGGGATCGCTCAAAATCAAAATTTTTCGCATTTTCCCCTAAATCTCCAAATCGCAACACTCTTTAACATTAAAAATTTAATATCATAAGTGCTTTTGTAGCTACAGAGCCATTTTGTTTTGTTTTAAAGCTTATAATACGCTCTACAAGACATACCAAAATCAAAAAATTTCCAAAAAAAAAGGAATTTGTGCCCCCCTTATTTGAAAGTCGTGGCAAAGGGTGGAGGAAATGGAGGGAAAGTATCCCCCGATTTTTTTTTTACTTGGGATTCTCAAAGTGCAAGTCCTAATGAACATAGTCTACAATTTTTATGTTGGGACAACAATGGGATCAACCAAAATCAAAATTTTTCAAAATTTTCCCCAAAAATCATCAAATCGCGACATTCTTGCGCCTCCCATTGGAGTCCCAAGATAAAAATTTCAGGATATGCTCTCTAGAACTTACTATTTAAAAAAAAAAACAAGGTAAAAAAAAATTGGGGGATACTATCCCCTGATTTCCCCCACCCCTTGCCACGATCTTATAATACAAGAGGCACCCCTAATTTTTTTTATTTTTTTTTTTGTAATAGTAATATTGTTGGGCATATTAAGAGCTTTAAAACAAACCAAAAATGGACTCTGTAGCTACAATACAGTCCACGATATTAAATTTGTAATGGGCAAGAGTGTCGCGATTTGGAGATTTTGGGGGAAATTGTGAAAAATTTTGATTTTGGTCGATTTGATTGTTGTCCCAACATAAAAATTTTAGGATATGTTCATTAGGACTTGCACTTTGAGAATACCAAGTAAAAAAAAATCGGGGGATACTTTCCCCCCATTTCCTCCACCCTTTGCCACGACCTTTAAATAAGGAGAGCACCCTTCCTTTTTTTCTAAAATTTTTTGGTTAAGGTAGGTATTGTAGAGCGTACTATAAGCTTTAAAACAAACAAAACTGGACTCTGTAGCTACAATAGCACATATGATATTAAATTTTTAAGGTTCAAGAGTGCTGCGATTTGAAGATTTTAGGGGAAATTGTGAAAAATTTTGATTTTGAGTGATCCCATTGTTGTCCCAACTTAAAAATTTTAAAATATATTCTTTAGGACTTTCTCTATAAGATTATCAAGTAAAAAAAAAATCGGGGGATACCATCCTCCCCATTTTCTCCTCCCTTTATCACGACCTTAAAATAAGGGAGGCAACCCTTATTTTTTTTCGAAAATTTTTTGGTTATGGTAGGTCTTATAGAGCATATTATAAGCTTCAAAACAAACCAAAAATGGGCTTTATAGCTATAATAGAACCAACGATATTAAGTTTTTACGGTGTAAAGTGTCGCGACTGGGAGATTTTGGGGGAAATTTTGACCCTCCGTATTTTCGGCCCCTGTTGACTTAGAGGGCTGAAAATTTGCATTTGTTAGGTTTTTACGTAGTGTAAGAGGTAAGGTTAGGGGTGGCGGAGCTCAAAATTTTGAACTCCTCGCATAGACCGGCTGGTCCATAGCAATACCACATGTTCCTTCAGCGACGAGGATAAAACGCGTTAGTCCATGTTGCAAACAATTTAATGCGCATGAGGTCCATGACTGCGATTTCTTCCAGATTCTCGAGTTCTGCTTTGCCCAAAATTTGTTTGCGATGCCTGGCCAATGCGGGGCATTTGCACAGGATATGTTAAACAGTTTCATCCGTATTCGGTTCATCACATCTTCTACAATTGGAATCAGAGATAAGTCCAATTGTTCTTGCGCGGAAAGCAATAAGGCAGTGTCCCGTGACCACTCCCGTGAGTAAACGACATTCTCTTCTGTTAAGAGAAAGTAGGTAACAAGTTCTTTTAAGGTCGTAACGCGGCCAGATTATTCTGGTAGTTCTGCTTGTACTTAACTCTAGCCATTTCCTGTTCGCCATGGAAATACACTGACAATCACTTCTCGATCTGAAAACGTAGTGTAAGAACATAAC
Organism: Pegoplata infirma; assembly: GCA_963921195.1. NCBI lineage: Eukaryota > Metazoa > Arthropoda > Insecta > Diptera > Anthomyiidae > Pegoplata > Pegoplata infirma. The sequence goes on from OY992540.1 coordinate 10,951,704, forward strand.
CAAATTTCATCAATATCGGAGGGGGTCAAGAATATTCATGATTGATTTCACTAATAATGACCCGAAAACCTATTTTATGTATTTGTATTTTATTTTTTGATGTATTTCAATATTTTTTTTTATATTTTTTTTAAACGTATATTTTGCTCAAGAGCCCGTCGCGACCTTAAGAACACTTCGAAAATTTGGAAATCATTTTGGGATTACTTTTTCATGAATCTTAATAAACTGTGGGGGCGTCCCGAGCTAAAATCCAAAATTTGTTTTTTAAGGACCACCCTAGCGAATACTAGGATAGATATCTTATAGAAACCAATATGTTTTTTTTTGTAGGGGAACATTTGGTCCAACCAAAGGACCCATTTTTTCAAAATTCAAGATTCTAAATCGGAAAGCCTTATCCTTACAAAAAAGAAATTGTTTGTCGTTATTAAGCTAATTAACTAAAATAATAATTTAAAAATATTTTTTTTTTTGGTTTGTATGCAAATTCTCTAGACCAAAAAGAACCATTGTTTGTCCGGAAGTCGATGAAAATTGAAAAAAGTCATTATTCGTACCACCCTAACATGCATAATAATATTTTGCATAAAACAAAAGAAAATTCATAAGATATTTCCAAAGAATTTAAATGTACTGTTATTACTATTCCATTTCAAAAACATTTTTTTGCATTTGCAAACTATGTAATTTGAATATATTCTTTACTGAAAATTTCCCCCATTTTAAAAGAAATATGTACATTCAAAACTATTGCAAAGAATATTTAAAAGAAAAAGATCTCCCCTTTCATATTATTTTTGAAAACTTTATAAATATTTTTTCTTTTTAATTCTAATTCTCTTTTGCAGTTTTTTTTTTCAAGCTGAACTCTATAATTTAGCCAGCAAACATTTTTGTACTTACACAAGTAACAGTGAGCCTTTTTAAGGACAAACAAATATAAAAATGTTAAAAATACTTGTCTACACTTTGTTGGAAAAAATTTACTTGGGCTAATGGTTTATGAGTGTATTTTTCAGTTCAGTTTTTGTTTTTTTTTTTTTTGCATTTAACACCAGTACCATTACAAGTACCACAATCATAAAACATGAGATTTTCACCTTGACCCAAGCAAGTAAAAGTATTTTTTTCATGCTTTAAACATTATTTAACTTTAATGCTTAAAAGGGTGACCAATTTTAACACTAAAGGTACCACGTTATATTACTTATTTATTTACTTAATGATACTGAAAGGGGTAAAAATATCCCTCACATTCGTTCATTTACTTGTATAACGTCATAACTCAACAAACTTGATTTTTAATGATGCAGAATTATTTGTTATATCATGCTTTATATTGTGTCAAAAATTCGTATTACTATCTTTTAAACTCACCGTTTGAGAAGAGAACACTCCATTAGAACATTTTCCATGTACGGCATTTTTTAATAGAAACTTTAAACTTTAACCGCGTTTTCTGCAAAATCAAATATTTTGAGTTATGACACTATCCAAGTAAATGAGCGATATTTGACTATGTTTTGATTATATTTTATATTTAACCTTTTCCAACAAAAATTCAGAAATAACAATTGCAAGTGGAAAACACTTGTATTATTTTTAAGATATATAAATTTTTCGCTGACTTAAATTTTTTTGTTAAACATTTTTTAAGAATGTGAGCCTATAACCAAACGAGGATCCAGGGGGAAAATATTGCCAAGAAAAAAAAAATGTGGCAAAAAAAAATAAATGACAACTTTTTTTTTAAAAGGTCTCAGAATCTGAGAATGGTTGGGCCTTGAAGACAATTTCTAAATAATTTACTGTTTCCTCTCATTCACACATCTTGAAAACGAATCGTTTTAGGGGTATTGATCTAAGCGACATGCAGCACCATTTAACCATCTGAACACACAAGGCCCTTGCTTAGGGCCCCAACCTCATAGAGAGCATTTAAGGCCAAAAATGGATTGTTCTGATCTGATCAGTTGTTTTTAAATTTGTTCGTCTCGACAGGCGTCAAAAACAAAAAGTCTTGTAACAAAATTTAACGAAATTTTTTTATGAAACTATGAAATCTAATGAAGCAAGTATTATGAAATTCTTCCCCAATATGCATGATATTTAATTATTTGATTATGAAATTCCTTCATTATTCAAATGAAATCAAAATAATGAATCTGTTTCATTTATACGACGAAGGTTTTTTTTCAGTGAAGATACTTATATACTCCGATTGTTCGGCAATTACTTAACATGTTTTATAGAGGATCCTATTTTGGATTTTTGTTTTTCACAATTCTTTCAAAGATACTACATATATGAACCTTTTGTATGGTTATTTGAATGGTGGATTGAAATTGCCCAAATCCAGTCGGTAAATAAAATAAAAAACTGACATACTGCAGAACCCCTCTTTATGAAATTGCTGATACCTTCATACAATTGTCAACAAGGACAAGTCAACAGTTGGTCAGCGCTGTCTAAAAGCATTGCTGGTGGCCACTGCTGCTGATGGGCATTGTTGAGCAGCAATTTCATAATCAAAATGTTTTTAAATCGGATGAGTAGTTTCGGAGGTTTTTAAATTGTACGTCTTTTGGTCAATGAAACTTACCCTAACTGACCTTGAAGGAGAATTCTAAATATTGGTGAAATCATTTTTGAATCCTCATAAAAAGTTTCGTTTATTTTAAAATGTTACGTCTATAAACCGTAGCCTATGTCGAACCTGAAGTACCATTCTTAATATTGGAGAAAACATTTTTTAAAATCGAATGAGCAGTTTCGGAGATTTTGAAATTTTACGTTTTTCTGGCCATAACTGGAAGTAGAAGGGGTGTGATCGATGAAAGCTAGCCCATGTCCACCCTGAAGGACCATTTCTTAAAATATATTGGTGATGAAATTTTTGAAATCGGACAAGTAGTTTCATCATATTTAAATTTAATGTTTTCCCTGCCAAAAGTGGGCGTAGAAATGGGCGTGGTCAATGAAACCCAGCATATTTCCACTCTTATTAACTATTTCAAGCATTGATGGAAAAATTTTGGAACTCAGATGAGTAATTTTGGAGATTTTAAAATTTTAGATTTTTTTTTGGCCAAAAAGTGGGCGTGGTCAATTATTTCCAGCCTATATCCACCCTGGAGGAACACTCTAAATATTGGTGAAAACATTTTGGAGATTTTTAAATTTTACGTTTTTAGGAAAAAAGTGGGCGTAGAAGTGGGCGTGGTCGATGAAACCTAGCCTATGTCCGTCCAGGAGGAACACTCTAAATATTGCTGAAAACTTTTTTGAAATCGTATGAGTAGTTCCGGAGATTACTTTCTACAAACAAACAAAAAAACAAACATTACCCCTTTATAATATTAGTATAGAATAGGGTTGCCATTTCCTTTTTGAGAAAAAGAGGACGTCAACCTCAAAAAAGCAGGACATTTGGCCCAAAAAAGAGGTCAATTTTTGTTTATAAATTAATTTTAAAAAAATTTACAACGCGATAGAAAATACAAATAAAATGTATTTTTAGTATTAGGAAAACAATTTTTACTTCCACTTATTCAAAAATGTTCCAGTATATTTTGAGAAATATTATTCACAATTGTTTCCAATTATATTTAAAAAATTTCTATATATAATTCAAAAATTTTTAATTTTATATCTGAATTTTCTATTAGTATTTAAAAATTTTCTAAATGCTTATCAGAAAATTCAATTTGTATTTCAAAAATTTCCATTTCAAAATATCTTTATTAAAAATTCCATTTGTTTATTACAGATTTTTGAAAGGCATTTGGAAAATTTTGAAAAAATGTTGAAAAAATTAGAATAATTTTCAAAAAAAATATTTTTCTGTTTTTAATTTATTTATGTTAGTCATTTTTGCTGGACTTAGTCGGCACGTGTTTCGGAATTTGTCAGATTCCATTGTCAAGACCATTAAACAAATAAAAAACCATATACTACAAGTAGCAAAGGGAATTTAAATGATAAATCGCTAATATTCAAACAAAAATATTAATACATATTCAGCTCTACCAGGGCGGCTTTATGGTATGGCGGGGCCTTGGGCCCTGCTGAAAAGAAAGTCGCATGACAAAAAAACATATTATTTTGGTACAAATTAAAACTCATGTTATTACCTGTTTTAAGACAAAGAAACTAAAACAAAATATTTTGAGTACGGCTATTCTAGCTCGAGGTAATTTTTCTTTACTTATTAAAACCATGATATTTGTGTAGAACAATTTGGTTTTAATGATACCTTTTATAGATCAGAATCTAAAACTTTTCCATACGAAAAATATCTCAGAATCTGAAATTTTTTCTATACGCAAAATGTCTCAGAAGCTGTGACAATTTCTTTACGAAAAAATTAGAATCTGAGAATATTCTTGTACCAAAAATATCTCAGAGTATTAGACTTTTTCTATACGAAAAATGCCTTAGAACCTAAGACTTTTTCTATTCCAAAAACTGTCTGAGAATCTAAGACTTTTTTTATACAAAAAAATTCTTTGAATTAGAGAATTTTGTCATAGACAAATATCTCCAAATATATTTCAGATGTATATGAAAAATTTGTTAGATTCCGAGAAATTTTCTGAAAGAAAATGTAAAATTTTCTTTAAAAACAATTAAAAAAAAATTTCCTTTCGTATAAAGGAAATCGGGGGCCCTGGGCACGTGCCCAGTATGCCCTAATGGTTAAAACGGTACTGAATTCCACATTCATTAAGAATTAGAACAAAAAAATTGTACAATCTCATAGTAAAATCACGATCGTCAAATAATCAACACGATCGTGATCTTACTAAGAGACGGTACAATTTTCTTCTTCTAATTCTCATTGAATGACGAGTTGAATATGTATTAATAATTTTGGTTCGCGTTTTGCTCTCAAAAAGTTGACATTATTGCTGATAAGCTAAAATACAGCCAATAATTCAAAGTTTAAAAGCAATAAAAAAAAAATTATGGGGAAAGTCCAAAAAGTAGGACAACCCCGGACACTTTCTAAAAAAGAAGTAGGACTGCCCCGGACGCACTAAAAAAGAGGACGGTGTCCGGGGAAAAGAGGACGGATGGCAACCCTAGTATAGAAGTATAGATAACAATCGTCATAGAATCTGAATTTATTAGACTTTTTCTACTTTACTCACTATCTGAGATTTTTTCTGTAAGAAAAATTTCTCAAAATCTGAGACTTTTTTATAAGCAAATGTCTCAGAATTTCAAACTTTTTCAATAAGAAAAATGTTTCAGCATCTGAGAATTTTTCTATAACAAAAATTTCTCGGAATCTGAGACTTTTTCAATAAGGAAAATGTCTCAGAATCTGAGAAAAATATTTCACAATCTGAGACTTTTTCTATAAGAAAAATGTTTTAGAATTATACTTTTTCTATAAGAAGAATGTTTCAGAATCTGAGACATTTTTGTACGAAAAATATCTCAAATTTCTGATACTTTTTCTTTTCTTTTTTTTCGATAAAAAAAAATGTATCACAATCTGAGACTTTCTCTATAAGAAAAATGTTTAACAAACTGTCATGTCAAAAATGTTCTTATAGAAATAGTCTCAGACGTCCCTCCATCCGTCTGTAGAAACCACGATGCATTCCGAACCAAAAAAGCTAGACCCCTGAAGTTTGCCACAAAATGTCTTTATGGTCACAGCAAAAGTAAAGTTTGTATATGGGCAAAGAAAATTCCTAAAGAAAATTTTGCAGGCGCTTATTTCTCGTATAGAAAAATGTTTATACTCTGATACATTATTCCTATAGAAAAAGTCTCAGATTCTGAAACATTTTTACCATAGATTCTGAGATATTTTATCTATAGGAAAAATGTCAGATTCTGAGAACTTTTTCTTATTGAAAGAGTCTAAGATTCTTGAAAATTATTTTGTAAAAATATCATGTTTTTTAAAATTAAATAAAAATAACCTCGAGCTAAAAAAAAAAACTACTCAAATTATTATTTTTTTTTTTTTTTTGATGGGATATATTTTATAAAAAAGTTAATAATATGAGTTTTATTTTTGCCAATTAATTTTAACGTATAAAAAATCATATTTTTTTTTCTTTAAATGCAACGGCGACCTAAATTCTAGAGTGGCCAAGGGCCCCACCGTTGCTTAAGATGGCCCTGTGGATGTGATTTAAAGTATATGTGAAAAGCTATACAAACTTTTACAACTAGAGTAATCCCAGCAAAAAATAAGGGAAGTAGTCCAAATCAAACCACTTCTGAAGTACTCCAAAAAAAGCAGTTAACCCCTGATTTATTATTCAAATGGAAATACTTTTAAACAACTTCCAAAAATTGATATATAATGTCATAAATTATGGCTTGCACCACTTCCAAATATAGACATTAGTATGCACTTCCTTACTAAAGAAATCTCCACTATAAAACTTCATTAAAAATTTGGAAATTATCAATAATTATTTAATAAATATTGGTTATTTTACAAATGGTTTACATTTAAAAATTACATGAAATAATTCAATTAAGGAATGTATTTATAAATTATATTAAGCTTCTTACGTATAGTAAGGAAAAATCATGAAAATTCAGAATATTAGGTTTGATTTTTGTTTTCTATAGCTTTTTCCTACAGCTTTTTTTGGTAATATCCAAGTTTATGACTATTATAAACTCGGTTTCAGCTATAGCACTGTTTTCGCATAACCGTATATACGCCCAACTATACAAATTTTAAACTATCCACGCTTATTTTTAACTTGTATAATTATTGGCATTAAATTTATGTTTCGATAAAAAGTTCGCATTTAAAAATAAAATAATTTTTTTCCGTGTTTGTTTAAATAAACTTTGACATTCAACAAAAGTGGTGCCAAAAAAATTTTAAATTTTAATGTTAAAATATAAACGGTTACGCGAAAACAGGACTAATGTTTCTTGCTATCAAAAAATATGGTTAAACGAATCATTAAACAATGTTTCAACTAAACCGTGTTTTACCATAGCAATGCGAATGTGCTATAATCCCGTATTCTCATACACGTCTTTTAATTTTAAATTAAACGACTCGTTTAGTATTTATTCCATTACAACGAAATGACACTATATGGTAATAGAATGATGAGCTAAAACGAGTCGTATGCGATTCCTACTTTTTTTTTTTCCTTCCTTTTTCTTTCTTTTTTCTTTTTTTTTTCTTTTTTAAATTTGTTCTTGGGGGGGGGGGTAATTTCCCCTCCCCCCCCCTTGTACCCTCCCTTGTTATTTTATTTTTACTACATTTTTATTGTTTTGACTACAAATGTTAGTAGTTTTTACTACATAAGTCAGTTGTTTTTTGTCAGTTTAAATAACTAACATTGTTAGTTGATTTAACTGAAATAGTAGTTGACCCCAAAACAACTTACAAAGTAGTTATTTTAACTGACATTTTCAGTTCATTTTACTAACATAATTTTTTGAGTGTAGTGTTTAATCACTTCTTTAATATACAATATTATGCATTCGCAATGAAGTGGTTAATAAGTATAGTCAAAAATTCAAAGTTATAGAATAGTATGAAGACCACTTCATATGTACTGAAAAACGAGTTGAAACAACTACTTACTTACTGCGACAACTATATGAAAATGTAATGAGATATTCAGTAGATATTCACTACTCCAGAAGCAGTAGAAGTCCTTTTTATCATTGTTCTAAGTAATGGTTTTTTTTGCTGGGATGGTTTAATTCCAACAAACTATTCTTGAATGTGGGTAAATTGGAAATTATAATAAATAAAAAAATTATTTATTTTTTTTATTTTTAATAATAAATTAACTTGATAAATGTATTAATTCAATTATGTTCATGCACATTTGAGGACCCAATTGATCTTGGATCCCCTAGCCAAAAAAATTTACAGTGCTTCAAAATAAGACTTCCTTAACCTCATTGAAAAATAGTGTTGTTTGAGTGCGCTTTATAAAATGAAACAATTTTTTTATTATCAAAAAGTTTTTGTCAAAAGCCACACTGGGCCAATTGAATTTGGACTAAATGTGACCAGACCCCGTTTGTACATTTTCCATTGGGTCCCTTAAACAATAAACCAAACTATACCGTTGTGATATCGAGGCAATATCACCAAATTATCACATATTATACGAAAACGATAGTGTTTTCGTACTTTTCGCTATCCATAATTCCAGTAATAACGATAAAAATTTTGTTTCAGAATTTATCGAAAAACTATCGTTATTCCAGGCCATAACTATATCGTTTCGATATGAAAATGTGATATAATTTTTGCGAAATTTCCAGTAATAACGATAGCAAAATCGCATAAAAAGGTGATACCGTAATCGGTATCATACAGGTGATACTATTTTCGCTATCACTTTTCGATATTTGGTTTATTGACCATAAATACAATCGATTTTGATTTTTGCTTAGTTTTTGAATTTCGGAAATTTAGGGGACTAATAAAACCTAATATTTCACTCAAAACAAAATTTTTGTATTACTATTTTTAACAAATATGGGGTTGTTAAATTTTTTTTCTACATTAACAAAATTTACATTATACACTCAAATTTATTTGGCATTTTTTACTTTTTTACTTTTTTTTTAATATTTGAAAATTTTAAATAACTTATCAATTAACCTACCTACAAAAAGTAACATACATTATTTAAAGTACCCCTATATGTATGTAATGTACTTTAAAAGCACCATATAGCACAAACATAATAACTTCAAATAAGAGCACTACTGTTGGCCAAAAAAGAAATGGTACTCTCCAGCTGTTTTGTGGGCAATTTGTGTTGTGTTCTGTTTGAGTTTTCTTGTATGCAGTGTTCTTTTTTATATGTTTATGAAAGGAAAAAAACACCAAAAAAATTTATGAGATTTTATGAGGTGCGACAATAGTTTTTATTTCTTTTTTAGCTACTTTTTATACCCTTCAACATTCTTTATTGTGGAGGGTAAATAACTTAAACAAGACTCTTTTGTTACAACGATTGGTATCAGAATTGTTATTACCGATTAAGTGATGACTGTCCAAATGTTTGTAAACTTTTTCATGCAGAACATGAAAAAAGGTGGCAACAATAAAAAAATGTAATTAATATTTGGTATACAAAATTTATTTGGGTCTGTAACGAAGACTTCCGAAATGGAAATTTTTCGAGTTCTTCTAACTTTATGGACTGTGCTTGGATCTAATTTATAGATGCTTTATCAGAATTTTATATAGCAGCACAATATCATATGACACCAGGGATGGGATACGACAATTTCGTTGTGGTATTAAAAATGGTTTAAAAATAACTTTTTTGTTTTTTTTTATCATTTTTTCTAGCACTTTAACTTTGTATCAACTTTTCCATCCCTGTATGACACTCACTGATTGTAATTTTCTTATTTTAATTTTGAATATAGGTTATCTCAATTATGTTCACCATCAGAAACTCTCTCGACATTTTATCATCATTTAATACAATTTATTATTGTTATTATTGTAAATATGTTTATTTTCTTAATTAAATTTATATACTTAAATACAATTTCCTCATACTTAATTTTAAAATTGCATTCATATACAATTTGTTTACAATAAGAAATATTGAAACAATAGAAGAAAAATTATAAAAACAAATTGACCCTGAAATGCTATAAATAAAATATATTGTTGCATTGTTGTATAGAAATTTCTTATAACACCATCCAACTCAAGAAAAACACACATTGCAGGAAAATTCTACAATTACACTAATTTACAAATTAAAAAAAATGCGATCCACGACATTTTGCATTGAATTTCCATTTAAAATCTTACGAAAATGAAGTCCAAAAAATTTAAAGTAGAGCCGTTTTCGAGATATTGATAATTAATTTAATCTTTTTTCTTCGTAATAGATCGGACTTGATCTGTAACAAGGAAAATTAATTTTATCATTTTTTTTTTCTTTCTGAAATTAACAATAGAATTTACTTTTTCTTCCAAATTTCGGTAAAATTGAAGCAAAATTGTCGATACATCGATTAATAATTTTTATGGCGATAATCAGATTGAAAAATGTTGTATGTAGAATTGATAAAATCCATTAATTTAAAACCACATCCTAATGTTTGAATGAGATCTACCGATTTTGTACGGAGATATTTTTATTTAGGTAAAATAACTTTTTTTTAAAAACTTAAAAATTTGGAAAGTTAGCCATATCTAGAAAACTGTTCTACTTTTGAAACTTTGAGCTTCATTTTCGGATTCAGCGCAAGATTTTACATAGAAAATAAATACAAAATGTTTTGGATTAAAAGCTCTGTAAACTAGTGTATTCTATAAAAAAATTTTGCGTTGAATGGAATGTTTAGTTTTCACACGTTGTTCACATAATTATATATTGGAAAATATTTAATGAAATATTAAAATGTAATTAAATGGTATGTCTACATTTTTTTCTAATACAAATAAAAAAATTAACTTAACGTTTGTTTTTCAGTGAAGAATAGAAGGCAAACAGGGTCGCATTTCGCATGAATAAGTATTAGTAATAGCTTCCCAATATAATATTGTGCTTACCCCGAAGCAGTTTTGTAAGAGAAATTTCTGGATTCCTCCCTTACAAACCTGCTTCGCGGAGGCATGATTTAAAAAAGGCGATCTCCCACTTGGATGCACTAGTTTGTGATCCAAAATTCGCATTATAAGCGCATGTTTTTATACCCTACACCACTATGTGGTACAGGGTATATTGAGTTTGTGCTGATGTTTGTAACTACCCGAAATATTGGTCTTAGACATACCTTCAAGTATACCGAAAGACTCTGAATTACTTTTTGTGTCGATTGTCTGTCCGTCTGTCCATCTATCGGGTTAAGCACGACACAGGTCGCAATTTTCAATCAATTGACTTGAAATTTGAAACTTAAGCATCTTTTGGCCTAAGGACGAAGTCTATTGAAATTGGAGAACATCGGTTCATGTTAAGACCTAGCCCCCATACAAACGCCCCCATTGGATTCGGCTTAATGACTCTAATGACCGAATTATAATAGTTATCGCTTTGAAATTTAGCAGGTAATCAAACTTTGTATGCATGAATCATCATTCCAAATTTCAAAGGAATCGGATTAATCCTTCTGGTAGTCCCCATACAAGCCACCTTCCCGATATTCACATAATTCCTTCAAAATTCATAAAAATTAAAATATTTGATAAAAATTTTATTTTTAGGTGTTAAACGTGTACTTTAGTTACCTAATCAAATCGGAATATAATTGGTCCATTTTTGGACTAAGTCCCCCTCATAAAAATTTCGACCGATATTCAGTTAAATCGGTATATTGACAAAAAAATTAACCAATTCCACTAAAATTTGATCTGTGTATGTTTTCTACACAAAATAAAGATCTAACAAAAAAGAGATCCAATCGGTTCATGTTTGGACTTGGGACCCATTTTCCGGAAAACACTAATGTAGGGTATCATATGGTCGGGCTTGACCGACTATAACTTTCTTACTTGTTTTGTAATGAATCCATGCCAAATTTTTTGAAAGTTTTCTAACAAGGAAAGTATCTCAACCTTTATGAACCGATTTGCCTGAAACTTGAAATATATATAAAAGAGACGATTTTAAGGTTGGGGTGTCCCGGCTTATCGGCCATATCAGTGTTTAAAAATTTCGTCTTCAGTGTTTAAAAATTTCGTTGTGTGGACCTCCGGAAAAATTTCAATAACTCCCGAACTAACAGGAACATCGTCTTGAGCTAAAAAACGTGTCGACTTAAATTTAATAACGTATTCATATGGATATCGTAGGTCTATTTTTCATATAAAATTCACACATTTTTATGAAAAAAATATTTAACGAAGCCGAATTTTTACAAGGTTATGACACGGTTGAATAGGCAGTTAAAAAACCTTTCTTCTCATATGTAAACATCATATAGTTTCTTAGAAAAAAATGCCTGAAAAATCCAAAAAACGATTGTTTCGCCATTTTTTGAACCCCTAAATCCCCGATATGGCCGATAAGCCCAGACACCCCAACCTTAGAATTGTCTATCAAATTGGTTCAGAAGGGTTGAGATACTTCCCTTGTTAGTTTTTTTCAAGACAAATTTTTTTTTAGATTTCACTTTTTTTAAACAAATTATTATTTTTCACACTCAAAATCGGAAAGAAAAGATCCAATATTTTTGTGTGTTTGAGGCAAATATTCAGGCAAATATTCTGACACTGACGATTTTGAAATTTGAAAAAAAAATTTAATTTACTCCACCCTAGTTAGTATACAGTTATTTAGTATTAAAATAAAAAATTCTTCTATTAACAAAAAATATTTGTTGTTTTTATTTTTGGAAAATATAAAAAAAATTGAAGAAACATTAATCTCTTGTTTGGCAGCATAGTTTGTGTTGAGTGGTATTTGAAAACGTGTAATTTTTATGTATGGCTTTCTTTGCTTTTTTTAAACTGGATATAAAGTTGTTAACGTTTTTATTTATGTGTTGTTCGTCTAGTTGTTGTTACGATTTTTATTGTAAGATTGTTTTTTTGGTTTGATTGCGAAAAACATAAATCTTTATCAGTATTAACGTTGTGTGTTTCCTGATGCTGCTTTAACCCTAAAGTGCTGTAATAAATTCATACACTCAAAAAAAACTCCTATTTGATGAGAATTACTTGTTACTTTACAAGGTTTTTGCCAATAATTTTGTAGTTTTACAAGTTTTTTTTACCAAAAAAATTGTAAATTTAAAAATTTTTTGACGCTATAAAACTTACAAGGAGTTTTCGTAATTATACTAGATTTTTTGCTACCTCCTATTTTACGAGAATTCCAAGTAAAAATTACGAGCTTTTTCGCAATTTTACAAGATTTTTACCAATAAAATTGTAAATTTACAACCTTTTTGGCGAAATAAAACTTACAAGAAATTCTCGTTAATTTACAAGATTGTAAAAAATCTTGGAAATTTGTAAAATTACAAGAAAAACTTAAAATTACAAAAAATTTCGATCGAAAATTATTTGTTTAAAAACAAAAATTACAAGAAAAACTTAAAATTACAAAAAATTTCGATCGAAAATTATTTGTTTAAAAACAAGGAAAACTGTCAAGTATTGGTAAAAAGGGATTACGAGACTTTTTCTAGTAATTTGACGAGGTTTTTTTGTATGTAACGTTTATCCCAAGAAAAACAGTGTCCCCTAACGTTCCACGCCACCGCACTCTCAAAGCTTTAAAAACCACAATGTCGATTTTTTTTAACAGATCAGAGCAATGGTTCCCAACCTTTGATTTTCGCCCCACTGGGGGGAAATTTTAATGCTTCAAGGGGGCAACGAGCCCATTTTTAAGATTTTTTTTGTTAAATAAACTTAAAAAATATTGTTTTAGTTAAATAATTTAGTTTAAAAACTTTTTCTAAAAACTTCGTTAAAACGTTGATTTTAACAAAGAGTTTGCTTAAAACAAATTTCAAATTTTCAAATTTTTCTTGACTGTAGGGGGGGGGGGGGACATTGTAGTTTTTTAAACTTGAAAGTAGGGCATGGCGCGAAAAAGGTTGGGAACCATTGGGTTAGAGGGTATAAAAGATTTGGCAAAGCCGAATTTAACATTCACAATTGTTCGTTTCAAAATTGACTTATTTTCAATTCTAAAGGGAAATTTCGAATTTCAATAAACATTTTCTAGTTTAAGATTTTTTTTTGTGCATTTAGGGTTAAAGTTTTTATTATTATTAGAGTAGTTTTTGTTTAATTTTTAAAGACTTTAACGATTTCTATGCTTTTTCAATGCCAATGAAGAAAATAAAAAAAAACCTTTTTCAAGACTTTATTTTGAATTCCTTTGTGAATCAAAAGACTAACAAAAATATATGTTTTTAAATCCGTATAATTGCTTGAGTTTAATAAAATAGAAAAACAAACAAATTTCGAAAAAAAAACTGGTGAGAGTGTTACATTCGGCTGTGCCGAATCTTTTATACCCTCCAAAATGTAAAAAAAATATATAAAAAAATCCAGGGCGTCTTTTTTTTGGGGGGGGGGGGGGGGGTTTGGCACCTTCCCCCTGCGATTTTTAACTTCTTCTGAAATAAGAATGTTGCATTTGCTAAGCAAAAGTACAAACAACCCTGCAAAAAACGCGGTTTTTCTTGGGTTGGTTTAGTTCTCCAAGGGGGAACTTTTTTCCCCTTGGTCCGATTTTGCCCATTTCCGAACTTAACCTGCCTAGGAATATAAGACATATTCGTGCCAAACTTCGGAAGTCTAGCTCATTTATTTTGGACTGTATCGTGTCTTCTAAAGACGGACAGACCGACGGACGGACGGACATCGCTAGAATGTCTTAGAATATATGGGGCATTCCATGTGAAATCGGACACTTTGAAAAACTTTTTTTTTAGATTTTCCCAATTTGTTTACAGTTTTTAGCACCCTTCGAAAACTCCTTCGTGGTAAATTTTCAGATTTTTTTGATGACCCGTTCAAAAGAAATCGAATTTTTAAAAATTGGTAGTTTGTTCCTTTACTCAAACTTCTTTTAATCATAACTTCTTCAATAATGGTCCAAATTTCAAATTTTTTTTTTTGAAAATTTTTGGTTTTTTGCGTACTTTCTAAAAAAAATCCCAAAAAAATTCTTAAAAGCGCTCTAGTATGCGATTTTTAAGTTTTAAAATTTAAATCTCATTTTTGAAAATGTTTGTACTCTTCGATTTTTTTGAAATTTTTCTGTATAAAACTTCTATCAATTCTACAAATTTTTTGCCCAGGAAGATCGTGGGATAACGATTATTACTATTTTTTTAAATTTTTTGAAAAAAATTTATTGTAATTTTTCAATCTTAAAATCATTTCTCCTGCTTCAATGGTGCGTCATAGAGGGGTCCTTTATAAGACCGACTCCCATTAATTTTTACGTCTTAACATTTCTTTGGAACAAACTAATACCCTATCTCCAATTTCTAATGGGGCTCCCACACAAAACAACATTATTTAAAATTTGTTCCAACCGCTCTAACTGCCCTAATAGTGGCCTTAGAACAACAAAATGTATGACCGACCCACAATATTTTTTTAGTCCAAACATTTTTTCTGAGCACACCTACCCTCTATCTTTAACTGTTAAGGCGGTCCCCATACAATTTTTTTTATTATACCCTCCACTCTGGTGATAGAGGGTATATATAAGTTTGTCATTCCGTATGTAACACATTGAAATATTGGTTTAGGACCCCATAAAGTATATATATTCATGATCCTTGATCGATTTTAAGTCGATCTAACGATGTCCGTCTGTCTGTCTGTCTGTCTGTCCGTCCGTCTGTCTGTCTGTCTGTTGAAATCACGTTTTTGGCAATAATCCGGAACCGATTTTAACGCTTGGGGTACCAAAAGTTGCGGAATTTATCCAGGCAAAAACTAGTGTATTTTTTTTTGAAATCGGTTAAGTACTTTAAAAGTTATGAGTGAATTACTGAAAAAACTCTTAGTGATTTTCATCATAACCCTAAATTAATTCATATTTTGTGTAGATACATAACAAAGAATACGGAAATGAAAAAAAAACGGAGAAAAAGAAAAAAATGTTTACAAAAAAACTTTAAAATATGTAAAACAAAATCTAAATTTAATTAAAAAAAAGTTCGTTAAGTAATAATAAAAAAATTAATTGTTATTTTTATGTACAAAGCATGTGTGTGTGTCCGTTTTTTTGCTTCGTCATATTAACGGGGTTGCCAGACTTTTTTTGGCTTTGTCGCAAACTCGGATGTAAAATATCGCCAAAATTCAATTTTGTTCAGATTTCTTAAAAAAAAAAATATTTTTATTTAAAAAAAATAAATTTTGTTAAATAATAAAAGACAGAAATAAACTTTATGGCAAAAATCGCCCAAATCCGGAAAATCTATATATATAAAAGAGTAATGTGACTGACTGACATACTCATTCATCATCACCCAGCCCAAACCGCTAAAGTTAGAAACTTGAAATTTGGACTGTAGGTTGACGTCCCGGAATAAAGATCCACTAAGGCTGGATTTTTGCCAATGTTGATTCTAAGGGGGTAAAATGGGTAAAAAACTGTACTTTTGGTACTTTTTATATCTCCCGATATAATGGTCATAGAAACTTGAAATTTGGACTGTATGTTTCCCTCCCGCAATATAGATCCACTATGGCATGAGTTTTGCCGATGGTAAGGGGGTAAAAAGGGTAAAAAACTGTACTTTTGGTACTTTTTAAATCTCCTGATATAATGATCATAGAGACTTGAAATTTGGACTGTATGTTCACCTCCCGGAATATAGATCCATTAAGGCTGGATTTTTGCCAGTGTTGATTCTAAGGGGGTCAAAAGGGTAAAAAAAATACTTTTGGTGCTTTTAATATCTCCTGAAATAATGGTCATAGAAACTTGAAATTTGGACAGTATGTTCACATCCTAGAATATATGTAGATCCAGTACGGCTGGATTATTGCCAATGTTGATTCTAAGAGGGTAAAAAGGGAAAAAATCTGTACTTTTGGTACCTTTTATATTTCCTTAAAAAATTGTCACATAGACTTGAAATTGCGACTGTATGTTCACCTCCCGGAATATAGATCCCCTAAGGCTGGGTTTTTGCCAATGATGTTTCTAATAGGGTAAAAAGGGTAAACATATGTACTTTTGTTACATTTTATATTTCCTTAAATAATGCTACTAGAAAATTGAAATTTGCAATGTCGGTTTACCTTCCGGAAAAAAGATTCACTAAGGCTCGGGTTTTGTCAATGTTGATTCTACGGGAGTAAAATGGGTAAAATAGTACTTTTGGTACTTTTTTTTTATTTACTGAAATAATGGTTATTCAAACCTGAAATTTAGAATGTAGGAGCCTTTAGTGAAATAAAACATTTTGGAACAAGTACTTTCTGAAAATTCAGTACCGTTTTCAAAAAGTACCTTTTATAAAAGGTTCCTTTATAAAAAGTACTTTTTATAAAAAGAACCTTTTATGAAAAATACCTTTTATAAAAAGTACCTTTTATAAAAAGTGCCTTTGATACAAAGTACCTTTTATAAAAAGTACCTTTTATAAAAAGTACCTTTAATAAAATGTATCTTTTATAGAAAGTACCTTTTATTAAAAGTACCTTTTATAAAAAGTACCTTTTATAAAAAGTACCTTTTAAAAAAAGTACCTTTTAAAAAAAGTACCTTTTATAAAAAGTACCTTTTATAAAAAGTACCTTTTATAAAAAGTACCTTTTATAAAAAGTACCTTTTATAAAAAGTACCTTTTATAAAAAGTTCCTTTTATAAAAAGTATCTTTTATAAAAAGTACCTTTTATAAAAAGTAGCTTTTAAAAAAGTAGCTTTTAAAAAAAGTAGCTTTTAAAAAAAGTACCTTTTATAAAAAGTACCTTTTATAAAAAGTACATTTTATTAAAAGTACCTTTTATAAAAAGTACCTTTTATAAAAAGTACCTTTTATAAAAAGTACCTTTTATAAAATTACTTTTTATAAAAAGTACCATTTATAAAAGTACCTTTTATAATAAGTACCTTTTATAAAAAGTACCTTTTTTATAAAAAGTACATTTTTTTATAAAAAGTACCTTTTTTTATAAAAAGTACCTTTTATAAAAAGTACTTTTTATAAAAAGTACCTCTCATAAAAAGTACCTTATATAAAAAGTACCTTTTATAAAAAGTACCTTTCATTAAAAGTACCTTTTATTAAAAGTACCGAAAGTACACTTTTTGGTACTTTTTTATTTCTTGAGGTATAAATAAAACAAACTTTTTTGTTTTTAAATCATTACATTGGTGGAGGGTATTTAAAGATTCGGCACAGCCGAATATAGCTTTCTTACTTGTTTTTTGTAAATTTGTTTTATTTAATCAGCTTCTGCCGGTCCAATGGTGCGTCCGAGAGGGGTCATTAGTGAGACCGACCCCCATTTATTTTTACCCTACAACATTTTTTCAAAACATACCTACGCCCTATCTCCACGCCCTAAGTAGGCTCCCATACAAATAACAGTTGGAGCAAATTTTATAAAAATGTAATTTTGTATGGGAGCCTACTTAGGGAGTGAAGATAGGGCGTAGGTATGTTTTGAAAAAATCTAGTAAGTCTAAAATCTAGTAAGTCTGTCCCGTAGCGGATGTAGTGGGAAGAGTGGTAAATTTTGGGTCGAAGTCTTTTATTTTTTAGAAAAATGTTTCAAAATATGTATTTTTTTTCTAAAAAAAATTTTAAAAATTTTAAAAAAATAATTATAGAAACTCTAAGAATTTTTTTTAAGAGAATCGTGTCTGACGCAACATTTTAAATTAATAATTCTGGATAAAAATTGTTGCAAAATCTTATTTTCAATTTAAAAATTTGCTTAAAACATTTTCTAATAACGTTCATCCTTATACCATGATTATAAAAAATTCTTTTTCGCATTTGCATTTTTTCATGGTCTCAGTTCTCTCAGTTTATATGTACTATGAGTTTGTTGGGGTGTGTGGTATTTATATAATAAATTTAAAATTATTTGAAATCATAAAAAAGGAATTTACTCTGTACTCAAAAGGTATTGAATGATAATCCTTAATACTTTATGGTTAACATGTGACATCCTTTTATACATGGATAGATAACCAGAACTAAAACTATAGCACAGCAGGTATCCATAGATAGATAGTTATTGCCACAAAAATGCCATATCCAACCGGCAAGGTTATTGTAAATCAGTAGGAAGGGGGGGGGATAGAAATATATGATAAAATACTTTTCCGGATGAATAGCTTAACAGTTTTCACTAACTTTGATGGACGTTTTGGCGAAGCAATTTACTTATGCACTTTTTAATATAATTTTTATTAAATACTTATCGTTTTATAAAATTGCATTAAATTGTTCAATTTACCTGCAAAGAGAAGATAAAAGAAAAGTAACAATTATTTTTGAGTTTTATTGCATTTTTTAATAAATTATATTAACATATTTGAAAATTTTAATTTTGTTATATATGGCCTAAATTAAGTATTTTTTTAAATATGGTATACTTTCTGGAAAAAAAATGCAAACAGACTATTTCTGCAAAATAACAAAATAATCTACAAAAAATCTTCACAAAAATATTTTAAAATTCAGCACACAGAATCATTAAAATTGCAGGAAAATTTCCGTTACTTTCTAAAACTGAATGGCAAAGAATTTACTTAAAAATCAATTTCAGCAAAAAAATCTGCTTAAAAAATTGATAATTCAAATTGAATAGAAACTCTATATAAAATTCTAAAAAAAAAAAATTTGAAAATTTTTTCAGAATGTCTCAAATTCGGACAATTTTTCTTTGGAAAAATGTTTCAGAATATAACAGTGTTAAAAGTTTCTAAATTTAAATTTTTTTAATAATAAATCTGAGAATTGGATAATTATAATAAACTAAATAGAAAATGTCTTATTTTTCTGTAAAAAGTGGCCCGAATCTTAAAATTTGACAAAGGAAGAAGGCGACCTAATCGAGTTTTTGTTTTATAAAAAAATGTTTCAGAATTTGTGAATTTTTCTATAAAAATCAGAAAAAAAAATGTTTGAGGATTGCATTTTTTTTCTTATTTTTATATTTGCGAAATATTTTTGTACAGGGGGGGGGTGTGGGGACTATCTCGTAATTAGATTCGAAATAAACTATTTGAATTCGGAAAGTTAAGCTACTATGTAAAAGAAATTTCCATGTTTTTAGAAAGAATAGATGGAATTTTATTCAGTGTTCGAAAAAAGCGGTACGTTATATAACGTACGGGTTTTTCCAAAGAACACATTCACTAATTTTTTTTTTTAGTGCTTGTGTTCGTATACGCAAACAGAATATAGAATTGACGAAGAGATTTTTTGTTTTAAACTTAAAATGGCGATATCTTGAAAACTAAGCAAGATAGACCAAAACGAAGTCCACACATGTGAAGAGGCCCGGCGATACTATGGAGACTCTAAGAACCAAAAATAGGCTCCGATTTGCTCGATATTGCTTAGTTTTCGAGATTTCGTTATCGTTAAGTTTTTGAAAAAATCTGCTAAGTACGCAAATAGTACACTAAAAGTAATTTGTTTTGATTGTGTATATAGCACAGTACATAATCGTAAAGATTGTGTTCGTCAAGTCGCAAGCTAACGTTCGGTATTGCGTACACGAACACACCCACTTAAAATAATTTTTAGGCCGCTGTTCCAAAAAAAGTAATTCACATAAAAAATGTGAAAATGAAAATTTCCGAATTTTTTTGGTGTTCTAGATTTCACATCCGAATTTCTTTTTCGTTTTGTTTCACATAAATAAAATTTAGTGAAAGTAAAACGAATGCACTTTTTTCCTTATAAATTTTTAAATTTTAATTATTCGATTTCAACTTCGAATGAAAACGAGATCAACAAAACACTAAACTTGATTTCATGTGATTCGGAAATTTTCATGTGAATTGAAAAGTTGTGAAAGACAGAACAGAGGCCTTAGTGTTTCTGTATTTCTTGTTGGGAATGTGTTTGCGTATTTCCATCGGCATAGTTCAGTACAGACCACTAACGTACCGTTCGTTAGTAAGATAAATTTTTGATAAAATTACAAAATAAACACCAAATTTTTTATGGAAAAATCTCATTGTAAGAAGTAGTTTTTAAGAAAATCACGAAAGGTGAAAAAAAAACGAAGGCCCAAAAAAAGCGAAACTTGGATTTGTGTAAACAATTAACATCATATAGTTTCTTAGAATAAAATAGCTGAAAAATCCAAAAAACGATTTTTTTGCCATTTTTTGACACATATTTTGAGCCCCTAAATCCCCGATATGGCCGATAAGCCGAGACACCCCAACCTTAGAATTGTCTCTTTTATATATATTTTAATTTTCATGTAAATCGGTTCATAAAGGTTGAGATACTTCCGTTGTCAGAAGTAGTTTTTAAGAAAATCATGAAAGGTGAACATAAACGAAGGCCCAAAAAAAGCGGTACTTGGATTTGTGTAAACAATCTTTCGATGTATTTTAAATTTTGAAAAAATGCATGTAAAAATTGTATTTGCATCAAAAACGTATTTAAAAAATGCCTGCGAATTTTGTACTCTTTCCCACAACATTAAATCCTGATAATGTTTACGGAAAAAATGTTTAGAAAAAATAATGTTATATTACTTTGCTATTCCATGCAAAACGAATTGAAATATCAGTCGAGGACCTCATTAAAAAACCAAAAGAGCTGTACATTTCGTAAGTGACTGCAAAAAAGTGTTTTTACATTTTGGAGAGTATAAAAAATTCTGCACCAAAGAATATAACACTCTCACTTGTTTTATGTACATTTGATAAACAAATGGAAAATTTTTATGCGAAAAGCTTAGACTTGGTAAAAAAGTAGTTTTGGTAAAAAAAAATGATTTTTTTCACGAAAAACAAAATTATGTCAAAAAAATTAATGAACCCAAAATTTTTGGTGAAAAAAAGTTTTGATGAATTTTTTTGATGAAAAGAAAATTTTTTGATGTAAAAAAATTGATGAAAAAAAAAAAATTTTTTTGGGGAAGAAAAAAATTTGATAAAAAAATTTGATGAAAAAAATTAATGAAAAAAAAAAATATGATAAAAAAAACTTATGAAAAAAAAATTTTGATGAAAAAAAATGAATGAAAAAAAAATTCATGAAAAAAAAATGATGAAAAAAAAAATTTTGATGAAAAAAAAATTTTGATGAAAAAAAAATTGATGAAAATAAAATTTTATGGAAAAAAAAAATTAATATAAAAAAAATTTATGAAAAAAAAAAATTGATGAAAAAAAAATTTAATGAAAAAAAAAAATAATTTTAGGAAATTTTTTTTTTTTTGTTAAAAAATAATGGTGAAATACGGTTTTATTCACCACGAGGTGAATTATTATCCAAGTTACAAACCCAAGTTATTAAAATTTTTGGTCTTACGAAAATTAAAATATTTATTCTTGTTTTCGTGTTTTTCTGATTGAAGAAGAAAATTGTGTCTTCTAAAGATTAAATTAAATGTGGATTTACCCTAGACTATGGTTTCTGTAGCCACTTCTACGTCAGCAGTAGGCAATTACATTAAATTGATTATTTGATATTTGCTAGAAAAATTCTTTTTTTTATCAACAGACTAGCCTGACATGAGCTTCGAACCTGTGTCATTAAATCACTCATGTTTTTGTAAACCGAAGCTCTAACCACTAGACTATACTCGGTGTACAAACATCAGTGACTAAACGTAGTTTGTTTTAACTCACAGTAGGTTTGTGTGTGACGTATGTAGAAAAGCTTTTTCTCTAACTCAAGCAATGCATTTAATCTAGAGACCAACAACAATTTTCTTAATCTTTCATTTACTTTATTTTCTGCAAACTTTACTATAGCGGAGAATTTTTTGTTCTTCACACTACAGTAACGCATGGTAAAATTGAATTGCCCACACGAGCGACATTTTTTTGTCAGTATTTCTTTTATATATTGTTTTCTTTTTCGTTAATTGTTAGCTTATATAGTCAAACTGACACCAGCCTAAAAACATTATCATGTTAAAAAAAAAATTATAAATTTAAAATCTCTATAAATAATATTGTTTTTATCAGTTTTTTCTTTGCACAAAAATGTTAAAAATTGTCTAAAAGTCAATATTGTCAAAAAAGTTTTCATTTAAACGCCCATATCTTGCAAAGTATTGATAAAAAATATGATTTTTAATCATTTACGAAGCTCTATCAAATACCCAAAAATAAACAAAATCGGTGATCCGTCAGTTAAATTTTCCATAGATTTGCTTACAAGCAGTTTTTAAGAAAATAACGAAAGATGGAAAAAAATTAAAGCACAAAAAAGCGGTACTTAGTTTTATGTAAAAATGTTATTCATTCGTTTTATGCAGGTTTCAAAAAAATCAAAGGGGGATAAAGTTCTGAAAAATGCATCTAAAAATTGCATTTACATCAAAACACACTTCTTTTTATTGTTTTGTATTTGATTGTTAGAGTCGATTATTTTTTGAATGGCAGAATTCAGATAAATGTGGCTTTTCAAAATATTATATGTTTTTGGATTTTTTTTTTAAGAAGAATCTCTGGTGGAATTCGTGAAAAGCGAAAAATGTGTTAGGAAAATAGTCCAAGTACCTCAAAAACCGCTAAAACTTTTTTTTTAATTAATGAATCCGTAATTCAAATCAATATTATTCGATTTTCTACTTATTGCTAAAAAAAACGCACCTAATAATATTTCGTAATAGAATGTATTAATTAATTTAATTAAAAATTTCCTTCCATCATTGAACTTTTTGATATATAAAAGTTAGTTTTGCTTTACTTTCTTAAAAATTATTTTTTGTTGATCTTAAATTTATTTTGTTGATTCTAAGAAATACAATGTTTACCATGTTCTTTCTTTCGTTCATTTATTTTAATTATTATTACTTCATCCACTAATTTAAAAAGTTTTAATTAAAATGTTTGTTTTTCTTTAATTTAAAAAACCCCTTTTTATATTTGAGACCACAAGTTAAACAAAAAAAAACAAGAAAAAAAAATAATATGTTAAAGCAATATTAAATACAAAAACAATAAAGACAAAGAAAAATCCTTCAATTATAAAAAAAAAAATCCAACAAAGAATTAAAACATGTTTTATATGCTAGACCACGACTATGAATAAATTAGATTTTTTATTGGTCAAAAGAAAAAAAAAAATAATGGGAAAATATACAAAAAAAAATTTTATATTGAAATTGTAAACTTTTTTTTTTTTGCTAAGTATTAAAACCAATAAAAGTAATTTTTCCTTTTTATTACACAGTGCAACAACCTAGATCGGAATATTGCAAAAAGCAAATGAAAGTTGACATATTTTATAACAAGACCCTCAAGGCTTTTTTTTAGTTCAGCGCTAGATCTTTTTTACGCGCATTTGGATTTGGTTATCTTTTATTATACATTTTGTATAATAACACTGTGCTACAAAAAACCCAAAATCGAATATACTTTTGAAATGAGGTAGTTAAGGTTGTAGGTCTCGTTGAAAAGATCACAAAAATGCCCATCAAACTTGCCAGACACCCTCAAATTTTAAAGTTATTGTCAAAAAACGATTTTTTGGGACTTTTTTCACTAAACCACGTGTAACTTAAACAATTTTCAACCGATTTTCAATTTTTCAACTGTTTTGGATAGAAGAAGGATAGGGCTTTTTATGTGTTAGAATTGGTTTATACATATAAGAAAGATATGTATAGATTTTTTCAACAATATCTAATTTTTTTGTTATTTTTTGAAAATTGTTTGAGTTTATCGATTTTTTTTTGCTATAGTTCGTTCAACAACATTTATATTTATAAACGAATTCTTAACGAAAATTTAATTGTGAACACGATGAGCTTTATGCCGAAAAAATCGGATAACAAATGACAGAGTTGTGATAATTTTTCTAAAAAAGAAAATTAAGATTTTGCTTGAAATTGCCGTTAACCCAGGCAAAAAAAATAAAAAAATAAACGAACATACTAAGAGGTCGCGTATCATTATTTTAAAGGTTTTTGGCCTCCTGAATTCGAATTTGACCTTGAAATTGCGCTATCTTATTTAGTTTTTGATATATCAGTTTATGTTAAATATCTCAAAAACATGACGTGATAGAGCAATTTAAAGGCCAGATTTGGATTCAGAGCGCCAAAAACCTTTAAAAATATTGTACATGACCTCTTATGATAAATTTTTTTTTTTGCCTGGGATATCTGAACGGCGATTTCCTGCAAAATCTTAATTTTCTTTTTTAGAAAAATTATCACAACTCTGTCAATTGTTATCCGATTTTTTCAGGATAAAGCTTATCGTATTCAGAATAAAATTTTCTTTAAAAATACTTTTATAAATATAAAGCTTGTTAAATGAACTATAGCAGAAAAAAATCGATAAACTCGAAAAATTTTCAAAATATAACAAAAAAACTATATTTTATAGAAAAAATCAATAAATATCTTTCTTATATGTATAGACCAATTCACACACATGGAAAGCCCCATCCTTCTTCTATCAAAAACAGTTAAAAAATTTAAAATCGGTTGAAAATTTTCTGAATTACAAAAGGTTTAGTGAGAAAAGTCCCAAAAAAACGTTTTTTGACCATAACTCTAAAATTTGAGGGTGTCTGGCAAGTTTAATGGGCATTTTTGTGATCTACTCGACAAGACCAACAACCTATACTATGTCACATAAGAAGTATTTTTTCACTGTAGCACAGTGTAATTGTTAGAAAACTGTATAAGGCGTATGCTTAATTTTGTAATTGCCTTAAAATAACAGTCATACGCAACGGTGCACAGTGAATTTTTTTATAATTTGGCTATTCAGTAAGTAGGTTCGGAACCGATTGCAACGAAATGAAATTCACGCCGGTTACAGCTAACGTAATTTCTAGCTTAAGTTTAGACGCTGGACCCCACATGTCCATAAAGGCACCACTGGGGCCTCTAAAGCAGAACATGTTTATTACACAGAAACATTAAATGATTTAAAATCATCAATTTTAAATGTGTGTAAAAAATAATTTAGCGCTGAACTAAAAAAACGCCTTGGGCGTTTTGTAATGTAAAATGTCCACTTTCATTTGCTTATAGTTTCTTCCGATTCTGAAAGTTCAATTTTGTATCACTGTGTTACTTATAAGTAGCAACGGCAAAAAAAAAAAATATCTCAATAGCTACTTAAAAACTTGGCTTCTTTCGTTTTACTTTATTAATCTGAAAGAAGGATTCATTCCTCTAAACAAATTTTACAAGTGGCAAAATAAATTGTTGCTCTTTTTTTTATTTGCAGTGAAAGCATCAACAAAAAAAAAAAGGACTTTATCAACACAATATTTATTTTATAACCTTTTTACAGCTGCTCTTAATATTTGTTAGCATATTTACAAGTACTTCATTGAACAACTTTTTTAGCAGCTCATTAAGCATTTTGCAAAATAAAGATGAAACAAAAAAAAAAAATTAAAAAGCAAATAATAAAACCTTTTTTTATGAAGTCCCATAATAATTAAATTTTTAGCAATTTAAAGTGGATTTCTGATACGTCACTTAAATTATAAAATGAGAAAATACATTTTTTGTTACAATATACTTAAATAACACTGTGCTACATCAAAAAAAAAAAAAAAAAAATTAGGAGCTCTTATATAAAAATGTGGGTTTAGTTGGAGACTATAGACCTAACTCGAAAAAAAAACCTTAGCAAATTACTAGAAAAAGTCTCGTAATCTCATTTTACCAGTATTATTTGACTTTTAACAAAAAAATTTTGTTTTGGTCGATCGAAATTTACATTTTTTTTTTTGTAATTAAAAAAAAAAAAATCACGAGAATTCCTAGTAAGTTTTATCGTGCTGAACATTAAAGTTGGGAACGCATTTAAGCGGGCACATTTGGGTGATAGTATCTAGTAGCATTATTTGTACCTTTAGAATGGCAAAAGCTTATTAGAAAAAAATGCCTGCGAATTTTGTACTCTTGCCCAAAACATTAAATCATGGTAATGTTTTGCGGAAGATTTGGGTGTACTTGCCAAAGCAAAGTTTTTTTAGAAAAAATAATGTTATATTACTTTGCTATTCCATGCATTGAAATATCAGTCGAGGACCCCATTAAAAAACCAAAAAAGCTGTACATTTCGTAAGTGAGTGCAAAAATAAGTGCAAAAAAGTGTTTTTACATTTTGGAGAGTATAAAAGATTCGGCACAAAATAATATAACACTCTCACTTGTTTTATGTACATTTGATAAACAAATGGAAAATTTTTATGCGAAAAGCTTAGACTTGATGAAAAAGAAGTTTTGGCAAAAAAAAAAAAAATTTTCACGAAAAACAAAATTATGATAAAAAAATTCAATGAACCCAAAATTTTTGGTGAAAAAAAAATTTGATGAAAAAAAGTTTTTGATGAATTTTTTTGATGAAAAGAAAAATTTTTTGATGTAAAAAATAGACAAAAAAATAAATATGAAAAAAAAAATTTTTTTGGTGACAAAAAAAAATTTTTTGGTGAGAAAAAAATTGATAAAATAAAAAATTTTATAAAAAAATTTATGAAAAAAAATTGATAAAAAAATTAGGTAAAAAAATTTATGCAAAAAAATTTTTGATGAAAAAAAAATTGATGAAACAAAAAAAAAATAAATAAAAAAAAATTGATGAAAAAAAATTTCATGAAAAAACAAAAAAATTTATGAAAAAAAATTTTGATGAAAAAAAAATTTTTTGATGAAAAAAAATTGATGAAAAAAAAATTTGATGAAAAAAAAATTTGATGAAAAAAAAATTCATGAAAAAAAAAATTGATAAAAAAAAATTTTGATAAAAAAAACTTTTGATAAAAAAAAATTATGAAAAAAAAGTTTGATGACAAAAAAAAATTTATGAAAAAAAAAATTTTATGGAAAAAAATTGTTGAAAAAAAAAAAAAATTTGATTGAAGGAAAAAAAATTGTTGAAAAAAAAAATTTGATAAAAAAAAGAAATTTTTATTGTTGAAAAATAATTATGTTACTTTTTATTAACCAGCTGGTGAAAATTTTTTTTTTATTTACCACGAGGTGAATTATTATCGAAGTTACAAACCCAAGTTATAAAAATTTTTGGTTTTGGCAAAATGAAAATAGTAATTCTTGTTTTCTTTTTCATTAACTGAGGTGGCGTCCTGCAACTTTTTTAAAATTAGACATCAGCCTAAAAACATTGTCATGTTAAAAAAAATCCCTCTTAAATAAATGTGCCACTGATTATGAACTTTTTGACGCATTTAAAAGGGTATATGTTATTAAAATATTCTGATAAAACCAAAAAGAGAAATTTATAAAAACTACACCAAAATTTTGGTCATTTTCTGTCAAATCAACATAAAAATCTGCTGAAAATACATCTATTTTGAGTCGTATGAGAAATCTGCTGATGTTAGCAGACGCGGTTTGCTAAATATCTGTCTTGATTATCTAGTTGAAATCAGCAGAGAAATCTGTTGAGAAAACAGAAAAATCTGCTAATGACAAATAAATGCAAGAAAATTTTCTGAATTTTTTTTAAAGCGTTAGTTTTTAAGTTAAACGAAAAAGTTCAAATAATAATTTTTTTTAAGATCAAACGAAAAAAATTTATAAATTTTTTTCAAAAAGAAATAACTAAATATTTCTTTAAAGTTAACGAAACAATCTGCAGTTTTTTATACCCTCCACTTAGTGATAGAGGGTATATATAAGTTTGTCATTGCGTTTGTAACTCATCGAAATATTGGTCTAGGACTCCATAAAGCATATATATAATTGATCAGTGATTGATTTTAAGGCATTCTAGCGATGTCCGTTAGGGTGGGTCGATGAAATGCATATTTGCGAATCTCGTTAACTAATAGCAAAAACTCAACGCGCATTTTCGAGCTGGTAACGGGAAAAATCATGAAAAAATTTTAGGAGGGTACTTTTAGGCCTCTACAAGCGGTTTTAGTTCGCGGTTTTTGAAAAAAAAATATTTTTTTTAATTTTTTAAAAATATTTTAAAAATTAAGTAAAATAATGCTTATTACGAAACAAGTTCAAAAAAAAATTATCTCTCCAATTTTAGCCCGTGGATGCATTTTTATATCAAAAATTTGATACCAATTTTTCCATTTTTTAATTTTTTTTGGTACTTTCGAATTTTTTGCACTTGCGGATTGCTATAAATAGCCGCCAATTTGTTTTGTTTTTTTATCATTTTCTTAAAACGCTTTATTTTACCAAAATTTTGATACCCATTTTTAATTTTTTTGTAATTTGCGAATTTTTTGCACTTGTGGACTGCTATAAATACCCGCAATTTTTTTATTTTTATCATTCATGTTCTTAAATCGGCCTTATGCGCCATTTGAGTGCTATTATGAAATAAAAAATATTTTTTTTTTTATAAAATAAATCGAACTTTCCTGGATATAAAAATGTATCCACGGGCTAAAATTGGCGAGATAAATTTTTTTTGGAACTGGTTTCGTAATAAGCATTATTTTACTTAATTTTTAAAATATTTTTCAAAAATTAAAAAAAAAAAAATTTTTCCAAAAACCGCGAGCTAAAATCGCTTGTAGAGGCCTAAAAGTACCCTCCTAATTTTTGTTCATGATTTTTCCCGTTATCAGCTCGAAAATGCGCGTCGAGTTTTTGCTATTAGTTAACGAGATTCGCAAATATGCATTTCATCGACCCACCCTAATGTCCGTCTCTCCGTCTGTCTGTGGAAATGGTGATCACGACCAAAATATTACACGGAGATGATAGAAACTTAAAATATTTGTTGGAAGTTCTCCCGAGCAGTTTGGAATTGCATTTGAGCGATATCGGTTCAGCGGTTCAAAAGTTATGAACGAAAATGTAAGCACACCTAGAAAATTTTGGTACATTTAACATAACCTAAAAATACAAAATGTTTTAATTCGGCTGCTGGTTGACATATCGAACATAATTGAATATAAAATGGTATTTAAACAAGTCCGAACATATTTTTTGACAAAACAAGAAAAAAAAATCGCGGATTTTTTTTTAACAATTTTTTTTTTATTTTGAGGATGTTTATTCTGGCTCGATGTCATTATTTTCTTTACTAATTAAAACCATGATATTCTCATAGCATAATTTTCAAGAAAATTATTTTTGTTTTAAATTTATTTATGTTGGTAATTTTTGCAAGACTTAATCGACACGTGTTGCGGAATTTGTCAAGATTCCATTGTCAAGATGATTTAGCAAAAATAGAAACGATTTACTACAAAGTAGCAAACGAGTCTAATGACAAATCGTTTGTGCACAAACTAAAATATTAATACATATTCGCCTCTATTCACAATGAGAATTAGGTAGACGAAGAAATTGTACCATACTAATAAGGCAACGATTGTCAATAACCAACAAAAATATTTAAAACAATTTTACATACGATAGTCCATTGGACTTAGGGTGTTCAGTCGATTAATTCTTGTTCGATTAATCGAATAATTTTAGTCAAATAATTGTTCGATTAATTTAAAATTGCTAATTTCGATTAAAGGATTAATCGAAGAATTTATGTCGATTAATCGAATAATAATAATATATAGTTTTTCTGGAAATATGTATAATTTTTAAAAGTTTTTAATCCAATAAACAAACTAAATGTATGCAGCCGTTGGAATTAAAAAAGAAGCATTCATGTTAACTTGAGTGGTCCTTACTTTAAACCTTTTCGGATTTTCGCTGCCAAATTTTGGGCCAAATCAGTTAACTATATGACCGCGCTAAAATCGGTCAAAGTTCCGAGTTTTTGTATAAGATTTTCCCAAATGTCAAATAATTTTTTTTGTGATATCGGTAATACATATAAATTTGGCAAAAACATTGTTTTTGAATTCCACACATTTTTCAAATCTCCAAAATAATTTTTCTCAAACAAACTAGCAGAAAACTTAAATTTCGCTTTGTTTTAATATTGGAATCAATATTGTTTATTTACTCAAGTACCAATTTTTTCTAAAATTGTCGAAAAAAAATTTTGTAATTTCGAAAATTTCTGAATTTGTAATTATTCGATTAATCGAACAATTTTAAAATATTATTCGTTTAATCGAATAATTTAAGAATGGCAAATTTCGATTAATCGTTTAATCGAACAATAAAAAAACCCGATTAATTGAACACCCTAATTGGACTACAACAATATGTTATTTGTGTTGTTGTTGTGAGAAATACTCCATATTACTCCATCACATGGCGTGCCAACCATTATGTTCAAATTCTGATTAATTTTTATTAAAAAATAAAAACTGTTTTATTCGACCCTTAAAATATAATATTTTGAGGATGTTTATTCTGGCTCGAGGTCATTATTTTCTTTACTAAAAGTAAAGTAAAAAAGCTTAGAAAATTTTTTAAAAAACGGACTTTTTCTGTAAAATATCAAAATAATCTGCTAATTTTTTGAAATCCAGCAAATAGAATCAGTAAAATATCAAAAAAAGTCTGTTATTTTTCTAAAACTAAATGACAGAGAATTTACTTAAAATATCTATTTCAGCAGAAAAATTTGCTAAAAGTTTGCTCATACGAATTGAAATTCATTTTACAGATTTTTTGACAGAGCTTAACTTTTGAGTTTACGAAAAGCAAACCCAGTTGGCAAAATAAAATCACCCCTGACATACTGCTGAATGCTGTATGCTTTATGAAATCGCTGACATCTTCAAACAATTTTTCAAAATGTCCCCAATGACATGTCAGCAGTGTCCATCAGTATATGATGCCACCAATAATTCATTTAAACAACCGCTGTCCAACTGCTGATATGTCATTGATGAAATTGAAAATGTGTATGAAGATGTCAGTAAGGGGAGAGTCAGCAGTATGTCAGGGATGCTTTTTTTTGCCGACTGGAAATAGTTAAAAAATGACGTCCGCCATACTGACGTTTTGAGTTTTGAAAGTTTTTTTTTTTTTCAGAATCGTGATCAGAGATCCCTTTATCCCAGCAAAACTTAGATTACCAAATAAGGTATAAAATAAGGTATAGGATCTCTTATTTTATACATTGCAGCATTGATGATTTTAACAGGCGATGAGACTCAAAGTAATGCATCCACATTATCACAAAGAATACCAGTAAGGTATAAAATAAGTCATAAATTTATAACGAAGAATACGAGTAAGGTGTAAAATATATGATATTTTATAGGTTACGAAAAATGAAAGAATATAGCATACCAGAAGATAATAAAAAGTAATTTTGTATTAAATTTACTCACCTGAGTGTAAGTAGATAAAATATGCTCGTGAGTGTGTGTCATTAGAAATTTCCTGTCGTGAGCCCATCTCTAGTTTAAACTTATGCATTTTTTTATAAAATAATTATTTTTTATGTTATTGTAATGCATTATGCACCCACCCTAGTAAAAATATTTTGCTAGTTTTACTAAATAGATCTAATTTGATCCGTAAAATGGTTGTATCAATCAATATTACTTTAGATCAAAAAATATAAAAATTGATACAATTTGATCCTGAATTTGGTCAAATCTAATTAGATCAAATTGATCTTATAATATCTATTTTTATATAATTTGATGAGCAAAACCAAAATACGAATCTAATCATATATGGTGCAATATCTAACCATATAAAGTGGATCAACCGTATCAAAGTGATAGATAAAATTTTATATACATTTATACAGAAGCATATTAACTCATATAAGATTGTATCAAATTATATATGATTATATCAGAAAATTTTTACTCGGGCAATTATAAATAATCCATTATTTCAAACTTTGAAATAATACATAATGTAACCAAATATAAGTCATCCATGATTTAATGTTTAGAAATAATAAATATGAAATACATTTTTTCCAATAATCATGCATTACGTAGCAAATTATAAGTAATGCATTATTTTTCAATTGAAAATAATAAGTTGTGGAACAAGTGTTTGGTAAGACATCATAAAATAATGCTACAAATAAGTTATATACATTACCTGGTAATGTGTTATATAATCACTACCCATTACCAAAGTTTTGCTGGGATACACTTACGTAAAACTTAATTGACAACAGTCCATTAATGGCGGAAAAATTTAAAGAACAGATTTGGAATCAGCGAGACAAAATCTTTAAACAAATTTTCTATGAAACTTTAAACCAGAGCCAAAACACTCGATTTATGTTGTTTTTGACTTCGCAATGTAATTAAACATTTTAGTTTTCTATTAATCTTTTAAAACATTTGACCCTTACGTGCGTCGTTAAGTGAAAACTAAAATTGATTTAATGATTTGAGTTTCGCAATATTCTTTTTTAATATTTAAAACACTTTTATTTGCATTTTAGCTACACAAAAACAAATGTTGATACTTTAATATCTTATTTTTGTTACCTTGATATTTTCAATTTATTCAAATTCCATCCACTTTACATACATTTTTTAAAAAAATATATTTTCCTATCTTCAACGTCAACCATTTAATTTCCGTTTTTATTTGTTTGTCTTGACTACTAATTGTTTCCTTTAAAGCAAGCACTTGCTTGATATTTCTACGAAAGTTCAAATTCCATCAATTTATTTTTCCTATTACATTTTAAATTGTTTGTCAATTTCTGTTTTGAGATCATTATCTATTCATCAAATGACAAATAGTAATAGTGCTTCATTTTTTTTTTTTTTTGTAGGAAAAAAATAAAAAAAAAAAAAAATCCAGGAAACTTTTTAAAATTCAAACGCACAAAATTGCTATTTGTTAGATAATAGTGATTCAAATGAAAAAAAAGGAATGAAGGTTGATGGTTTAGCGTGAAATGAACAAGGGTGAATAGGAAAGTTTTAGGTAATAATAAACAATGCAAAATTGGCGACACCAGGGGTAAAAGGGCGTATCAGCTTATTTTTCAACGACCCAAACAAAAATTTAATTTTTTTAAATTTTTTTCGACTTCGAATTCTTTTGACCATCAATTTTTTCATACTCGTTATTACTAGTTGAACTTGAAAAAAATCGACTTTAAAAAAAATTTTCTAAAAACGTATATAAATAATTTCATTTTCCAGTTCGACCCTCGTAGCACATTTATTATTAACTCAATCTGGACGCTATAAAACTTAAGTTATAACTTAATAAATTACCTAGAGAACACCTTTCAAAAAACACTCGTTTGATAAATAAAATGGTTGATTTTTTTAACTTTGTCTTTAACAAATTGCATCAACTATAGCTCTATGTGAATACATTTTTTCGGCACTGTCTATTGCCTTTCAAATTCATCTAGTTTTGACCTTTTCTTGCAAGAACTGATGTTAAACGACTATAATTTTCTTACTTGTTTTTATTTTAAATACATTTTTTTACTTCTTAACTCCCTAGCATTCCCATATCCCTTTTACCTTTTGTTTTTTCAAATATATATAATTTGTTCTGCTTGTTATCTTTTCAATTCTGTTGCAAAAACTGTTGTGCCTAAAACAAAAATGTAAGGAATTTCCTTTTCTTCTAGAAATCTTATTAAATACATTTTAGTACTGGGAAAACGTTTCCTTTGGCATTATAAAAAAGAATTGAACGAATTTTTTTTTTTATATATTTTCTACATAGTTTAATATTATTATAACAAGTAGTCAAGTGTATTGTAGCATAGATAAAAGTTTATTCTTTGTGGCATAAAATACAAAATAAAAGAACAAGTTAGGAGGTTAAGTTTGGCTTGGCCGAATCAATGAGTATACTCCACAATATCCAAAAAAGTTGAATAAAACCACAGTGCTACAACCAAAATCGGAATAAAATAAGGAAATGGAAGTTGAGATTTCCATAGCAAAACCCTCAAAGATTTTTTTTTAGATCAGTGCTCGATTTTTTACGCTTGAATATATATACTTACAATCAGTTGTTACAAATAGATTGGCAAACTTAAATCTGGTAGAGTGCATAAAAACATGAAGAAATTCCACATTGCGTGCTTGCCTCCTTAACTCATATAAAAGCATCTCAAAATGTCTTTGGTCTCGATTTATTGTTAGAGCACAAAAAAAAAACGAGGAGAAAAGTGATAAATGATTATATGACATATTGAAGCATTTGTAAAGACAATGAATGTGAATAAAGATGAAACGAAATGTTTGCTTTTTATAAATTTGTTCAAGCTAAATGGTTGGTTAAAGGTCTTAGATTTATATGGAGAAATTTAGCACGACAAACTACTTTAAATTTAAAGTACTTATTTTAAGCAAAGAAATTGGAAATATTTTAAGCGAAGGATTATAAAAAAAAAATAATTTAAGCGAAGAATTATAAAATTTCGCTAAAAACTTTAAAAGAACAACTTATAATTTTTTTTTTTTAAACTGATGATCAATATTTGATATAAAATCATTATTTTCTAATTTCATCGAATAAGAAGTTAAATAAATTTAAATTTCTTCAATATAAAAATTTAAACTTGCAAAGAAAATTATACTGTTAAAATTTTGAAAAACATTCAAAATATTACAAGTAGAAAAGTTAAATTCGACTTGGCCGATTCTATGAATACCTTCCACAAGGGTCTTTTTAAGTGATAGTAAATTTCCTAACGTGAAAACAATAAGATTTTTGATTAGAAATATTTTATTTTGTGTAAAACAACTTTTTTTAAGTAATTTTTGAAAAAAAAGTTATATTATTTTTTTGAGTGTAAATTTTTGCCAAGCTTCAGCATCCTCAGAATTGTCTTTCAAAAGTTAACTATTTTTTTTTTCTCATAAATTCACGAAAAACCCTTGCCGAAATTCAGTCTTTTACTCATAACTTTTGAAACACTAGACCGATTTCGCTGGATTACAATACCAACCTGACCAGGTAAATACCCAACATTAGACTGGCATTTTTCTGTATGACCAAAAAATGTTTCTCCAATTTTCAAAGTCCGGGCATATTTTTATTCTACTAGAACTAAATCGGATGTTGTACAAATTTGAGGTCAATCGGATTAAATTAACCCGTGGCGCCCAGCGGTCAAAATTTTTAAATTTTTGAAAAATTTAAAAAAAAAAATAATTTTTTTCGACACATTATATTTGTTAATTTTGATGCGGTGAGCACGAATATCAAAAAAAAAATAAAATCGGTCGAACGGTTTTCGAGATATCGCCATTTGAAATTTGCAAAAAATGGAGGTTTTTTCCTACGTTCAAGAATTTTTTTAAAAAACATCACAATTTTTCAAAAATCCAAAACTTTGACCGAAGGGCGCCACGGGATAAAATGATCGGATTTGGCTCAAATTAGATTTAAATGAAAGATTGTCTTAAGCTCTATGAAATGGCCGAGGGGAAAAAATTGTGATGTTTTTTAAAAAAATTTCTTGAACGTAGAAAAAAACCGCCATTTTTTGCAAATTTCAAATGGCGATATCTCGAAAACCGTTCGACCGATTTTAATTTTTTTTTTTTTTGATATTCGTGCTCACCGCATCAAAATTAACAAATATGATGTGTCGAAAGAAATTAAAATTTTTTATTTTTTTTTCTAAAATTTTTCAAAAATCCAAAACTTTGACCGCCGGGCGCCACGGGTTAATTTAATCCGATTGACCTCAAATTTGTACCACATAAGTTTTAGACCTTGGACAATAAAAAGTTGCCCGGACACTTGGGAAAATCAAAAGTTGAGAAAAAAATGGCAGTCTAACCCAACATATGTGCCAAACTTCAGCAGCCTCCGTAAAGTCTTTCAAAAGTTAGAGTACCCGCACAACAATGTCGGAGCGGTTGACGGTTTCGGTCATGGGAGAGTATAGGCGCAAAACAAAGGCGGCAGCGGCAAATTCAGTCAAACGTTTATATTCACATTATTTTTTCACTTTTTCTGCACATTTTTATTTAATTTTATTATTTTTTTTTAAAATCAATATAATTTTTTCATATTGATTCGTTTTTTTGTATTTTTTTAGAATTTTATATATTTTTTTTTTAGGGATCACATTTTTTTGTTTACTTTATGGAAAATAATCGAAATATTTATAAAAATGTGGTAACATTTTCATATCAAAAATTAAAAAAGAGAGAGAAACCGACACAAAAACTTTTTGATTTTATTCAAGCGGTTTTCGGTCGAGCGTTTTTTCATGCCAAATTTGTATGAAAAAAACGTCACCGACATTGTTGTGCGGGGACTCTTAGCGTGTTTTTAACAGACATACAGACAGACAGACGGACGGACATCGCTAGATCGTCTTAAAATCGATCAGGTATATGAATATATATACTTTATGGGGTCCTGGACCAATATTTCGATGTGTTAATTGATAACACAGTATAATACGAAAAAATGACGGGGTTCCGATGATTGATTCTTTTAAGGAGACAAAAAAACTATATGTACGTGTGTCGGCATTTTTAAAAATTTCACCTTGGAATTTTATTTTAGGGGGATTAAAGTTTTCCCCCTTTGGCCTGTTCTTGCAGCATATCGCGATATGAAACCATGTACGGTATGTTCTATTTTGTAGACAATATAAAGGCAAATATATTTGTAGAACATATTTACCCTCTAACTCCTCCACATATCTAGCATTTTTGGCTCTATTACGGAAACTCATAAAAACCACTCCTAAAAACGAGGACGGCGGGGATGAAAGTTTATTTAAAAGTTTATTTAAAAAAAGTAATCAGTAAGAATCAAGAACTGTGATACAAAGTGTTAGAAATTTTCAAACTGTGATATTATATTTATTTATTTTTGCAATTATATATTTTTATAACCTCCAACCACAGTATGGAAGTATATTCACTTTGTCATTCCATTTGTAACTCACCAAAATATCGGTCAGGGACCCCATAAAGTATATATATTATTGATCTATGATCAATTCTAAGACATTCTATGAATGTCCGTCTGTAGGTACTTCCGTCCGTCCGTCTGTCTGTAGATAACACAATGCAGTCCAAAATAAAACAGCTAGACTCCTGAAGTTTGGCACAAATATGTCTCATGTTCATAGGCAGGTTAAGGTCGTGAATTGGCAAAATCGGGCTAGGGGGAAAAAAGTTCCCCACCTTGAAGATATGAACTTCAGAAAAAATACACTTTTTTAATGTTATTTTTTTGTATTTTTGTTAAATAAATGAAACATTTGGTATATTTATCGCGATGGAAATGTGCTCTCAACGTCTCGCACTGACTCCATCACCCCCCCCCCTCCCTCTGCCAAAAAAAATTAC
Organism: Pegoplata infirma; assembly: GCA_963921195.1. NCBI lineage: Eukaryota > Metazoa > Arthropoda > Insecta > Diptera > Anthomyiidae > Pegoplata > Pegoplata infirma. The sequence continues at coordinate 10,989,460 of OY992540.1, forward strand.
TGTTAAAATTTAATGCTAATGAAAGTTTTTATTTTTTATGTTGTTATTTTTGAAACAAAGAACAGACATTTAATAAAACTGAACATTAAACAAATGATTTTTCTTTAAAAAACAACAAAATGTAAATCTTTTTAAATAAACTACAAACAGTTAATGACATAATTTTTTGAGTGTAAACATACCCTACACCTCAGAAGTAAGGAAAACATAGTTTTATATACTGGTATGTTGCAAGAACATGCCAAAGCTGCGAAAATTTTAAACGCCTCTAAAATAAAATTCCGCTGTAATCTTTCAAAACGCTGACACACGTATGTTTTTTTTTGTCTATCCTAACAAAATTTTGAAAAAGTTTAAAATTTTAGTTTGACGATCGTGTCAAACTAAGAGAAGACATAATTTTTTTTCTTCTAATGCTCAATGAGTGTAGAGTTTCATATACATTAATATTTTGGTTTTGGACAATAGTGTTTAAATTTAGCTAAATTGTCTTCACAAGATCGAAACAGGTTTCGGCTAAGTCGTACAAAAAATTACAAATAAATTTAAATCGGAAAAATTTTTTGCTTGAAAATTATTTTTTGATTATTTTGAATTATTTTTTGAATAATATGGTTTTAATAAGTAAAGAAAAATTACCTCGAGCTAGAATAACCCTACTAAAAAGTTAATTATTTTATCATTGTGTTAAGGTTTGTCATCAGTGGCCTAATTCTGATTTATATTTTTAAGGAAGTTGTAAAATTAATAAATAAGATTTTGTATTTTTATTTTCATGTGTATATTTTTCTTTAATAAAGTGATTAACTATTCAATTAAAGCCTTGCCTATAAATTTAATACAATTTTTTTCTTGTTTTTTGACAGTTGTCATGTTTTACTTAAGCTTTTTGTGATGATGTTTATTTTATAAATTTCTTTATTTATATTTTTCTACAATTTATTCTATTTCTTTTACAACACAGTCAATATTGACCGGAAATAAGGAAATTGTCAGCATTACTGCGAGTAACAAATTATTAGGCGACACGCAACATAAAGTTCGTGAATTTTCTCAAATGTCTTATATATTTTTTTATAGTGAAATAACGAAAAAATTAAATGAGAAATGAAAGAACGTGCTTAGCATTTTTAATTTAGACAAAGATTTGTAGATAATACAAAAATAATAGTACTACTAATATATTTTTACACCATATTTTTTTTGGGAGTTTAAGTGAAAAAGGGGCTTGGATTAAAATTTTAATTAGTTGTGCAAAGCTTTCAAATTTTTTTTATTTGTTTTTAACTTATTTTATAAACAGTAATCACCACTAAAATGTGACATTAAAACTCGCTCATACAAAATAAATTATAAAACACTATTTGTAGAAAATTTTATACGTTCCGTTAAAAAATCGATTTAATCTTACCTGATCTGATTTCATATGATAATATACTTTTGAATCATTGTATTTAATTAGATCTAATTAGATTTCAATTCTGTGGCAACCAGACCCGACTAAAAAAAAGTAATACGGCCCCATATATCATTTGATCCAAAAAATGGAGAATCCCAAAATATATGATTATATCTTATTAGATCAAATTTGAAATATTTAGATATAATTAGATCCCAAAAATGGAATGATAAATATTATCCATTTTGATATTATAAAAAATCAGATCTAATAAGATCCTATTATATCTAATATGATCTTCAATATTAAATTATATAAAATTTGAGTTTTGTATCTAATTATATCAAATTTGATCTCATAAGATATAATCATATATTTTTGGATCCTCCATTTTTGTGATCTAATGATGGATATATTTTTACATAATTATATTAAAAATGCCTGCGAATTTTGTACTATTGCTCAAACATTAAATCATGATAATGTTTTCCGGAAGATTTGGGTGTACTTGCCAAAGCAAAGTTTTTTTTAGAAAAAATTGTTATGCGAAAAGCTTAGACTTAGTGAAAAAGCAGTTTTGGTAAAAAAAAATGTTTTTTTTTTCACGAAAAACAAAATTATGTTAAAAAAAATTTAATGAACCCAAAATTTTGGGTGAAAAAAAATTTTGATAAAAAAAATTTTTGATGAAAAGAAAAATTTTTTGATGTAAAAAAAATTGATAAAAAAAAATTTTTGGTGAGAAAAAAATTGATATTAAAAAATTTTATAAAAAAATTTGATGAAAAATGATGAAAAAAATATGATAAAAAAAAATTATGAAAAAAAAAATTTTGATGAAAAAAAAAATTTTGATGAAAAAAAAAATTTGATGAAAAAAAAATTAATGAAAAAACAAAAAAAATTGTGAAAAAAAAAAATTTGATGATGAAAAAAAAAATTTTATGAAAAAAAATTTGATGAAAAAAAATATGATGAAAAAAAATTTATGAAAAAAAATTTAATAAAAAAAAAATTTGATGAAAAAACAAGTAAAAAAGTTAAATTCGGCCTTGCCGAATGTAGTGATACCCTCCACAATTTCAAAAAGATTATTGAAAAAACTTTATTTAAAAGGAAATTACTTTTGAAAAAAAAAATTCCGCAAAAAAAAAATTTGTAAAAAAAAATCCGCGATTTTTTTCTTTTTTTTTCAAAAACTATGTTTGTACTTGTTTACATACCATTTGGTGTTCAATTATGTTCACATATGTAAACCAGCAGCCGAATTAAAGCATTTTGTATTTTTAGGTTATGTTGAATGTACTAAAATTTTGGAGGTGTCCTTACATTTTCGTTCAAAACTTTTGAACCGCTGCACTGTGGCCGAAATCACTGATCTAGCGGCATTTTAGTCAAAATTAAAAAATTAAAACTGATAAATGTTTTGCACTGTATCGATTACCTATACTCTACAGAGAAAATTAACGTTTTCACTTTTGTTTTTCTCTTAATATTCGCACAGCTGTAAGCTATCAAATATATATTTTCTGCAGCAAGTGTATTACAGGAATTTGGGGCCTAATTACTCAGTGAGTTTTTCTTGACACTTTTAAGTCAATTGTTTATACATTTTGAGCCAAAAAGTTTTAATTGAAAGTAAAAGGTATGTTTTAACTAAAAAATAAATGTTTGTGGCCTGTGTGTATCTAGTTTATTATTAGTTCATTATAGAAGTTTACATTTGTGATATAAACTATAGTTTCATGGACTGCAACTTTTGAAATTCGATCGTATTCGGTCCAATTCCTGTTTTGTTTATTATTTTGGGTTATTTTTGTTGTGACGTTTCAGTATGGCGTGCTAGTTCGCGCAAGTTGTTCGGTTTTTAGGGTCCATCTGCCTGTCCAAATAAACAGTATAAACGCGATACAAACGATTTGGCTGAAATTTGAAATTTAAGTTTCTTTTATCGCAAGAACAAAACCAATTAAATTTTGACAAAATCAATCCATGTTAACCCATAGCCCCCATGTAAATGTCCCCTTCAAGTTTTACTTAAATACCCCTAACAATAGTATTCAAGATATCCTCTTGAAATTCGACCGATAAATGTTTTTTACATTCATTAACAATCGCTCTAAATTTTAACGGAATCGGACCATTTTAATTTCTAGGCCTCATACAAACCACCCTCCCAATATTCACATAAATTTCCCAAAATACATAAAAATAAATAAATATTGTTTAAAAATTAATTCTTTATAAATTTTATAATCGCAAATTAGCATTAGTCTTTATTATTTTACATTTCCGAATTAAGCGCCGCTAGATTGGCCATTTCGGCCACTGTGCGCTGAACCGATATCGCTCAAATGCAATACCAAACTTCTCGGGAGAACTTCCAATAAATATGTAAAGTTTCAGTCATCTCCGTGTAATATTTTGGACGTGATCACCATTTCCACAGACAGACAGACGGACAGACGGACATCGCTAGAATGTCTTAAAATCGATCGGTGATCATAAATATATATACTTTTGTGTGGTCCCATACCGATATTTCGATGAGTTACAAACGGAATGACAAACTTATATATACCCTCTATCATTAAGTGGAGGGTGTAAAAAAAAAATTTATGAAAAAAAAAATTTGATGAAAAAAAATTTTGATGAAAAAAAATTAATGAAAAAAAAAATTTGATGGGAAAAAAATTTGATAAAAAAAAAATTGATAAAAAAAAAATTCGATAAAAAAAAAAAATTTTTTTTGATAAAAAAAAAAAATTTTTGATAAAAAAATTTTTTTTTTTTGTTGAAAAATAATTATGTTACTTTTTATTCACCAGCTGGTGAAAAACGGTTTTATTCACCACGAGGTGAATTATTATCCAAGTTACAAACCCAAGTTATTAAAATTTTTGGTTTTAAGAAAATGAAAATAGTAATTCTTGTTTTCTTTTTCGTTAATTGTTGGCTTATATAGTCAAACTGAGGTGGCGTCCTGCAACTTTTTTAAAATTAGACACCAGTCTAAAAACATTATCATGTTAAAAATATATGATTTTATCAAAAATTTTTTTAATAGGGGTGACTTTGTTAGGCCCTTACTCAAGGTTTGAGTAATGGATACACTATTATTTAAGACTTCTTGCCAATTTTTGTGAATTTAAGCAAATATATATTCTTATATTCAAGGACTTCAAGGCTGTCAGTCGTTACATTTTTACCAATTTAAAAAAAAAATTCAATAAAAACTACACATCCTTATTTTTGCCAGCCAACAATTTAAGTTGTTTATTTTGTTAATTCCATAAATGTTTCAAAACTAATTTATAGACCATTTTCATTATTAACTGCAAAATGTAAAATAAAATAAAATAAAAAAAAAACTCATCATCTTGTTGATGTTTATTTTAGCTGTGTTTAACAAAGCGTTAAATTAAATTAATTTTTATGACGGACGTTTTTGTAGCACATCGTAAAGTCAAAAAATCATAAAAATATATAAATCACAATAGAAATGTGGTAGAATGATATGGAATAGCATGGTATGGTTGTGGAAGGATGATTTAGTAATTGTTTGGATGACTGAATGATGGCTGAATGAATGACTTAACAATGGTTTATAATAAAAAAAAAATAAAAATTTAAAACATGTAAATGATCTTAATTCAACAAGTACAAAATTAAATGGAAAAAATGTCTATAGAATTTAAATTAAGAGATTATTTTAATGGTTTATTTGAAAATTAAGGTAGTTTATATGTGTTAATGTAGCATAAACCCAGGCTGCTTAAACCTTGTTCAGTTTTCTCTCTCTATTCGCCTAAGCTTATGCTTTAAAAATATTTACTTTTGTATGCAAATACAAACTGTTAGGAAAAATGTGTCGGTATAAAACAAAAAATTTAATCAATATGATGAAAATTGTCATCAAGCAAGTGATGAAAGCATTTCATCAATGTGATGAAGCATTTTTCTTTGAGTGCAGAAGCTGAAAGTTTTTCAGTAGGGAAATTGTACTTGAATTTAAGAATGTTTAAAATATATATTCGATTAGAGTTTTATTCTAGTTCGAGGCCCAAAAATATTTCTATTTATGATATTGTCATAATAGAGTATTTTTAATTTATTGCTTTAAAAAAGTTACTATCTCATAGTATGTCTGTACTGATCAGTTTCATCCCCACTAAAGGAATCTTCAGCAGACTTTAGAGAATCATCGTTGGTCAATCAAACATCAAACCAGACATAATATTTGATATATTTCCCAAGTTATATGAGAAGTACTATTATGAAGGTCCGAAATCTGTTTTCCAACAAAAATAACTCTTTTAAAGCAAAAATTGTATATATTAAATCACCGTCGGTAACTATTAATATATGTGTTGCTGTTATTTTACAATAACAACAGTGCCTAACCAAACAATAGTGTTGGTAGGATAAGTCGTACTAAACTTTGTGTTAAATGTTGTTTTTTTATTTTTAGTACCAAAAGGTACATAAAAATAAAATGTATTTATTCGGCCTTTATATATGTATATATATTCGATTAGTCTGCTGAAGATTCCTTTAGTGGGGATGAAACTGATCAGAACAGACATACTATGAGATAGTAACTTTTTTAAAGCAATAAATTAAAAATACTCTATTATGACAATATCATAAATAGAAATATTTTTGGGCCTCGAACTAGAATAAAACTCTAATCGAATATATATACATATATAAAGGCCGAATAAATACATTTTATTTTTATGTACCTTTTGGTACTAAAAATAAAAAAACAACATTTAACACAAAGTTTAGTACGACTTATCCTTTCAACACTATTGTTTGGTTAGGCACTGTTGTTATTGTAAAATAACAGCAACACATATATTAATAGTTACCGACGGTGATTTAATATATACAATTTTTGCTTTAAAAGAGTTATTTTTGTTGGAAAACAGATTTCGGACCTTCATAATAGTACTTCTCATATAACTTGGGAAATATATCAAATATTATGTCTGGTTTGATGTTTGATTGACCAACGATGATTCTCTAAAGTCTGCTGAAGATTCCTTTAGTGGGGATGAAACTGATCAGTACAGACATACTATGAGATAGTAACTTTTTTAAAGCAATAAATTAAAAATACTCTATTATGACAATATCATAAATAGAAATATTTTTGGGCCTCGAACTAGAATAAAACTCTAATCGAATATATATACATATATAAAGGCCGAATAAATACATTTTATTTTTATGTACCTTTTGGTACTAAAAATAAAAAAACAACATTTAATGTTTAAAATGTTTAGATTTTTAACATGATTATGTTTTTAGGCTGGAGTCTAATTTTACAAAAGTTGCAGGACGCCACCTCAGTTGACTATATAAGATAACAATTAACGAAAAAGAAAACAAGAATGACTATTTTCATTTTCTTAAAACCAAAAATTTTAATAACTTGGGCTTGTAACTTGGATAATAATTCACCTCGTGGTGAATAAAACCGTTTTTCACCAGCTGGTGAATAAAAAGTAACATAACTATTTTTCAACATAAAAATTTTTTTTTTCATCAAATTTTTTTTTCATAAAATTTTTTTTTTGTTCATAATTTTTCAAACTTTTTTTTTCCATAAAATTTTTTTTTATAAATTTTTTTTTTTATTAAATTTTTTTTTTATAAATTTTTTTTTCATCAATTTTTTTCATAATTTTCTTTTTTCATTAATTTCCTTTTCTATCAATTTTTTTTTTCATCAAAAAATTTTTTTTTTCGTCAATTTTTTTTTTTCATCAAATTTTTTATTATCAATTTTTTTCTCACCAAAAAAAATTTTTTTTTTCATATTTTCTTTTCATCAAGTTTTTTTACATCAAAAAATGTTTCTTTTCATCAAAAACTTTTTTTCATCAAAATTTTTTTTCACCAAAAATTTTGGGTTCATTAAATTTTTTTTAACATAATTTTGTTTTTCATGAAAAAAAAATAATTTTTTTTACCAAAACTATTTTTTCACCAAGTCTAAGCTTTTCGCATAAAAATATTCCATTTGTTTATCAAATGTACATAAAACAAGTGAGAGTGTTATATTCTTTGGTGCCGAATCTTTTTATGCCCTCCACTTACAATTAGTGATAGAGGGTATATATAAGTTTGTCATTCCGTTTGTAACTCATCGAAATATCGATCTGGGACCCCATAAAGTATATGGGGCATTCCATGCCAAATCACTCACTTTTAGGCCCGACCCCCTTCGATTAATTTTATTTTTGGATATGTTTTAGTACGTATTAAATGCAACTTGCAACCAAATTTTCAGCCTTTTATACCAAGGTGGTGTTGAGTAATCAATTTTTCAAAATGGCAATTTTTTCCAAAAAATGAAAAAATTTAAATTTTCAATTAATTTTGACCAGTAAAAAATATAGATATTTTAAAAAAAGTTGGACAACGTTTTGTTGGTATTTAAAAGTAGTTTTAGAAAAAAAATGTGAAAAAATTATTCGAAGTAATTATCACTTATTTTTTGACGTTTAAAAATTAAAATCGACTTTTTGAAAAAGTCCGAAACCTTCGATTTTTTTGTAAAAAACTAAAAGAATTCTACTCTAAATTATGCAACTTTTAAGCCATAACTCGAGATGTGATCACAATTCTTTCTATTTTTTTTTTAATTTTTAAAATTGCACCTTTTATGTTTTGGCTCTGATTTATTTTATATGGAGCTCAAAAAAAAAAAAAAATGGTAGATACTGACCCTAACTTACCCTAAATATATTCATTTGGAGGTAAATATACGTCTCACAAAAATTTGGGACGATCGGACATGTGTAAGGCGCTTAGCATGGTCCTTGAAGTTTAAAAAACGGATTACAAGGAAAAATATGATTTTTTTTCTGTTTTCGCAATTTCTTTGGTATTTTAAGTTAAGTTTTAATTCAAGTGATTACAGAATTATGATGTGGAGTAAAATGCCTTTCTAATAAGGTACTAAAAACTAAAATCGGTTGAAAATCAGCCAAGTTATTACAACTTCCCCAGGCATCTAGCGTGTGCCATACAACTTGATTAAAAAATACGAGACCCTTTTTTTAAATTTATTGAAATTTTCTACTGTAATAACATTTTTTCATTATTCATGTTTCAGTGTAATATTTTTTTGACTTTTCCAAATTTTAAAACAAAAAAAATATTTTTTTTTTTAAAATAGAGATTTCAAAAGGGTGTGGAAAATGCAGGCATTTTTAGCACAAATTTAAAAAATGTTAGCAAAACACAATATGAAAAATACTTGTCATCTAATAACATTTGAACTTGAAGAATAAAAAAATGTTATTACAGTAGAAAATTTCAATGAATTTCAAAAATCGGATTGTATTGATTAATCAAGTTGTCTGCCACACGTTAGATGCCTGGGGAAGTTGTAATAACTTGGCTGATTTTAAACCGATTTCGGTTTTTATGACCTTAATAGAGAGACATTTTACTCTACATTTCAATTCTGTAACCATTTGAATTCAAAATTAACTTAAAATACCAAAAAAATTAAGAAAACAGAAAAAAATGCATATTTTCCCTCGTAATCCGATTTTCAAACTTCAAAGCCGATGCGGCACGCCTTACCCATGTCCGATCATCCTAAAATTTTCTGAGACGTATTTTTACACCCAATTTAATATATCTAGGGGAAGTTACGGTCAATATTTACCAAATTATTTTTTTTGGAGCACCATATAAAATAAACCAGAGTCAAAAAAAAAAAAGTGCAATTTTCAAAATTTGAATAAAAATAGAACGAATTACGATCACATCTCGAATTATGACTTAAAAGTTGCGTAATTTAGAGTAGAATTTTTTGACATTTTTAAAAAAAAAATCGAAGGTTTCGGACTTTTTCAAAAAGTCGATTTTAATTTTTATACGATAAAAATCAAGTGATAGTTACTTCGAATAATTTTTCATATTTTTTTTTCTAAAACTACATTTAACTACCAACAAAATGTTGTCCATCTTTTTTTAATATATCTATATTTTTTACTGGTCAAAATTGATTGAAAATTAAAATTTTTTCATTTTTTGGAAAAAATCGCCATTTTGAAAAATTGATTACTCAACACCACCTTGGTATAAAAGGCTGAAAATTTGGCTGGAAGTTGCATTTAATACGTACTAAAACATATCCAAAAATAAAATTAATCGAAGGGGGTCGGGCCTAAAAGTGAGTGATTTGGCATGGAATGCCCCATATATATTCATGATGCCCGATCGATTTTAAGACATTCTAGCGATGTCCGTCTGTCCGTCTGTCTGTGGAAAATGCTGTCGCGGATAAAATATTGCACAGAGATGACTGAAACTTAACATATTTATTGGAAGTTCTCCCGAGAAGTTTGGTATTGCATTTGAGCGATATCGGTTCAGCGGTTCAAAAGTTATGAACGAAAATGTAAGCACACCTCAAAAATTTTAGTACATTCAACATAACCTGTTTAAGGGCGACCTTAAATAAAACACGGTTCTTTATTTGGTTTTTGTGTTTTTTGTAATTTGGTTTTATTTTTAATTTAAATGTTTTTTGTTTTTAAATATATTAACAATTTGTTTAAATGTAAAAATGTTAGTTTACAATTTGTGTTCACTGTATGTTTATTTGTTAATTTTAACTATTTGTTCTGTCTTCACTGTTCAATGTTTTTAACTAGAGTGTCTGTTATAAATTCTAAAATAACTATTGATGCTTGCTTGCATCAATATGAATTTGAATGTACCAACAACAACACTAGGAGTTATATTTGACAAACAAATGGATTAGTAAAAGGGAATTAGCAATTAATATAATACATTTTATAGTACCGCTATATACGTGGGTCGGCTCATAAGTTTATGGGTTTTTAGTACGTAGGCAGTACAATAAGTTTAGGGTCATCTCTAAACATAACCTAAAAATACAAAATGCTTTAATTCGGCTTCTGGTTGACATATGTGAACATAATTGAACACTAAATGGTATTTAAACAAGTACGAACATATTTTTTGACAAAAAAAGAAAAAAATCGCGGATTTTTTTACCAAATTTTTTTTTTTGCGGAAATTTTTTTTTCAATTTTTTTTTTTTAAAGTAATTTCCTTTTAAATAAAGTTTTTTGCAATAATCTTTTTGAAATTGTGGAGGGTATCACTACATTCGGCAAGGCCGAATTTAACTTTTTTACTTGTTTACTCTCACAAGTGTAGAAACCCTTTTTTCACTTATTTTTGCACTCACTAACGAAATGTACAGCTCTTTTGGTTTTTTAATGGGGTCCTCTACTGATATTTCAATTCGTTTTGCATGGAATAGCAAAGTAATATAACATTAAATTTTCTAAAAAAAACTTTGCTTTGGCAAGTAAACCCAAATCTTCCGCAAAACATTATCATGTTTTAATGTTTTGGGCAAGAGTACGAAATTCGCAGGCATTTCTTGTGGATATATATCATTAAAAGCAACATCTCGTCTAAAATCCTTTCAAGTCAAAACCCAAAAAAAATATTAGATTATTTTTTTTTTTCGAAGTAAGTTTTGAAGCGGAAGGTTTTATCCCACCAAAACGAAATTTTTAGTCGTTAATAAGCCAATTAAGTAAAATAATAATTTAAAAAATAAAAAAACGAAAAAAAATTTTTGGTTTGTATCGGAAAAAAATATGTTTGGCCGTTTTTGGCTAAAAATTTGAACTTACAATTAGACTTCTTAGATCAAAACGAAGTCGCAAAAAGTCATCAATTGTGCCACCCTAACGTACTTGCAAATCGTCGCTGCTCCGTCGTAATTTGGTATGTGTTTTTGATGAAGTTTTCAGGAGAGCAAAAAAACCGTTTTATTTTGTCATTTTCCCATATTTTATAAAAGTCATGCGTCTTTTAAGTACATAACGATATTTTATAGATATGTACCACAAAAAAAAAGAATGATTTTTTAGCTAAAACGAAGATATTAACGGATTACATAAAAAACTACACTTAACACATTTTGTTAGAACATTTTTGGTATTAATTATTTTATTTTTGGACATTTTTATACACATGACCGTTTTTGTTCAAAGAACTTAAGTTATAAAATTTGATAATAGTGCAAAAAATTTTAAAATTCATTAAAGTGATAGTAATTACACTTTTTAAACCCATATTTTGTACAAATCTGCGTCCAAGTCCCGCGTTATTTCAATGAATTGTTGTTTTTTAGCGAAAAAAATTTGCTCAAAAAATGGTACTCAAATTTGTGCCATGAGAACTGACCATCATATCGATATAATTGGTACATGCTAATTTCAATGGTGAAGTCCGTTTTTGAATCAATGGAACAGTTTTCATGCAAATCATCGTTAAAGTTTAGCACATTTTGTTGCAGTTTTTTTATCTAAAAAAATTCTGATTTTACAAATGTAAATTTGTTTGGTATGGGAAATGCGGATTAGACTCATAACAATATATTTAGTACAAATTTGGATAAAATTGTTTGCGATTAAATGGTAAAAATCGCGATTTTTCTCATATTTTATGAGTTTTGCGTTTTTTTTTTGCAACACCATAATTACTTTTTATAATTGATTTGATGTGTATAATTTCTGCAAAAACAACTGTTTAGATACATATAATTTTTTTTGGAAATCGCGAAAAATCGCTTTTTTATAATGACAGCTTCCCTTTAAAATGTGATCTCATTCTTCATTTTTTAGTATAGTATGTAAGCATGCCTAAAACCCTTATGTTAAAAATTTTAAGCAAATATGTTTATATTTGCAAAAGTTCTCTTAACAAAAACTGGTTTTAAACTACACATACCACTTTTTTTGGAACATTTACATATGGATTTCACATAGCTACTTTTGCTAATTTCTAAACCATTCAAGATATCGATAAACGGTTTAGTGGGCAGACGGATGACCTATAGAGGTTTCATTTTATGCAATAAAAAAAAACCCCAAAAATGTCACATACCAAATCATGACGGAGCAGCGACGAAATGTTACATTAATACCCTGGCTTCTCATTGATTTCTAAATATAAACTGTGTTTTATTTTAACAATTTAAATTTCATGGCTTAGAAATCACATCTGTTTTAATTAGTTTTTATTATTTCAAAACAATTTTGCGTAATTTCCACGAAATTCAAAAATAAATTTCACCTTAAAAAATTTTCAATTAAAATTTACCTCCATTTGTGAACCTTTTTTGCCCATACCACCGCCGCCACCACCCGCACCACCACTTTGTGCTGCATTCATGTTGGTGGATAATTGAGCTCGTGAAACAGCAAAAAAAAACTTCAATTGGACACTACCACTACTAGTTAATGGTTGTAGAGTATTTTCAAAATAAATATTTTATTATTTACACTTTTTCTATTTTTTTTGTTGTTTGCTGCTGCTGCTGCTGTTTACAAACACCAAAAAACACTTTTTATATTTCCATTAGTATTAGAAGAGATACAGATAGAGATAGAGAGGAAAAGGAAATGCATGAAATTTTTTTGTTTTATAGCTGGTTGTGGAAAATGCTGGTGCATTTTGTATTTAATTTTTAATTTTAAAATACAAACAACATCATTTTTAATTTGTATTTATTATTTATTTTTTACTTTTATTTGTATTTCGCTTGTAATAGTATTATTTTTACACTTGTGCCACAATAGTATAGTAGTGGTAGTGATACTGGTAACAGTAGTTGGTTGCTGTTGTTTGGTAACGTTGTCAATTTCCGTTTCCCATGTTATTTTGTTGTTGTTTCTTTTATTCAATACCACATCACACGTTTGTACCGACAACAATGCGTAATTTAATTTCGTTACTTTATCACCCTGATTTTTTTTTTTTTTTGCACTTATTCGTTTTTTTTGTTGCTGCTGAAATTGGGAATTCCAATGAAATTTCCGTTGTGTAAGTAGTTGTTTATTCCATTGTTTTTTTTTTTTAATTTGTGTTTTGTAAAACTGACACGTTTTGGTATTTATTTTAAATTTTTTTGTTCAATTCTTTTCATTTTTATATTGTTTTATTTGCACTTTTCATTTATTTTTTTGTTTTTTTTTTTTGCTAAGATTTTTTGTTTGTTAATTTTTTTAGTAAATTAAATATAAATACTATTTTAATAAGATTTTGTTTTTATTTATATTTCTTGGGAATTTTATTTAAGACTCATTTCTGTTTTATGGTAAATTTTATATTTTGCTAAATTTTAGTAAGAAATTTTAGGATTAAAAATTTATAAGTTAAGTTATTCTGTATTAAATTATTTTAATATTAAAAAATTCTTAGAATTGAAAATTCTTTAAACTATTCATTGCTAAACATTTGTGAGTTCCATTTTTTTACAATCTAAAAATATACAATTTTACCTCTAAAAATATGCTTTAAAAACCAGTGTTTTTTGTGCCCAAAAGTATGCTTTAAAAATTAAAATTTTTCTTAAAACCAAGATTATACTGTAATTAGAGTTTTTCTTTTCCCGGACTTTTTCATTTCCCGGGAAAGCGGGATTCATTTTTAAATTTCCCGGGATCCCGGGAATTCCCGCAAAATCTAAAAATCCAAATTTTTTGTAAAAAAAAATATATAACAACCTTATGAATGCGATTACACAATTTATAATGCTTATTAACACCATAAAAATCTTATTTGGTACCTTTTAAACAAAAAAAAACAAAAAAGGTTTCAAAAAAAAGAACAACAAAAATTGTGCCCAGTTTTTATAAAAAAACGGGCCAAATATGTCGAAGTTGCTTTATCTGTTTTAATAATAAAAATTCATCATTTGTTCTAATTCATCTCAGTTCATTTTCACAATTGGTTTTCAACGTTTTGCCTCAAAAACACAATCAAACTAATTCAGAGGAATTTTTCTATTATGTCTCTGAAACTGAATATAATAAAAAAAAATAAAAATTCTGGTTTCTAAAAGAAAACCCCGTTAATTCCAGAGTCATTCCTTACACAGATTTTATATCAATTTATCGATTTAAAAAGAATCATGTCCATAGACATAAACAAATATTTTCTATAGAAATAAATAATAATACTGCAAATATTTATAATGCAGGTCTCAGAAAGAAAATTTCTCAGCTTCTGAAAAGAAGTAGCAGGTTCTAATAACACAGTGCAAGAACCAAAATCGGAATCGGATGAAACCAAAAGCAAATGGAAGCATAACAAAACCCTGAAACTTTTTTTTAGGTTCAGCGCTAGATTTTTTTACACGCATTTGAAGTTGGTGAACTTTTATTATAACTATTATAATAATAATTGCTTGAAAATTGTATAAGGCGTATGAATAATTTTGTAATTGCCTTTAAATAACAATCATACGCAACTGTAAACAGTAGATTATTTTCAATAATTTGGCTATTCAGTAAGTAGGTACGGGACCGATTGCAGCGAAATTCACACCGGTTATAGCTAACGTAATTTCGAGCTTAAGTATAGACGCTGGACCCACATGTCCAATAAGTGCACCACCAGGGGCCCCTAATGTATGATATGTTTAATACACACTCAAAATATTTTGTAGGCAAAAACAAATGAAAAACACACTTAAAATCGGTGAATAAACAATGAAAATCACAGTAATTATTCATTTGTTTTAACAAACATCAACATTAATTTTTATACCCTCCACTCTAGTGATAGAGGGTATATATAAGTTTGTCATTCCGTTTGTAACACCTCGAAATATTGGTCTAGGACCCCATAAAGTATATATATTTATGATCCTCGATCGATTTTAAGTCGATCTAGCGATGTCCGTCCGTCCGTCCGTCCGTCCGTCCGTCCGTCCGTCCGTCCGTCTGTCTGTCTGTCTGTCTGTCTGTCCGTCCGTAGAAAACACGCTAACTTTTGAAAGACTTTACAGAGGCTACTGAAGTTTGGCATATATGTTTGTCATTTACCTGGTCAGGTTGGTATTGCAATCCAGCCAAATCGGTCCAGTGGTTCAAAAGTTATGAGCAAAAGAGTAAATTTCGGCAAGGGTGTTTCCCGAATTTACGAGATAAAAAACACGATAACTTTCGAAAGACAATAATGAGACTACTGAAACTTGGCATGTATATTTGCCGTTCCCCGGGTCTGTTTGGTATTAAATTTCAGCTTGATCGGTCCAGTGGTTCAAAAGTTATAAGCAAAACCCTGAATTTCAGATTAGTTTCATCTAAAATACCACGTGTTTTTAACAAGTTTTAAAAGCATTGGTGGTAACTAAACAATGCTTTCAAACTTGTTTAATTTTAAAGCAATGCTTTTTAAACTTGTTTAGTTTTAAAAGCATTGGTAACTTAAAAATTACACACGAAAAAAATTTTACACTCAAAAAAAATTTTACACTCAAAAAAATTTTACACTCAAAAAAAAAAAAAAATTTTTTTTTTTTACAAAAATGACAATATTTTGTGTACATACGTACGTGCATTCACTCAGAAATACTTTTACAGTAAAAAAAACATTACACCCGAAAAAAATTTTACACTCAAAAAAAAAATAGTATTTTTTTTTTTTTTTTTAAATGACAAAAAAAGAGTTTTTTACTCAAAATAAAATATTTCTAATCAAAATTGTTAATTTTTTCACGTTAAAAAATGTACTACCCTTTAAAAAAATACATTGTGGAGGGTATTCATAGATTCGGCAAAGTCGAATTTAACTTTCTACTTGTTTACTGTTGACAAAATTTTCTAAAATAAATAACTTAAGCATTAAAAAATTACGTTTTTTTCACTCTTTTTTACCAACAAATTCGAAAAAAATAACCAACGAAAACATTAAAAATTAATGATAGTTCTGTTATTTTTACCAACAAATTTCCAAAAATAACCTCCGAAAACAATAAAAATTAATGATTTCGTAGGTAATTTTTTACAATTTTTTATTGAAATATTTTTTTAAAAATTTTAATAAAATTTTTGGGGAATCGATCCCGCAACCAACTACATTCTGGTCAGACACTCTACCCATCGTACCAAAGTCACTTGATACAAACATGTTTTTATATTTCTATAAATAATTTTTTGATTTTTTTTTTCTACAAAAAAATAACTGACTTGTGTAGGTAAAAACTAATAATATTTCATCAAAAAATACCAACAATTTAAAAAAAAAATTACACAAATCATTAAAAATCAAAAGAATAATCAGTAGTTTTTACTTACAGAACAAAAATAAATGACTTTAAAAATTTAATGTTAATGAAAGTCTTTATTTTTTAGTGTGTTATTTTTGAAACAAAGGACTGAAGTAGTCATTAATAAAAACTAAACATCAAACAAATGTTTTTTTCTTTTAAAAACGACTAAACGGAAAACTTTTTAAATAAACTACAAACAGTTAATGACATAATTTTTTGAGTGCACAAAAGCTTTAAATGCTTTAAAATCACCAACTTTAAATGCGTGTAAAAAATAATCCAGCGCAGAACTAAAAAACGCCGTGATGGTGTTGTTATGTAAAATGTAAACTTTTACTTGTTTTTGGGTTCATCCCATTCCGATTCGGAAAGTTCGATTTTGTATCACTGTGTAATTATATACTAGCGAAGATTTAGATATTGTGAGACTTTTTTCATTTCGAAAGTCTCAGATTTTATGACATTTTTTTAGTTAGAAGGTCTTGGAATACTTTTTGGGCCCTCCTGGTACCTGCGTACGTTTCTTCATCAATTATCAAGAAAATTAATTGAATCTCTAAAAAATCACATACAAAATAATCAAGAAAAGTCGAAAAATCAACAATTTCAAAGAAGCTAAAATTCCCGGGAATTCCCGCTCCATTTCCCGGGATTTCGGGATCGAAAATTTACGGGAATTCCCGGGAAATCCCATCCCGGGAATTCCCGTGAAAAACTCTAGATGGTGTGAATACACAAAGGATTTTCTAAAAGATTTTTTGACAAGCGGACAAAATTTCGTATTATTTTAGAAACGTATTTTCTTACGACTCAGTATTATAGTCTGAAGTAGGCTTTAACGGAGATCATTTTGAGTCTAAAAATGTGCATTATCTAAAAATCCAATACATTTCTTATTTAAATTTCAAAACCTGATTTCTTTTACCAGTAAAAATGTTTTAAAAAAAATACATCAAAGAAAATCCCCTTTAATGTGTTGACATGTTTGTAGCACTTGATAGTTTCCAGTTACATTTAATACGGAAACACTTTGATATAAAAAACGGAAATTAAATATCAACACTTTTATTTGTGTATGTGTGTGAGTGAGAGTGTGTAACGTAACATGAAACCTCATATTGGTTAAAAGGAAAAATAAAAATAAATACAAACTGTGGAAAGAAGAAACAAACATGGTATATACATACATAAATGCATGTTTAATACTTAAACAGTACCAGGAAGTTGTTATTGTCATATTTAAAAGGGAATAAAAGGATAAAAAGGATATTGATAACAAAACGAAAGAACAATTTAATGTGATACTATATATAACTAACACTTTCTTTAATTTGATATTTAAATTTTAAGCAAAATTTGTCTTTTGTAAATTAATGATGTAGTAGTTGGTAACAAGTTACAACTATTTTTATATAATTTATGCTAACAGCAACTTGTATTCATTTTAATTAGCTTATTTTTAGCTTAAAAAAAATCTTTGAAATGCTCATATTGCTACAAGGAAAAAAAGAGAGAGGAAAAAACTGAATTTTATATTTATTATATCATCTGGGTAAACATTTTCATACTATGTATATTATGGCGATGATGACGATGTTGTGGTTGTTTTCATCGTAGTTTGAAACAAAACAAGTAAAAAAGTTTAATTCGGCCTTGCCGAATGTATTAATACCCTCCAAAATGAAAAAATTAATATTAGAAAAAATTTCATATAAAACGAAATTAATTTAAAAAAAAAAATGGCCGCGAAAAATAAATTTTTGGTTAAAAAATCCGCAATTTTTTTCTTTATTTGTTCAAAAAAATATGTTCGTACTTTTTTAAATACCATTCGGTGTTCAATTCTGTTCACATATGAGACATTCCACACCAAATGTCCAGCAAAAAAAACATGTGTACCGTAAACTTCTGAATAGGTGATATGGATAGCCCTATATGGAACTTAGAAAATTGCGTTTTTGGTTTTTCAATTTTTCAAAAACTGGGCTTAGGAGGCGTGGTCAAATATTGGAAAAATGGTAAAATTTGTGGCGAGTTGCCTTGATTAAATATGTATCACATTAAAACGGAATGCACCACAATGTCAAAAATTTACGTTCTTATATAGTTTTGTATGGGCTATCGATTAAAATTTTTTTTTTTTGGAAAATTTTCAGAACCCGTTCTGAAATTTTCCATTTTTTAAAAAAGTCAATTTATCAAAAATCCGGCCACTTTTTTTTTTTTTTTTATTTATTTTTTTAAAAGTTTAGATGTTTGTCCATCCACACAAAAAAAATCAGAAACACGTTCATCTTTTTTTCGAGAAAATCGCATTTGAACTTTAAATTTCATAACAATTTAGTAATTTGCTTGTATTTTCTTGTGTCAACAGAGCGTATGACGAATATTTATGCAATTAATATTACTCATTCGCAACTTTAAAACAAAGAAATACAAGCAAATACAAAACTGTTATGAAATTTAAAGTTCAAATGCGATTTTCTCGAAAAAAAAGATGAACGTGTTTCTAATTTTTTTTGTGTGGATGGACAAACATCTAAACTTTAAAAAAAATAAATAAAAAAGAAAAAAAAAGTGGCCGGATTTTTGATAAATTTACTTTTTTAAAAAATGGAAAATTTCAGAACGGGTTCTGAAAATTTTCCAAAAAAAAAAATTTTAATCGATAGCCCATACAAAACTATATAAGAACGTAAATTTTTGACATTGTGGTGCATTCCGTTTTAATGTGATAAATATTTAATCAAGGCAACTCGCCACAAATTTTACCATTTTTCCAATATTTGACCACGCCTCCTAAGCCCAGTTTTCGAAAATTTGAAAAACCAAAAACGCAATTTTCTTAGTTACATATAGGGCTATCCAAAAAACCTATTCAGAAATTTACGGGACACATGTTTTTCTGTAGCGGGACATTTGGTGTGTAATGCCTCATATGTCAATCAGCAGCCGAATGAAGGCATTTTGTATTTTTAGGTTATGTTGAATGTACCAAAATTTTTGAGATGTCCTTACTTTCTCGTTCATTACTTTTGAACCGCCGAACCTATAATACTGAAATACAATACCAAACTTTTCGGGCAACAACAAGTACATTTGTTAAGTTTCAGTCATATCCGTGCAATATTTTGGCCGTGGTCACAATTTCCACAGACAAATAGACGGACATCGCTAGAATGTCAAAAAATGGATTACTGATCAATAATATATATGTATACTTTATGGGGTCCCACACAGAAAAAAATATGGAGGAAACAAATTTGATGATCAGTTGTTTAAATTTAAAAACAAAAATTGAGTAATTTTTTAATTCGTGCAATTAAAAATTTACTTAAAAATTTTAAAAACAATTTAAGTAAATAATTTAAAAAAAAAAATTAATAGTTTTTTTATTTGTTTTTAAACCCTCATAGTTTTTTGAATTCTCGTTTAGTTTATAGTTTTTTGTATATGGGGCATTCCATGTCAAATCGGACACTTTAAAAATTTTTGTTTTTAGATTTTCCAAATTTGTTTACAGTTTTTAGTACCCTTCGAAAACTCGTGGTAAATTTTCAGATTTTTTTTATGACCCGTTCAAAAGATATCGAATTTTTAAAAATTGGTAGTTTGTTCCTTTACTGAAACTTCTTTTACTCATAACTTCTTCAATAATGGTCCAAATTTAATTTTTTTTTTCAAAATTTTTGTTTTTTTACGTACTTTTTAAAAAAAAATTAAGTTTAAAAATTAAAATCTCATTTTTGAAAATGTTTGTACTCTTCGATTTTTTTGAAATTTTTATGTGTAAAACATCTATCGATTCTACAAATTTTTTGCCCAGGAGGATCGTGGGATAACGATTATTACTATTTTTTTAAATTTTTTGAAAAGATTTTATTTTACTGCTCGAATGGTGCGTTATAGAGGGGTCCTTTATAAGACCGACCCCCATTAATTTTTTCGTCTTAACGTTTCTTTGGAACAAACTAATACCATATCTCCAATTTCTAAGGGGGCTCCCATACAAAACGACATTTTTTAAAATTTGCTCCAACCGCTCTAACTGCCCTCATAGTGCCCTTAGAGCAACAAAATGTATGACCGACCCACAATATTTTTTTAGTCCAAACATTTTCTCTGAACACACCTACCCTCAATCTTTAACTGTTAAGGCGGTCCCCATACAATTTTGTTTATTTTTTGTAAATTTGTTTTATTTAATCAGCTTCTACCGGTCCAATGGTGCGTCCGAGAGGGGTCATTAGTGAGACCGACCCCCATTTATTTTTACCCTACAACATTTTTTAAAATAAACCTACGCCCTATCTCCACTCCCTAAGTAAGCTTCCATTCAAAATTACATTTTTATAAAATTTGCTCCAACTGTTATTTGTATGGGAGCATACTTAGGGAGTAGAGATAGGGCGTAGGTATGTTTTAAAAAAATGTTGTAGGATAAAAATAAATGGGGGTCGGTCTCACTAATGACGCCTCTCGGGAGCACCATTAGACCGGTAGAAGCTGATTAAATAAAACAGATTTACAAAAAACAAAAAAAATTGTATGGGACCGCCTTAACAGTTAAAGATAGAGGGTAGGTGTGTTCAGAAAAAATGTTTGGACTAAAAAAATATTGTGGGTCGGCCATACATTTTGTTGCTCTAAGGGCACTATTAGGGCAGTTAGAGCGGTTTGAGCAAATTTTAAAAAATGTCGTTTTGTGTGGGAGCTCCCTTAGAAATTGGAGATAGGGTATTAGTTTGTTGCAAAGAAATGTTAAGACGTAAAAATTAATGGGGGTCGGTCTTATAAATGACCCCTCTATGACGCACCATTGGAGCAGTAGAAATGATTTTAAAATTGAAAAATTACAATAAAATTTTTTCAAAAAATTTAAAAAAATAGTAATAATCGTTATCCCACGATCCTCCTGGGGAAAAAATTTGTAGAATCGATTGAAAAAATTTCAAAAAAATCGAACAGTACAAACATTTTCAAAAATGAGATTTAAATTTTAAAACTTCAAAAATCGCATACTACAGCGCTTTTAAAAATTTTAAGAATTTTTTGGGATTTTTTTTTTAAAAGTAAGTAAAAAAACAAAAATTTTGAAAAAAAAAATTTAAATTTGGACCATTATTGAAGAAGTTATGAGTAAAAGAAGTTTGAGTAAAGGAAGAAACTACCAATTTTTAAAAATTCGATATGTTTTGAACGGGTCATCAAAAAAATCTGAAAGTTTACCACGAAGGAGTTTTCGAAGGGTACTAAAAATTGTTAACAAATTGGGAAAATCTAAAAAAAAAATTTTTCAAAGTGTCCAATTTGATATGGAATGCCCCATATGTATACTTTATGGGGTTCCAGACAGATATTACGATGAATTACAAACGGAATGACAAACATATTAATACCGTCTATCAGAAAGTGGAGGGTATAAAAAATTTTGTTTTCAACTACATCTGAACGCCTCAACACTATTAAAATCATCATTATACTTTTACAACAGTTACAACGAGCTGTACACAGAAAAAATTCTGTACATAAATAGTATGAATTGTTTTCTTTTATTTCAGTTCATACTACGTATGAATTTATTTATACTTTTTATAAATCTTTTTATTTTGTTTCAATTTAAAAAAAATCAAAAAACTATTTAGTTTAAAATAGAAAATAAATGTTAAACAATTAATTTTCTTTGAAAAAAAATGCTTTAGAAGTGGGATTTTATATTCGCGTACCATTGAGGATATATAACAAATAAGAAAAATAAAGGTATGTGTGAAAAGTATGGATTTCCATAAACATTTTGAAGTAAAAAATGTATTTCTTCTTATTTTCTTTACAGCAATTTTATCTTGATGACATGTCCATTTTTTTGTTTTCTGCCATCAATTGTTGAAGAATGAGTTGGATAATTTTACTAGTGCTAAAAGATGAAGCTTTCCCGCAATAATATGCACGGTGATCACACAAATTTTGCATGTATTTTGAATTATTTTATTAAATTTAGACCAATGAATTTAATATACATAAATAAAAATGCATCTATTTGTTTTTTCTAAATTTTTATTGTATTCATCATAGAATTGATTTCGTGTACAAAATTTGCAAAAAAAATTTATTAAAAATCCCCATGAATTTGTTCATAATATTTATAAAAAAATTCATACACTGTATGAACATGGTTTGGGAAAAAAAAGTCATGTTCAATTCATACAGTTTATGAAAAAATTTATTCCAGGAATGAATTTTTTTTTTCTGTGTAGTACATATTATGTTCAGTTGTAGTAAATAACGGTTCTTATAAATTCTGGAAGTAGGAACAGATGATGTACCAGGACTGTTATTTTTATAACGGACATAATGATTTAAAGAAAAAAAAATCTGATCAGACACATCTACTTTAAAACAGGATCCTTAAAAATCACTTCTATAGAATAGTTTACAGATCTGACACTCGAAACCCACCAGGGTCTTGAAAAAAATGTTTTATTTAGTGAGTAATTGCGGTACTTTTCTAAACAGGTTCTGGTAGTATAATTTTTAATTAAATGTAAAACACACACACAAATAATTTTTTTTTCCAATGAACGATTTTCATAATATTTATGAACAAATTCATACAATTTATTAACTTTTTCATAACACTTATAAACTTTTCCATAGTATTTATGAAAATTTTTAAATAGTTCTTAAATTTTACATATTATGATTTATTCATTAATACTATGAAAAAGTTTATAAGTATTATGAAAAAGTTAATAAATTGTATGAATTTGTTCCTAAATACTATGAAAATCGTTCATTAGAAAAAAAAATTTTTGTGTGTGTGTTTTACATTAAATTAGAAATTATACTACGAGAACCTGTTTAGAAAAGTACCGCAATTACTCACTAAATAAAACGCTTTTTTCAAGACACTGCACTATAGGAAATTTTACCCATTTTTTGGCCAAAAGTCAAAATTAAAATTTTTGCAAACATTATTTTTTTTCACATTAATATAAAAAAAACTTAACAAAGTAAACAATTCTTTCTCAATTTTTCGACAGAATTGATGTACTGTCACTTTATCAGTAGTTTTTCTTGCAATTTCTTACTTAGTTATAAAATAACGATTAAGAGCAGCGAATTTTGTGATAGCTTCTAACAAAAGTTTTTATATTAAGAATTTATAGTTTTTAAAAACTAAAAAATGGAAAATAATGTCAAAGGTGAGTACTTTAATGATAAATAGTGAAATGTTGGTGAACTCATCTATTAGATCGATTTTATTGGAAAAATTGAAGTGGCCTTAAGATGAACTTATTGAAGTATGAATTGGAATTTTATTTTGACTTTAAAAAAAATGATAGCATATGTTAGCTATAAAACCATAAAAGTTCTCTAGGACAATCAATTACCTTCCGAATTTAAAAAATTTCAAGGTCGGATATGTGCAAACTTTTTTTTTATATCCATTTTTCCAGGTGACTACTGAGTGCCAAATTCAGAGTTATTTAATACATGGCGAGAGAAATAAAGCAGAGGTGGATAAGGAGGCGCTATTTCTGACCATTTCTTTTCATACATTGCTGAGAGTGAATGTTTCGAAAACTTTAAACAATATATAAAGGAGGAATTAAGAATATTTTGTTCAAATATAAATATGAAAAGGATTAAAAGTTGTAGGAGTTTGACAATTTTTGAAAGACAGCATGCCGTTTGGCTTAAAGGCAATACTTGGCTAAAAAAACTTGAAACGCAGCCTGCCTCCGCTAAATCGAAACCTGGGCGACCGCAATTAACTTTTTTGTCAAAATCTGCGAGAACAAAAATACGAGTTACAGCAGAAATCTCTAAAGATCTAAATAGGGAAGTTGAGCCCCTAGCTCTTGCATCATCTACGGCTGCCCGTAGTGGCATTTTGAAATGTAGTTGACGACTTGGAACTCAAAAATAAAATTTTTGAATAAAATCCTTATTAAAAAGTAGATTTGTTTGACACTTCTTAACATTGTTAAAATAAATTTCTACTCTTATCTTCGAAAGTTAGTGTACACTCAAAAAAAAAAAATATTGTAAAAACAGTTTAGAAAACCATATAATCTATCAAGGATCTAAAAAATCTTAGATGCGGCAACTTATAACCCGGGAACCCTGTTTGGAACTAATTATTAGGTAATTTTTTAGGTAACTTTACTAATTTTTTTTTTTTGAGTGTATGAAAACCTTTAAGAGTCACTCTCTCCCTCTAAAGAGTCTTCCAAAAGTCAAATAAAAAAAATCAGTCAAATCGGTCCAGCCGTTTGGCTGTAAATAATTTTGGCCAAAAAAAGGGTAAAATTTCCTATAGTGCACTGGTGGGTTTCGAGTGTCAGATCTGTAAACTGTTCTATAGAAGTGATTTTTAAGGATCATGTTTTAGAGTAGTTGTGTCTGATCAGATTTTTTTTCTTTAAATCATTATGTCCGTCATAAAAGTCCTGGTACATCGTCTGTATGAATTTGTTCATAAATACTATGACAGTCATTCATTGGAATTTTTTGTGTGCAATTTCAAACATTTCTTTAAAAAATATCGAAAAATCTTAAAAAAATCTTTGCCAGATTCTGAATGTATCCTCTGTTAAGACTTAAAATAAACATGAAATATAGTACGTCTGTCTATACGGAATCAAAGTTATGTTGAAAAACTGGTGCATATTTCACTTTATAGTCAGAGTCAGTTTTCCTAGTACTTAAGCACGTAATAGTATCAAGTCGTGTTTTCAGTTTTTTTTTTTTTTTTTTACTTATTTTAAAGCGAAAAAACATATAAAAAAAACTTGTCATTCTTTTGTTTTTTACTTAAAGTGTATTTTAATGTATTTTGCCAACGAACGAATGAACAAACACCATTCAAGTAACTTTTAGTATTCATATTATACATTTCTTGATGATGTTGGTATTTGGCTGCTGCTTTACCAGTTTGGAAAGCTGCTGCAGATATAGCAGCTGCTGCTGTTGTTGTTTGTTGGCGGTTGGTTTTTAATTCCTTTGGCAATGTAGGTCAATTAAATTTTTATTGTGACATTTTTTTTTTTATTATTTTTTACTATATAAAAGGAAGGTATTCCAAGTAATATATAATAAGTTTAATGGATCTATTAGGAAATATCAGGGTCTGAAGAAGATTTAGTCAAAATTTATGAACGAAAATATTAGAACTCCTCGAAAATGTTGGTTAATTTGACTGCTGATGGACATATGAGAACTGAATTAGCTACCAAAAGGTATTTAAATAAGTACAACCATATTTGTTTTACACAAAAAACATTTTTTCCCAAATTTAATTTTTTTTTTAAAACTTTTTTTTTTATGTAAAAAAAATCCAAATGTTTTTCTCTTTCTTTTTCAAATAAAGTTTTTTGCAACAATATTTTATCAATGTGGAGAGTATTTATGCATTCGCCAAGGCCTAGTTAAACTGTTTAACATGTTTACTACTCTACTACCTGCATAAAGGACATTAACATTTTGTGTATATCATTTGGAATACCTTCTTCTTGGTTATAAGAACATTTTTTTAAATCAGTCTTTGTTCTGTAAATTTTTGTTACACACAAAACATTTATTTTTCCATGAATGATTTTCATAGTATTTATGAACAAATTCATACAATTTATTAACCTTTTCATAATATTTATAAACTTTTTCATAGTATTTATGAAAAATGTTAAAAATTCTTAAATTTCACATATTATGGTTTAATCATAAATACTATGAAAAAGTTTATAAATATTATGAAAAAGTTAATAAATTGTATGATTTTGTTCATAAATACTATGAAAATCGTTCATGAAAAAAAAAATTGTGTGTATATTTCCTGCATTTTATGGTCAATGACTTTTATGTAGTTGCCTAAAAGTATGCTTTGCAATAAATTAATTACACTAGTTTACAAATTAAAAATATTTTGCGATCCACGACATTTTGCATTGATTTGCCATGTAAAATCTTGCGATAAAAACGAAAATGAAGTTCAAAGATACAAAAGTAGGACAGTTTTCGAGGTATTGCTTATTTTTCAAATTTCTAACTTTTTAAAAAAGTGGTTTTACTTAAATAAAAATATCCCAAATCGGTGAATTTATTATTTTTCTTTATTTTAATTAAAAGTATTTAATTTATGCGATTATCGCCTTAGAAGCAATTAGTTAATATATTGGTCATGTTGCTCCAATTTTACCGAAATGCGGGACAAAAATAAATTTTATTGTAAATTTTAGAAAAAAAAAAAAAATAAAATGTGATTATATAGAATTTGATGCGAAAAATGAGTTGATTACTACACTCAAAATAATTACTCTGTTAAATACTCTGTAAAATGACTGTAATCTCAATTCCACAGATATTTGATAAAGTCATCTATCGAAATACAGATTTAAAAAAAATACTTTGTATGTTCTTGTGAACGAAAAACAAAATTTTATCTGTAATTTTACTTTTTACTTTGTAATCTCTATTTTACAGATAATAAACAGAGTTTTTTTGTTAAAATACATATTTAAGAAAAATACTTTGTTTTTTTCTCGTAACCAAAATACTTAATTTCATTTGTAATTTTATTTATTGCTCTGTAATACAGTTGTCAAATAAAAATCACTTCAAAAAACTTCCAAATATGACCGATAAACCCCTCTTTAAAAAGTATCTTAACTAGAATAAAAACTGGTAAATTTTACGAGAATGACGTATAAAATTGGAGTTACTCGTTTAAAACTCGTAATTTCACAAAATAAAAAAAGTAAATTTACAATTTAGAAGCATTAAAGCGGGCAAATTTAACAAAATTTATTTTTTTTAATTTTAATTAATGTTTTTGAAGCAGAGAAGTTTTACTGATAAAATGGATTTAACTAAAACTTTGTAAATTTACAGAGTTTTTTTTTGTAAAATTTTGAACTCATTAAATGCATTTAACTAAAACTTTGTACATTTACAGAGTTGTTTTTTGTAAAATTCTTTTCGGTTTTATCAATATTTTACAGATAATTCTGTAAATTTATAGTTTTTTTATTGAAATCATTTTACAGAGTTTTCTTAATAAAATAACAAAAAATCTTGCTGGTTGGAAATCTATGGTATTTTCTGCTGGCTCAGCAGAGTATCTCTGTAATTTAACAGAGTGATTATTTTGAGTGTAGGAAAAGTCTCGTAATCCCACTTTACCAATATTTGACAGTTTTCCTTGTTTTTTAAACAACAAATTTGGATCGAAATATATATATTTTTTTTTTTTTGTAATTTTAAATTTTTTTGTAATTTTACAAATTTCCAAGATAATTTTACAAAAAAAAATCTAGTAAATTCACGAGAATTTCTTCATTTACAATTTTATTAGTAAAAAGCTTGTAAGATTACTAAATTATTGGTAAAAATCTTGTAAAATTACTAGAAATTCTCGTAAAATAGGAGGTAGCAAAAAATCTAGTAAAATTACAAAACCTCCTTGTAAATTTTATCGTGTCAAAAAATTTGTAAATTTACAATTTTATTGGTAAAAACCTTGTAAAATAACAAAATTATTGGTGGAAAGCTTGTAAAATTACTAGGAATTTTTGTCAAATAGGAGGTAGCAAGCAAAAAAAAGTTACAAGTTTTTCTTGTAATTTTACAAGGTTTTTTTTTAGTGTACGTCAAAAAAGGGGCAGACCGAAAAAGTAGGTTTTTGAGTAGGTTTATTCTAGCTCGAGGTCATTATTTTCTTTACTAATTAAAACTATGATATTCTCATAGAATAATTTTCAAGAAAATTATTTTTCTGTTTTAAATTTATTTGTGTTGTTTTGTAATTTTTTCAAAACTTAATCTACACGTGTTTCGAAATTTGTCAGATTCCATTGTCAAGATTATTTAGCAAAAATAAAAACATATACTACAAGTAGCAAAGGGATTTTTATGACAAATCGTTAACGACACAGTGCAACACCCAAAATCGGAATGGGATAAAACCAAAAGCAAATGAAAGTTGACATATTCCATAACAAAAACCCCCAGGCTTTTTTCTAGTTCAGGGCTAGATTTTTTTTACACGCATTTGAAGTTAGCGATCTTTTATTATAATTATAATAATAAATGCTTGAGAACTGTATTAGTGGCGTATGATTAATATTGTAATTGCCTTTAAATAACAATCACACGCAACGGTGTCCAGTGGTTTATTTTAATAATTGCCTTTACATAACAATCATAGGCAACGGTGTACAGTGGTTTAGTTAAATAATTTGGCTATTCAGTAAATAGGTACTGGACCGATTGCAGCAAAATTCATACTAGTTATAACTAAAGTAATTTTGAGCTTAAGTTGGGAAGCTGAACCAAGGACCATAGAGTAATATAGGATACCCGAACTTTTAAGTTTGTGGGAATCACTTAGGCAACTCGTCCAACTCGTCCAACTTATCGGGCTCTGGTGGACTGTCCACGAAGGCACTAAAAGTTAACCCTGAAATGGGTAAATCAAAATAAATCGAAATTTGGCAAACATTTAACAAAATTTTCGATTTAAAATTTGAAAAAATGGGGAAAATTAAGAAAAATTTCAAAAAAAATATTAAAAATATAAAAAACGACAAAAAATTAATATTGAAGAAAAAAAAAATAAAAACGAAAAAAAATTAAATTAATTTATAATATTAAAGAAAATAAAAAAATCACGAAAAAAAAAATAAAAAAAAGAAAATTTAAAAAAAAAAAATCAAATTTAAAAATTTTATGTAAAAAAAATTTAAAAAAATCAAAAGAAAAAAATTAAAAAAAAAGAAAATTTAAAGAAAACAAAAAAAAAGTAAAAAAAAAACATTTAAAAAAAAGTTGACACTCATGGGATTTTTTTAATGTTCTATTTTTTAAAATGTTTGTTTTATTTTTTTTTTAATGCTTTATTTTATTTATTATTTTTTTTTTTTAAAAAGTAAATTAATATTAATTAAGCATAGTATATTTTAGCATAGTGTTTTAAAAGTATACTTTAGACGAGTAGGTAGGTAGTACACCCTGCAAATAGGTGGTCTCAGTTTTAAATCCCATGAGTGTCAACTTTTTTTTTAATGTTTTTTTTTTCTTGTTTTTTTTTCTTTAAATTTTTTTTTTTTTAATTTTTTTCTCTTGATTTTTTTAATTTTTTTTTACTTAAATTTTTTAAATTTGTTTTTTTTTTTAATTTTCGTTTTTTTAATTTTTTTTTTCGTGATTTTTTTATTTTCTTTAATATTATAAATTAATTTAATTTTTTTTCGTTTTTATTTTTTTTCTTCAATATTAATTTTTTGTCGTTTTTTATATTTTTAATAATTTTTTTGAAATTTTTCTTAATTTTTCCCATTTTTTAAAATTTTAAATAGAAAATTTTGTTAAATGTTTGCCAAATTTCGATTTATTTTGATTAACCCATTCCAGGGTTAACTTTTAGTGCCTTCGTGGACAGTCCACCAGAGCCCGATAAGTTTGACGAGTTGCCTAAGTGATTCCCACAAACATAAAAGTTCGGGTATCCTATATTACTCTATGGTCCTTGGACTAGTAAAGCTGTCAGCCGAAGCCGCAGGAGTAGTAAAGCTGTCAGCCGAAGCCGCAGGAGTAGTAAAGCTGTCAGCCGAAGCCGCAGGAGTAGTTATTTATAAGGACAATCGATATCGATCGTCCACCAAAGTTTCAGTCAGGTTCCTTTTATTTAGGAGATACACTCAACATCCTGTTCTGTTGAACAAGTACTTGATCGTACCTAACTGGTTTGTCCACCACTGGTGAACTGCCTTTGGTTGTCTTAACCTTCACTATTCATATAAAAGGCAAATTAGACTCAACGAGAATTGAAACATAAATGTTTAACCAACCACAAGAATGTATGCTACTATTCAAAACACACGAAAATTAGGGTGACACATATATACCGTAGGTGAAATTAATAGGGTGGCTATTATTTACATGTATGTTTATGCTTCCAGTAATTATAATGTACTTGCGACCCTTGGCCAATATTAGGGCGGTAAATATACACCATTTACAGATGTAATTCGTAAAAGATCAATTGTAATTCGAAGATTCTACTTGTAATTCGAAGATTCCATTTGTAATTCGAAGATTCCATTTGTAATTCGAAAATTCCATTTGTAATTCGAAGATTCCATTTGTAATTCGAATACTCCAATTGTAATTCGAAGATTCCATTTGTAATTCGAAGATTCCAATTGTAATTCGAAAAATATGAACTGAATTTCCATTGATATTTTTCGAATTACAATTGGAATCTTCGAATTACAAATGGAATCTTCGAATTACAAATAGAATCTTCGAATTACAAGTATAATCTTCGAATTACAAATGGAATTTTCGAATTACAAATGGAATCTTTGAATTACAAATGGAATCTTCGAATTACAAATAGAATCTTCGAATTACAATTGATCTTTTTCGAATTACATGTGTAAATGGTGTAGTGTCGTTGTATATATTAGGGTGGTACTTATACACCAGGGTAAATGTTGTCATTTAGTTAAAAATCACGGCAATCAACGCATATAACTGTATTAAACAGCCAAAAGGCAATTTAATATGTATGTAGCGATAGATGAGTCTATTTGCTACGTTACAGCACTATTCGGCCACTATTCGGCTTCGGCCACAATTTTGCCCGAATAGGCCGAATACCGAATAATTGTATCATATTTGTGCTCACGTGTTGAAAAACACACTGAACTGACTTTAAATCACATTAGTAAGCCACAAAAACATTTTACCAGGTGTTTTTGCAACTAAAAACATTTTTTACATTAAAAAAAATTTTCAGTCGAAAAAAATTTACACTCTAAAATATATTTTTTTACAAAAATGTCCAAAAAAATTTTTGGCTTAAAATAAAATCAAAAAAAGCCAAAAAAGGTGTATTCGGTCGGACACTATTATATTTACACGTGGCGGGCGCACTGCCATCAAAGTTTTGGTTGATTGAAATTTTCAACAAGTCAGTTTACAAAGTTATTAATTTGATTGAATAAAAAGTAAAAAACCAAACTATTTTGTTAATACCGTTTTATATGAGTTTAAAATAATTTTTCTTTTTTTTTTTAATATAAAAGTAAAAATAAAAAATCTCTCAAATACCTATTACAGAAGTATGCCTGTTTTAGTTACATTTTTTAAAGCTTAAAGTAAGGTTGGAATAGTTGGGTGGGTTATAATTTTAAAAACTTTTTTTAAGATAATTTTAATAATTATTATGAAAAAAGTTATAACTTTTAAAATTATTTTATAAATTTAACTGCAGACAACTTAAGCTAAAAATAAATCTACCTTTAAAATATATGACATCTATAAATTATTTTCACAAAGAAAACAAAAAATATCCTATTTTTTTTGTGACATTTTACACTTTAACAATTCTAGAGAAACTGTTTAAAATGCTTAAAACTAAAACAGAGAAACGGACATGAAAAGGCTCTGGAGAACAAAAGCCAAATTGTAAAACTTCCAAAGATATAGAAAATATTTGTGACAAAAATAAAACTACAATTTTATTTCAAAAAGTTTAACAGAAAGGACACCATTTTGTGTATTATGTGCAATATATTTTATTTATTTTTTCTTATCACACATATACTTAAATAAAATACGACTATGCATTCCTTACTACAGAGTAAAGAATTTAACTTTAAATGTAGAACGTGCTTTCATTAAAATGGATAATTAGAAATAAGTAATGTTGGCAAATAGTTGAAACAAAAAAAAAATATGTATAAATGTATTTCTAGAGATTTAAAACGTAGCAATAAAGATTTAGCAAGAGGCAATAAAGTTTTCGAAAAGTTTATTTTATGTACAAATGCAAAGCATGCTTTTCAGGAAAATTAAAGTTTAGGAATGTTTTGCATACTTTTGTTATGATAAACATACATATACGATATACGTATGTTGCATATTTGCAGGTGTAGGCAGAAAAAAAATCTAAATAAGTAATAAAGTTTTCTTTATTCTGGTTAAATTTTTCTTCTCTTTTTTTTATTACAAAACAAATTTTATTTTATCACATCACATGTTACAACATAAATTTTCTTTAGATTTAAGCCAACTCAGATTTGTGAAACGCACACGCATAGGTATTTGTTAACCTAAAAAGGTTGCATAGGGTTAAAAGTAAATAAGTGGCGTGAGATTTTATATGTCAAGCAAAAAAAATCAAAACAAATCAGAAGGAATTAGATAAATTCGTATTGTTCAGAAAAATGCAGAAAAATTAACTAAATCAAAAAAAACTTTCAAAAAATAATATAAAAAATTCCAAAAGAATCTCAAGATTTTAACACAAAACTAGCAGTTTTGAAAAAATTATCGTTACAATTTTGTTAATCAGTTTATTATATTAAATCGAAATAAGTCGACTAAAAGATTTGAGTACAAATTTAAAACATACTAACCGAACCTTAATGGTTTCACCCCAGCACTACTTGGTCCATTTCATACATTCGCAATGTAAAAATAGATTGGATTAGGAAAATACGCAGAGGCGAGCCAAATAGACTTCCCATGAAGCTCCAAGCTAGCCGCTGTAACATCCATATCACTAAAAGTTGATAAAAAGAATATATTTAAGCCATTTTTCGCCAAGATGCAGGCTCTTGGTGAGCCCTCACCTTTGGCAACCATCAACTTAAACCCAGGGGTCTTCAATCCGCAAACCCTGCCACCCCGCACCCAGGGCTCTTGGATAAAAACCAAGTCAACTGCTCCTGTCGTCAGGCGCAGCAATAGTGCAGCTGAGGCTGCCTTACAGTGATGGAGGTTTATTTGTAGGAACCGCAACATCTTGCTTTTTTTCCACCATCCTTTCCACCACCGTGTTATTGGCTTCATCCTCCGTGTTATCATAGAGGTCGCATTCGTCCCCAGATTCGGTTTCGAATATGCCAGATATGTGTCCCATCTGTTCTGAATCGGAGGCAACAGAACTCTCCGAATTCCTCACTGCATGGGCCTCGTCCTGAATGTCACCCATCGTGGCATCAGCTTTATCCTCAGTGCCATCACAGAGGTCGCATTCGTTACCAGATTCGGTTTCGAAAATGCCAGATGCATCTCCCATCAGCCTAGAATCGGTCAGCTGAATATCAACCTTTTCCAGATTCTCCTCCCCAGCCGACTCTGCCACTGGCTTGTATGCGTCCAAAATAAGCTTCTGGTCGCCCTTGTAGACATTGACTCTTATATGAAAAAAGCCAAATCTAATAATGCCGTCAGTCCTGGCTAAAAGCGGAAGCGATTCCTCATTAACCAAGACCACTGCTTGACGACGAGCGCCCTCCATCTCACCCAATCTGGCAATTTGCCAATTCTGAGTTGGAAGGTCAGGATTGCAGACTTTTATCATCTTTAGAATCACCGCAGTGTCACTTGTAGCCATTGGGATCCATGCATGAGCTCTGGGTTGCGAGGGGATATCCTGTTTTTCCACAACGTCCAGTCTGGCTCCAGGCCATAACTCTCCCACTTGGCTAATGGCAACCTTAAACACGGCTGCGGATCTTTCGTTCCCAAAAGCAACGAGTTTTACTCGCCCCTGATACAAACCTGCGTTGACAGTAGTAGGGAGAAAATCAGGCATACTCTCAAGGAGCCTAAAGTAGATTTCATATAATTTAGTTTCAACTAAACTCCACTTGTACCTTGGAATACTACAATCCCCATTTTGCCTGTTTAACACAGCCCTAACGAAGTTACTTTTCACCACTTCACTAAAAGACTGAGTCCAGACTTTGCCAGTCACCTTAGATCTCTTAGGTAAAGGTTTCTCGTCGGGCGAGCGCAACCTTTTAACAGACTTCGATGACGAGGCCGAAACAGCGCTCTGTCAGATGCGCGTATTGCCGAAAGTTTGTCCTGTTCTTCAATGACTCCTTTCGCCCAAGATAGTGACGCCCTCTCACGTTCGGAGAGCTTCGTTCCATCGAGTTGGCTTAGTCTGTTAATTATTTTCAAACAAAGCCTTCTCTGGTTGTGCCTGACCTTTGATGGCTTCAGTTTTTTTTTTCTTTTTACCACCAATACTAGGCTGAGCACCTCTACCAGAATCAAGGCCGGACTTCAAGGTCGCAGCCCTAAGACCAGTGCTAGGACCAGCACCAGTCGGTGAGGCAGAGCCTCGAATTAAATCGGTATCATTTGTGTCCATATTTTCATTTTCCTTGATGTGGTAATGAAAATATCACAAAAATACCTATTACGAACAAACCTTTTACGAACAATTTCAGTAATTAAATTAATAGCACGGAGTTAAATTAAAACACGTCCACACTTGTCAACAGTTGAACGACAGGCTAAGTGGATAATTGATAATTGATAGTATACAATTGGAAATGGTGTAGAGATGGCCGTGTGAGTGAGTGAAACTATTGACTCACACTCACTTACGCTCACGACTGGAATTTTTTAATCACTCACACTCATTCACGGTCATATTTTTTTTACTCACACTCAATCTCAGTCATGTGAGTAAATTTAAAACAACTCACTCACGTTCACTCACACATGCTTCTCTCACGCTCACGATGACTCATAGTCAAAAATAAAAAAAGTTTCAAAATCGAAAAAAAATTAGCAAAATTTTAAGATTTTTTGCTATTTTCGGGACGAAATTTAAAGTTTAACCAAATTTTATATTTTTTTTTTAAATTTTTCCGAATGAAAAGAAATATGAAGAGAAAAAAAAAAACACGCAAACACATCGACTCACGCACACTCACTCAGGCAAACTTACTAACACAATTTTTTTCCACTCACACTTACTCACAATTACGCAAGGAAAATTGAGTTCCAGTCACACTTAAGCGTAATCACGAGTGTACCACTCGCGCTCTTACACTCGAAAAAAAAATCGACATTTTGACATTTTTTAACAAATAATTTTCAATCGAAATTTACATTTCTGCAGTTTTTATTGTAATTTTGTAAATTTCCAAGTTTTTTTTACAAAAAATAGTAAATTTACGAGAGGTAAGTTTTATTTCGCCAAAAAAGTTGTAAATTTACAATTTTATTGGTAAAAAACTTGTAAAATTACAAAAAAGCTCTTAATTTTTACTAGGAATTCTCGTAAAATAGGAGGTAGCAAAAAATCTAGTAAAGTCACGAAACCTCCTTTTATGTTTTATCGCGTCAAAAAAAATTGTAAATTTACAACTTTATTGGTAAAAAGCTTGTAAAATTACAAAATTATTAGTAAAATACTTGTAAAATTACAAGGAATTCTTGTCAAAAAAGAGGTAGCAAAAAAAAAAGTTACAAACTTTTCTTGTCGTTTAAAGGTTTTTTTTTTGAGTCTGTAAACCAAATTAAGATCCTGTAACATTTTTCAGAAATAAAACATATTTGAAGTCATTTTAAACCAAAATTCATAAAAATTTTTCAATTTTCCCTATAAAAATTTTCAGATTTTTTTCTATGAAAAGTTTTTGGATTTCGAGATTATTTTCCTTCAGAAATTTTTTTAAAAAATTTTGTTTTTCCTGCTTTCTTTTTTTCTTATTTTTCTTTCTTATTTCTTTTTTTCCTTTTTCCTGTTTTTTCTTTTTAAAATTTGGTCTGGGTGGGAAATTTCCCCTTCCCCCTCCCCCCCCCCCCGTGTACCCGCGCATGAACTAAATAGACTTAAACTAAAACCTTCTTTTGCAATAATGCATTTCATAAATAAATAAATATAGCATACTTCTAGGAGCACCAAACAAAAATTTAAAAACTGCCATTTTCGGGTTAACATACGAACATATGTAATTCTTGTCTTACATTATCATCAGGTGTCTAAAAGTTAATTTAAAATAAATCTGTTTTATTTTTGCTTGTGCTAAACAAAAAACAAGGTGGATTTAGAATTTTCAAAATTACAGATAATAAAATACAAAGCAGATAGAAATGTTGTTTAAGTTTTATGCTAATAATGCAAGAAGAAAAAGTTTTCTTTTTCTTCTTATTTTTT
The DNA here is from genome assembly GCA_963921195.1 of Pegoplata infirma. Classification (NCBI taxonomy): domain Eukaryota; kingdom Metazoa; phylum Arthropoda; class Insecta; order Diptera; family Anthomyiidae; genus Pegoplata; species Pegoplata infirma. The sequence goes on from OY992540.1 coordinate 11,025,970, forward strand.
TCCTCTCGTACACACACTATATCATTAAAAAAACAGAATGTACCGAACATGTTTACAAATATTGGCATAAAGAAAGAAAAAAGATTTCAAGATTCAATCTGGGTACAAAAAAAGAACAGAATTTAAGTAAATAAAGTCAAATCAGAAACCGCAAACAAAAATTTATAATCAAACATATAAAAGAAAGAAAAAAATATAAAAAAATTCTGCCATATAATAAGAAACAAGTGAGAGTGTTAAATTCGGCCGTGCCGAATCTTTTATACCCTCCAACACGTAAAAAAAAAAAACAGGGGCGTCTTTTTTTTTCTTGGTGGGGGGAGACAACCTTTCTGGATCCAACTATAGGACTTTGAACTTCTTCTGACATAAAAATGTTTCGTTTGCTAAGCAAAAGTACAAAAAAACTATAAAAAATGGCGTTTTTTCAGAGGTTGGTTTAGTTCTTAAAAGGGGAACTTTTTCCCCCGTGGTACGATTTTGCCCATCTTCGAACTTAACCAGCCTATGACCATAAGACATATTCGTGCCAAACTTCAGGAGTCTAGCTCTTTTATTTTGGACTGTATCGTGTCCTCCACAGACGGACGGACAGACGGACGGACGGACGGACGGACGGACAGACGGACATCGCTAGAATGTCTTAGAATCGATCACTGATCAATAATATATATACATTATGGGGTCCCCGACCGATATTTCGATGCGTTACACACGGAATGACAAAGTTAGTATACCCCCATACTGTGGTTGGAGGGTATAAAAACAAGAAATATTGCACCCCGTTTTAATATAATAGGTAAGTTATAATAAGGACGGTAAGCGACAACCACAAAAGACATTTTATAAGCCGAAAACAAATATTTCGTTAAACGACTAGTGGTTAAGATTAACATATCAAAATTAAAAGACATTATTTAAGACAAATTTGCAAATTTTAAGAAACTTAAGTTTAATACCTAAAAGTAGGAAACATTTTTTTATTTTTTTTTAAGCCTTTACCTTATGCAATAAAAACTGTAACTTTATTATGAGCGCAACTATTGTTATTCGAATCAGGTTTCTTGTTCTCAGAGTCGATAGCGATCGAAATTCTACTCGAATGTACGATTTTTCAATTTCCGTGTATGCCTAAAGCTATGCTTTATTTATTATAGGATAATTTTAAGAATATAAAAAAATGCTTTTAAAATATTATTGTTTTAATCAAAGCATTATTTAAGGCAAAAAGAAAAATTGGAAAATCGACCGCTCAAGTAGAATTTCGATCGCTATCGATTCTAAAAACTATTCGAATAACAATAGATGATTCTTATAATAAAGTTACAGTTTTATGGCATAAGGAAAAGGCAAAAAAAAAAAATAATAAAAAATGTTGCCTACTTTTTGGGATTATACTAAACTTGCTTAAAACTAACAGATTTTTCTAAAATTCACATGACTTATTATTTTGATATGTGGTGGTATTAATCTTAGCTACAAGTCATTGAAACCATTTTTATTTTCGTCTTATGAAATTCCGCTTAAGAAATTTATGTTTTTCTGTATGCCTAAAACTATGCTTTAAACAATCCTTAGTTTTTTTTTACAAAATAAAAAAAACATAGAAAATCATTTGTCTCAGTGGTATCATGACAATAGGACTTTAATGCCATTTGTGGTTTGTAGTCACTCGTCCTTTTTACAATCATCTTTAGAAGTCAAATAGAACGATAAAAAAATACACAGATAAAGAAAATCAAATATCAAAATTCAAAGCACATAAAAACAGTCAAGTTAGTGATGTTTTTAAATGTCTACTTCATTCTATATTCTATTCCATGATGATGATGATGATAAAAATTATAAACATAATACTGCATACTTTTAGGCATATGCAAATAATAACACAAACAAACCAACAAAATATCTACAAATATTTTCTAATATTTGTTATTTCTAATGGACTATTCCTTGTTATTTTTTTCTGTTTTTTTATATTTTTTAGTAAACATATCCAAGGTTTTTTTTATAAATTTAGACATTATCTAAGGAATTTTTTTTTAAGAAAAAATATTTTAACACACACATACAATGATTTTTTGGTATTTACCTTCTGGGGTAGTAAATAGAAACAGGCATTTTATTAAATTAAGAAATCGAATTGAATATTCATATATCATCAATTCCATGAGAAATCGTTGAATTTTGCGCATTTTCTGACCAAGGGTCTTCTGATTTTTGTTATATTTGGTACACACAAGCGCTATGGAACCATTTAAAGACATCATTTATCAGATCCAAAGAATTTAAAAAATTCGCGATTTTATTCGCGATTTTCGTTTTTTAAAAAATCAAAAAAATGCAAAATCTGTGAAACTTTGAACAGCTATATATTTTTAAGTACTTATTGTATCCTTCTGAAATAAAGCGCAAAATGATGGTACGTTAGTCTATTTTTACATTTGAAAAGATGAAAAAAGTTGGTGGTTTAAAAGTGCATTTTAAATGCAAATGCAGTTTTGAAGTGCATTTTGCGAAACTTTTATCCCTTTTGATTTTTTTTTATTTAACATTATTATTTTCTTCATCATTTTTACTAGAAAAAAATGTCCACCGAACTTTGTGCACGATAGCCGAACTATTGGTAATCATTTTTTTTAAAAAATGTTACTTAATTTTCCCATATATTTTTTATTTTTCTTTTGTTATTTATACTAGAATACAATATAAACACTTAGATTTTCTTAATAATTTGTCGATTCTCATTAATCTTAATCACATAAGAGGTGTGCGTTTGTCTTTTTTTAATTAAAAACGTTCAAAAATATAAGCAGTAAGGAAGTGTACTACAAAGTCAAATGCAGTTTTGAAATGCATTTTTTGAAATTTTTTCAGTGACGATATTTTATTATTTTTTAATGCCCAAAATGGTGGTTTACAAGTCTATTTTTAGATTAATTAAGATGAAAAAAGTTGGTGGTTTGAAAGTACATTATTAATGCAAATGCACTTTTAAAGTGCATTTTGCAAAACTTTCATCCCATTTAATTTTTTTTTACTTGCATAATCGAAAAATTTATAATTTTTACTACAAAAAAATGTCTTCCGTTTTTTGTGCACGTTATGTGCACTAGTTTTAATAATTTTTTTACAAAAAATGTTTATTAGGTTTACCATAAAACAACTTAAAATTAATATTTTGTTGCAAATCCATTCCTATCTTAATTATATCACGGAACTTGCATCGATCCATTATTCCATCAAATCTATGAATCGACCGAATTCCTTGGCCAGAGAAGATATACCAGACCATTTTTAATTTAAGTATTGCAAAACAACGGTCAAACACGGAAGGGGGAATTTAATGGTCTGGGATTGCTTTTCTAGTCAAGGAATTGGGCTTATTCATAGATTTGATGGAATTATTGATCTATTCAAGTCCCGTGATATAATAAGGGATGGAATGGATTTGCAACAAATTATTAATTTTAAGTTGTCTTTGTTTATTTTTCATAAAGGCGTGCTTTAGTTTTGTCCGCCATATTTTCCGTTTTATTTTTTATAGAACGATGACTTCCACAGTTTTTGTTTAACAATAAAAAATACGAAAAACAAATTAAACAATAGACAAACAATAAAAAATGGGGGTTTTATAAAAAAAATTATGATCTAAAAAAATTCACTGAGGGGGTGCTTTAGTTTTGGCCAGTATACAGTATATTCTTTTCTTAATTTTTTTTACAATATTTAATAATAATATAGGTATGTGTATTAATATTTGCAATTGTCGGTATTCCCTATTTAACACAGATAAAAATGAGTTGTTAGATCAAGCACGAAATACACCAGGTTGAGCATTATTTTAATTAAAAGTCATATAATGAGGAAAATTGTTGGATCAAGCACGAAAATTGTAGGTCAGTCATTGACTGTTCCTTGATTAAACCAATGCTTGATTTGAGTAATTTGTTAATTGTTATTTTTCTGTAATTTTTGATTAAACCAATGCTTGATTTGAGTGAGCAGTTAATCAATAAGTTTGTGTTATTTTTGAGTAATCCAATGCTTGATCTGAGTGAATGGTTAATCATTATTTTACAGTTGTAGTGTTTTTTGTCAGTCTTTTCAAGTCTTTTGTTTAAATTGTTTTTTTTGTGCTTTATATTATTTTGTTTATTTTCGTCTTGTGTGCGTGAAAGTACTTTTCTATTTGACGACTAACTAAAACTAAAACAAAAAACGCAACAGCGTTCATCGCATTGTTACTCAAAGCCTACTATGATGAGTTTTTTTGTTTTTATGATTTTTTTTGTGAATTTTTCAGGTTTGAGCAAATGGTTAATTGATTCAAGTAAAATTTAATTAAATGTCAAATTTTAAGCTGAGCAAATATTTAATTGTTTTTCCCATTGAATATTTTTTTCTGTGTAACATGTTTTTATAACTTAAAATATAATATAACTTAAAAAATAAAAATTATATGTTAAAAATAAGTATTAATAACTTTTTAAAAAAATATTTAAACTAGTGCACATAACGTGCAAAAAACAGAGGACATTTTTTTGTAGTAAAAATTATAAATTTTTCGATTATGCAAGTAAAAAAAAATTAAAAGGGATAAAATTTTGCAAAATGCACTTTAAAAGTGCATTTGCATTAATAATGCACTTTCAAACCACCAACTTTTTTCGTCCTAATTAATGTAAAAACAGACTCGTTAACCATCATTTTAGGCATTGAAAAATAATAAAATATCGTTATTAAAAAAATTGTAAAAAATGCATTTCAAAACTGCATTTGACTTTTAAGTGCACTTCCTTACTACTTATATTTTTGAACGTTTTTAATTAAAAAATGACAAACATACCACTTTTATGTGATTAAGATCGACAAATTATTAAGAAAATCTAAGTGTTTATATTGTAGTCTAGTTTAAATAACAAAAAAAAATATATGAGAAAATTAAATAACATTTTTTAAAAAAATGATTACCAATAGTTCGGCTATCGTGCACAAAGTTCGGAGGACATTTTTTTATAGTAAAAATGATGAAGAAAATAATAATGTTAAATAAAAAAAAATTAAAAGGGACAAAAGTTTCGCAAAATTCACTTCAAAACTGCATTTGCATTTAAAATGCACTTTTAAACCACCAACTTTTTCCATCCTTTTACATGTAAAAATAGACTAACGTACCATCATTTTGCGCTTTATATCATAAAGATACAATAAGAACTTAAAAATATATAGCTGTTCAAAGTTTCACAGATTTTGCATTTTTTTGATTTTTTATAAAACGAAAATCGCTAATAAAATCGCGAATTTTTAAAATTCTTTGGATCTGATAAATGATATCTTTAAATGGTTCCATAGCGCTTGTGTGTGCAAAATATTGGAAAACTTCAAGGACCCCTGGTCAGATTTTGTTCGGTCTCTCATGGAATTAATGATATACAGAATATCTAAAGAAACTAAATTATATTAAAAAAAAAAAAAATTGTAAAGCATACTTTTGTGGCAATGTTAAGAAAAAAATATGCACATAATAAAGTATATTTTTATGGGCAATTTTCATAAATTGAAATGAATTTTAAAGTAAGCACTTATTTCTTTTTAAAAATACTTTGAAGATACTTTTGAAATTAAATATTTTTCTTAATTGTTTTGATAATTGGAAAATTTAAAAACAAATAAGAAAATTTTAAAATCATCAGTATGGAGAGAAATCTATTTATGTGGTTATTTATAAAAACTGAAATATACACTCAAAATAATAACTCTGTAAAATACTCTGTAAAATGACTGTAATCTCAATTCAACAGATATTTGACAGAGTTTTCTGTCAAAATACAGATTTAAAGAAAATACTTTGTATTTTGTTGTGACAAAAAAACAAAGTTTCCACTTCGTATTTTTTTATAACCAAAAAAGTTTTCTGTTTTGAGTAGTTTTTGTTTTTGTTACCAAACATCAAAATTTTATCTGAATATTTTTTTTTGAGAGAAAAAGTTGAAAAAGTAGCTAAAAAAGTTATCAAAATTTTTTTTCTATAAGAAAAGTGTCTCAGAATCTGAGACTTTTTCTATAAGAAAAATGTCTCAGAATCTGAGACTTTTTCGATAAGAAAAATGTCTCAGAATCTGAGACTTTTTCTATAAGAAAAATGTCTCAGAATCTGAGACTTTTTCTATAAGAAAAATGTCTCAGAATCTGAGACTTTTTCTATAAGAAAAATGTCTCAGAATCTGAGACTTTTTCTATAAGAAAAATGTCTCAGAATCTGAGACTTTTTCTATAAGAAAAATGTCTCAGAATCTGAGACTTTTTCTATAAGAAAAATGTCTCAGAATCTGAGACTTTTTCTATAAGAAAAATGTCTCAGAATCTGAGACTTTTTCTATAAGAAAAATGTCTCAGAATCTGAGACTTTTTCGATAAGAAAAATGTCTCAGAATCTGAGACGTTTTCTATAAGAAAAATGTCTCAGAATCTGAGACGTTTTCTATAAGAAAAATGTCTCAGAATCTGAGACTTTTTCTATAAGAAAAATGTCTCAGAATCTGAGACTTTTTCTATAAGAAAAATGTCTCAGAATCTGAGACTTTTTCTATAAGAAAAATGTCTCAGAATCTGAGACTTTTTCTATAAGAAAAATGTCTCAGAATCTGAGACTTTTTCTATAAGAAAAATGTCTCAGAATCTGAGACTTTTTCTATAAGAAAAATGTCTCAGAATCTGAGACTTTTTCTATAAGAAAAATGCCTCAGAATCTGAGACATTTTCTATAAGAAAAATGTCTCAGAATCTGAGACTTTTTCTATAAGAAAAATGTCTCAGAAGCTGAGACTTTTTCTATAAGAAAAATGTCTCAGAAGCTGAGACTTTTTCTATAAGAAAAATGTCTCAGAAGCTGAGACTTTTTCTATAAGAAAAATGTCTCAGAATCTGAGACTTTTTCTATAAGAAAAATGTCTCAGAATCTGAGACTTTTTCTATAAGAAAAATGTCTCAGAATCTGAGACTTTTTCTATAAGAAAAATGTCTCAGAATCTGAGACTTTTTCTATTAGAAAAATATCTCAGAATCTGAGAACTTTTCTATAGGAAAAGTATCTCAGAATCTGAAACTGTTTCTATAAGAAAAATGTCTCAGAGCCTGAGACTTTATATATACAAAATATGTCTTAGAATCTGAGATTTTTTCTATAGAAAAACTTCCTCAGAATCTGAAACATTTTTTATAGAAAAAATTTCTCAAAATCAAAAACTTTTCCTCTAGAAAAAATGCCTAAGAATCTGAAACTTATTCTGTATGAAAAATGTCTTAACTCTGAGACGTTTTCAAAAAGAAAAATGCCTCAAAATCTCATATTTTTCGATAAAAAAATGTTTTAGATTGTGACACTGTTTTTTCAAATCGAAGAGTAATTTCTTATAATTCATTTTTAGAATATACCTAGGTGGTCTGAATAACTAAAATGTCTCCAAAATCCCTTCGCTTTCAGAATAAATATTTTTTTTTACAAATACAATTCAATATTTAAGTTTATATAGATTTTGTGAAAACTTAATGCATAAATAAAGGTGATCGCAAAAATTAAAGCATACATTTTGGGTGGACACTATTAATATTTTAAAGTCAACTTTTAGGGGTATTCATTATTTTAAAAACTTTTTTTGCCATTGAGGATTTAAAACAAATATGATTTTTTTAATTTCATTATACAAATGTTTTTATAAACTGGAAAAGAAATTATTAAGATGCGCAATATTGTATATTTTTAAAAACTTTCTATAGTAAAAATAACACAGTGCAACAGCACAATTAGGGCCTCAGCTAAACCAAGACAGTTTGAAAGTACTTATGTATATTAGTAAAAACTCTAAAGGGTTTAGCTCTGTAACGTCTCAAATTTTTTTTATAGCCCACTGAATTTTTCAGTTTTTTTTTTCAAAGGCGTTGGAAGTAAGTCGAAAAAACTAATGTTAATGTTCTTTTGAACTTAAAATAATGTTTGGATATCTTTAATAGAATTTTATGGGGAACATTTTTCTAGAGTACGCTTAACCTATATCTGCCGTTTTAATGTGTCATTTACGTAATTTTTTTAAGAAATGGCTTAGAAACCTACTAAGACGTGCGTTTAAAGGGTTAAATTGTTCTACGATTATTTTCAGCATCAAATTTCACTGGGGGTTACTGAAGGCAGAAAGTTCGACCGGTATACAAAAAATGCATAAAAAAGATTAATTGTAAAGTATCATTAACTTTTGATATTTTTTCCTAAATCTGTTAGTTACAATTGTATACAATTTCTGGCAAAAATATAGAAAAATGAATGACACTTTACAATTTATCTTTTTTCTGCATTTTCTTTATACCAGTCGAACTTTCTGCCTCCAGTAACCCCTAGTGAAATTTGATGCAGAACATATTCGTAGAACATTTTAACCCTTTAAACGCAAGTCTTAGTAGACTTTTGTACTTAAATGACCAATAAATACGGCAGATAGAGGGTTAATATATTCTAGAAAAAAAATTCCCATAAAATTCTATTGAAGACATCCTAACACTATTTTAAGCTCAAAAGAACAGTTACTTTATTTTTTTCGACTTTTTTCAAACGCCTTTAAGACAAAAATGAAAAACTCAGTGGGCTATAAAAAAAATTTTAAACGTTACAGAGCAAAACCCATTGGGGGTTTTACTACTACACACAAGTACTTTCAAACTGTCTTGGTTTGGTTGAGGCCCTAAGAAATGACCCTTCAATTGTGTCACAGTGTAATTTTTAATTTTTTTTTACACAAATTGCCGTACAGTTTTTTAAAATTCTTCGTTTATGCCATTTTTTTTTTATTAATGATTTAATTTTTTTTTTAATTGTTTGCACAAATTATTTTTATTATTTTCATACTTTATTAATGGAAGCTTAATTTCTTTTTTTTTCATATGGAAGAATTATTTTTTCTATAATTTTTTTTTTTTTTTTGTTTTTTCAAATAAACCCGCCGTTTTAAATCGAAAACACGTAAATATATATATCCGGTGTTTAGCTGTTGAAAGCTCAAAACGAACTAACAATTTTTGTGTCAGTAAGGTCTTTAACACAGAAAACACAAGAATGAACGAGCAAACAAATGAACAAAATGCCAAAATACCTATACATATTGTGCAAAAATCTTCTTTGCTTATGTTTTTTTCATTTAGGGTGGAGTGCAGCTATGTAGCTTTCAGTGTCAGTTATTAGCCGGAATACCAAAGCCAAAGAGCTTACAACCAACAAGTGGATGCTAAGCTTTTTTTTGTTTGCAAAATATTTTGCCTATAGGGGCAAAATATCACGTGCTAACAAAACGTGTTATTACTATAGTGGAAGAAAAAGACGAGCAAAACAAATCAGAGAAAATAAATAACAAATGAGTATAGATGTTGAAAAGGGAGAAAGAAAAAAGGTCATTTGTTGAATAAATGGTAAATGGAATGATAAGAATCAAACAAGAGTACAAGTGTTAGTGAGAGTAAGTGTAGGTGGTATTATTGGCGGGCGCGTGCACGACGAGACGCGATGATTTACAAAAAAAAAATATATATATACAAAAAAAACTTTGTATTTTAATGCTTAAACAATTTATGAGAAAATTATGCGGTATTTTTTTTTGTTCTTCTTGTTTTAAAAGTAAAATTTTTCTATTAAATTCCAGAATACAAACTCAAAGGACTAAAAGAGAAAATCAACATAAATTTCGTTTTTTTGTTGTCATTGTTTTTTGGTGGGATTTTCTTGATTTGGTAACACTTAATACCAACAGTTTAACATTAAGCTAAATAAATTCAAAAGATGAATGATAAAAGATCCCAAATAATTCGTTAATAATCATGATAAGTTTTTAACAAATATAAAAGTAACATCAAAGATAAGTTGTATTAAATGGATTTAAGACTAGGGAAATAATTTAGAACAATTCAAATTTATTGACAAGATAAGAATTAAAAGAGATTTTTTTTAAATAAATATGCAAAATAAATTTATGATATTTTCTGCACCTAGAAATCTTTGTGATATAAATGAAACGGAATCATTAGTTTGTTTTCATGTAACAAATGAAGGAATTAAAAAGCTTATCATGCGTAAGAAACAAATTTCATAAAACTTTCTTTGTTAGATTTCGAAGTTTCATTAAAAAATTTCATTAAAAATTTCAACAAAAACAAGTAAGAAAGTTATAGTCGGTCAAGACCGACCATATGATACCCTACACCAGTCTTTTCCCATAAATGGGTCCCAGGTCCAAACATGGACCGATTGGATCTGTCTTTCTTTAGATCTTTAATTAGTGTAGAAAACACACTCAGATAAAATTTTAGTGGAATTACTTTATTTTTTGTCAATAGACCGATTTAACTGAACATCGGTCGAAATTTTTATATGGGGGACTAGTCCAAAAATGGTCCAATTATATTCCGATTTTATTAGGTTACTAAAGTACACGTTTAACACCTAAAAATAAAATTTTTATCAAATATTTCCATTTTTATGAATTTTGAGGGAATTATGTGAATATCGGGATGGTGGTTTGTTTTGGGACTACCAGAAGGACTGACCCGATTCCTTTGAAATTTGGAATGGTGGTTTGTGCATACAAAATTTGATTACCTGCTAAATGTCGAACCGATATCTACTATAACACGGTTATAAGAGTCATTTAAGCCGAATCCAAAGGGGGCGTTTGTATGGGGGCTAGATCTAAACATGGACCGATTTTCTCCAATTTCAATAGGCTTCGTCCTTGGTCCAAAAGATGCTTTAGTTTCAAATTTTAGGTCAATTGATTGAAAATTGCGACCTGTATCGTACTTAAACCGATCGATGGACAGACGGGCGGACGGACAGATGGACGGACGGACGGACATCGCTAAATCGACTCAAAAAGTAATTCTGAGTCGATCGGTATACTTGAAGGTAGGTCTAGGACCAATATTTCGGGTAGTTACAAACATCAGCACAAACTCATTATAGCCTGTACCACAGAGTGGTGTAGGGTATAACAACAGCTGATCAGAGCGCGCACGAATTAATTTTGTGATTTTTTCAGACTTTTTCTACGAAGTTTGAAATGAAATTATAAATGATTAATTACATTACTTAATTACTAAAATTCACACTGTTTAGTAGTTTTACGAATATTTTTTAATTTATTGTCAGAATTAAATTTTGCATAAAAAATAAGTGAAAAAAAGCCTAAATAAAAAAATGAAAGTGTATTTTTCTAACTTGTTTACTACAGTCACGTACAGTGGTCAACAAATTAGAAACACTTCTATAATATAATACTCAACGTTATTATTATCAAACGAGTATAATTTAAAGCTCGAATTTAAACTTGAAAGCGTCCCGATTGAGTAAATAAAAAATGTGCTACGAGGGTCGATCTGGAAATTGAAATTATTTATAAACATTTTTCAGAAAATTTAAAAATATTTCCAAGTCGATTTTTTCTAAGTTCAAACATTGAAAATTTAAAACATGTTCCAATAGTTTTTATTCATTTATTTTTTCCAACAACCCAAACAAAAAACAAATAAGAAAATTATAGTCGGTCAAGACCGACCATAAAATACCCTACACCAGTGTTTGCCAGAAAATGGGTCCCATGGACTGATTAGATCTATATTTTGTCAAATCTTTAATAAGTGTAAAAAACACTCACAAATCAAATTTGAGTGAAATAGGCTTCTATCTGTTGACAATAAACCGCTTTAACTGAATATCGGGTGAAATTTTTTACATGGGGCCTAAGTCCAAAACTAGTCTGATGATAATCAGATTTGATAAGGTTATTAAAGTACGCGTTTAACAAACACAAACAAAATTTTAATTAAGTATTTTCTATTATCATGAAATTTTAGGGATTTATGTGAAAATCAGGAAAGAGGTTTGTATGGGGCTACAAGAAGAACTGGTCCGATTCCTTTAAAATTCGGAATGGTGATTTATGGAGACAAAACACCTTTACTTACTAAATTTCGAAAAGATATCTCTAATAATACGGTTGAGAGAGTCATTTAAGCCAAAACTAAAGAGGACCTTTATGTGGGGGCTAGATCTATTTATGGACTGATATTTTTCAATTTCAATAGGCTTCGTCCAATTTCAATAGGCTTCGGGCCAAAAGAGGATTAAGTTTCAAATTTCAAGTCAATTGATTTAAAATTGCGACCTGTATCGTGTTTACACCATTTACATGGACAGACAGACGGACGGACGGACAGACGGACGGACATCGCTAAATCGAATCAAAAAGTGATTCTAAGTCGATCGGTATACTTAAAAGTGGGTCTAGGACCAATATTTCGGGTAGTTACAAACATAAGCACAAACTCATTATACCCTGTACCACAGTGTGGTGTAGAATATAAAAATAGGATTATTGAAGAAATTGTGTAGAAATAGAAAAAAAAAAAATTTAAAATTATCAGAAATAACCGGAAAAAAGCACCGTCTTGTGAGCAAGACCGCCTCTAGACGGGCTATCCTTCTAGGCATCTCCTGGAGTATCCTTATAAGTAATCCATTGACCGAACTTGCGAAATCATTCTAGAGGCTGTAACGACTTGTTTTCGCTAGGGTAAATACTCAGCCTTTGTCCAGGTTTCGCTACAAGAAATAATGAACACGTGTACTTTTGTTTCAATACTTCACAATCTCGGTTTATTTAAAACATTAATATAAAATTTCATTCAAAATATATAATATTAATTGATCGTTCCTCTTCGGCTCCACTTCGGCAATCTTCGTGTTTGGCTCCCTGTGACCGTTTTCCTGTTCCGGGTATTCTCCTGAGGAAGTTTCCACTTTGGGATGACACTCGTGTCCCTCGTTTCCCTCTCGAACTTGGTCGGGTCCCCTCGCTCGTGCTTCGGATTTTATGCTGGGTTGTCCACTGTTCGTGCTAGGAAACCACTAGCAGTTTCCAACCCAGTTGCCTTCACGAATCGTCTGTCCAGTGGTCCACTCGTGTTCGGTAACCACTCGTGAACCCTCGTACATCCGACCCGTGATCACTGGCCGACGTTTACCGCACACTCTTACGCCACAATTTTGTCTCGGATGTTAGACCTGGTGAAACTCGTTTGTCCTGACGCTCGGAACACCTTCGGTAATTGCTCGTTTAATAATCCGCCGAACCTATAAGCTGAAAAGAACGAATTCTACTCTACCATTCACCACACGTTCCTCGGAATCTGACTTCCACGGGTGTTCGCTAACCACCCGGTAAAGTGTTCCTTGGTTCGTCTACTTTCTAATCTTCGCCTGGTGATCGGTAACCACCAGCCGAAGTGGATGCTTAATTCCTGAAAAGGTAAGATTATTCCATCCGGTGCTCGGTAACCACCGGGCGGAATAGTTTCTATACTACGACTTAATCTAATTCCCTCCGGTGATCGCCAACCACCTTCGGGAATGCTCGTTAAAAATCTAAATTATGGTTAACTTCATCCAGTGTTCGGTAACCACCGGCTGAAGTGTACTACTCGCTACTGATGATCCACTAGTGTCCTCGGGTGCTCGCTAACCACCGTCGGAGGATTATCTTACCATTACCCTAGCTTCGGTCTGGTGCTCGCTAACCACCAGTCGAAGCATATACTTAACCTTACTTAGGTTTCTACGTCTTTCCCTGGTGCTCGATAACCACCAGTGAAAGTTCACTACTGCTGATAATAATTCTAACTTCATAAGGTGTTCGCTAACCACCAAATGAAGTGTCTACCTTATATTAATTTTATTACTTACAGACCGAATCGCTGATAAAAGAATGAGACCTGTTTGTTAAAACCACGCGTCTTTTATACAATTCCAAGCTCATAGAAACTACCAACAAAATATTATTCCTGTGTGTTGTTTTATTTATCTAACGGTCAATATTGAAAACAAGTCCTTATATTTTGTTGCTACTTGTTTACTTGTTTATTACAAAAATAAAAGCCCACTGTATGTTGTTGCTACTTGTTTGTTACAAAATATTTCTACTGTTGGGTTCTGCTGCTTGTGTGCCTGCTATATCAAAACCACACAGTGTGTGTGTTGTTATTGTTATTTCATTAATCAGGGTATTTGTACACTGTGTACGGTAAGTATACGGACACTGTCTGTGACACAAGTTTGCGAGCAAACTTGTCGTCACATTCCCCCCTTTCTTTAATAACATGCTATCCCCTCCAAAGAAAAATACGACTCCTTACTCCTGGCTACCATCTTCAACATTAAACGCCTTTAGTTCGCCAATGTGCGCATTTCTTTTCCGTCTACCGTCACCCTCTAGCTCCACAATTACCGGTGATATAAAACTTTTAACTTTATAAGGCCCATCATATTTCGGAGCCAGTTTCGCAGCAAACCCGTCGACTGCACTAGAAAGATGATGTTGTTTTACCAGCACTAAGTCTCCTTTCCTTGGTTTCCATTCCCTTCTCCTCAGATTGTAATGCCGCCTCTGATCTTGTGATGCGACCTCCAAGTTACGTCTTACCAGTTTAAAAATCTCCTGTATCATTTCTGCCCTTTCTTCTGGCTCCTGAACATCGCCTCCTGTACCAACAGTGACTTCATCGTACAGCGCCTTTGGAAGTCTTGGCTCCCTTCCCTGAACCACAAAACTGGGACTGTATCCCGTAGAATCCGAGACACTTGAATTTACCGCCAACATAATCTCTGGTAGATGTTCGTCCCATGTTCGCTGATTTTCGCCTGCAAATTGTGCTATCATTGTTTTCACCGTCCTGTTGACACGCTCAGTAGGGTTTTCCTGTGGTGTATATGGTGCCGTTAACTGATGGCGTACACCCAACTTCTCCAAAAACGTTTTAAATGCACGACTAGTGAACTGTGTTCCATTATCTGTCACCAATACTTTTGGAACTCCGAACCGGCTCACAATCCTTTCCCGTAACGCCTTCATAACACCCTCGCTCTTAGCCTTCCTCATTGGAACTAGCTCTGTCCACTTTGAAAATTTGTCAAAGAAAACCAACAGCATTGAGTTCCCGTGCTTTGATCGTGGTAGTGGTCCAACAAAATCGGCACATACGACCGCCCATGGTTCCTCTGGTATTTGCGTTAACATCATTCCTGCTGGCTTTTGTTGACTTGCCTTATATCGTTGACACGATTCACATTTCCGTACGTAGCTGGTTACGTCGCGGAATAAACCTGGCCAATAGTAACGCCTTGCAACTCGAGCAATAGTCTTTCTACTACCAAGATGACCCGCTGTTTCATCGTCATGATTCTCCTTCAACACCCTCTCGCGCATGTACTTGGGGACACATAGCTTCCATTGAACTCCACCCTCGACTTCATCACGACTCGGAATATGTCTATACAATTGGTCGTTTTCAATAACGAAATCAGCATACTTTTCCGGGTCTTCTCTTACCTCCTTCATCTTTCTCTCCAACCAGGCACACTTATCTTTGACCGAGTCATCAGACATAGCACACAATATGTTTAGTGGTTCTCGTGATAACGCGTCGGCCACCACATTACTTTTTCCCTTGCGATACTCCACATCAAACGTGTACTGCTGTAGTTCTAACGCCCACCTCGCAACTCTTCCAGACGGACTCTCAATGCTATTTAACCATTTGAGAGAGAGATGATCAGTTATTACCTTAAACCGATAACCCTCCAAATATTGACGCATTTTTCGAATACCCCACACAATCGCCAAGCACTCCTTTTCCGTTGCTGAATAATTGCACTCTGCTTTATTTAGCCGACGACTCGCGTATGCGATGACCCGTTCCTCGTCGTTGATGTTTTGCGTCAGCACCGCACCCAAGCCAAAGTCACTTGCATCAGTCTGGAGAATAAACTGTTTGTCGAAATTTGGACAAGCCAACACTGGTGCACCTGTCAATCGCTCCTTCAGTTTTTCAAAAGCCTCCTGTTGCTCCTTACCCCACTTCCATCTTGTACCCTTTTTCAATAAACTTGTAATTGGGGACACCAAATCGGAAAAATCAGGTACAAACCTTCGATACCATGAGGCAACGCCCAATACCCGTCTCACTCCTTTAACATCTTTTGGGGGTAGCATTTCCTTGATCGCCGCTATCTTGTCTGGGTCGGTTTTTATCCCATCCTCCCCCACAACATGGCCAAGGTATTTTATTTCTTTCTTCATAAATGAGCACTTTTCTGGATTTATTCTCAGATTCGCCATCTTTAGTCGCCTAAACACCTCTCGCAAATTCACCATATGCTCCTCCAATGTCTTTCCAATCACAATTATGTCGTCCAGGTAAGCAAATGCATGTGGTTCCATCTCCGGACCAATAACCTGGTCCAATGCGCGCTGAAACGTAGCTGGCGCCGAATGTAATCCAAAAGGCATTACCTTCCACTGGAACAACCCTCGACCTGGTACTGTAAATGCCGTTACTAACCTACTTTCCTTCTCCATGGGTATCTGCCAGTAACCATTTTTAAGATCCAGTGTACTAAAATATTTAGCATCTCGCAGCCTCTCCAGAATGGAATTGATACGTGGTAAAGGGTATGCATCTGTTACTGACCTGCTGTTTAATTGCCGAAAGTCACAGCAAAGCCTCCATTTACCATTCTTTTTAGGTGCCAACACAATCGGTGAACTGTATGGACTATATGAAGGTTCAATACATCCATTCTCTATTAACTCATCCACCAGATCACTTATTATCTTTTGCTTTGCCGGGTTTGTCTGCATATACCTTTGCTTAAACGGAGTTTCATCCTTCATTACAATTCGATGTTCTGCAATATTAGAAAGTCCAGTCAAAGTTTCAAAACCTCGTAATTCACCTTCTAAGAACCGATTTATACGCACTTCCTCCTCGTTGCCTATAGTTTCTACACCCGTGCATCGAGTATTCGGACTTCTTACTCCTCCTACCTCCTCCTTTAATTGAAGTGTTACACCGCCACAGCTCAACGTAGCATTTACCTTGGTTAAGAAATCCATCCCCAGTATTAGCCCATCCATTACCTCAGGAAGAATTAACAACGACATTCTTAAGCTCCTATCGCCTACCGCTACTTCCATCACCACTGCCTCGTTCACCGCCGCTTTTTTACCGTCAGCCAGAGTTATACCTACATCAACCTTCACTCGTTCTACTACTATCATCTTGTCTGCCAACTGGGTACATATAAAACTGTTGGACGCCCCGGTATCTACTAGCGCCTCTGCCACTTGACTTCCCAATGTCACTTTCGCAAATATATGACCTTGTCTCATGTAGATTACGTTCCTAGATTTTGTAGATGTACCTGCTGCCTCCGATATGGGTCGTTTACCCTGAAATACACCATCACTCAACGACCATTTTTCCCTTCTCTTATTGCAACACTCCCTCGTACGAACACTCGGCTTACCACACTCCCAGCAAAATAGTTTGGATCCATTTTGACAAAACCGATAGCCATGGCCCTCCTGTCCACATCGCCTGCATGCCGCTCTTGGATTAATCACATCGATCACTTGCTTTCCATAACATCGATTATTATCACACACTGCTCCTGCCATAACGACCATCTTATGTTGGTTATCCAGCTTCATTGGTTGGATTTGTGTTTGCGTATCCATCGTCGGAGTAGGTGGCGTTTGTTGAAAACCTAAAGCCTCCCTCATCAAAAGCTCAAAATCCCCTGCCAATCTGAGTAGCTCCCGCTTGTTCCTGAACTCTCTACGTTTTATATATAATCTATAACTAGGGTTCAAATTCTCATAAATCCGTTCCAATTTTTGTGCCTCGCTGTATCCTGCCTGCCTCATCAAATCCTGTAAACTAACCATGTAAACCTTAAATAATTCACCTGCCTGTTGCTTCCTGCCCCTGATCCTATCCTCCAGTGTCTTGAAATATCCCGTTGGTAAAAAGTATTCGAGAAAGTCCCGTTGAAACTCATTCCAGTCGCTCCAATTATCATTATTATTTCTAAACCATAATAGTGCCAAGTCCTTCAGCAGTTCCGGCATTATCTTAGGTACTCGATCCAGTGGAATTTTATAGGCTCCAGCCAGTTCCCGTACCCGTTCCAGAAAATCTAACGGATTCATGCTTCCGTCATACTTAAGAGACCATTTTCTTACTCGTTCTATGACGTATAAACTGCTTGCGTGTTCACTTGTACTGGTTTCATGACTTACATTTTTGATGAAGTCCTCCAAACGTTTTCGTAGTTCCTCCACATTTTCCTCCTTATCGACACCAAATTTTGTTGCAAATGCTGCTACTTCATCATAAAACCACTTTGTATTCTCCATGTTGCTTCGTGTTTTACTTTCTTGTTTAAATAGCCTGCTCGGGCGCCACTTGTAACGACTTGTTTTCGCTAGGGTAAATACTCAGCCTTTGTCCAGGTTTCGCTACAAGAAATAATGAACACGTGTACTTTTGTTTCAATACTTCACAATCTCGGTTTATTTAAAACATTAATATAAAATTTCATTCAAAATATATAATATTAATTGATCGTTCCTCTTCGGCTCCACTTCGGCAATCTTCGTGTTTGGCTCCCTGTGACCGTTTTCCTGTTCCGGGTATTCTCCTGAGGAAGTTTCCACTTTGGGATGACACTCGTGTCCCTCGTTTCCCTCTCGAACTTGGTCGGGTCCCCTCGCTCGTGCTTCGGATTTTATGCTGGGTTGTCCACTGTTCGTGCTAGGAAACCACTAGCAGTTTCCAACCCAGTTGCCTTCACGAATCGTCTGTCCAGTGGTCCACTCGTGTTCGGTAACCACTCGTGAACCCTCGTACATCCGACCCGTGATCACTGGCCGACGTTTACCGCACACTCTTACGCCACAATTTTGTCTCGGATGTTAGACCTGGTGAAACTCGTTTGTCCTGACGCTCGGAACACCTTCGGTAATTGCTCGTTTAATTATCCGCCGAACCTATAAGCTGAAAAGAACGAATTCTACTCTACCATTCACCACACGTTCCTCGGAATCTGACTTCCACGGGTGTTCGCTAACCACCCGGTAAAGTGTTCCTTGGTTCGTCTACTTTCTAATCTTCGCCTGGTGATCGGTAACCACCAGCCGAAGTGGATGCTTAATTCCTGAAAAGGTAAGATTATTCCATCCGGTGCTCGGTAACCACCGGGCGGAATAGTTTCTATACTACGACTTAATCTAATTCCCTCCGGTGATCGCCAACCACCTTCGGGAATGCTCGTTAAAAATCTAAATTATGGTTAACTTCATCCAGTGTTCGGTAACCACCGGCTAAAGTGTACTACTCGCTACTGATGATCCACTAGTGTCCTCGGGTGCTCGCTAACCACCGTCGGAGGATTATCTTACCATTACCCTAGCTTCGGTCTGGTGCTCGCTAACCACCAGTCGAACCTTACTTAGGTTTCTACGTCTTTCCCTGGTGCTCGATAACCACCAGTGAAAGTTCACTACTGCTGATAATAATTCTAACTTCATAAGGTGTTCGCTAACCACCAAATGAAGTGTCTACCTTATATTAATTTTATTACTTACAGACCGAATCGCTGATAAAAGAATGAGACCTGTTTGTTAAAACCACGCGTCTTTTATACAATTCCAAGCTCATAGAAACTACCAACAAAATATTACTCCTGTGTGTTGTTTTATTTATCTAACGGTCAATATTGAAAACAAGTCCTTATATTTTGTTGCTACTTGTTTACTTGTTTATTACAAAAATAAAAGCCCACTGTATGTTGTTGCTACTTGTTTGTTACAAAATATTTCTACTGTTGGGTTCTGCTCTTGTGTGCCTGCTATATCAAAACCACACAGTGTGTGTGTTGTTATTGTTATTTCATTAATCAGGGTATTTGTACACTGTGTACGGTAAGTATACGGACACTGTCTGTGACACAAGTTTGCGAGCAAACTTGTCGTCACAAGGCTTTGATCTACACACCTAAATTTTGTTATTGAAATTTTGATCAATTGAAAATATATATTTTTTTTTTTAATTTTATAAAATCACGTTTTTGCAAAATATTTAATTTTGGCAATTTCCCTAAAACTTGCACTTTAATGTTGATCACACACCGAACAATTTTTTCTCCAACGAACGATTTTCATAGTATTTATGAACAAATTCATACAATTTATTAACTTTTTCATAATATTTATAAACTTTTTCATAGTATTTATGTTTTGATTTATTCATAAATACTATGAAAGAGTTTATAAATATTATAAAAAAGTTAATAAATTGTATGAATTTGTTCATAAATACTATGAAAGTCGTTAATTTTTTCAGAATTCCTATAAGGTACAATTATTAGAATGTTTTTTCACCCGTAGGATCCTAAATTCCAAATTCTAATTTACTAGGACCATCGTTCAGAATTGTACCAAAACAAAGTGTACCTTGTTAAACCTCAGAATCGGAATTTCCAAGAACACAGCCTAACAGTTAGTGGATATAACTTCCGGACGGTAAACTTACATATTTAAATTTCAAGACTCTAAACACAAAAAACCTTGTAAAATTACTATAAAAAGTCTCGTAATCCCATTTTACCAATATTTGACAGTTTTCCTTGTCTTTTAACAAATAAATTTCGATCGAAATTTAAATTTTATTGTAATTTTTATTGCGCCAAAAAAGTTATAAATTTACAATTTTATTGGTAAAAATCTTGTAAAATTACGAAAAAGCTCGTAATTTTTACTAGAAATTCTCGTAAAATAAGAGGTAGCAAATAATCTAGTAAAACACGAAACCTCCATGTAAATTTTATCGTGTCAAAAAATTTGTTAATTTACAATTTTATTGGTAAAAGGCTTGTTAAATTACAAAATTATTGGTAAAAAGCTGGTGAAATTGTAAGGAATTGTTGTCAAATAGGAGGTAGCAAAAAAAAAAGTTACAAACTTTTCTTGTCGTTTTACAAGGGTTTTTTTGAGTGTAGCTGCAGCGCACAGTGGGCCAAAGTACCATTCTGGTGTTCAAAAAATTATATCTCCTAAACTAATTGTCCGATCAATAAAAGTTAAATTGAGAAAACATAGTAGTGGATGTAGGCTTTCAGAAAATTATAACTTGAAACACCCTGTTTCACAACAGGGTTACCCAAATGTGTGCCAAAGAGCAATGCCATATCGTCATTTATAATAATATAATATCTTGTGTGAAATTGTTGCTATGAGGTCTATCTAACTAAGAATTACACCATAGATACGGTTCAAGCTTTTATGCTTTTTTATTTGCATTTGCAACCGGTAGATGGCGCTGGTATTAAACTTTTAAACAAATTCTTATATTAAGTACGATTGGACAGCAGTTCATATTATATGTATGTTTCGTCAAAAAGAAAAATATTTATGAATGGACCCGATAGGTGGCGCTTGGGTGGACTTATTTGAAATATTAATGTATATGATGCAAATTTATTCAAACTCAGAACCTAACATTAACTTAAAAAATAAAACCAAAACAATATGTATTTTTTCAACCAATATTAAAAAATTGGTTTATTGATTTTTTTAATTGTCGAAAGAAAATTTTAGGAATAGATATTAGGATATTTGAAGGTATGGACAAGAATAATGTTCTCTTTGCAATTAAATCGTAGGAGAGTATATATATTTGTTTAATGTTTATTGTTGAAAAAGCGCTGGTACTTCAACTAAAACAAAATTTTCTTTGAATTAAATCGAAGAAAGACTTTTAAAGTTTATTATAGCTCTATAAAAAAAATATTTACACTAGTAGAAACTCTCATTATTTTCAGTCATACACTTTCACTGTTTATTTTTCTTTCCTGTTTATTTATTTTTGGGTTTTAAATTTTTTCAAACTGTTTAGTGATTTAATATTTTGCAAACTTAATACCGTAATATGTTATTTTTAGGGGCTTTTAATTATTAATTTTTTTGGTTCCTTTCAAAGAATTCAAAAAAAAAATACAAAAGTACCAAAAAAAGTACAAAAGTACCAAAAAAAGTACAAAAAAGTACCAAAAAAGTACCAACAATAAAAACCAAAAAATAGACCAAAAAATACCTTTCCAACGGTGCCTCATATGTATAAGTAGGATCATTCAAAAGTACCAAAATATTTAAAAATCATGTACAATTACAACAACTTGACATCGGCATATTTTATAAAAAAAATTGTGAAAACCGCACGGGCAGACTAGGGCAGCCAATTTTTTATTTGCGGGTACTTTATTAGTTGTAGTCTAAAATAAAATTAGTTTTGAGGGTGACATTTGCTGAGCACTTTTCTAATCTCTTTGAATATTTAAAGGTATGTGCTAAAATGAGGTTTATCCAACTTTACTGCCGAGGTGACCCCCCAGAGGTAGGTAACATCAATGAATTTTTTTTTTACGAGCTTGGGTCCCCCTTCATCAAAAAAAATTAAAAAGTTAAACCTACCGGCAATACTATTAATATAACGTGACAACAAATTTGCAGCTTCAAAAAGGTGCGTTTGCACATTTTTTTATTTGCAATGTTTGAAGCCTTGTATCTTTCGTAATAGTGTACCAATCCTAGAACTATTAATGGATTTATATGCAGCCACTATCTAAGATTAATCGTGTTATGTTCAGTTTTGAATGTGATATAGTTAATTTTTTATTTTTTGGACGCTAGATTGGTGATTTATCCCACTGTGCAGCGGTCCGAACTTAACTAGCCAAACTAAATAAGGTCATATTCGCGCCAAACTTCAGTGTTCTTTTGTTTTGAACTGCATTGTGTTCTCCATTTATAATATAATTTATGTTGCAAACGGAATGACAAAGTGAGTTTACCCATATTATATGCTTGGAGGGCATAAAAATGTTGTTTACTAATAATTTCATAACTTTTATAAAATATTTTTTTTTATCTTTTGCGCATAAAATAGTTTTTTTTATCCTCCAAAAGCAATCAAAAAACGTTTATCAGTTTTCCTTTATTTTCTATCTGTCTTTTTCTGATTTTCCGTATATTCAATTGCTTTGCATTTTTATATGCATATGCAGATATATTTTTTTGAAGGAATTTTTTCTATGCTCTGCAGTTATAATAAATTCTAGTCAAGAATTGGAAAAAATATGTTTTAACGAAAAAAAATTTATAAAAATGTATGCAAAGTTAATACAATATGCAGATTTTGGTCTGCTGTAGAGATTTTAAATGGATTTTTTTTATTCGAAAAAATAAAATGAAAGCATTTTTTTCTATTTGAATTTATTTTTTATTAAAAGAGAAAAAATAAAAATAATTTAATTTGGATAACAATAATTATTTGTGGAAAAACGAAAAAGATTAAAATGATTGCAAATAAATTCAATGCAATGCAAATTGTATGCTGTTTAAAGCAGTGCACAAGTTTTTGAATATTTTTCCTAAAAGTATGCTATATAAATGATACCCTTGAAAATGGATATATTTATATTTGTAATTACTTATTTTTAACTATAAACTAAGGAATCCCAAAGGTTTATTGTAATACACATACAACTTATATTACAAATAATGAAGGTTGTTTTTTAGTATACATCCCTAAAGTATGCAAGCATTTTAGTACACTTTAATAATTGCAAATAAGCCACAATTTAAAATAAAAATTTTAATTTATTTAAATTAAACTTTTATTTCTTAAATTGAACAAGCAACAATCAATACAAAACTTTTCTTTTGTTGCCAAAAATTAAATCTTGTTGTCTTTTCTTAAATACCCTTAAACTATGCAACAATATTTTTGTTTCGTCTGCTTCACTTATTTAATGACAATAAACCCTTTAAAATATTTGACAATTTTTTGGTACTTCGGCGCCAAAAAAAAATCTTTATTGTAACATTGTGAAATGTCTCTGTAAAATTGGTAATTCAAAAGTCACATTGTGTTAAGAATTTTGCCAAGAGGATGGTATTAATAAAATTGACATTTTAAGTTCATTTGCCAAAATTTAAACAAATTTAATACTTTGTTTGCAAGCTGTAAAGATAACTTTTACTGAATATTTGTTTGTTTCTTGTTTTTGGCATTTTAAAAGATTAAAAGATAAAGTATAGTTTGAAGAGTACGATTACTAACAAAAGTGTATTTTATACGATATGAATTTAATCGATAGAGATTTAAGTGGGTGTTATGACAGATTAGACCAATTAAAATATTATATTAAAAAAAAAAATTTATTACGTTTATGCAATTCCAACAGATATTTTATAAAAATGCGCTTTATTTTTGATCAATGCAGGTTTTAAAAAATTAAGTAAAAAAAAACTGTAATGTTAGCAGAAAAAGCTTGTAAACCTACAAGAAAATTTGCTGATTTTGAACCCACAATTTTTTTTGGTAAAGTTAGCAAAAATGTATTGCCAAAAAATAGTTAACTGAAATTTTTTTTTATTTCAACTTACAAGGGAAGTATCTTAACCCTTATGAACCGATTTGCCTGAAACTTAAAATAAATATAAAAGAGACGATTTTAAGGTTGGGGTGTCACGGCTTATCGGCCATATCAGTGTTTCAAAATTTCGTTGTCCCCTTATGAAACAAGGTGGACCTCCGGGAAAATTTTGATAACTCCCGAACTAACAGGAATATTCTCTAGGGAAAAAATACGTGTCGACTTAAATTTAATAAAGATTATTTCATATTCATATGGACTTAGTAGGTCTATGTCTTCATATAAATACCCCCCAAAATTTACACATTTTCATGAAAAAAGTATTTAAAGAAGCCAAATTTTTACAAGGTTATGACACCATTCGATAGGCATTAAAAAAACCTTTCTTCTCATATGTAAACATCATATAGTTTTTTAAAAAGAAATGGCTGAAAAATCCAAAAAACGATTTTTTCGCCATTTTTTGACCTATGTTTTGAACCCCTAAATCCCCGATATGGCCGATAAGCCGAGACACCCCAACCTTAGAATTGTCCCTTTTATATATATTTACGTTTCATGCAAATCGGTTCATAAGGGTTGAGAGACTTCCCTTGTTAGTTCATACACATTTGGGGACCCAATTGGGTTCAGACCCGATAGGTCTGACCCGAATGGGCCGAAACCTAGTTGGGTTCCTTAAAAATCGTCATAGTTTTTGATCCAAAATTTTTGTCCGTTTCGCTCTACCTTGCTTAGTTTTTGAGATACGTGATTTTAGGGGACCACTGGGGTTTTGAGAAATAAAACACTCGATAACTTAAAAAACATTACTCGGAGAGCTTTTGATTATTTTGCGGTCTTGTTCTACGTGTTGAGAGCTACAAAAATGATTTTGGACTTTTTTTTGTGTCGGCAATATTTAGCGAGATATGAGCATTTTAAAATTTTCGGGAATGCTAACTTTTTTGAATCGAAAGTTAGGACCCATTAGGGTCCACACATGTTAAGAGGACGGGCGATGCTACGGCGAGCCCGAGAACAAACAATGACCTCCATTTTGCTCTATCTGACTTAGTTTCTGAGATGGCGCCATTTTAAGTTTTCTTGAACAAAAAATGTACGATTTATTTTTGCTAATATTAGCAAAAAATCAATTTCAAATTTAGCAAAAAAAATTAGTTCAAAGTTTGTTTAAAATTGCTAATGTGCTAAATGAAGTTTACAAGAATTTTTTGCTAACATGCTAATCTCAACTAAAAATTTGCTAGAAGTTAGCTAAGCAAAAAAAAATTAGTAAATCTACTAACGTATTTTTTTGAGTGTAAAAATTTAATTTCCATTAAATATGCATTTTTTTAAAAAAAATTTAATATTCAAATGCTTTTTGAATCTTAGAATTCAGATAGATACTTTCAAACATATGACTCTTTAAAGTTACATTATTTCAATTTTTTACAAAAATAAAATTCTCAAAAAATCGAAATTTTTTTTTTAAATTTAAAAACTGAAATTCAAAATTTTTTAGATATTTCTGAATATGTTCAATTTTTTTGCTTTGAAAAAAAAAAATTAAAATTAATCTTTTAGTGTATTAAATACACAGATGCATTGAAGTACTACCCATGTGCAAATGATAGACAATTCGTATTAATTCTCGTTTCAGTGGTAGTAGATATAAAACTTTTTGCAAATATTTTAATATTCTACAACCAAACATATTTACATTTGTCAATAAAATTTTCTGCTGTTAAAATTAAGTTGTTTTGTAATTCGTTTTATAAATTGTTCGATTTAACAGTAGATTATAAAATTTATTTAATTTATCAATATATAGACAGATATATGTTATAAAGGATGCTTCATTTAGAGCGGGTAGATTTTGGAATGGCATAAAAGAAGTTGCGTGTAAGGTATTGACAAAATTATGCAGTATATTTCAGTCACTAATGACAAATCACCAGGGAAAGTAACACAATTTAGCAGCACTTCTAAATGATAAAACTTTATAATCAAAATTTGTTATGGATTGTTATATCCCATTCATAATTGCATATATATGGGGCATTCCATTTCAAATCGGACACTTTGAATAATTTTATTTTTAGATTTTCCTAATTTCATGACAGTTTTTAGTACCCTTCAAAAACTCCTTCGTGGTAAATTTTCAGATTTTTTTGATGACCCTTTCAAAAGATATCGAATTTTTAAAAATTAGTAGTTTGTTCCTTTACTCAAACTTCTTTTACTCATAACTTCTTCAATAATGGTCCAAATTGCAATTTTTTTTTTTTTTTTCAAAATTTTTGAAAGTGCTCTAGTATGCGATTTTTAATTTTTAATATTTAAATCACATTTTTTGAAAATGTATGTACTCTTTGATATTTTTTAAATTTTTTTGTGTAAAACTTCTATCAATTCTACAAATTTTTTGCCCAGTAGGATCGTGGGATAACGATTATTACTATTTTTAAAATTTTTTTGAAAAAATTTTATTGTAATTTTCCAATCTTAAAATCATTTCTACTGCTCCAATGACCGACTCCAGTAATTTTTATGTCTAAACATTTCTTTGGAACAAACTAATACGCTATCTCCAATTTCTAAGGGGCTCCCATAAAAAACGACATTTTTTTAAA
Source organism: Pegoplata infirma (assembly GCA_963921195.1). Classification (NCBI taxonomy): domain Eukaryota; kingdom Metazoa; phylum Arthropoda; class Insecta; order Diptera; family Anthomyiidae; genus Pegoplata; species Pegoplata infirma. The sequence goes on from OY992540.1 coordinate 11,052,961, forward strand.
TTTGCTCCAACCGCTCTAACTGCCCTAAGAGTATGATCGACCCACATTATTTTTTTAGTCCAAACATTTTCTCTGAAAACACCTACCCAATAAATTTAACAGTTAAGGCGGTCACCATACATTTATTTTTATTTTTTGTAAATTTATTTTATTTAGTCAACTTCTACCGGTCCATTGGTGCGTCCGAGAGGGGTCATTAGTGAGACCGACCCCCATTTATTTTTACCCTACAACATTTTTTTAAAACATACCTACGCCCTATGTTGTAGGGTAAAAATAAATGGGGGTCGGTCTCACTAATGACCCCTCTCGGAAGCACCATTGGACCGGTAGAAGCTGATTTAATAAAACAAATTTACAAAAAAATAAAAAAAATTGTATGGGGACCGCCTTAACAATTAAAGATAGAGGGTAGGTGTGTTCAGAGAAAATGTTTGGACTAAAAAACTATTGTGGGTCGGTCATACATTTTGTTGCTCTAAGGGCACTATTAGGGCAGTTAGAGCGGTTGGAGCAAATTTTAAAAAATGTCGTTTTGTGTGGGAGCCCCCTTAGAAATTGGAGATATGGTATTAGTTTGTTCTAAAGAAATGTTTAGACGTAAAAATTAATGGGTGTCGCTCTTGCAAATGACTCTTCTATAACGCACCATTGGAGCAGTAGAAATGATTTTAAGATTGGAAATTACGATAAAATATTTTCAAAAAATTTAAAAAAATAGTAATAATCGTTATCCCACGATCCTACTGGGCAAAAAATTTGTAGAATCGATAGAAGTTTTACACAAAAAAATTTCAAAAATCAAAGAGTACATACATTTTCAAAAATAAGATTTAAATTTTAAATCTTACAAATCACATACTAGAGCACTTTTATGAATTTTTCCGGATTTTTTTTTTTTTAAAGTACGTAAAAAAGCGAAAATTTTGAAAAAAAAAATATGCAATTTGGACCATTATTAAAGAAGTTATGGGTAAAATAAGTTTGAGTAAAGGAACAAACGACCAATTTTTAAAAATTCGATATATTTTGAACGGGTCATCAAAAAAATCTGAAAATTTACCACGAAGGAGTTTTCGGAGGGTACTAAAAACTGTCAACAAATTGAAAAAATCTAAAAAAAAATTATTCAAAGTGTCCGATTTGACATGGAATGCCCCATATACTTAATGGGATCCTATACCAATATTCCGAGGTGTTATAAACGGAATGACAAACTTATATATACCCCTCTATCACTAGAGTGGAGGGTATAAAAGTGTGAACAAAATCTAATAGAAAAGCAACAGGCTTAAGCAAACAAATCTTTATAAAATCCAGAATAACTATGCAACATTTTTTTATTTAGATGAAAAGATTTGTGGGAATATAAAATTTTTAATAATATTTATTACGCGTTAAATGGCCTCAATAATTTGCTTAATTAAAAAATACAAAATATAATAATAAAAATTATCAAAATTATTTATGGCAGTTTGAAACCATTAAATTACCATAATATTTTGTGGTCTTTTAATTAAATGTCTTTTAACATGATTGGGGACGAAAAAATAATAATAATAATAAAATTAAATTTCGTATACATAACTTGTGTGAATAAATGTGGTTTGTGGTTGCAAAACAAACAACAAAAACACAAACAAAATTTTGTATGCAAATAAATACATAAAAAAGCGTTGCATATTTCAGGGCTGTTAAGAAGATTAAAAACTTTTGCATATTTTGAAAGGGGGATTTTAAATTTAAAATAGAGGAAAAACGCAAAGTATACTTTTTTTTGCAAGAGATCTGTTAAATATTGACTATACTTGTTATCCACCATGACCTTTATAAAATCTTTAATCTTATATCGATTATAGCAATAATCTTATCAGTGCTTTATATATGTTTAAAAGTTTGCTATACGGTATCTTTTTTCTATTTCCTTTTTTTTAATATTTATAAAAGAAATATACTACTATTTTGTTTTAAACCTACAATAATTATTTAATTACCACAGTTTCCACAACTAAACAATGAACAACTTGAAACTTGTTAGAACAACCAACAGCAGCTTGATTGGCACTTTACATGCAACGTTTTTAAAATTTTTAACATTTAGTTGCAACAATACAAAACCAACCAAACCAAAAACCACTTGAGGTGCTAACAAAAATTCCACTTGTATCGATGCACAAAATAAATTTTTGAAAATAAAACCGCAGCTCCAACAAAGAACAAACAAGTGGGAATGAATGAACTAACAATAAGAAACTTTTTGGCAGACAACACGCACTTGTTTAAAATAATGATTTATGTGTCAAGTAAAATGAAAATCTTAAATGAACTAATAATGCAGTAGAATTAATTGTTCATTCATTGAAAAAATTTCTCAGATTTTAAGACTTTTAGCTATAGGAAAAATTTCTCAGAATCGGCGGAAGACTTTGAGGGCGACTTTCTCCACAGAAATTAATGTTAACAAATTTATTAAATGAGGTATTCCACACCAAATGTCCAGCGAAAAAAAAAACATGTGTACCGTTGTATGGATTTTTTCAATTTCAATTTTTCAAAAACTGGGCTTAGGAGGCGTGGTCAAACATTGGAAAAATGGTAAAATTTGTGGCGAGTTGCCTTGATTAAATATTTATCACATTAAAACGGAATGCACAACAATCTCAAAAATTTACATTCTTATTTAGTTTTGTATGGGCTATCGATTAAATTTTTTTTTTTAATTATCAGAACCCGTTCTGAAATTTTTCATTTTTAAAAAAGTCAATTTATAAAAAATCCGGCCACTTTTTTTTTTTAATTTTTTTTTTTTAAGATTAGATTTTGATCCATCCACACAAAAAAAATCAGAAACGCGTTTTTCGTTTTTTTCGAGAAAATCGCATTTGAATTTTGAAATTTCATAAAAAATTTATTAATTTGCTTGTATTTTCTTGTTTCAACAGAGCGTATTTATGCAATTAATAATACTCATTCGCAACGTTAAAACAAGATAATACAAGCAAAAAAAAACAAAATTACAAAATCGTTTTGAAATTTAAAATTAAGATATGATTTTCCCGAAAAAAAACGAAAAACGCGTTTCTGATTTTTTTTTGTGTGGATGGACAAACATCTGAACTTTAAAAAAAAAATTTAAAAAAAAACGATAGTGGCCGGATTTTTGATAAATTGACTTTTTTAAAAAATGAAAAATTTCAGAACGGAAAATTTAGTACAAGCAAAAAAAAAAAAATACAAAATCGTTTTGAAATTTAAAATTCAGATGCGATTTTCCCGAAAAAAAAGAAAAAAACGTTTCTGAATTTTTTTGTGTGAATGGACAAACATCTGAAAAAAAAAAAATAAAAAAAAAACAAAAGTGGCCGGATTTTAAATAAATTAACTTTTTTAAAAAAATGGAAAATTTCAGAACGGGTTCTGAAAATTTTCCAAAAAAAAAATGTTTAATTGGCAGCCCATACAAAACTATATAAGAATGTCAATTTTTTAGATTGTGGTGCATTCCGTTTTAATGTGATAAGTATTTAATCAAGGCAACTCGCCACAAATTTGAGCATTTTTCCAATATTTGACCACGCCTCCTAAGCCCAGTTTTTGAATATTTGAAAAACCAAAAACGCAATTTTCTTAGTTCCATATAGGGCAATCCATACAACCTATTCAAAAATTTACGGGACAAGTGTTTTCTGTAGCGGGACATTTGGTGTGGAATGCCTTTTTTTATTTGAAAATTTTTAGAACCCGTTCTGAAATTTTAAATTTTTTAAAAAGGTAAATTTATCAAAAATTCGGCTACTTTTTTAATTTTATACCCTCCAACTACAGTATGGGGGTATACTCACTTTGTCATTCCGTGTGTAACGCATCAAAATATCGGTCTAGGACCCCATAAAGTATATATATTTATGATCAGTGATCGATTCTAAGACATTCTAGCGATCTCCGTTCGTTTGTCTGTCCGTCTGTAGTTAACACGATGCAGAAATTTACGGTACACATGTTTTTTTTGGTGGACATTTGGTGTGAAATGCCTATCCATACAACCTATTCAGAAATTTACGGTACACTTTTTTTTGTGGAATGCCTCACATATAATGCGTTACACACAGACCAATACTGTAGTTGGAGGGCATACAAAAAAATGTTGGGCCCAATGAAAAATTCCTGCGAAAGCTTTCGCTCATGTAGCTTTTGTGGATTTCATTATTCATTACTTACTTAAGCCCATATGACACTAGCATTTTTTTGTATTTTAATACAATTTTTATAATTAATTAATAGAGTGAAACAACAAAAGACAAATGAAAAAGAAACATAAAAAAAACAAAAAATGGTGATGATTACTTTTATTTAAATAAAAACCCGCTGAATAAATACCAAAAATTGCCAAAAACAAACAAAAAAGTCGCTTTATTTTAAAAACAAAAAAGTTGGCAGCAAAATATGTAAAAGTTTTAAATTTTTTTTTGACATTTAGTCATTTGTTAACCAAATTTATCGACAACACAATAATGAAATTTTACAAGGGTTCAAGTTGAAAAAATGCAGAAGAAAATTTGAATTTCTAAAAATTATAGACATTTCTGGTATTTCCTATACCGCTTTCAAACACCCCAGTTAGTGTCATCATCGGTAGGATTTTAAATGTCGGTTTGTCTTGTTAATGAAAACTGTTTTTTATATATGTGAATATTTATAGTTTCTACAGAATAAATTTTGACAGTTTCCAACACTACAATTCTATTTCTAGCAATCTGAACCTCACTTCATACTTTCTTTCAATTTTACGTTTGCTGTTTTTTAGTAAGCTTTTACTCTCCACTTTTCTTCAGATTTCCTATGAGGATTAAGGTTATAACTTTTGGAATTTTTTGCAAATATCAAAAAGTTAATTTAAAGCCGTATAGACCATGAAAAAATATTAACAAATGATATATTACTTTTTCGCCATCGTTAAAAAAGTTCACGCACCAAACGCGATGAAGTTTTAAATGTGTTTTTTTAAGTATAAAAAAAAAATAAATTTAATTGCAAAGTATTTAGAATTTTCTAATAATTTCATTAATATAATAAAAAAAATCTCAGCAATTGGATGTAGGGCGCGAAAAAAAAATCGCGATATTTTGTCGCTATTTTGCGGATTTTTTAAAAGATATAAATTTTAAGTGTCAAGTGATAGCTGCTATGTGCTAATAATTCTTTTCAGCAACTTAAGATTATAATCGCGGTATTTTGGTGCTATTTCGCAAATGATTTAAATAAATTAAATGATAGTTCCTACCAAGGTTGGTTACCGAAACGAATAACGGTAAGGGTAACGGTAACGGTATCTAATTTTTATTTATTTCGGTAAAGGTAACGGTAAGTGTTTTCAAATCGTTTTGGTAACGGTATGTACCGGTACCGAACCAACCAAACCGGTACGTACCGGTATTATTAATTTAGTTAAAAATTTGAAAAAAGATAGAACTGAAAGCTAAAAATATTTTATAGACCCAAAAACCAGTATAGATTTGCTATGATTATTATTTTTGTCATTTATTTTATGATAATTTGCAAATTATAAATTTAAAATTATGTTAGCAATTTGATTTTATTTTTTTGTTCGTTAAAATCCCTTAAAACAGGTAAAATTTTGAATACCGGTACAATACCGGTAACTTCTAATAATTATAACGGTAACGGTAAGGGTAACGGTATTCTAAAAATATTTTTAGCGGTATCGGTAACGGTAACGGTATTCGATTTGAAAGGGTTTTGAATCGGTAACGGTATAATAAGGGTAACGGTAACCAACCATGGTTCCTACTGATAGTCATTAGTTCATTTTCAACTAATTAGGATTTGATGCCTTATTAGAAAAAATATTTAAAATAAAAAAATAAAAATAAATGCATGGGGAGTTTTAGAAATTGCATTCGGTGCGTGAACTTTTTTCACCAAAATTACCTAAAAAAATAATTTTTGTTATCTGTACAACATTGCTCATAACGTGGTGGGATGAGCTTTTTTGTCAAAAAAGTTATAACCCTAATGAGGATATATTTGCACTGTTCACAATAATTTCATCAATACATAAAAGTTATGCCCTGATTCAGTATGTCGTTAGAAGTGAGTGACTAGAAATTTTGTACGTAAAACAAAAACAAATTTGAGTTTTTTGTTTTTGTTTAACGTACAAATTTTGTAGTCACTCACGTCGACCGAGATAGCGAATCGAACAGTTAATGTCATAGGGGCTTTACAGTATACACAAAATACACAACAGTAACTGTTATATATAAAACTGTTATATGGAGTTCACACTAGAGAATTTGTACTCGTTTAAGCCACTTGTTTAAAAAAGTAAACAAAATCGTTCACACTACATTTTGCTCGTTTAACGCTGAGTGTTTAACGATTGTAAACAAACGCACATAACCTAATTCTGAAAAAAATTGCAAAAATATTTCTAAAAACCTTTTAAACTTTGGCGGAAGACAAGATATATAATTTTTTGATAACATTAACATAACACCACTACACGGAACACCTTTTTATTGACTCATCCCAAGTAAATAGGAAGATTTTTCTGTTTTTTGTACCGGACCTGTCCGAAGCTGTTTGCGTATTTATACTTCGATGGAAGGCAAAATTCACTTTTAGTGCAGCTTTTCCAATATAATTATAAATAAAACACACATTTTTTTCTGATTTTTCAGTGTTTTTATTAGTTTTTTTTAAATATTTATAATTTCTCAATTTTCCAATGTTTTGCTATGAAAATGGTGGACCGATACAGAAGCTGGTTGCTATGAAATCTTTTTTTTTGGCATAGAATAAAGAAAAATTAAAAGGAAATATACCGAACCCTGCCTTTGAAATGTTTAGCGAAATGTTCAACAGGGAAACAAGTCGAATTTGATTGTTTAGCTAAACAACCAAATGTATGGGGGAACAAGTCAAATTTTGATTGTTAAGCGCTTAAACACTCATGAGATGTTTAAAGTCGGTAGTGTGAACTCCGTATTATATATAAAAAAAGCAAAAGTTTTGGAACTACTTTGTGTCTGTACTTATTTAAATTGAAGCGTTAACAATACACAAAAGCTTTAATTGTAAGCACTAAAAAACCAAAAATAAAATAAATATGTAGTTCTCGAATATAAAAGTGGGCATTAGCGCGTCCCGAATTCGGCTCTTTTTCGAATTTGAAAATGCTTGCCCCCTCAAAAGATGGGGATTTAGGACCCTTTTGCGGGAAAAATAACAAAAAAAGTTTTGGACAAAAAATCAGTTGGCTACCAGCGGCTAAAGATTGCAATCTTAGTGCATTTTGAAACAAAAATTTTTTTTTTGTTTTTTAAAAAATGTATGCCAAAAGTTGCGCAATATAGAGTACATTCCTGGAAAAATATTAATAAAATTTCCATGGAGTAATTTTGGTGCAGCGTTGCATCTTAAAGATGAAAAGTGTGACTTAAATTTTTTTTATTTTTTCTTTTAAGCTAAATTGGTCTTAAAACCTGCGCAAAAAAGATCACATTCGTTAAAACTGTGTCAAAGCAGATTTTGAGACTAATTTAGCTTAAAAGAAAGAAAAAGTAAAAATTAAGTACACCTTTTGATCTTTGAGATGCAACGCTGTACCAAAATTACTCCATGGAAATTTTATTAATATTTTTCCTCAAATGTACTCCGTATTGCGCAACTTTTGGCATCAAAATTTTGGGCAACAAAAAAAAAAAGTTTTTTCAAAATGCACTAAGATTGCAATCTTTAGCTGCTGGTAGCCAACTGGTTTTTTGTCCAAACATTTTTTTGTTAATTTTTCCGCAAAAGGGTCCTAAGTCCCCATCGTTTGAGGGGGCAAGCTAAAAAAATTTGAATTCGGGACGCGCTAGTGGGCATGTTAACAAAAAAAGCTTGTTTTTCGTATGCAAAAAATTACTGTTAGGAAATGGTTTTAATGGAAATGGAATAAGTTTTAAAAATAAGCTGTTAAATAAAACGGTGCAAAAGCTTTTGAACTACTTTATGGTTTTACTTATTTAAAATTAAGCTTTTATTAGTACCAAAAAAGCTTTAACTGTTAGCATTTATAAAAATATAAAAGGAATATGTATTTCCTTAAATTTTAAGTTATCAAAGTTGACGTGTTTTGTGAAAAGCTTTTTTAGTTTGACCGTTAGAAAATGCATTTATTTAGCAATTATTTTGTCTTCTCTCAAGGGCAATAATAGTTTTTGAAACTGAAATGTACTTTACATTAAAAATATTTATGATTGAAACAGTTTTTCTACCAATGCACTATAGGGAATTTATAAGGAATTGTTGGCCAAAAGTCCATTTTTGATGTGTTCAAAACAATTTTTTTCTGATGCCATTATAAAGTATACTATATAAAAGTAGGCTAGCTTACATATTTTTGTTCACCAAGCTCTTTTACCGCTAGTACGGAAGCGTCAAAAACAAAATTTCATTTTTTATATTTTTTTTTACATTTTGGGGAACAAAACTTATTACAACAGCAACGTACTTAAAATCCTTTATTTAAATCTATTAAAATGAATTTCAATTAGCAATAGAGCAAACAAATATATTTTGTACAAAGTACAGATTTAAAATGCAGATTTATATATTTTTTTAATTTTTCTATTTAATTATTTTTTATCATTTTTTAACCAAAAATATTTTTGGACTGCTACTTTTTTTGCTTATATTTGCATACTCCCATATCTCTTTGAGGTATTAAGAAACTCTTTCCGAGTATGATGTATTCATCCGCTAAGCCATGCGGCTCCATGGGCAAAATATATTTAGGGATGTCCGTCCGACCGTCTGTTAGTCTAATAGTCTGGGGAATGCACGATGCTGTCCAAACCAAAAGAGCTAGCTACATGATGTTTGGCACGAATATGTCTTATGGTCTTGTACTGATCAAGTTCGTAAATGGGCAAAATTGGAAAATGTAAAAAAAGGCCCCCCTTAAAGAACTAAGCATACTTATGCAAAACCCATCTTTTACAATATTTTTTTGTACATTTACTTAAAAATTAACAAAATTTACGCCACAAGAAGTTTAAAGTCCTGCAATTGGACCGAAGGGACCAGCAACATTTTTTTGTCCGCCCCCTTTTGTGGGCGTGGATGTAAAAAAAATTGACAAAATTTTATTACAAAATTGCATTAAAATCGCGAATTGTCAGGTCCGATCATGCCAATTTTTTATGCAGAGCTTTAAAACTTACCACCAAATAAACTTGCCAAATTTCGAGTCAATATCCCAGCTTTTAGGGTTTTGGCCAGAAAATACCAAAAAATTCCCTATAGTGCAATGCACACATTGCCAGGATGATCCAATTCCGGCCAAAAGTCTTTATCGTTGTTGGATCCATCTGAAAATGTGCTTCTAGAGGAATTCGAGGTTGCTGATTTCAAAATTTAGCTAAAAATCAAAAAAATCAAAATGTCGGATCCAATATGGCGGAATTTTTATTTTAAAAAATGTCCGATTGAGCTCAAATATTGTTTTATGCGGGTATTGGAGTTACTGAATAAGAATTGTTACTCCGAATTTTGAAAAACAAAATGGCGGACTAAATATGCTTCTTAAAGTTTAAAGAATGATCCAACTCCGGCAAAAAGTCTTTATTGTTGTTGGATCCGGCTGAAAATGTGCTCCTAGAGTATTTCGGGGTCGCTGATATCAAAATTTAACTAAAAACTAAAAAATCAAAATGGCGCATGCAATATGGCGGAATTTTTTTTTAATAATTGTCCGATTTAACACAAATTTTGTTTTAAGGGGGTCTTGGAGTTACTGAATCATAATTACTGGCGTTCATTTTGAAAAACAAAATGGTGGACAAAATATGCTTAGTAAATTTTGTTACAAGTAATTAAAAAAAAGTTATATTCCTTTTCCTTGTTGAAGCTAGCTGAAATTGTCGCCTAGTAAATTTCCGGGTCTGTTATCTTAAAATTGAACAGATAAAATTCAATATGGCGGAAATAATATGGCGGCTAGGTTATTTAACTTTGTCTGATCTAACTAAAAATTAGTTTTAAGAGTATTAAGAGTGTCTGAAGTTAAATCTGCGCACATAATTTATATATATATTTTACTAGCTTACCATCCCGGTACTTCGTTACCGGTTGCATTGAATACCGGATAATAGAAGGAACAGGATTACTCTATCGATTTCAAAAAATTTCCCTACATAGTCTTTGTTTTATCTACTTGTGGACGTTTAAGTCTTTCATAAAATAATATTTCAATGAATAATTTAAACAATAAAATTTGAATAACTTCGTCATGCTTGTTCCGGTGAAAAAAGATATTAACAATTTTCGAGCCCTTCGTTTTGAGATTTTGAGTGAATAAATATTTCATGGAAAAAAGGAAATTGGAATAAAAATAAGTTTTAGTGGAAAAACATATAGAATATGGAGTAAAAAAAGTTAAATACGAAAAATTTGAGTAAAAATAATCATTCCATATTGTTCCCTGCTCTATTTCATTTCGTTCCGCGTGCTACTTCATTTTATTTCCTATTCCATTTCCTTTCGTTCCATGTAAGTTTCATTCCTCTCCGTATAATATACGTTAAAGAAATAAAAAGTTCTATTGTCTTTATCTTATAGGTTAAATAGCTAAAAATAACCATTTGCCATCTTTTCCCCTTAAATTAAATTTTCCAAAAGCTGTTTTTTTGTGCTAGGTGATCCTATATTAAAAATATCAAGTTTCTGAACCATTATTTCAAGAAATATAAGCAAATTTGCACTTTTTATCCCCTTTACGATCGATCACGACCCATAAAAAGAGAATTTCCAAAAATAACTTTTTCCAGCATTAAAAATTTCAGTACCTAGGATCATTACTTCATAAAATATAAAAAGTATCAAAAAACACTTTTTTACACCTCTAGAAACAAAATTTTTTAAAAATACATAAGCAGAATGTTTTTTCACCGAATGAACCTACATTCCAAAATTCAAGCTTCTAAGGTCATTATTATAGGAACAGAAAAAAAAGTACCAAAAGTTCACATTCTTACCCCCGTTAGAAACGGAATTTCCAAAAAGTTCCTCATCCAGAATGTTTTTTTCTTCACCGAAAAATCCTACATTCAATATTTCAATTTTCTAGGATCATTGTTTCAGCAAATATTAAAAGTACAAAAGGATTTTACATTCCTGATTTTAAGTTTCTAGAACCATTATGTCAAAAAATATCAAAAGTTCCGAAAATACACTTTTCTTAGTTACTTTACCCAAAAACGTATTTTTTCCAGAATGTTTTCCCACAATACATTACAAATTTTAAGATTCTAGGACCATTTTTACAGGATATATAAAAAGATTCTATGATTATTATATCAGGAAATAAAAAAGTACCAAAAAGTATACTTTCGGTACTTTTTATAAAAGGTACTTTATATTAAAGTTACTTTTTATAAAAAGTACTTTTTATAAAAGGTACTTTTTATAGAAGGTACTTTTTATAAAAAGTACTTTTTATATAAGGTACTTTTTATAAATGGTACTTTTTATTAAAGGTACTTTTTATAAAAGGTACTTTTAATAAAAGGTACTTTTTATATAATGTACTTTTTTATAAAAGGTACTTTTTATAAAAGGTACTTTTTATAAAAGGTACTTTTTATAAAAGGTACTTTTTATAAAAGGTACTTTTTATAAAAGGTACTTTTTATAAAAGGTACTTTTTATAAAAGGTACTTTTTATAAAAGGTACTTTTTATAAAAGGTACTTTTTATAAAAGGTACTTTTTATAAAAGGTACTTTTTATAAAAGGTACTTTTTATAAAAGGTACTTTTTATAAAAGGTACTTTTTATAAAAGGTACTTTTTATAGAAAGTACTTTTTATAAAAGGTACTTTTTTATAAAAGGTACTTTTTATAAAAGGTACTTTTTATAAAAGGTACTTTTTATAAAAGGTACTTTTTATAAAAGGAACTTTTATAAAAGGTACTTTTTATAAAAGGTACTTTTTATAAAAGGTACTTTTTATAAAAGGTACTTTTTATAAAAGGTACTTTTTATAAAAGGTACTTTTTATAAAAAGTACTTTTTATAAAAGGTACTTTTTTATAAAAGGTACTTTTTATAAAAGGTACTTTTTATAAAAGCTACTTTTTATAAAAGGTACTTTTTATAAAAGGTACTTTTTATAAAAGGTACTTTTTATAAAAGGTACTTTTTATAAAAGGTACTTTTTATAAAAGGTACTTTTTATAAAAGGTATTTTTTATAAAAGGTACTTTTTATAAAAGGTACTTTTTATAAAAGGTACTTTTTATAAAAGGTACTTTTTATAAAAGGTACTTTTATAAAAACGCAATTTCCAAAAAGGATTTTTTCCAGAATGTTTTTTTCACTGCAGGATTCTACATTCCAAATTTCAAGTTTCTATGCCCATTATTTCAAGAAATAACAAAAGGTACTTTTCACCCCTTTGACTCCAAAATTTAGAATCCCTTAGAATCCAAATTTTCAAATTTTTTTTTTTCAGCAGAGGATCCTACTTTTCAAATTTCAAGTTTGTATGACCATTATTTCAGTAAATAAAAAAAAAGTACCAAAAGTACACTTTTTACCCGTTTTACCCCCGTAGAATCAACATTGGAAAAAACCCAGCCTTAGTGTATCTTTTTTCCGGGAGGTCAACCTACATTGCAAATTTCAAGTTTCTAGTACCATAATTGAAGGAAATGTAAAAGGTACCAAAAGTACAGTTTTTTACCCTTTTTACCCCTTAGAATCAACATTGGCAAAAGTCCAGCCTTATGAGAACTATATTCAGGGAGGTGAACATACAGTCCAAATTTCAAGTCTCTATGACCATTATTTCAGGAGATATAAAAAGTACCAACAGTACAGTTTTTTACCCTTTTTACCCCGTTAGAATCAACATTGGCAAAAATCCAGCCTTACTGGATCTATATTCCAGGATGTGAACATACAGTCCAAATTTCAAGTCTCTATGACCATTATTTCAGGAGATATAAAAAGTACCAAAAGTACAGTTTTTTACCCTTTTTACCCCGTTAGAATCAACATTGGCAAAAGTCCAGCCTTACAGGATCTACATTTCGAGAGGTGAACATACGGTCCAAATTTCAAGTCTCTATGACCATTATTTCATGAGATATAAAAAGTACCAAAAGTACAGTTTTTTACCCTTTTTACCCCCTTAGAATCAACATTGGCAAAAATCCAGCCTTAGTGGATCTATATTTCGGGAGGTGAACCTACAGTCCAAATTTCAAGTCTCTAGCTTCAGCGGTTTGGGCTGGGCGATGATGAGTCAGTCAGTCAGTCAGTCAGTCACGTTACTCTTTTATATATATAGATTTTTATTTTTGATATAAATATGGAAATGGTTTAAATGACTTACTTATTTTCAGAAAAGCTTTTGGAAATGGTGATGACAAATTATTTACTTTTTTTCTTTATTTTGGAAATTCAATAAAAAATCTTTGAATTTAATTGGAAATAGTGTAACTGATATTTTCCATAATTCTACAAAAAAAACGAGAAACGTAGATATTTTTTTTTCCTTCACTTCAGGCACTCTCTGACGATAAAAAAACTAATCAAGCCGTAAAACATTATTTTGGGTTAAATTATTTTTTTTTATAAACAAATCTCGGACCACTGCATATATAGCTGTAATTTCGCCATTTATCATTTCGAGCAACTTTGGGCACCCTTTTCGAAAGATATGGTTCCATTCTATATAAAAACAAGTGAGAATGTTAAATTCGGCTGTGCCGAATCTATAATACCCTCCAACATATAAAAAAAAAATTAAAATAAAAAATTGCAGGGGCGTTTTTTTTTTGGGGGGGGGGGGTCAGAAGGGGTCATTGGGGGACACATAAACCCATGCGGTAAATGTTTTCAAATTTATTTATTATGCTTTTTCAGCTTAAGTAATACAATTTTATCATTATTTAAAAACATTTTTAATATCCACGCCCACAAAAGGGGGGCGGGCAAAAAAAAAACGATTTTTTTTGTTTCCTTAGTCCAATTGCAGGACCTTGAACTTTTTCTGACATCAAATTGTTTCATTTTCTTAACAAAAATACAAAAAAACCTGTGAAAATATGGCGTTTTTCAAAGGTTAGTTAAGTTCTATAAGGGGGAACTTTTTTCCCCCTGGTCCGATTTTGCCCATTTACGAACTTAAACTGCCTAGGACCAAAAGACATATTCCTGCCAAACTTAACGAGTCTATCACTTTTATTTTGGACTGCATCGTGTCTTATACAGACGGACGGACGGACGGACATACGGACATTCTAGAAAAGTCTTAGAATCGATCATAGATCAATAATATATATACTTTATGGGGTCCCCGACCGATATTTCGATGCGTTACAAACGGAATGACAAAGTGAGTATACCCCCATACTGTAGTTGGAGGGTATAAAAAATAAAGACTGATTGTATCGAACTGAGGATCACTGAGGATTTTTTCGGCGCGAAGTAAATAACTAAAAAATTATAGTTATTTTCACAAAAACGCGAATTGCTGTCAGGAAAATGAGTTATATTTTCCCATATTATTTTCGTTACAAAGGCTTATATATAATGGTGAACCCTGCAAATCAAAAGTTGATTATTAGCAATAGAAATGAGTAAAAAAAAATAAAAAAGTATCTCCACTACAATTTTTTTTTTCAACTTTTTTAACTTTGAAGACTTGTCAAAGGACATGGTGTAGTTGGATCATAAATATAAGTTCAGGAAACCAGCTCCTATATATGTCCAATAAATTGATATAGATAGTTTTTGAGAAATTAAATATAAGGACTTTTGGCCGGAAATCGATCTTGCTGGCCCTGTTTGCAATGAATCAGTCGACGATCTAGCTATGAGTGTAAATCTGTCTCGCTTTAAAAGACATTAGTAAGAAAAAAATATTTAAATATTAAATTTAAGATTTTTGTCACTCAAACTAAATTTTTTGACAATTATTTTTTTTTAGTTTTTTTTATACCCTCCACTCTAGTGATAGAGGGTATATATAAGTTTGTCATTCCGTTTGTAACACATCGAAATATGGTCTAGGACCCCATAAAGTATATATATTCATGATCCTCGATCGATTTTAAGTCGATCTAGCGATGTCCGTCCGTCCGTCCGTCTGTCTGTCTGTCCGTAGAAAACACGCTAACTTTTGAAAGACTTTACAGAGGCTACTGAAGGTTGGCATATATATTGGCCATTTACCTGGTCAGGTTGGTATTGCATTCCAGCCAAATCGGTCCAGTGGTTCAAAAGTTTTGAGCAAAAGAGTAAATTTCGGCAAGGGGTTTTCGCGAATTTACGAGATAAAAAACACGATAACTTTCGAACGACAATAATAAGACTACTGAAACTGGCATGTAACTTTGCCGTTCTCCAGGTCTGTTTAATATTGAATTTCAGCTCAATCGGTCCAGTGGTTCAAAAGTTATAAGCAAAACCCTGAATTTCAGATTTGTTTCATCTTAAATGCCACGTGTTAAACAAGTTTTAAAAGCATTGGTGGTAACTTAGCAATGCTTTTTAAACTTGTTTAGCTTTGAAGCAATGCTTTTTAAACTTGTTTGGTTTTAAAAGCATTGGTAATTTAAAAACTACACTCGAAAAAAATTTTACACTCAAAAAAACTTTACACTCAAGAAAAATTTTACACTCAAAAATTTTTTTTTTTTTTTTTTACAAAAATTACAATATTTTGTGTACATACGTACGTGCATTCACTCAGAAATATTTTTACAGTAAAAAAACATTACACTCGAAAAAAAATTTACACTCAAAAAAAAAAAAATTAGAATTTTTTTTTTTTTTTTTAAATCACAAAAAAGAGTTTCTTACTCAAAATAAAATATTTCTAATCAAAATTGTTAATTTTTTTCACGTTAAAAAATGTACTATCCTTTAAGAAAGGCATTGTGGAGGGTATTCATAGATTCGGCAAAAGTCGAATTTAACTTTCCTACTTGTTTTTTGTTTTAATTCTTTAAAAATCAATTTTTTATTTTTTTTTTCTTATTTTATAGAAATATATTTAAATTTGATTTTTTTTATCCCTTTATTGATGTTGAAAGACTCGTTATTTTGTCCAAAAGTCAAACATTTTAATAATACTAGCTTAAAATTATTTCAAAAAGTAATTGTAATTAAATTTAATAAAACTAAAAGCATCTTTGTAAAACAAAAATTCAACAGAATAAATCTAAAAATGTCGCAAAAAATGTTGCTCTAAATTCTCAAGTTTAAGGTGAACTGTAATACTTGAGAGTAAACAAACAGTAAAAAAACTTATGTTTACAAATATACAAAACTAACCTAGACTCATACAAGGTAAATAAAAAGAACAGGCGAACCTCGTTTAACGCGCAAGACGGGAAAACTTAGAAACATATTTAAAAAAATAGAAATTATATATCACATTTTGATATCTGGCTTAAGTGACTTCATAACTTATCAGGTAAATCTGTGGCAAAAAGGAAAAAAATTATAAACACTGCAAAAAACCTTATTTATAGAGTACTCAATATTAGCGACAAAAAATATCACACAAATAATATACAAAAAATCACCAAAATATTAATAAACAACAGCTTCCCAAGGAAAATTATCAATACTATTTTAAATGATACACAAAAACTATTAAACCACATCTCTATAGAATAAATTTTTTTGAGTCTTTTTCTTTAATATTAAAGAAAAAGACTCAAAAAAATTTTTACAGTGTACAATTTATCCCGGGTTTGACAGATACATACAAACCACACACAACAATAAATACAATTTTTTCAAAAACAAAAACACCAATAGAAAAGCTACAAAAAAGTAATGTTGTATACGAAGTCAAGTGTGAGGGGGATCAAAATAACAGCTGCCCGAGTAAAAAAAAATTGTATGGTAAAACATGTTATCTTATAAAATTATATATAATTTATTGGATCTGATTTTGCTA
This sequence comes from Pegoplata infirma, assembly GCA_963921195.1. Classification (NCBI taxonomy): domain Eukaryota; kingdom Metazoa; phylum Arthropoda; class Insecta; order Diptera; family Anthomyiidae; genus Pegoplata; species Pegoplata infirma. The sequence goes on from OY992540.1 coordinate 11,069,948, forward strand.
AATTTCATCCGAAAATTGGCCGCGCCAAAGTTATCTCATAACATCTTATAATATATGAAGTTACAGTTTAATATTTGATTGTATGTGATTTCATCCGGAAATTGGCCGCGCCAAAGTTATCCCAAATTATCTATTATCATGATTTTGTATTAAATATGATATGATATGATGTAATTTCATCCGGAAATTGGCCGCGCCAAAGTTATCTTAAAATATCCAATATCATGATTTTATATTAAATTGGATATTATATAATGTAATTTCATCCGAAATTTGGCCGCGCCAAAGTTATCTTATAATATCTGATATCTTGATTTTATAAAAAAATTATTGGATACCTTTTTATCCAAAAAATGTTTCTGTTTTTAGATTTATTTTTAGATATAATAATGTCAACTGAAAATAAATAATAAAAAAAAAAAAACTCGAACGGACGGGGATTAGAACCACAAGTCTTCCGTTTTGTAATCGCAATCTCTACCCTCTAGACCAGCGGACGTTGTTAGCAAATAACAACTTTAAAAGACATAGTTTTAAATAAATTGATCGTATCTAATTATATCAAATTGATCTAACATATAGTAATATATGATTATATCCAATTAAATATGTTATTCACTTGTACACAATTTTCAAAAAGACTTAGAAAATTTTTGATAAAATTTGCAAAAAAAAAAAAAAATTGGAATGACGTACAGCGCTATTAGGGGCTTCCATGGTAAGCTTAAACAATAATTTTAATGTAGCGATATGCCTTATTTCCAAGTCATAGGTTTCCAAAGTGAAATAAGACTTTGGCTTATAAGTTTGAAATTTTTCATGGAATCAGGAAATCAGAATTAGATTTGAGATCGGGTTCCAAAAATCATTGATAATTTGATAATTTAAACCAAATATAGCTATTATTAACTATATAAATGCAATATAAATTTTTAAAAATGATTGCAAAAATTCAAAAAGCAAAATTTTTTAAATTCTAATAAAACAAATACAATAAAAAAGTGTTTTTTATTTAAAAAAACTTTTTTTTTCTCGACTGGGCCGGGAATCGAACTCGGGTTTCCAAAAATCATATGTAATCTTATATGATACAATAAAAAGTTTTGTATAACCATATATGTTGACACACAAAAATAAATTTTGAAATACTGGCATATATAATTATATATGGCTAGTTGTTTGGTCAAAAAAATGTTTTTTTTTATACATGATTATATCAAAATATATATTCCATTACATATGCGACCATTTATAAATATATATTGAGTTTAGACGAAATTTGCGTATATATAGTACCATACAAACACAGATATGTTATCGTTTAAGACACATATAATTATATCTATTATTTTTGTTGGAAATTTTTTTAGTATGGAACCATATATAGTTTTAAATGGTATTATATTAGTCATATATAATTATACATAAATTGATACTGGATTTTTTGTTTAGTAAAGTCCTATACATAATTAGATATAAAGTCACGTATAATAATGTATGAAATCGGATTAAGTTTTATGTGCAACGTATGATTACATCTACCATTTATATTAATATATTATGAACAATATAATTAGATATGATTTTATATGACATCATTTAAAAAAATTGGAAAATTTCAAAGTGAGATATAATTTTATACTTTGACTCATATAGTTTTATATGGTTTTATGAAAACATATAAAATAATATACATTTATATAAATTCCTTTTTACTCGGGTGTGATCTTATTTATATAGGGACAACAAAAAGAACATTAGAAAAGAGATTAGGAGAACATCAAATGGACACCATAAAAGAGAGGGAAAGCACAGCGTTGTCAAAACATGTAATTACAACTGGACACAAAATAAATTTCAACAACACGAAAATACTGGATGTAGAAAAAGTAGAAAAAAAGCGGTACACAATTGAAAGCTTGCGAATTCAAAAGAATATAAATACAACCATGAACCACAAAGAGGACACCCAAAATATTAGTACTAGTTATAGAGTTGCAATAGTTTAGAAACATTCTGTGATATTAATTATAAGCTAAATGTAATTATACAAATTTGTGTTTTATGTTTGTAATTATACAATTTTGTGTTTTAATGTTTGCTGTGATTTATATTAATAATGTTGTAATGTGATAAAGTTTAAAATTCTTATTATTGTAAGTTTTTATTATTTATATTTGTGCAATTATTGTGTGTTAATATTATGTTTTTATTTTATTTAAATAGACGACCCTTGAAAAAGTAACCAAAAAAGTTACGAAATAGTAAGGAAATATGTGATAAAACTGAGTTTTATTTTACATTTACAAAGTTAGACCCAATTAGCTTAAAATAATAAATTATTAAAGGAGAAAAACTAATAATTTCTTCGAGAGCACTTTTGAGATATATATGTTAATACAAAATCAATGTTAATTGATATTTTTAATAAAAAACAGGGTAAACACAACTCGACTTATGCACCTCTTCCTTTTTGCCAAAGAAATTTGTTCTTGAGGAGAAATCAATAAACTCATTTCTAAAAATATGTCAAATTTCTGTTCCAAATTTACCTATTTTCAGTCATACAAAATTTATTTTTCCTTTAGTCGTAGTTTAGTGACCATAAGATTTGTTTAAAGCCTGCTTGATTAGCAGCGCACCAAATATAAGCACTAAACAAGGTATCACTGTATAAACAGAACAAAGTAACAAAAAAAGCAAACGTTAAACAAATGTTTTTGTTGTTGAACTCTTTAAACGTTAGTTTTTTTTTTCAAGTATTTTTATGTGTATTAGTTTGTGTTTATACAAAACAACACTTATACACAGACTCAAAAATACAGAAATTTAAGCGAAAGTTTTGTATTAAAATAAACTTTTGAGTATAAATTTAATGAGCACAGAAGCAGCAGAAAACACAAAAAAATACAAGTAGAAAAGTTAAATTCGACTTGGCCGAATCTATGAATGCCCTCCACAATGCCCTTTTAAGTGATAGTAAATTTTTTAACGTGAAAAAATAAAATTTTTGATTAGAAATATTTTATTTTGTGTTAAACAGCTTTTTTAGTAATTTTTGAATAAAAAAAAATAATTTACTACATTTTTTTTTCAGTGTAAAATTTTTATTGAGTGTAAAATTTTTTTCGAGTGTATTTTTTTTTTAGTGTTAAATATTTTTGAGTGACAAAAATACGTTGTGAAATTTTTTTGTGACTTGCCAATGTTTTTAAAACATGTTTAACGGGTTTTCAACATGTGATTTGAAGGTGAAACTACACTCAAAATATTTTGTAGGCAAAAACAAATGAAAAACACACTTAAAACCAGTGAATAAACAATTGAAAACCATTCCAGTAATTATTCATTTGTTTTACGAAAAATCAACATTTTTTTTTTACTGTTGAATAAATTTTCTAAAATAAATAACATTAAACATTAAAAAATTACGTTTTTTCATTCTTTTTTACCAACAAATTCGAAAAAAATAACCTACGAAAACATTAAAAATTAACGATAGTTCTGTTATTTTTACCAACAAATTCCAAAGAAATAACCTACGAAAACATTAAAAATTAATGATTTCGTAGGTTATTTTTTACAATTTTCTATTGAAATATTTTTTTAAAAATTTTTAATAAAATTTTGGGGAATCGATCCCGCAATCAACTACATTCTGGCCAGACACTCTACCCATCGTGCCAAAGTCACTTGATGCAAACATGTTTTTATATTTCTATAAATACTTTTTGAATTTTTTTTTTTCTACAAAAAAATAACCTACTTGTGTAGGTAAAAACTAATGATATATCATTAAAAAATACCAACAATTTAAAAAAAAATTACTTTCACAAATCATTAAAAATTTAAAGAATAATCAGTAGTTTTTACCTACAGAACAAAAATAAATGACTTTAAAAATTAAATGTGAATGAAAGTCTCTATTTTTAGTGTGTTATTTTTGAAACAAAGGCCAAAAGTAGTCATTAATAAAAACTAAACATCAAACAAATGTTTTTTCTTTTAAAAACGACTAAACGGAAAACTTTTTAAATAAACTGCAAACAGTTAATGACATAATTTTTTGAGTGTACTTTATGGGGTCCTAGACCAATATTTCGAGGTATTACAAACGGAATGACAAACTTATATATACCCTCTATCACTAGAGTGGAGGGTATAAAAAACAAGTAGAAAAGTTAAATTCAACTTCGCCGAATCCATGAATGGCCTCCACAATACTCTTAAGAAATATTTAATTTTTATTAAAAAAAACTTTTTTTTGAGTGTAAACATTTTTTGAGTGTATTTTTTTTAATGTAAACAAATTTTGGAGTACCAAAAATAATTTGTAAAATTATTTTATTGTAAAAATATTGGTCTCAAAATATTTTGTAGGCAAAAATAATTGAAAAACATATATAAAACAACATTTGAAAACCATCCCAGTAATTATTCATTTGTTTTAGCAAACATCAACATTTATTTTTTACTGTTAATAAAATTTTCTTAAATAACAAACATTGATCATTAATAAATAATTTCACTTTTATTTTTTTTTTTTTACGAACAAATTCGAAAAAAAAAATAACCTACAAAAACATTAAAAATTAATGATTGTTGTGTTATTTTTACCAACAAATTCCAAAAAAAAATACCTACGAAAACATTAAAAATTAAAGATTTTGTAGGTTATTTTTACAATTTTTCTATTTAATTTTATTTTAAAAAATTTTTTATAAAATTTTTGGGAAATCTATCCCGCAATCAACTACATTTTGGCCAGACACTCTACCTATCGTGCCAAAGTCACTTGATACATACATGTTTTTATATTTCTATTAATAATTTTTCGAATTTTTTTGTCTACAAAAAAATAACTAGCACAAGTAGATAAAAACTAATGACTTTTCTTTAAAAAATGCCAACAATTAAAAAAAAATAACATACACAAATCATTAAAAATTAAAGAAGAATCATTACTTTTACTTAGAGCACAAAAAAAAAATGACTTTAAAAATTTAATGCTAATGAAAGTCTTTATTTTTTATGTTGTTATTTTTGAAACAAAGAACAGAAATAGTCATTTGAAAAAACTAAACATTAAACAAATGATTTTTCTTTTAAAAACCACAAAACGTAAAACTTTTTAAATAAACTACAAACAGTTAATGAAATACTTTTTTGAGTGTGGTGTTACAAACGGAATGACAAACTTATATAAACCGTCTATCACTACATCGAGTGGAGGGCATACAAATTAATACTTTGTAGAATATTTAGAAATCTACATACAAGCAAATTGTAGGAATTAGTGTGTGTGCGAGTGAATACATACATACACAGAAAGAATTGAAAACGAAAGTCAATCAACAAAAACGCGGATTCAATTAATTTTTTAATTGAAACTCCTCCGATAAAGAAAATTGTTATATCAATCATCAAATTGTAGGCGATTAATTGATTTTTATTTCAATTAATCATTTTTTCGATTTTGATTAAAAATTTGATTAATTTTTTATTTAAAGTCAATTAAAATAATGATTGATTTAACAAATAAATTTCAAGCTTATGGAAAAATGATGAAGAAATTCAAATTTTTTGCTTTCCAATATGTTGCCGAAAGTAAAAAAAAGTAAAACCCGAGTATAAAGTATATTTTTTAATTGATGTATTCATAAATTGCAGCGAAAAAAAAATCTGGTATGTTGAAAACTTGTAATTTGATAGTTAAAGAAAATAACAAAAGAGTTGATTAAAACAATAATTGACTCATATAAATTTTGTTAATCAATAGATTTAATTGAAATTTTTTAACCAATAATTTTTTGTGTGTATGTGATGAAAATTAAATTCATGTGACATTTAATGAATGAAAATAACAAATTTTCTAAATTGTCAACAATAAATGTTCGTCACAACAATAAAATGTTAACTTTCAATAACAAATAGACACGCTAGATGACAAATAATGAACAGTGGTACGGATTACAATGCAAAGTTCTCTTATTACACTGTATAACAAATGTACTGTAGACCAAAATGCCTAAAAGCCTTTGAAAACCTAACTCAAAATCTTTTATTCCCACTGAAGTGTTTTTTTGTATTTTTTTTTTTAAAAAGTTCACCGATTTTATAAAAATTTTTGCGATTTGTAAAAAATTCAAATGGCGATATTTTGAAAATCATTAGACCGATTTTAGTTTTTTTTGGTATTCGTGTTGAGAGCATCAAAATTAATTAATATGATGTGTCGAAAGAGTTATTAGCAAAACCGTGAATTTCAGATTAGTTTCACCTTAAATTCACGTGTTGAAAACCCGTTAAACAGGTTTTAAAAACATTGGTAACCCAAGTAAAAATGTTAAGGATTAGTACTGATCCAAAAAATGGATCGCTAAGATTAGATAAGTTTTAATCGGACGGATACAATTTTATCCGAAAAATGGGTTTATCTAATTATATAAACCCATTTTTCGGATGACATTGTATCCGTCCGATTAGAACAGATCTAATCTTAGCGATCCATTTTTCGGATCAGTACTGATCTTTCAAATCTCTGATTATAACTGATCTTACTTGGATCAGTACTGATCATTCAAATATCAATAAGAATATATCAAAACATTTTTACTAGGGAAGTCACAAAAATATTTTACAACATATTGTTGTCACTCAAAAATATTTTTACACTAAAAACAAACAAAAAAATTCACCCGAAAAAATTTTACACACTTGAAAAATGTTACACTAAAAAAAAATTTAGTAAATTTTTTTTTTTTTTTTTCAAAAACTATTTAAAAAAAAGTTTTTTTAAACAAAATTAAATATTTGTTATCAAAATATTATTTTTTCACGTTATAAAATTTACTATAACTGAAAAAGGGCATTGTGGAGGGTATTCTTAGATTCGGCCAAGTCGAATTTAACTTTTCTATTTGTTTTTTTTTTGTTTTTTAATCATTTTCAAAAATCCAAAAATTTGAACGCAGGGTGTCACTTGTTAATTAAAACTCAAATTTGTACCTATTTGCCATATAAAATAATGCCACCTCCAATTACAATGGAATCGTCGCTGGTCACTCACTTGGATTCCATGAAAATCAGAGTGCTTCAAAAGAGAAACTACCCTTGTAAGTTAAGGATATACCTAGTCCTTTGAGTAAATTTGTTTTAAATTTTATAAAAAAAAATCAAGTCCTATGAAAATTGTAAAAAAACTGCTATGCATCACCACTGTGCAGTATAAAAGACAGAGTAGATATCTTGGCATTCATTTCAATTTGAATTTTAAACAAAAGGATCTGCAGGATGCTTTTTCTATTTTTGCTTAATGTTTATACACATTGACTTACTCAATCACTAGCCATGTCATGTACGTTTTGTATCAAACATTTGTCTCTGAATATGTGTCATTAGACTGGCATTTTTTGTATGGCAAACAAGATTTGCTTCCGATTTTTAATGTCCGGCAAATATTTATTTTACTAGGCCTAAAACTAATGCAGTACAAATTTGAGGTCAATCGGATTAAACAAAAAAAAATCATATTTATTAATTTTGATGTGCTAAACATGAATGCCGAAAATTTGTTAAAATCGGTGTAATGGTTTTCGAGATATGGCTATTGAAATTTGCAAGAAATTGCGGTTTTTCCTACGTTCAAGAAAAAAAAAAAAAATACGTAAATTTGTTTCCCTTGACAATTTAATAAAGCTCGTTCAATTAAACTTAATTTGAGCAAAACCCGATCATATTAACCCGAGGTGCCGTTCGACCAAAATTTGTATTTTTAGAATATACCCGAGTAAAAATGTTTAGATATATTTATATATATCACATCTTCTCCGAGATTTAAAAAATCAGTTCTGATCCGAGTAAGATCAGTACTGATGCGAAATTTGAAAGATCAGTACTGATCCGAAAAATGGATCGCTAAGATTGGATCAGTTTTAATCGAACGGCTACAATGTCATCCGAAAAATGGGTTTATATAATTAGATAAACCCATTTTTCGGATGAAATTATATCCGTCCGATTAAAACTGATCTAATCTTAGCGATCCATTTTTCGGATCAGTACTGATCCTTCACATTTTTACTTGGGATATTTCTACCAAAATTTTGAATTTATGAAAAATTAAAAAAAAAAAAATCTTGCGATACATTGTTTTGATTATTTTTGGTATGCTGAATACGAATATCAAATTTCTGAAGTCAGTGTAGGGTTTTCGAAATATGTATCGCCAATTTATCAAAAATTTTGCAAAAAAAAAAATGGCGTTAAGAACTTAAAAAAAAAATCCAGTGACTATTCCTTAGAACTAGAGGCTCTAATTGAACTTAATCAGACCATTTCAACTTATGGCTCCCTTCAATAGAAGTTAAGAATTTTTGGTGAACATTTTCAAAAAAAACAAAACTTTGATTAAAGGACGCTACGGGTTAAAATGATCGGATTTGTCTCAAATTAATTTTGAAAGTTTATCTTTATCTCATGCTTTATGAAAGGGTCAAGAACAAAATTAGAGATTTTTATACCCTCCAACCTCGTAGAGGGGTTATTATTGAGACCGACCTCCATTTATTTTTACCCTCAAATATTTTTGTAAAACATACCACAGCCCTATCTCCAATCGCTAAATTGGCTTTTATTCAAAATTACATTTTTATAAAATTTGCTCCAACTGTTATTTGTATGGGAGCCTACTTAGGGAGAGGAGACAGGGCGTAGGTATGTTTTACTAAAATGTTGGAGGTTAAAAATAAATGGGGGTCGGTTTCACGAATGACCCCTCTCGGACGCACCATTGGACCGGTAGAAGCTGATTAAATAAAACAAATTTACTTAACAATTAGAGATAGAGGGTAGGTGTGTTCAGAGAAAATGTTTGGACTAAAAAAATATTGTGGGTCATACATTTTGTTGCTCTAAGGGCACTATTAGGGCAGTTAGAGCGGTTGGAGCAAATTTTAAAAAATGTCATTTTGTGTGGGAGCCCCCTTAGAAATTGGAGATTGGGTATTATTTTGTTCCAAAGAAATGTTAAGACGTAAAAATTAATGGGGGTCGGTCTTATAAATGACCCCTCTATGACGCACCATTGGAGCAGTAGAAATGATTTAAAGATTGAAAAACCACAATAATTTTTTTTCAAAAAATTTAAAAAAATAGTAATAATCGTTATCCCACGATCCTCCTGGGCAAAAAATTTGTAGAATCGATAAAGGCTTTACACAAAAAAATTTGAAAAAATCGAAGAGTACAAACATTTTCAAAAATGAGATTTAAATTTAAAAACTTAAAAATCGCATACTAGATCGCTTTTAAGAATTTTTTGGGATTTTTTTTAAAATACGCAAAAAAACAAAATTTTTAAAAAAATTGAAATTTGGACCATTGTTGAAGAACTCAATCAAGTTTGAGTAAAGGAACAAACTACCAATTTTTAAAAATTCGATATCTTTTGAACGGGTCATCAAAAAAATCTGAAAATTTACCACGAAGGAGTCTTCGAAGGGTACTAAAAACTGTAAATAAATTGGGAAAATCTAAAAAAAATTTTTTTCAAAGTGTCCGATTTCACATGGAATGCCCCATATATATTATTGATCTATGATCGATTCTAAGACTTTTCTAGAATGTCCGTATGTCCGTCCGTCCGTGTGTATAAGACACGATGCAGTCCAAAATAAAAGAGATAGACTCGTTAAGTTTGGCAGGAATATGACTTTTGGTAAATGGGCAAAATCGGATCAGGGGGAAAAAAGTTCCCCTCTGAAGAACTTAACTAACCTCTGAAAACGCCATATTTTTTTTTTTTTTTTTTTTTATTTTTGTTAAGCAAATGAAACAATTTGAGCCAGAAAAAGTTCAGGGTCCTGCACTTGGACTTAAGATATATAAAATTTTCTTTTTTTGCCCGCCCCCCTTTTGCGGGCGTGGATTTTAAAAATGTTTTTAAATAATGATAAAATTGTATTACTTATGCTCAAAAAGCATAATACATTAATTTTTAAACATTTATCGCATTGGTTTATGTGTCCCCCAATGACCCCTTCTCACCCCCCCCCCCCCCCCAAAAAAAAGTCCATGTAATTTTTATTTTTTTTATCTGTTGGAGGGTATTATAGATTCGGCACAGCCGAATTTAACTCTCTCACTTTTTTTTTTTTTAATTTTTCTACCACATATAAACCACAATTTTTAAAATTTCACATAACGATATCTCGAAAACCAATTTTAAAAATTTTTTTATATTTGTACTTAGCGCATCAAAATTAATAAATATGATAAATCGCAAGACATTTTTTTATCTTTTAATTCGAAAATTCTATTCGTAATTCGATGATTCCATTTGTTATTGGAAAATTCCATTTGTAATTCGAAGATTCTAATTCTAATTCGTCAATATCAATTGTAATTAAAAAGGATCAATCGTAATTTGAAATTGATCTTTTTCCAATCACAATTGATCTTTTTCGAATTAAAATTTATGTTTTTCGAATTACAATTGATCGTTTTCGGATAACAGTTGAAGTTTTACGATTTCTATTAATCTTTTTTGAATTACAATTTATTTTTTTCGAAATACAATTTGAATTTTGATCTTTTTCGAATTACAATTGATCTATTTCGAATAACAATTAGTCTTTTTTGAATTTCAATTGATATTTTTTGAACTACAATTCATATTTTTCGAATTACAATCGGAATTTTTGAATTACAATTGATCTTTTTTGAACAACAATTGATTTATTATACCCTCCACTCTAGTGATAGAGGGTATATATAAGTTTGTCATTCCGTTTGTAACACCTCGAAATATTGGTCTAGGACCCCATAAAGTATATATATTTATGATCCTCGATCGATTTTAAGTCGATCTAGCGATGTCCGTCCGTCCGTCCGTCCGTCCGTCCGTCCGTCCGTCTGTCTGTCTGTCTGTCCGTCCGTAGAAAACACGCTAACTTTTGAAAGACTTTACAGAGGCTACTGAAGTTTGGCATATATGTTTGTCATTTACCTGGTCAGGTTGGTATTGCAATCCAGCCAAATCGGTCCAGTGGTTCAAAAGTTATGAGCAAAAGAGTAAATTTCGGCAAGGGTGTTTCGCGAATTTACGAGATAAAAAACACGATAACTTTCGAAAGACAATAATGAGACTACTGAAGCTTGGCATGTATCTTTGCCGTTCCCCGGGTCTATTTGGTTTTAAATTTCAGCTCAATCAGTCCAGTGGTTCAAAAGTTATAAGCAAACCCCTGAATTTCAAATTAGTTTCATCTAAAATGCCACGTGTTTTAACAAGTTTTAAAAGCATTGGTGGTAACTAAACAATGCTTTTCAAACTTGTTTAAATTTTAAGCAATGCTTTTTAAACTTGTTAAGTTTTAAAAGCATTGGTAACTTAAAAACCACACTCGAAAAAAATTTTACACTCAAAAAAATTTTACACTCAAAAAAAAATTTTACACTGCAAAAAAAAAAAATGTACACAAAAAAAATTAGTTTTTTTTTACAAAAATTACAATATTTTGTGTATATACGTACGTGCATTCACTCAGAAATATTTTTACAGTAAAAAAAACAATACACTCGAAAAAAATTTTACACTCAAAAAAAATAGTATTTTTTTTTTTTTTTTTTTAATGACAAAAAAAGAGTTTTTTACTCAAAATAAAATATTTCTAATCAAAATTGTTAATTTTTTCACGTTAAAAAATGTACTACCCTTTAAAAAAAATGCATTGTGGAGGGTATTCATAGATTCGGCAAAGTCGAATTTAACTTTCTACTTGTTTTTTTTTATTTTTTTTTGTATTTTCTTTGAAGACCTTGCATACCCGACTTATCTTAAATTAAGTCAACATGCTTTTAAAATAGTAAAAAAAAAATGTCAGTGTATGTGAAAAAGGTTTATAATTACCTAAATAGGAACATTAGCAGTTCTTAATAAGAATTCATAACAAAATATAAAAAAAGCAGATTAAAAAAAACGAAATGCAATTATCTCAAAAACTAAGGCTAATTTATAAATTTGGCGTCCTTGGTCGTAATCTTCGTCCTTAAAACTCTTAGAAAACTTGGGTCGCAAGGCAAACACATTTTTGTTTTCCTACGTGTATTTTGATGAAAACCCATTTCACAAAATTTTCAATTTTTGTCCACATTTTTCAACTTCCGTTTGCATTAAAAAAAAGAAGAAACATTAAGTAACCAATTTTTCTCCTGAAATAACTAATATAAGATGTTAACTAAAGGTTGTGACGACCAAAAGTCACATATTCGTTTTTGGCCACATCCCTAAAGATTATTATATTTATTTAGTTCCTACTGGAATATATTATATTTATTATTATTAAGATTAGAATAGCGCCACCTAGTATAGGATAGTAGAATTAAGATACTACAGAAAATACGACACTAAATCATGTTCTTACCAGAAATATACAACACAGAGCTACTACTATAAAATTGCCACACTGTTTATAAAGCAGCTGTTAGGATCGTGTCAATGTAGTTGTGTCTGTTAGTGTGTAGCACAGTTGGGTATAAAAGAAGGAACTCAACAGAAATTTAGTGAGTCAGCCAGTAGACGGCAAAGTGGTAAGACCTCTAGTACGGCGCATACCTTAGAAGATCGTGGCAACACCCGACTTCTCATTAAAGGGAGCAAAGTAACTACAAGGAAATCGTGATCTCATCAGCTTCCCTTGTTTTGCCGAGTATGGTAGTAGAGTTCGTAGTCTCACTCGGCTCTCATCACGCTACAACTCACCGTCACCCTGCATTACAGCCGAGTTCGTGGTTTCACCAGACTCTCGTAGCTACCATTCACTCGTCTCACGTGATTTTTAAGAGTAAATGTTTTAAAAGTGGTTTCACCCCTCTCAATTAATATTGCTACTCTCCGACGTTCACACCGTTCGGGAGTATAAAAGAGCCAGAGGTTCCACCCGTCTCATTGGTACTGCCGCCCATCATAAATCCTTGTCGTCTGGCTTCACCGACGTGATTTTGTGTCGTACCTAATTTTAAGTCGCATAAGTGGAAAATATTTAAATAAATGAACATTATAACGTTTTATGAAAAGAAATCAATTAAAACGTGTTTTCACTCTCTCTTGGACAAAAATAAATAAGTGTAGCGAACCCTGGACAGCCGCGAGTTTTGCCCCAGCAATCAAGTGGAAAAACACGTCGTTACAATGGCGCCCGAGCAGGGACAGTCGTAAACTGTTCCAACCAAGAGAGAGAACGTCAGCTTAGAAAAGACAGTAGTATATTTATTTTCCCAACGCGCAGTTGAAAAGTGTTTAAGTGTTTGTCGTAAAATTGTGTTCGTGAAAATATTAACTTCGTCCACAAAGAAAAAAAAAACAATATAAAGAATACTGAAAGAAGCTGAAAAGAAAAGACAGAGGAAAAAAAGACTGTATAAGAAGCTGAAAAAAAGGTGAAATACCAAAAACAATAAAAAAAAAAAAAACCTATTTGTGTGTGCAAAACTAAAATTCGTAGACAAGAGTATCGGGAAAAGAATAAAAGAGACAGAAAACCCAAAGAGACTATATTAAACAAATAATATTAGAGTGTGCCCAATAAAATTATTTTTCTCGAAAAAAAAAATTATTATTGGTAAGAAAATAAAAACTGTGAAGAAAAAAAAGCAAACAACCGCGAAATAAACTGAAAAGAAAAACAATAAATATAATATTTTTGAAAAGAACAATAAGATTAATTTTTTTAAATAAAAATTCAATTATTATTGGAAAAACAAAAATTTATAAAAAAAAAAAAAAAAAAAATATAAGAGAAGAATCGTTATTAAAGTAAAATAATAAAAAAAAACAAAGAGACTTTAAAATGTTAAGAAACGCGTGGTCATACTCGTTAAGACGGGAGGATGCCCTGACATATCTAACTGAATTTGGGTTGGACATAACAGGCAATGTAGATGAACTTCGTAAGCGATTTGCTCAATTTGTGAATACTCCACACGAACCTGATCAGTATAAGCGCCTGCTCGAAATTCAAGGAAAGCACGAAAAATCTGGTTCATCTAGCTCAACACCTGCTAAAAACGAAGAAGAAAAATCAACTCTAAAACTTGCTGTACCAGTTCAACAACCTCTAACAACATCGTCACCAGTTAAAATAGAAAAAGCAACTTTTAATCTTGAAGTACCAGAACATCAACCTCTAACGACATCGTCACCAGGTAAAATAGAAAAATCTTCAGAAACTATTATTGCGCCAAGTCAACACAATATAAAATTGTCTGATAGCCAAGCCGTCACCATGGATCGGGTAAGAAAATGGGGTTTAAAATATGATGGGGGTCGGGATCCATTAATGTTTATTGAACGTGTGGAGGAATTAACAAGGATGTATGGGTTGTCTTTAGATGATATGCCAAAAATTATGCCGGAATTTTTACGAGACCGAGCATTAAACTGGTTGCGAAATAATAATAAACAATGGAAGGAGTGGGGTACCTTTAAAATTGATTTCTATGGGTTTTTCCTTTCTCCTAGATTTTTTGAAAAACTTGAGGATGAAATAAGAACACGTATGCAACGCCCAAGGGAGTGCTTTAAAGATTATGTTTTGGCAATTCAAACTTTAATGCGGCATGCCAATTTCTCGGAAAGCGAAAAAGTTGAGAGAATTTTTCGAAACGCACTACCCGACTATCAGTGGTATATTCGCAGAAAAGATTTCTCATCGTTAGATGATTTACTTTCTATGGCCGATGATTTAGAAAGTATTCCGACCCCATCTCAACCTAACCGAGAACTACCCCGTGGTTATGCTGGTCCAAGTAGAGCCAACGACCATCAAAGAAATAATTGTTACCGGTGTGGCACTGGGGGCCATCGTTCTGTAAACTGCCCCCGTAATTATCCTCAAAATCCGGGAAACGCCCCAGGAGGTCATCAAAACTGAGGGGTGATGTTCCTCCTACAAAACACACCTCACAAAAGAAAACATCAATACAATGTGAAGAAACCCGATTAACTGCTACAATGCTCATTGGGAATAAGACTATAACCGCCACTATTGATACTGGTGCTACGCGTAGTTTTATAAGAAAGGAATATATAAAAAAATTAAATGTTAAACCCACTTATGTACAAGAAAATGTAGATGTTGTTTTAGCCGATGGCTCCAAACGGTCCGTCACACGAGCAGCTCAATTCGTCGTTACTCTTGGAAATATCACCGCTAAATGTACGTTTTTGATAATGTCTGAATTTAACGAGAATATTATTCTGGGCTTGGATTTCTTATGTGTTTTTAACACCACCATTAACTGTGCTGGTTTATCAGTCAGATGTGAAAAGAAATGTCCCAGAACTGCAAGCTGTCGAGTGATAACTGAACCAAGAGAAAATAGCTATAGCGAGGTGAGTGAAGAAAATGAGGAACACCTTATAAATAATGCTATAGTCGGTCATCGTAGTAGCGCCGATCATACTCCGGAAGAGCAAAGCCAAATTCACGAATTTTTAAATACTGAACTTCCGAAATTTCAAAATTTAAATGGACTTTCTAATATAGCCGAACATAAAATAATAATGACGGATGATCGTCCAATTAAAATACGTTACGCGCAAAGAAATCCAGCCATGCAGGCTATGATCGACACTGAGGTAAATAAACTGATTGAACGTGGATGTATTGAACCATCATGTAGCCCTTACAGTTTTCCCATCACGCTAGTGAAAAAGAAAAATGGCACGTGGAGAACATGCATCGATTTTCGTCAACTAAATAGTAGGTCAGTGCCTGATGCTTATCCTTTACCAAGAATAGATACAATTTTAAATCGTCTGCGAAATGCTAAATATGTAAGTAGCCTCGATCTTAAAGATGGCTATTGGCAAATTCCAATGGAAGAAAATAGCAAAAAGTATACCGCGTTCGCTGTAACGGGACGTGGATTATACCAGTGGCGTGTTATGCCATTTGGCCTCCATTCCGCTCCGGCTACTTTCCAAAGAGCCCTAGATAGTGTAATAGGCCCAGATATGGAACCGCATGCCTTTGCTTATTTGGACGACATAATCGTTATCGGTAAAACACTAGAAGAACATTTGGCGAATTTAAAAGAAGTTTTTAGACGGTTACGGGCAGCAAATCTTAAAATTAATCCAGAAAAATGTGAATTTTTCAAACGTGAGACAAAATATTTGGGACATGTAGTAAGTGGCGAGGGTATCAAAACTGAGCCTGAAAAGGTTTCAGCTATTGCTACAATGAAACCACCGAGATGTGTAAAAGAGGTCCGACGGTTTCTCGGAGTCGCATCCTGGTATAGGAGATTTGTTCCAGATTTTTCAACGATTTCTCAACCCCTTACACAACTACTAAAAAAAGGCAAACATTGGAAGTGGGGAGATGACCAGCAAAAAGCTTTCGAAACCCTAAAAACCAAGTTAACAGAAGCTCCCGTCTTAGCATGTCCAGATTTTGAAAAAACCTTCACTCTTCAGACAGATGCCAGTGATTACGGTCTCGGGGCCGTCCTTACTCAAGAACTCGATGGTGCAGAACGAGTCATCGCATATGCAAGTCGTCATTTAAACAACGCAGAAAAGAACTACTCAGCAACCGAAAAGGAATGCCTAGCAATTATTTGGGGTATCCGTAAAATACGGCCTTACTTAGAAGGTTACCAATTTATTGTCATAACTGATCATCTTTCTCTCAAGTGGTTGAATTCCATTGAAAGTCCATCGGGAAGATTAGCTAGATGGGCTTTAGAACTTCAACAATTTAATTTCACCATCCAATATCGCAAGGGCAAACAAAATGTTGTCGCCGACGCATTATCACGCCAACCGCTTGAAGCACTCAACAGCGCAAGCGTTCAACCTGCCGCCGCCACAGAATGCCCCTGGTTAAGAAATAGAATGAAAGAGGTACGTGACCATCCAGAAAAATATTCAGATTATTCTATTGTCGATGGTCAACTATATCGCCACTTTCCCCGACATTGGAATGATGACGACGGTACGCCCTGGAAATTGTGTGTAGCCAGTCCCCTCAGAAATCGTGTTTTAGAAGAAAACCATTGTACCGCCACGGCCGGACACTTGGGGATAAGGAAAACCATTGATAGAATTGCAAGTCGGTATTATTGGCCCGGAATGTTCAGGGACGTCAGTCGTTTTGTTCGCCGTTGTGAATCCTGCCAACAATTCAAGGGCAGTCAACAACCTCCAGCCGGACAAATGTTAACCCGCATTGCGGAAGAGCCATGGTCAACCGTCTGTGCAGATTTTGTGGGACCATTACCAAGATCAAAGCACGGCTGCACTATGCTGCTAGTATTTTTCGATAAATTTTCCAAATGGAATGAGCTAGTTCCCCTGAGAAAAGCCACCGCTGAAGGCCTGGTTAAAGCGTTTCGGGAACGCATAATCTCTCGATATGGCGTGCCAAAGATCCTCATTACAGACAATGGTAGCCAATTCACGTCTCGAATTTTTCAAAAATATTTAAAAGAGGTTGGAGTACATCAACAACTTACGGCCCCATACACCCCCCAAGAAAATCCAACGGAACGTGCCAACAGAACAATTAAAACGATGATTGCTCAGTTTTCCGAACAACAACACAATCGGTGGGATGAACTTCTTCCCGAGATAATGTTAGCCATGAATACCAGTGTGTCTGAATCAACGGGATATTCTCCTGCGTTCCTCACTCAAGGACGAGAACCCCGCTTGCCGAATGCATTATATGATGAAGTGACTATTGGAACGGGAGCGCGGCCACATACTCCAGAAGAACGAGCAACAGAATTAAAAGAAATATTCACAATCGTCAAACGAAATTTAGTAACGGCGTCACAAAACCAACAACGTCACTATAATCTACGTCGTCGAACATGGAAACCAAAAATAGGAGACCTAGTATTGGTTCGACAACATCCTTTATCAAAAGCCATCGACAACTTTGCCGCAAAACTAGCACCAAAGTATGGGGGGCCATTTACTGTTGAAGAATTTGTTTCACCTGTTATCGTTAGGATCCGGGGGGATAAAAATAGAGAAACGCGCACTGCACACATTAGTGAACTTAAACCTTATAATCAATAAATTTTAAACCAATGTTCAAATACATTTTACTAATGCATCTCTATTTTTTTTTATCTCGCCTAGATCCATCAAAGAAGTAAAAAGAAAAATTAATTGAAGATGAGCGACAAATGTACACAGACAAAAAAAAGGGTTCAACGCTCGTTGGAGCAATCAACACGCCGAAGAAAACGTAGATCCACTAAGGCCACCCAATGTGAACCACCACAGAAGAAAAACCACATTACAAAGACTCGCCCGTTTCGAATGGAGTCGTGTTCGTCATCATCGACATCGTCGTCGTCATCATCACCATCGTTATCACCATTCTCTTCTTCATCGTTCACTGCATCATCGTCATCGTCATCATCACCATCGTCATCACCATTCTCTTCTTCATCTTTTACAACATCATCCTCATCATCATCATGCTCTTCTTCATTTTTAATATCATCATCAACATCCTTATCGTTATCATCGACATCAGCATCATCTTTGGCGTCATCCTTCATCATTGTCGTCATCATCATTATTGTCGTCATCATCATTGACATCATCGAAATCATTGTCATCATCATCGATATTGTCATCATCAACATCATCATAATCGACATTGTCATCAACACTATGATCATAATCGACATTGTCATCATCAACTTCACCATCGGCGAAAATATCGTTGTCACCATCGAAATCACCTTATTCTTCCTCATCGACATCACCTTCTACACTCGCTATGAAGGAAATCGTTATTGAGTTTACTGCTGGACAGGTCTCTCAAAATTGATGAGGGGGGGTAATGTGACGACCAAAAGTCACATATTCGTTTTTGGCCACATCCCTAAAGATTATTATATTTATTTAGTTCCTACTGGAATATATTATATTTATTATTATTAAGATTAGAATAGCGCCACCTAGTATAGGATAGTAGAATTAAGATACTACAGAAAATACGACACTAAATCATGTTCTTACCAGAAATATACAACACAGAGCTACTACTATAAAATTGCCACACTGTTTATAAAGCAGCTGTTAGGATCGTGTCAATGTAGTTGTGTCTGTTAGTGTGTAGCACAGTTGGGTATAAAAGAAGGAACTCAACAGAAATTTAGTGAGTCAGCCAGTAGACGGCAAAGTGGTAAGACCTCTAGTACGGCGCATACCTTAGAAGATCGTGGCAACACCCGACTTCTCATTAAAGGGAGCAAAGTAACTACAAGGAAATCGTGATCTCATCAGCTTCCCTTGTTTTGCCGAGTATGGTAGTAGAGTTCGTAGTCTCACTCGGCTCTCATCACGCTACAACTCACCGTCACCCTGCATTACAGCCGAGTTCGTGGTTTCACCAGACTCTCGTAGCTACCATTCACTCGTCTCACGTGATTTTTAAGAGTAAATGTTTTAAAAGTGGTTTCACCCCTCTCAATTAATATTGCTACTCTCCGACGTTCACACCGTTCGAGAGTATAAAAGAGCCAGAGGTTCCACCCGTCTCATTGGTACTGCCGCCCATCATAAATCCTTGTCGTCTGGCTTCACCGACGTGATTTTGTGTCGTACCTAATTTTAAGTCGCATAAGTGGAAAATATTTAAATAAATGAACATTATAACGTTTTATGAAAAGAAATCAATTAAAACGTGTTTTCACTCTCTCTTGGACAAAAATAAATAAGTGTAGCGAACCCTGGACAGCCGCGAGTTTTGCCCCAGCAATCAAGTGGAAAAACACGTCGTTACAAGGTCCACATCCAAAGTTTAAACAATCTCTTATTGGAAGTGAAATTTTGTGTGATTTCTTCAATTTTTACATTCCAATGCATGTCAAATGAGTATCGTGGAACTTACCATTTTGAAATTAAGCCTCAATGATAGAGTATAGTCTGTAGATTAAACACAAGTTAACAAAAATTGTAATGGTCTCCAACTTAATGCTAGTTTGCAAAACAAAAAAAAATGACCTGAATTTATTAAAAAACTAAATTTGCAAATATCTTAAAAACTAAAGCTAACTTTGATATTTGGAACACAGATTCGGAATCAGTATACCAAAATCTACTAGAAATCATGTACAGCATTCTATAAGCATCAAATTTCTTAAATTTTGTTCCTCCGTGTAATGTAATCTTCCTTTTTCCTAAAGAAAAAGTCCTAAGATCTGAGCCAAAAAAATATTTTTTTTTTTTTCAAATTAAATATATTCTGAAACCATAGATGGGACTAATTAATTAAAGGGACCAATTAATTGATGGTTTAATTACCATTTAATTGATGTCAATGGTAATGAAATTTTTTTCATTACCATTGGTTGTATCAATTGTACCAATTAAATTACTTATCAATTTAATTACTAATGAAAATTAAAAAAAAAATAATTACCATTGGTATGGCATTACTTAAAAAAAATAATTACCATTAGTAAAAGTCGTCACAATATTGTCAAAATCGTTAATATTTGGAAAGATCTGTTGTTTTTTGTATGGTGTTTTAGTTTTTCACATTTTATAAACCAAACACACGTTGATTGCCTTTGTATAACACAATATTTGAAATTTTTATTTGCGTTTTGTTTTTTGGCTTTAACATTTTCATATTTTTTTTGTAAAAACATACTTTGATGTTTAAATTTTTAACTTTTCAAAAAAACAAAAATGTGCAAACCAATGGTTTTGAAACCAATTATAATTGGTGTTTTTCAACAATTGGTGCATTTCATTACCATTAGTAATTATTTTTTCAATTAAAAAAATGTAATTACCATTAAATGGTAATGAAAATTTTTTCATTACCATTGATATCAACCAATGGTAATTAAATTTCAATGGTAATGAAAAATTCCCATCTATGTCTGAAACAAGTAAATACCCTTAACCTTTAACTGTCGAGGTGGTGGTAAATTTTACCCTTTCGTAAAATTTTTTTGAATTATTCT
Organism: Pegoplata infirma; assembly: GCA_963921195.1. NCBI lineage: Eukaryota > Metazoa > Arthropoda > Insecta > Diptera > Anthomyiidae > Pegoplata > Pegoplata infirma. The sequence goes on from OY992540.1 coordinate 11,090,957, forward strand.
CTTCCATTGCACTCTATTATTTTCATTTTCTAAGTATCTTCACAAATCGCAATCTTTAATATATAGTTGTGTTTTGGTGAAGCTAGGCTTAGCAAGAGCCGAGCAATGGACATGCTGGTGTAAAAATTACCACTCGTCGGCATTTACGTAAGTTTTTCTTTGGAAATATTTTACCCCATGCCAGCATTAGCGTAAGTATTCAGTTGAAAAATATTGACCACACCTCGAAATAAACGTTAGGTTTTAATAGAATTATTTTTACCACTCCTCGGATATGTTGTTAGTAAAAAATTAAAAGAGTCATTAAAGCCAAATTAAAGGGGAACTTTGTATGGGTGACCAAATCTAAACACGAACCGGTGATTTCCACTTGATATAAATTGGAATTTCAGCAAAAGCAATTGATAGTTGCGGTGTATCGCGCTTACATTGTGTACGTGGACAGATGGTCGGACGGACAGACAGATACACTGTCAGACGGAAATCACTAAATCAACGCAAAAAACGATTCTGAGTTGTTCGGCATACTTGAAAGTTGGTTAGGACCTGTATTTCGGGTAGTAAGTTTTCCTTACTTTTTTTACTTACTCTGTTATACCCTGTACCACTGAGTGGTGGAGGGTCTAAAAACCTCCAAAAAGGTTGACCTGTAGTTTCTTCAATTAATTGTTTTTCTCTACGATCTCTTATATTTCTCAAAATGTATACATTTGACTGTAAATTAACATCCATCAAAATTTTGGTTTATATTTTATTAATAATTTTTTTATAAGTTTTCCTTGTGACGTTTTTTTTTACATAAAAAAAAGGTTCGTGAAATAAAGTAACTGTTATGATGAAAATAGCTTATATTTTTTTTAAGTTTTACATTTATTGTTATTATTAATGTTGTAACTTAGTTTTAAAAAACAAATAATTATAAAAAAATATTTTTTATTAATTTTTGTTTAAAAAATTAAAAAGGGGTAAAATTTACCACCACGTCATAAACTATGCTCCAAAAATTCACCTCGTCAGTTAAAGGTTAATACGACTGCATCAATTATGCCATTTTACTTGAATATCCATATCGTATTTTAGAAATTAAAAAACTAAAAATATTCTGTAATCTGTATTTGTTCAAAGTCTTCTCAGACATACAGCATGAAGTTTGTTTTGTATTTAAATTCTTCTGTAAGGATATTTTTTTGTTTCCTGTTACCCTATTACAATAGAATGCATTGCAAGGATGTTTGTTATGAAATAAAACACTTTGCTTTTTTAGAAATAGTACGAAACGAGTATGGTTTGATATGTTACAATTGAAATTTCATTTGCACTTGCAAACAAATAGACTAACAGGCAAACAAATTAACACTAGGGGAATTCGCAAAGTAAATTAGTTATTCAGTTGGCCCGGTCCGCGTTGCTGGCCCAAATACATGATCATTGTTATATTTCGTCTCGCTTCAAATGTATAGCCCTGCAAAAAATGTAATGAGTTTCTAGGCTTACAAAAATTTGTGGGCGTGGTTTTAAAGACCCGATTAGGCAGATAATCTTCAAATTATATTTTAGGAACAAAAAAAAATTACCATGTCTTAGACTTTGTGAACTGTACAAATTTAAAACTTCTTTAGTATCATTGCGAACAATACAAAAAATAAATTATGGTTATCCTTTGTTCTTATCGTGAGCTATTGCCTTGTGTTCAAACAAACCTTTATAGTTTTCCCAAATTTTTCATTTTTCGGGACACTTTTCTCACATATATATTTGTTAAAACAAACAATTATATGGACTATTACGAACATATGTATAAAAAAAAGTTAGCCAAATCGGTCCAGGCGACCTCAAGTGTTAGAAATTTTAAGGATATTGAAAAATAGGGGCTTTGAAGTGGGCTTTGAAATTTCCGTAAAATTTTTACTTAGACTATAATGATGATTAAAGAAAAAAATACCAAATCAGGCCAGTCCTTCTCCGATTTAAGATGTATTGAAAAAAGTGGGAGTGGACAATTTTTCTTACCACAAAAACCTTAGTTGTACTATCACGAACGTCAACAAATACTACTGATACACAGTGGACGGTTTGTATGGAAAACGCGCGCATCGAAGTTTTTTGACAATATCTTCTAAACGGTTAGGAGTTGTAAAACAAAATTAGGCATTCTAAAAACTAGGGACCTTAAGCAATTAAAGCTGTGATCAAAGTTTGTTGTCCTCCTTGCACCCTACATATAAATTGAATGCAAAGTTGGTTAATTTATTTATATGAACAAATGCTAAAAAAATGTTAAGATCATTGACATTTTTGATATATTGTTACTGAATGTCGTTCGGGTAGAGTAAATATACATCATTAAACATTATTAGTTAAAATACATGTAAAAAATTGAGTTAAATTATGACCAAATGTATCGACTTTTTTAGTTAACAAATCTGACAATATAAATATATAAGTGGAATTGCTTGTATCAAACCTATTTAAAATTGCACAAAAAAATATAAATTTAATATTTGCAAACATTACCTTTCACCCTACACTAAAATATCCGACACGTATGACTTATTATCAATTTTATTTTATTGATTTATAATAAATAAATAGTAGTAATAAACCAAAAATGAATAATAACAGGATTAAAACATTAACCCTAGGATGTCTGACTGCCTGGGCAGTGGAAAGTGACTCTACTGGGCCTGGCGAGGCCCTTACAATTTTTTCCCCTTTTAAGCTTTTAATTGATTGCTGGGATTGCGTAGCATGTAGAAGACTTGTACCACGCTAATTGTTAATGCGTGGCTCAGACTTGGGCGTGGGGTGTTGGTGGGTGTTAATGGCGACTACTTAAAATCAACATGGGCCTCGAAAAGCCCAGATGAACATGCTACGGTTAAAAAACAAATTCACATAGACACGATAATGCAATATCGTAATAAATAAATAAAAAAAAATAGTTCTTTTGTATTAGTTGCAATAGTTCCTTTGGATAAGGAACCTTTTTTTACGAAGTTCGATGTTTCTTCACGTAAAATGGAAATTTTTGGATCTGATTCTACCATAAATTTTTGAAAAATATCTTTTAGATTGTTTATTCTTGAATTTTTTCTGCTAAAATTGCTTTAGTAAATCTTAAAATATTTATGCGACCTTTCTAACGATTCTTCTGATAACTGACCTAATATTTAAATTGTATAAGTTAGTTAATGAATTGCTTACATAGTTCAAAATATTTTTATTACCAACTGGTAACACCGAATTTTGAATAATCTTACTTCCGTGTATCAGGACCTTATGTACAGTAGGACTCATTGTCCACCATCCATACATTGAGATTATAAGTTTTGCTGTGACGAATTACTTAACTCAATAAAAATTTGACAATTTTTAACTTTTTTTTATTTTTAACACTTAAATGTGTTTATTACTCCCATTTGGTAAATAGCTATTTTACTTTTTATTGGTAATAGTTTTTTACTCCTTTTTAGTAAAACGAGAGTAACTAAGTACTTATTTATCTTAATTCTCATCACTATTTATTTTTGTCTCACGCCCTTGTTAAAATAATTAGTGTTTCAACAAGTAACTACTTATTAACATTTGTTCCGGATTACAAATCCCATTACTAGTAATGCCAAATTTTGCTGGGTATTTAGTTAGTTTCTCAAGCCTATGCAGCATCACCAATTTTTTTTTTGTAAATATCTACTTAAATAGGTTGAAGCTGATATTTAATAATTTCGAAAAATAAAAATTTAAAAAAATAAATATATATAAGTTTTTTTTTTCCTTTTATGGACCCTACTTTGAAGCCTTATCCTGTATCTAATTGCAAGTTACTGCAGACGAAATAAAGTTCCTCGTTTAGATAAATACCTCTAGTTTCACCCCATATTGAATTTGTCTGTATCCACAAGGTTCCACAAAAGATGCAGTCTATAATTTAGAGTCTTTTTTACACATTTCTTAAAAAATTTCAAAATTTGGCAGTCAATTAACGAATAACGCGGTTTAAAATTTTAGCTTATAAGAGCAGTTTTAATCAGTTACATATATTGTCAAAGCTGTGTTAAAATTTCAGGATGTTAGCTTACTTAGAAATAGTTTTACTCAATCATTTAAAAAAGGTTTCCAAAAAATTTTAATTTTTTTAAAAACCCTGAAAATGTTTGGACTTTGGAGAGACGCCCTGGTCAAAGTAAATGACATATAAATATTTTATGAATGGTTTTCTATCCCCTAGGATGCCTTTTATCAAACCCATGTTCAACCGATCAAATCGCGGACAATTTTGATTTTCTTACGATGCGCGTCCATCTTCCACTGTGTGATAGCCAAATCGGTCCTACCGTTTCTCTATTTTAGATATATCGAAATAAAAGTGGGCGTGAAAAATTTCTATTTCCGTTTAAACCTAAGTTGGACCATGACAAACATTTTAAAAAAAAGTTTAGTCAAATTGATCCAGCCGTAAAAGTGGGCGTGATTAATTTATTTTCTTAACAAAAAAAATAAGACGAACGATAAAAAAATGTTATCCAAATCGGTCAGTTCTTAAGAGATATTATTATTATATTTTATTTTTCTATAGAACAATTTTTATATATAGCGAAAATATGAGTTGATGGACAACTTTTCTTACCGTAAAAACCTTATTTGAATTTATCCAACTCGGTCCATCTATTCAAAAGTGGGCGTAGAAATGGAAAATTATTCTCTCTGAAAAACCTTAGGTGGACTATGACGAACATTAAAAACAAAATAAGACAAATTGATCCAGTTCCATGATTTAAAATTTATATATCGGGAAAAGTGAGCGTAAAAGTAGGCTTGGACAATTTTTCTTTCCTTAAAAATCTTTTGCGGACTATAACCAAATCGGTCTAGCCCTTATAGTTCTATCGATACATTAAAAAAAGTGGGCGTGGGAAATTTTACTATCCGTAAAAATCTTAGTTGAATTATGACGAATATTTTCAACAAAAAATAGCCAAAGTGGGCGTGGTCAATTTCTTTTTTCGTAAAAATCAAAGTTGGAATGTGATGAAAATTCATTTAAAAAAAATTTAGTCAAATCGATCCAGCCATTCTCAGATTTTAGATAAATTGAAAAAGTGGGCGTAAAAGTGGGCGTGGTCGATTTTTCTTTTAGTGAAAACTTGAATTGGATTACTACGAACCTTTAAATAAAAAATTACCCAAATCGGTGCAGCCGTTTTCCGATTTTAGATAAATTGTGAAAAGTGGGCGTAAAAGTGGGCGTGGTCAATTTTTCTTTACGCAAAAACCTAAGTTGGACTATGACGAACATTTCCAAAAAAAAAAAAATGTCCAAATCGGTCTAGCCGTTCTCGACTGATGCGGTTACCAATGAACAAAATAACATAATGAAAAGGGAATTTCAAAATACACTTTAGATACTCCGTCTTACGGTGTTTCATTTATTTGTCGTTATCCTAAACAGAAAAAAAAAAAAATAAAAATAAATTTTAATTAAACAAGTAAAAAAGTTAAATTCGGCCTTGCCGAATGTAGTGATACCCTCCACAATTTCTAAAAGATTATTGCAAAAACTTTATTTAAAAGAAAATCACTTTAAAAAAAAAAAGTTTTTGTGAAAAAAAATTTCCGCGAAAAAAAAAATTTGTTAAAAAAAAAATCCGCGATTTTTTCTTTTTTGTCTAAAAATATGTTGGTACTTGTTTAAATACCTATTGGTGTTCAATTATGTTCACATAAGTCAACCAGCAGCCGAATTAAAGCATTTTGTATTTTTAGGTTATGTTGAATATACTAAAATTTTTGAAGTGTCCTTACATTTTCGTTCACAACTTTTGAACCGCTGAACCGATATCGCTCAAATGCAATACCAAACTTCTCAAGAGAACTTCCAATAAATGTGTTAAGTTTCAGTCACCTCCGTGTAATATTGATCAGACAGACGGACAGACGGACATCGTTAGAATGTCTTAAAATCGATCGGGGATCATGAATATATATACTTTATGGGGTCCCAGACCGATATTTCGATGAGTTACAAACGGAATGACAAACTTATATATACCCTCTATCACTAGAGTGGAGGGTATAAAAATACATTCATTCAATTTAAAAATTAATTCAATACACTATGAAGGATGGCAAGTATAAGAGTTATTCGTACACTCAAAATATTTTGTAGGCAAAAACAAATGAGAAACGCTTTTAAACAAAGTTATTAAACAATTAAAAACTATACCAGTAATTATTAAATTTTTAGCAAACATCAATATTTATTGTTTACTGCTAATAAAATTTTCTAAAATAATTAACATTAAACATTAACAAATAATGTTTATTTCATTTATTTTTACCAACAAATTCTAAAATAAAACCTACAAAAATATTACAAACTAGCTATACCCGGTCCGCGTTGCTGGCCCTAAAAAAAACTATTTTATATTGCATCTTAATTTAAATATAGTGTCAGACAAAATTAAATCACGGGTCCGGGCCCAGCTAGTAACCTTTGGTTCCACCCTCAGTTAGCACTATCTATAGAGAAATCTTAACAAAATCGGTTCAGCCGTTTTTGCGTGATTTCGAAACAGACAGACATAACGTTAAGTATAGTACAAAGGGGCGTGTCATTTAACGCATTTTTATTGAATCGTGATAGTCTAAAGTTCCATGCTGCATCCTCGATTAGTACTATCTGTGCTGCAAATTTCATTGACATCAGTTTTGTCGTTTTTGTGTGATTGCGAAAGAGGAGGAAATAACTTTTTATTTATGAAAAAACGGGAGTGATATTGTAAACCCTTTTGCCGAATCGCGCTATACATATGACCTACAGTTCCCGCTCGGTTAGTTCTATCAGTATTGACAGATTCGGCTTATCCGTTTTTGCGTGATTTCACAACAGGCAGATATAACGTTCAGTCTAAAACAAAGGGGCTTGTCAATTTACGCCTCTTTGTTCAATCGTGGTCAGTATAGTACTGAGGGCGTTGCAATTTTGATCCCTTTTTCTAATAACGATCTTATATGGCCTACATATGCACTTGGTTAGCACTGTATGTAGTGAAAATGTCAAGAGAATCGGTTCAGCTGTTTTTGTGTGATTGCGAAACAGGCAGACAATGTCCAGTATAGTACAAAGGGGCGTGGCATTTTACGCCCCTTTTTCCAATCGTAGTATAACATGGCCTATAGTTCCGCACTCGGTCAATACTATCACTGCTGAAAATTTAATTAAAATCAAATCAAGAGTTTTTGCGTTATTGCGGAGCATGCAGAAATAAAATTCAATTCAATACAAAGGGGCATGGCATTTTACGCCCATTTGTCCGCTCTAATTTGGCACACAGTTAGTACTTGGTTAGTATTATCGTCGGTCTAAATTTCATCAAAATCGGTCCAGCCGTTTTTTATATATAGATGTCATTAGTGGTGCAATGTAAAAATTCGATTTTGCCCACCCCTCCGCCCACTGGCAATAAAGCATGGCATTTTACGCCCATTTGTCCGATCACGCTCTAATTTGGCATATAGTTAGTACTTGGTTAGTACTATCTTTGGTTTAAATTTCATCAAAATCGGTTTATCCGTTTTTTATATATAGATATCATTAGTGGTGCAATGCTAAAATTCGATTTTGCCACGCCCATCCGCCCACACGCAAAAAATTAAAAATCTGACTACACAGTGTTACTCCCTAGGCTATTCTGAATATTCCCTGAAAATTTCATCAAGATCGGTCCAGCCATTTTCGCGTCCATAAGGAACAAACATATAGCCGTTTTTTGCATTATTGAAATAACTTTCAATTCAATACAAAGTTGCATGGCATTTAACGCTACTTTGTCCGATAACGCTCAAATTTGGCACATAGTGAGTACTCAGTTAGTACTATGTTTGATATAAATTTCATCAAAATCGGTCGATCCGTTTTTTATATATAGATGTCATTAGTGGTGGGATGCAAAAATTGGATTTTGCCACGCCCCTCCGCCCACAGACGGAAAATCAAAAATCCGACTTGACAGTGTTACTCGCCAGGCTCTTCTGAATGTTCCCTGAAAATTTCATCAAGATCGGTCCAGGCGTTATCGAGTCCATACGGAACATACATACATACATACATACCCACATACATACACACATCCATTTTTATATATATAGATTAATGATTGTTCTGTTATTTTTACCAACAAATTAAAAAAAAAAAAAAAAAAAAAAAAAACAATTAATGATTTAGTAGGTTATTTTTTTAAATTTTCTATTGATTTATATTAAAAAAAAATTTATAAAATTTTGGGGAATTGAACCTGCAATCAATTACATTCTGCCCACACACTCTACCCATCGTAGAGTTTGCAAATAATCGAGATATTTCATAATCGCGATTACGATTAAAAAAATCTACGTTAATCGCGATTATCGATTAATCGAATTTGTTATATAATTTGAATTGCAATAGCTTAATTGAAAAAAAATTTTCAAATTTACATACATTTCAAAACGTACAAAATTACAAAAATTCATATTTTTTAAGGAATAAAATTATAAACTTTCTAAATTTCCCAACAATAAATCGAAAAATTGACAGTACAGCTTCTTTTAATAGCGTAGCATAGCGCATCCAAAGAGCGCTCTGGAGAATGCAGTAAGGAAGAAAAATTTAAATTTTTTAATATTTTTTTTTAAACTGATACATAATATTAAATTCTTTGTAGATAAAGTTTTATTCATGCTTTCCTTTTTTAAATCCTTAACATTTTTTGAGTGATAAATTATGATTTTTGGAGAAAAATACAAGATTTACATACATCATTATTGCGCTGTAATCAACTCTACAAAGAGTGCTCGAATCAGCACTGAAAAGTTACATGATTTCAATGCGTCTTAACACCGCTTTATTTGTGCTAACTAAGAGTGCTCTTAACTGTGACATAGCTCGCAGAAATCATGCCTGAATTCCGGTGCTTTAACTCGTGATTCCATTCCAAAAGCTGCTTTCAGTTCAGCAAAATTTCTGCTAGGTCGTGTCGGAATACCTGCCGATGAAAAGTGAAGAGCTGATTGTGGGGAAGTTTTTTAACCAGATTTGCGACTGCTTCTTCAGTTGGCAACCAGCGCGCTGGTTAAAACTTTCAAAACTTTGACCACTGCAGCGGTTACCTTTTTCGACAAAATTTTTCGATCGAATTTTTTTAACCAAATGCGGCCAAAGCCTTTTATTTATATTTGTAAAACAAAATAGAGGGGTTACTAAGATCAGAATTTAAATTTGAGTGACATTTACGAAAAAAAGGGAAAAAAAAATTGCGAACAAGTTAAATGAATCATTGACCAAGATTTTTTATATTTTAAATTTGTTTAAAAACAATGTACTTTATAGAAAATAATAAATCGTAATCGCATGATATTTTTGCCGATTACGATTAATTGCTGAGATTCATCGCTATTACGATTACGATTTTAATCGTTTTGCAAACTCTAACCCATTGCACAGTGGATAATATAAGGTGAATGCATCTCACAAAACACTACTTTCGACAGAAAACACTACTTTCGACTTTAAAGATTTGGGGAGATACAATTATAATTGTATCTCCCCAAATCTTTAAAGTCGAAAGTATCGTTTTCTGTCGAAGTAGTATACCATATTCAAGTGCGTATTTTTAATATTTCCAATTATTTTTTTAGGATAATTGTACCTTTTTGGAAAGGTTAACTTGTCCAGATTCTATTTTTGTTATGAGCTTTGTATATATTGTTAGCAGGTTTGAAATTTATTCATTTGGAATGTATATTTTTTTCCTAACCTACGCAACTTTGACTAGGATTTTAACGTTTGCCGTCGATCTAGTTTTTACATAGAATTAAAGTTAAACTTATTATCTAAAAGATATATCAAAACTAGCTGACTTTTCGTGCCTTTAAACAAATGGCATGCAAAAATGTTGACGAACTCACAAATTAAAAATAAATAAGATTTTAATTATAAATTAATTTGGCTCATTATGCCCTACTCAATTTAACATTCCGTGTATAGCGCAACAAAATACCGGTCTAGGACCTCATAAAATACATATAACATTGATCTATGATCAATTTTAAGATATTCTAGCTATGTCCGTCCGTCTGTCTGAGGAAAGCGCTATATAGTCCAAAGTTTGGACTCCAAACCAAAAGAGCTAGACTCCAGAAGTTTGACAAAAAAATTACTTATAACCGGCTAAGTTTGTATATGGAAAAAATCGGACCACGGGGAAAAAAGTTCCCCTTAAAAAAAAAAAACCCCAAAAAACATTTTTGCATGTTTTTTAGGTATATTTGTTCAACAATTGAAGAATAAGTTGATTAATATAAAAATTAAAATACCTATACTTGTCAAAAAGACTGAGAAAGATATGGGGGTTTTCGTGTCAACTGACACAACTTTTGAAACCGATGTCTTCCGATCGGAATGAAATTTGCACCAAGGTTAGTCCTATCGGATAGTAGTTCAGACACAATTTTTCAACGACATCGGTCGAGGACTCTCTGAGTTTGAGGGGGTCGAAATTTTACATTTTGGCCAAAGAGGTGTTTATTCTCATCCATGTAGGTTAGGTTAGGTTGTAAGTGGCTGCTGACGTTTTACGTCAACACACGTAGACTCTGAGGTCCATTGTGATACCACATCCATGTAATTTCTTACCTATTGTTTTTAGCAAAATGTGTCCCAAATAGTATAGATAGTTATTTCTTCAGTCTTTTGAAAAAAATTATAAAAAATTTAAAAATATTTTTTTTGATTTTTTTTTTTTTAAATCCAAAACTTTTTTGACTTTTTCCTCAAATTGGGCTTTTTTTTTTTACTCAAAAATAAGCTTGGGTCATTTCCTTTGAGAGCTATGGGGTCGCTCAGTGGGATGCGAGTGGGATATCTATGAAAATTTTTTTAACTTTGGAACACAAAAACCGGTTATTAAATTTGCACTGTTAGGCGTGGGAAAGCTAACCAGTTTTCGATTTTCATTCGCGATACCCTTCAAAAAAGAATGCATGAGTCAAAAAATTAGTGCGGTGGGGTGGGGCCATATGGCCCCTCATCGGGGTCCAAGTTGGGCGTAAAGAGGGAAAAAACCTCAAAAAGCCCCACGACTTAAAGGAAATGACCTAAGCTTTTTTTTTGAGTCAAAAAAAGGGTACAATTTGAGGAAAAAGTCAAAAAAGTTTTGGATTTAAAAAAAAAAAAATCAGAAAAAATTTTTTTTTTAATTTTTTATATTTTTTTTTTTTCAAAAGACTGAAGAAATAGCAATCTACACTATTTGGGACACATTTTGCTAAAAACAATAGGTATGAAGTTACATGGATGAGAATAAACACCTCTTTGGCCAAAATGTAAAATTTCGACCCCCTCTAACTCAGAGAGTCCTTGACCGATGTCGTTGAAAAATTGTGTCTCAACTACTATCCAATAGGACTAACCTTGGTGCAAATTTCATCCCGATCGGAAGACATCGGTTTCAAAAGTTGTGTCAGTTGACACGAAAAACCCCATACATATTTTTTAGTCCGCCCTCGTTTAGAGGCGTGGCTATAACAATAAAGGCTGTAGGCAAAATCGCCCAAAGAAAAATGGCCCAAAAAAGAAAACGAAAATTCGCCCAAAAATTTTTCATACAAATTTGAGTCATATTTCATATGAAAATTTACCCAACATTTTTGGCCAAATTTTCATAGTTTTTGGGCAAAATTTCGAAATTAAAAAATTGAGTGATTTTTCATTACGCAAAATTACCCAAAAATTATATATGAAAAATTGCCCAATTTTATTTTGGTTTTATTTTTTATCGAAATCTTAAAATGTCAAAACTGAAATATGTATGTCACTATAAATCAGTATATTATTATTTTTAGAAACAGTAAACGCATATCGCGTTTTTTTTTTATAAATTATATATTTAACTAACCAAGAATAAACTGAAGCAAAACCGTTCCGTTGTTGCTGACATACAAATTAACACGCTATATATTAATCTTTCGCAGCGCAGTAGAAAATCAAAAGTAATGAATTTAAAAACATCATGCAACTCCGATGAAAGCTCCGCAGGCGAAAAATTTTACCAACAAATTTTAACAAAAAATCGCGCTATTTTTTGTTTGTTGGTAAAATTTTTCGCTTGGGGCGCTTTGCATTTTTTTTTCGTTAAAAATTCAGTTTCGCACTTAAAACTTTTACATCAACTACTTATGCATTTTACGGGCTGTCTTCTCAGAACAACGATCTACAAACATAAATAATAACCACGTAACCTATGGTCTTATCTTAAAAGATTTTGTATTTGTCTTAAAGTTCTTCTGCGTAGCCGGCCTTCGGCCGGGCTTAGGGATGACAAACTCCATGCCTTAGACCCACCCTCTCCGCAAAAGAAAGCTTTTCTGTGTAGTATGTGTTTTGGAAAAAATGTGAAAGAAAAAATCATTTTTTATATTGGTTTGGGCCATTTTTCGTTTCTTTTTTGAGCTTTTTTTCGTTAATTTTGGGCGAAGTTTCGTATTTTTCTTTTTGGCTCATTTTTCATATTTTTAGGGCGATTTTGCATTTGGGCGATTTTTAATAAAATTTTTTGGTCGATTTTGCCTACAGCCAACAATAAATGCTAAAATTGTGTTATTTATGCGAATTATAATTAATGAGTTTGTAGACATTTATCGCAAAGAGGTAGGTGTCACCCACCGGCCCACCTCTAACTCCCTTTCCCAAAAAAAAAAACACTTTATTTTTTTTTTCACTTTTTGGAGGGTTTCGAATGATTTGGCAACAGCCGAATTTAACACTAACTATTTTTTTATCTTGGCAACTTACATACGATTTTTAAACCCTCCACTTAGTGATAGAGGGTATATATAAGTTTGTCATTCCGTTTGTAACTCATCGAAATATCGGTCTGGGACCCCATAAAGTATATATATTCATGATGCCCGATCGATTTTAAGACATTCTAGCGATGTCCGTCTGTCCGCCTGTCCGTCTGTCGTCTGTCCGTCTGTCCGTCTGTCTGTCTGTGGAAAATGCTCTCGCGGGCAAAATATTGCACAGAGATGACTGCACTCAAAAAATTATGTAGGTAAATTCCAGTGAATATTCACTTAAAACAAATGAAATTATATTTAAAAACCATTCCACTGTTTTTTCATTTAAAATAAAAACACATTACAGTCAATTTTAAATGTTAATTTAATGACTAACCAAAACATTAAAAAACTAGTGAATATTCAGTTATTTTGTATTGAAAAACAGTAAAACTATAGAAGAAATTTTTTACTGCCGAAATTAAATGTAACAGAAAATTCGTTTTTAATACAGTAAATTATTTTTTTTAAACTACAGAAACAGTAAAAAAATTAAATCCTTTATAAAATAAGTGATTTTTCTTTTAAAATGACTTTACTGATTACTTTTTAAAATAACCTACAAACAGTTAATGACATAATTTTCTTAGTGTGAAACTTAACATATATATTGGAAGTTCTCCCGAGAAGTTTGGTATTGCATTTGAGCGATATCGGTTCAGCGGTTCAAAAGTTATGAACGAAAATGTAAGCACACCTCAAAAATTTCAGTACATTCAACATAACCTAAAAATACAAAATGCTTTAATTCGGCTTCTGGTTGACATATGTGAACATAATTGAACACCAAATGGTATTTAAACAAGTACGAACATATTTTTTGACAAAAAAAGAAAAAAATCGCGGATTTTTTTTTTACCAAAATTTTTTTTCGCGGAAATTTTTTTTCAATTTTTTTTTTTTTCAAAAGTAATTTGCTTTTAAATAAAGTTGTTTGCAGTAATCTTTTTGAAATTGTGGAGGGTATCACTACATTTGGCAAGGCCGAAATTAACTTTTTTACTTGTTTCGAATTACAATCGATATTTTACAAATAACTATTAATTTTTTTTTTCAAATACAATTGATCTATTTCGAATTAAAATTTATCTTTTTCGATTTTCAATTGATCTTTTTTGAATTTAAATTTATCTTTTTCGAATTACAATTGGAGTTTTTGAATTACAATTGATAGTTTTCGAATAACAATTGATTTATTTTGAATTACACTTGCATTTTTTCGAATTACAATTGATATTTTCCACATTACAATTGATCTATTTGAAATAACAATTGATCTTTTCCGATTTACAATTGAAATCTTCGAATTATAAATGGAATTTTGGAATTACAAAAGAAATTTTTAAATTACAAGAAATTCTTTGAATTGGAAATGGAATTTTTTAATTACAAATGGAATCTTCGAATTACAACTAGAATTTATGAATTACAATTGATTGTTTTTTTCGAATTACATCTGTAATTGTTGTAGTAAAACAAAAATTTGCCCAGACACTTGAGAAAATCAAATGTTATAGAAAAAAATGCCTCTCTAATGTGCCATGTCATTGGATTTTGAAATGGTATTTGATTGCTGTTTGCAAATCCTCTGTAGGATTGTTAAGGATTTTGTTTTGGTGTTTTGTATATGTTTATATATAGAGAACATGTTGTTAAGCCAGAAAACTACAAACACCTACAAATAAGCAACAACAGTAGTAGTGGCAGCAGCAGCAGTGACAGCACCAATTCATTGTTGCTGGTGTAAAGCATTTGTGACGGAATTAAAAAGATTCCAATAACATATTGAAAAAGTATTAGTTAGAACGAAATGTCATATTTGATTTGAAATGTACATTTAAAATCAAACACATCATTCCATTATTACTAACACTTTTTAAATTTTTTATCTTACACTAACACCAGAATAAAGAAAGAATTTTAAAAGAGAACAACGATTTTACTTAACAGGCTAGGAAATTTAGATAGTTTTTTTAAAAATTAATCAGCCTTTTAATAAATCAAGTTTAGTCGAAACTGACTTTAACTTCAAGTTGCGAACGCTGTAAATGTTTTTCTTGATTACACCGTCCGACAAAAATTGAAAAAACGTTAAAAACGATCCGGATAATATACGTTTGGAACTAGAAACTTAGTATAGTAAAACTGCATTTATAGTTTTTTATTTCATGATCCTGTTTCCTTTTAAAAGGACTTTAAAGTTTTAGAGGATTAAAAATATATATATTTTTTTTTAATATTTGTACTTATCCTAGGATGTACTTATCTTAGTAATAGCAAATGAAAGAGGAGGATCTCCCTAATTTCCCTATTTTATTATTATTACATACCAGGAAAAAGGAGGTAAGTTACGTCCTTTCAAAAATGTGTCCTTCAATATTATTTAAAATTCTCAACAAAATATTTTGGTAAAGTTTTCAAATGACTTTATTCACATCCTTTTATCCAGATATGGAAAAATAAAAAAAAACGGAAAAATTAGGGGAGATACTCCTATTTTATTTGCCATCACCAGTGTCATCCTAGGACAAATATTTGAGAAATATTTTACAAAATGTATCCTTTAAAACTTTGAAGCTCTTTTTTTAAAGGAAACAGGATCACGAAATGAAAAACTGTAAATGCAGTTCTACTCCATTTGATCCCTACTTTCAGACGTATATCATCCAATATTGGTTGCCGCGCATGCATATTTTATTTTTATTTATTTATTTTCACAAGTTTACAATTTTGGTAAAATTTTCTAAAAAACCAAAGCTTTGATCAAAGGGTGTCAGGGGTTAAAATTATCGGATTTGGCTCAAATTATTTTAAATGAAAGATTGTCTATGAAAGAAATTGGAAAAAGATTAATTGTAATTCGAAGCTTACAATTGTAATTCGAACAAGTAGAAAAGTTAAATTCGACTTTTCCGAATCTATGAATACCCTCC